>OY744537.1:73853021-74138021 GCA_963556195.1 Sepiola atlantica | reverse complement strand
ATAGGTTGTTAATGTAATAAAATTAAAATTGTTTTGAAATACTCAAAAGTATATCGAAACGTAAATAATTATATGAATTAAAATTATTTTAAGTCAAAAATTATTTAAATATAACGTTTTCTTTAATAATTACAATCAAATAGATATTTATGTAAAATAATTGAAAAAAAGCAAAAATGTCAAATTTAGTCAAATGTGACCAGTGAGTGAGAAAAAGGTACTAGTTTGTATAAACCTACTCTCTTTCTTTCCCTGTTTGTTTGACTTTCTCTTTTCACCTCCCTTCATAAAAAGTAGACCCAAATTTTCAACCTGATCACAGTATGGTGTATCCATTTCATGGCTTCACATCTACCTGTGAAATCACAAATTCTTAACCAATGAGAATGGCTTATCTAGAATTCTCTGGAGCCAATAGTTCCCAATATAAACATCACTAGAGCTGATCAAATATTACAGTTCGGTTAATATTAACAACAAGAAGACCTACATCACGACCAGCTGCCAGTGTCAACATCAATCCCAAGAGAAACAAATTACAACTCACAACATCAACCCCAAGAGAAACAAATTAAAACTACTACCAGCAACAAAGGTTAGTGCCACACACACACACAACGCCTTTGAATTGAACAAATATTAATATTTTTGTTTCTTGTTTATCCCATCAAAATGCCCAAGTGGAAAAATAGTTATGAAAGTGGGCGAAAATATAATAAAGCCTGGGAAAAATCATACCCATGGTTAAAAAGTGCTGATGACTGTCAGCGGGCATACTGTGTGTTGTGTAAAGTAACAGTTTTACCGAAGCAATGCATTATTTCAGCACACGAGAAAACAAAAAAGCATCAAGATAAAACATCAAATAGGAAAATTTCTCAAAGTTCTCTGGATAAGTTTATATGCACCAAATCAACTGATCAAGAAAAGGAAGCAGAAATAAAACTTAGTTTAAGTATAGCTTGTCATTCTTCAATCCGTTCCATTGACCATATTGGTGAGATTGTGAAGAAATATGGTGAAAAAAGTGTTTTAGAGAACATTAATGTGCATAGAACTAAGTGCACAGCAATAATTAAGAATGTTATTTCGGCTGCACTCAAAGAAGAACTGAAAAATGATTTGAAAGATAAAAAATATGTTTTACTTGTGGATGAATCTACTGATGTAGCAACTCAGAAACATTTATGCATTCTTATCAGATTTTACTGCAATAAGAAAGAAAAAATTCAAACAGCTTTTCTGTCTATTGTGCCAGTTATCGAAACTACTGCACATATTTTGTTTGACAAAATAGTTAATGAAATAACTAATTTGGGCCAAACTCTTAAAAACTGTATAGGATTTGCCAGAGATGGAGCAGCTTCTATGGTTGGCAGTAAAAATTCAGTGTGATCACGAATTAAGAATGAATCACCAGGCTGTATTCAAATGAAATGTATCTGCCATTCCTTGAGTCTTTGCATTGAACATGCATTTTCAAAATTGCCTTCTAATGTTGGTTTTCTTTTAACTGAAGTGCCGTTATGGTTCAGCAATAGTGCCCTTAGAAGAGAAGAATTCAAAAATTTATTTCAAGTAATGAACCCTGTAGATGAGGAAAATAACCAAGAGCGAAATGTTCCCCTTCCATTTCAAAATTTATCTAAAACAAGATGGTTAGTTAGAGGAAAAGTTTTATATAATATTTTGATGAACTGGGAAGAATTGTTAGGGTATTTCAGCACTTGCGAAGCAAATTTAAGTATTAATGCCAAATATAAATGTCGTTTGCTAAAAGAAATGCTGGCAGATAGGATTAATTATTTTTATTTTTTGTTTGCAACTCCTGTTGTTCAGGAATTTGAAATGATAAATTCATTATTTCAAAAAGAAAATATTGACCCACATGAACTGTCAAAACAATTGATAATGCACCATCAGAGTTTGTACAAGAGACTTTACAACAAAGACGGGACATGTAAAACTTTTGAAAATATTGATTTTGGTAGCAATTTCAATCAAGAAATCCATAGGTTTACTGCTGCTGGATAAACAGAAGAAACCTGCAAAATAAAAGAGATGAAATTAAGGTGCCAAACTATGTTGCAAGAAGCCTTGCATCAAATTGAGAAAAGACTTCCCGAAGCTGGCAACATGTTTAAAGGGCTCTCACTTCTCAACCCTGATAAAGTACTGAGTCAAACTTTAAGAAAATTTGAAGATTTGCCATTTCCACATCTCATGGAACATAAAAATATAATTGAGGCACAATACAGAAAGGTTTGTCTGGTAGAATGGTGTGAAGAAACATGTTTTGCAGAGAGTGGCATTCCTTTAGATTCTCTGAAATTCTGGCAAGGTGTGGCAAAACACGATAATTTCAAAGAACTTGCAGCATATGCCTTAACAGCTTTAATAACCCCTGCAAGCAATGCAACTGTTGAAAGAATATTTTCTTTAGTCACTGCGATAAAAACAAAACCTCGTAATAAGACAGATTAAATTGCTGGATTCTATTGTAAGAATTCGTTCTTACCTTTTATATAACGGGATTTGTTGCAAAGACTTTATATGCACAATTAACATGATAAAGCTGCACAACAGTGACAATCTTTATGGTAAAGAAGAAAGCAGCAGCATAAATAATGATGAAAATATGTATTTAGAAGATGTCCTCCACTATCCGCTATGAGTAATGTAATGGCTCCACCACCATTCATTTCAAAGAACTTTCAACTTATTACCTTGTATTTCATTTCCATGACCAAATTTGGAATACTGTCTTTTTCACCATTGTAAATAATATATATGTCCATATGTAACTTTTACACAAAGATATTTTACTCCATTTGTAAATATTCAATTAATTATTATACATACATTCAATTATACACCTTCGCAAACAAGTTATATTTCTGTTACTGTTCTACCACATTTACCTCTATTCTGATACCCTTATTATCGTGACAATCATGAACATTTGTGCATAGCGGCATTTCAATTCAATATTCTTTTGATGTTTTTCATATCTTCCAAAAATAAACTGAATAAATTAAATTTGATTCATGTAAAACCTCAACTTCGTTCTCTTATATTTTGTGTGTTTGTGGATAACTCAATCTTTAACAGTAATCAATGGAAAATATTTTGTACACATTGTTTAGCTATATTGAAGATGTTAACTCCTACATGTTTGCACGTTTTCTCTATTGGTTTCGTCTTGTTTTCTTAGCGGTGAGGATTCAAAGTCTTTCCCTATGAAATTGAAACCGTAGGCTTTTTGATATCCTTTTTGTTTTAGGAATTAAAAAAAATATTTAGATAAATAAATTCGTGCTAAGAAACATAAATAATAATCTACAATTTACATACTATTTTTAAATCATACTGGAGGGTATTAAAAAAAAGAATAATATTTTAAAGTGTTATATTTAAATAATTTAAGTTAATAATCTTGTAAAAAACTCACAATTTATCTCTTTTGGAAAAAAAGTCTGGTTATATGCCCTTAAAATGCTATCTAATTAGACAATGGCTCGGAAATGGGTGATCATTTTACATTAAATTTATATGCGAAACTGACTCCCACCCTAATTTTTAAATAAATTGTTTTCCCAAAGTTTTTCAATGTATTCACACGTAATCGCCTAAAAACATTAGCATCTACAAATTTACCAACTTTACCTTAAATTATTTAATACTAAAATATTCAAATTATTCTTTACGGTCCTCTGGTACGATTTTTAAAGATATATAAACTGTAGTATGTATTGAGTTTATTCATCTAAATATTATTCCCCCCCCCCCCCCCGGCATATTTCTTGGTTTCAATTACCTCTTTGCTTCATCACAACTAAGAAAACAATACGAAACTAAGAGACAAAAACATGCAAACATTTGGAAATTAACAACTTCAATATGGTCATTTTTTCTTTATAATATATATCATTTTCAATTTGGCCTTTTTTTGGCCTTTTTTCTCCTAAAAGTGTA
Organism: Sepiola atlantica; assembly: GCA_963556195.1. NCBI lineage: Eukaryota > Metazoa > Mollusca > Cephalopoda > Sepiida > Sepiolidae > Sepiola > Sepiola atlantica. Next base: position 74,134,046 of record OY744537.1, on the reverse strand, counting down.
GCTTCAGTTTTCAATTTGGCCTTTTTTTCCGAAAAATTTGGCCTTAAACATTTATTATAGTCTGGCAACCCTGCAACAGAGGATACATCCGATACAACTGCCGACATATCGTACCAAGACCACCTCGCAACAGAGGAAGCAGAAAGTCCTGAAAATACCTAAACCTCATTAAATGAAAGTGAGGAAATGGTGCATCAACTGACGACTCCCCCAGACCATGTGACAACTAGGTTCGGAAGATTGTCAAGACCACCTACCAAACTGGACATTTAAATAAATAAATAAATAAAATTTAAAAAATTACCTATAAGGGGAGCTGTTATAGTAGGGTTTAACCAGAGTTATCCCCCTTACACTGAGACTAACGTTCGTTCTGTAACCCGATATATGAATAAACGCGGATCAGCCATCTTGGATTCGAAACGTGCTTTGCTTCGGTCAATATTCAATACCATAACAGTGCCCTAAAACGTTAGAATGGTCTGGAAATGGGGATCATTTTACATAAAATTTATATGCGAGACTGATCCTCTACTCCTGTCAAGTTTTTCAAGATGTTTACACGTAATCGCCTAAAAAAATAGAATCTCATTTTTTTTTGTGATTTAGCTGAACGTGTTGATTTACAATAATACCCACAGAAAAGTAATAATTTTAATCACCAAAATTATTGAGAGTGAAATGATTTGGGGCATTACAACGTATTGTTATATAAAAATATATTTTAATAAATAATTTTTTTTTAGAAAATCGGTATTATTGTAGAATAATACCTTCCGTTATCCCCACCCCCAATTAGATTCTAGCTTATTTAGGCGATTACGTGTGAAAACCCAGAAAAACTTTGCAGAAATTTTTTTTAAGAATGAGGAATCAGTTTTGTATAAAAATTTACCGTAAAATGATCCCCCGTTTCCGGGCCATTCTAGTGTTTTAAGGCATCTAACAATTTTATTTCTTTTTTGCTATGAAAGATAAATTCTGTGCGTTTTTGTTTTTGTTGTTGTTGTTGTTGTTGTTGTGTGTGGGAGGGTACCTTTTAGGTGATTACGTGTATTTTTACGACCTCGCTAGTGTGATTTAGGGTTAATGGTAATAAAATTTAGTTAACAACCCCTAAAAAGTTAAAATGGCCCGGAAATGGGGGATCATTTTACGTTAAATTCATATATGAAATTGATCCATCACTCTAGATTCTAAAATAAGTTTTTTTCTGTCAAGTTTTTCAGGGTGTTCACACGTAATCGCCTAAAAAGTAGACTATCATCTTGGGGAAAGGGGTTGTTGAGGGTGTTCATCTACAAATTTACCGTAAATTTAGATATTGATAGTATGCATCATTAACATGGACGGCGGCACCGGGGGGGGGGGGCAGGGGGGGCCCAAGCCCCCCCCCACTTTTTTACTTCCCCCCCCCCCCCACACTTTACGGTCATCAATAATGAAGTTATATATGCATGTGTTTAACCAGCCCCCCCCCCCCCCCACTTTTTAGGAGAGCCCCCACACTTTTATAACTGTGCCGCCGGTCCTGATTAATATAATCATTTAATAATATTTAGCATAAAAAAATCTCTCGAATTTTGACCACATTGCACAACAAAGTTACCCGATTATCTCCCTTTAATCAGTTCATGTACCTAAATGCACATATAGAGCAACTTACAACCAACAGCGTCTATGAAGATCATCTCATTTTGAATCTAACCCTTGGCGGATGTTACAATTTTATTAACTCTTGCAAAAGCAATTGTAGCTTATTTAGATAAGCAGGCAACTCCCAAGATATGATCATAAAATGTTCTGTGGCCAATTTCTTTGTGTAGTGTGTAGCTTTGTAACCTTTTGGGGTCACATTTTAAAAATGAACTTTTGCAACACATCTCATTATCAGGGATCTTTGGCGTCCGTCTGTAAACAAAACTATGTCACATTTTTGTTATCTGTCAACATTTTTAAATTTAGTTTTTTAAAAACTTTTTCACAAATACAGATTTATGCTATCATGTCGTCATTTTTACAGAAATTTATTTACTATTTATTAAAATACTAGCTGACTACGCCCACTCGCTATCGCTTCGCAATTTGATTCCTATTCGCTACTTGAAATCAACGAAACGAAACTAAGCGATGAAAAAAAGAAGACAAAACTATTGTTATTACTACCTCAAACTTAATCTATCTATCTATCTATCTATCTATCTATCTATCTATCTATCTATCTATCTATCTATCTATCTATCTATCCCAATCTCTATCTATCTATCTATCTATCTATCTATCTATCTATCTATCTATCTATCTATCTATCTATCTATCTATCTATCCCAATCACTATCTATCTATCTATCTATCTATCTATCTATCTATCTATCTATCTATCTATCTATCTATCTATCTATCTATCTACCCCAATATCTATCTATCTATCTATCTATCTATCTATCTATCTATCTATCTACCCAATTTCTATCTATCTATCTATCTATCTATCTATCTATCTATCTATCTATCTATCTATCTATCTATCTATCTATCTATCTATCCAATTTCTTTCTATCTATCTATCTATCTATCTATCTATCTATCTATCTATCTATCTATTTCTCACTCTAAATTCAATAAGATAAACGAGATGAACATAGATTGGTATAACATGAGTGTATGACACACATTCCCTAAAAAATGACAGAGAAATGTTTCATTTTACTAATAAATCAATCAAGCATTGAAAAGGAAGATTATTTAATATTGAGTATTCGAAGCAGAAGCAGCAGCAGCCGACAGCTTAAAAACTGGATTCTGAATCGTTGACCAGTATCACACTTTAAAAGAAGTAGTAGCAGCTGCCGCTACCATACCTACTACCTTTTTTTCACCTTCTTATTCGTTCCTCTCCTTCCACCTCCTCATCCAGCGAATCGGGACGGACACACGTACGTTCACTTTTATTATATAGATTATTTATACATATGGTTTTTATTAATGCCAACACCGTTAACGTTAACTCTGGGATGGCAGTCAAGAATGCCGAGACCCTAAATTCAGCTTCACCTTATAATTCAAAGGTGGCAGTCAGGACTCTAAATTCAGCTTCATGAAAAGATCATACAGCAGTTGAAATGGCTGCTCATGTTCGAAATTTAGGGATTAAACAAAAAACAAAATACTTGATTGTTTTCACTCAAACTTACATTAATAATTGTCAACAAAAAATGGCGGCATGATAGAGTAATTTACTCCTCTCCAGGAGTTAGGCACAAGGCCAGTTTTTATCCTACTCCCACAAGTAAGATGTGACCCAAGCTCGGGTCGGAAAGTGGGGGTTGAAAAGCCAGCGCCCGAGAGGTGAGCACTCTGACCATCAAAAATTGCCTGGGTAGCCCCGTCGGCATTCCCCGGTAGGGGCGCCTCAAGCAGTAAGCAATTAACTTACTCCTCCCCAAAGAGGGGAGGCAAAGCCTGGGAAGGTGGACCTCCTAGAACTGCACAGGACAGACCTATAGACCGGCGTAAATCAAGCCCCGAAGGCCAAGACAATACCAGTCTATAGGGTGCAGTATCCATCGGAACAGATACTACACTTTGATCTCGACCAAAAGGCCGGGATATGGCGGCATGATAACAAGCTTTCGTATGTGTTGAAAATTTAATTAAAAAGTGACGCCAGATTATCCACAAGTTTCTTTTTAATTCTGAAACATTAAGAACTAGCAGGACATTGCTTAGGAAAGTGAGGAAACCAAGAATAGCAACCCCCAGAAGTAAATTGACTGGAAAGGATCAGAAAGACACTTTTAATGCTAGGCTTATACCCATGATAAAAAATAAGTTATTGGTGGGTGGGGGGGGGTCATTGGCGTGTTTGCTTTGCTGTGGGGTGTGTAGTGGGGGTGGGGGCTTTGGTTTTACTTGAGCAACTGTTTACCAAACAAATATCGTTGAACATATAGACCAAAATATTTTGGTCCAGCTTTAATGATGTGTTTGTGTCCTTATTTCTACTAGCATGTTATCTTGCTTATCCACATTTCCATGAACTAATTTTACATTTTGTCCGAAATTTGATTTGATATTTATTCCCTAATATCTATATTAACCCTTAAATGCTTTTTGTTTCAAATATGACACATTCCAACAAAATGCCTATTTAATATAATATTCAACAAACATGTGTCAAACTGCAACTTGTTTAAAATCTGCAACGAGCCTGTTGGCAAGTGTGAGTAGGTATTAGTATGATGTTGCATCAGAACACCCGCTAAATAGGTAATCAGTATCTTTGATGTCACGGGCCAGTGTCATCGGTGTGTCATCTGTCTAATTCAAGAGCCTAAAATTTTTAATCTGGTCATTATAATGGTAAGTAAAAATGATTTTATGATTATCTAGTGTATTATGATTATTTAGATGCATATATTGTAGTGTTTTGTTATACATCTAAAGTTTTATGCCATTTGTTGCACATTTGAAACATCATTTATTTTTGTTCAATAATTTATTTTATGATTCTCTAGTGTATCATGATTATTTAGATGCATATATTGTAGAGTTTTGTTATACATGTAAAATGTTATGCCATTTGTTGCACATTTGCAACATCATTTATTTTTGTTCAATAATTTATTTTATGATTCTCTAGTGTATTATGATTATTTAGATGCATATATTGTAGTGTTTTGTTATACATGTAACATTTTATGCCATTTGTTGCACATTTGCAACATCATTTATTTTTGTTCAATAAATTATTTTATGATTCTCTAGTGTATTATGATTATTTAGATGCATATATTGTAGTGTTTTGTTATACATGTTAAATTTTATGCTATTTGTTGCACATTTGAAACATCATTTATTTTTGTTCAATAAATATATTTTCGTTTTCCAAAAATCATTTATACTACTTTATATTACCCCTATGAAACATTTTTCACTTTTTTCTAACCAATATAAAATGTAAAGCATTTAAGTTTCTGAATTTTATAGATGAAGATTCATAATTTGTATTACATATGGAGGGACGAAGTAAACATTATAGATAGGGAAGAACGATGGAGAGTAAGACGACTCAAAGAAGCAGCGCATATGTTGGGCGACAGTGACCTACTAAGCAGACCTAGTAAGTATAGAATTTAATACAATATGGGAACCATTAATTATAAATAATAGATAAGGTTATAATATATACTAGGCCTGTCTAAAAGGTAACCGACCTTAGGGCAGAAAATATATTTCAAATACGTGACAGGGTTGGGACCTTAATCCCCTTTAAAGTAGGCCACCATTCCAAAAGAAGACTTCCAGAGGTGTTTCCGGCAGTGGATGGATCGGTGGGCTAAGTGTGTGCAAGCACAAAGGGCCTACTTTGAAGGAAATCAGGGTCCCAACCCCGTCACGTATTTGAAATATTTTTTCTGGTCTAAGGTCGGATACGTTTTAGACAGGACTCATATATATATATATATATATATATATATATATATATATATATATATATATATATATATATATATATATATATATATATATATATATATATATATATATATATATATATATCCACACAGTGATATCTAGTAATAAAAGTACTAATATATAGTGATAAGTAGTAAGACTACATATTAAAAATAACAATAGGCTCCCAAAATTCATACTAGAACTGTCCGTTGTGGATATAGTACTAAGTAAAATTCAGTTCTAAGTGATAGTTATCTGAAGGTTGAAGGTTCAATCCTCGGAGCGGGCGATACAAAAAATTGTGAATTACTGAAGACTTTTCCCAGTCACGGAACGAGAGCATGCTACCCCTGTGGATTAAATAAAGAGTTCCATTCGAAATTCCGTCCAGAAATATTCCCGAGTTCGAAAAGATACACCTGAAGAAGGCCAGAGGTTAACGTTGTGATGATAACACTCAAGATGAGAACAGTAATCCAAATAATCAAAATTATACAAAGCATTTAAGAGTGAATACAAGTCAATACATACAAGACCAATAATTGTGGATCATAAGAAATATACATATAAATTGTCGCTGCTCAATGAATGAACATAGTAGCAGAGTTTGTCTTTGATTTATTGCACATAGATATAATAATTCAAATATGGTTGGAAAACGCTGTCATAGACAAATTACACGCTTATCTCCCTTTAATCAATTTGATATACATAAGTGCACAGGTTACAACAGCATGACAGCTATCAAGATTATCTCATTCTTAATGTAACGTTCGGTGGATGCTATGGTTCAATAAACTAAGACAAGACAAATTTTAGCTTTAGATATGACCGTGAAATGTTCTGCGGACAATTTATTCGCCCAGTATATAGCTTTTAAAACGTTTTGGGTTACTTTTTAAAATAATCTTTTACAATACATCTTATTATAAAACAAATGAACACAGTTCCTTCACACTTCACCAGAGGGAGGAAGGCCTAATTTTTAGACATCATTTGCAAAGATTTAGCTATTACAACATGCAATGTTTATGATATATATATATATATATATATATATATATATATATATATATATATATTTTACTCCGTTAAATATAGGGGCTTAGTGGGTGGTAACTTGGACTAACATACAAAAAAACGACAGCACAATGCAAACACTGGGGCCGATTTCCCAGCGTGATTGACACCAGTCATGAAGGATGGGTGATTAGAGAGGAGTATTGCCATTTCCATGATCTTAGAGACAAATGTCCTCATGTGGTCCTAAACTGACCAGGGAGCAATGTGCTTTAGCTGGGGAGGGGGCTAGCAGGAATGCCCTTTAATTCCTCTAAATTATTCTAATAATAAAAAATTCCTTTATATTCTTTTAAATTATTTTAATTTCAAAAAATTCTTTTAACCTTTTAATTTTCTTAAAAAAAAATGGGTTTAAATCTTTTAATTCTTGTAATTTTTAAATTTTTAAACATTTTTCTGAAAAGACTTTTTTATCTTTATTTTTTATTCTTATTTTTCCCTAGCATGAAATCCCTTGTATATTCTGCAGGACGGGGTTACTTGCTGCATAATACGTCGGGTGGATGTAAGCAAAAGCAAGTTTAGTTTTGTAGGAAATCTCACTCTAAACAAATACATCCCAAATTGGTCGAGTAATCTGCTAGGAAATCGATAATATTTTCTCCCCTTCCAATTTCAATTTTAATTAGTTGTTTAAGGTGGTAATTATCGAATTGAACCCACACCGGCTCTTATTTTTGTACAGGGACGAAAAATTAAACTGATAGCTCTGAATCACAAAAAATCTCCATACGTCAACTGTGGCAATGCACTTTTTTTCTGGTTGAGCAGATTAATGGAATTATGTGGCAATTCTAATCAAAAAAATGTAAGTGGAATAGAACTTTTTATTTTCCATACACACTTGTTCTTTAATTGAATCCCTCGACAACGTTCGTTATGAACGAATGACTATTTTTAACTGATGTATCTCATGAACTGTTTTACCACCTTCGACCTAGAAATTATTTTTTTTCCTTTTGTTTTTCCTTCCTTTTTTTTTTGTCTAGTTCTTTTTGTCTAGTTTTTTCCCTCTGAAGAATTGCGGAGTATAGGAATAAAGCCAAATTGGTTTGTTTAAATCCTTTTGCCCTAGTCATGAAACGCACGAAGGGATGATTTGTTTTTATGCAAATAAATAACAATCTCTGTTTTGATGGATCTATAGTGAATAAATGTTTTGGTAACATCAATGAACATATATACCTGCTCTGAATCCTGGTACCGTGGCTCATTGAGCTTACAATAATTGGCATCGTTCCAGAATTTATAGAGAGTATGCAACTCTTCATAAAAAACAATATATATATATATATATATATATATTATATTATATTATATTATATTATATTATATTATATTATATTATATTATATTATATTATATTATATTATATTATATTATATTATATTAATATTTTTAATTTTTACCTACAGACACATGTGCTTCATGCTTATGCAATCTTCAGTGTAAGAGAAGATAATTACTGCCAGTTGAAGGATTCGAACCCAGTCACAAAGTCACCTTTTACTCTGCAGCCTTGTATTCAACCCCTCGGCCACCATACATTACCATGGGAAAGAAGAGAATTAACTTCTATATAATATGGAGTCAAGATATATATATATATATATATATATATATATATATATATATATATATATATAAAGTCAATCCAACAGAAGATATAAGAGGCAACTAATATCTTTTAATTAGTGAAACATCCGGATAAAAACTGAAGCTCAATGACTTGGATTGTATAGCTTTAACAAAAGTATGTTTTGGGCTGATATATTTGATGTGTTATATACTTTTATGCATTTTTGCATATATTTTTATATATTTTCAAAGTGTAATTTTATTACCTGCAGTGATGTCACTGCGGTAATGGTCCTCTGAGGAGAAGAATTATCTTTGAAAACTTATGAGTTAAGGACTTTAAGATACTTTGCCTGAACTTTGAATTCTAATAAAATTTGATTTGCACCTTATTTTATTATTTAATTTTATATATATATATATATATATATATATATATATAAGGAACAGGCGAATAAACATATGATGTATACCTTTAAAGCAAAACCTATCATGTAAAATTGATGCTTGATATACGAGATAGAACAATTATATAAACAAGTAAATGATGAGAATAAAAATTGTGCAAAATAAAATATCTATTAAGTCATTAGTTGTTCAACACAATGGGTTTTAAATAAAATAATTTTTATTATTCCTTCCTTTAGTCATGGCTTTTCAAAGAATAATACCTTATTGTCAGAGGAGAGCAAACAGATAAGTTGGTAAAAGGGAAATTACCAAAAGTCAAAATTTGAAAAGATACAAAAAATAATATAAAATGTAAAAAGAAAATATAAGCAAAAGATCACCGTCGAAGGTACCATAAGAGTTCGTAGAAGCAGATTTGAAGTAAGGTAAAATCCAGTACTATTTTAGGAAAAAAGTGGCATCTGAAGTTGTAAAAATCCTTTGAAGTTATGGATAGGCCATTAAATGGCCCAGATGATCCGTCAAGTTGGAAAAAGTTGTGGTGTGTGAAAGTTTAAGATGTCAGTGGCTTATTGAAAGCCATTTCAGTGAACTTCCATGGGCTTTGCAAAGAGAGTTTTTTTTTAAGTTATTTAATTCATAGTGAAATGATAAGTGGTAATTTCAATCTCAAAAGCTAGCTGTAAGTAAAGCCAACATTGAGATAAAAATAGAATAAACAAAACAGGCAGCAATGAACGAATACGGAGGATGGTACGGTGAGAAAGGTGGGGGAGTGGAAGATAGTACAATGGGCTGATTCATGTGGATTAGACAAAATAATATCCTGGAGTTCCTCGACTCGTCTACCGTTGGCCTAGGTAGCGAGTGCAGGATATACGTCTTGTCTGTTTGAGAGATAAGCTGGAACTGAATTGTTCTGTTCACCTCGTGGTTTGGCTTTTGTGGCAAAACGATTCATTGTATATGAATTTAGTTACATGCAGAAGTGCCATACGCCCATGTGGTGAAGAGGCGATGATTACACAATTGTCAAGCCAAATTGCAATCTCACTGCCAGTCACATAGACCGATATAAAATAGTTCGCTCATGCAACTGCTACACTTCTCTCGATGAGTTGTTGAAAGTTTCTTTGTGTGTGATAACATTTGTTAATAAATTGAGACATAGGTTTCTGGACAAGAAGAAGCGTGCGTGGCTCCATCTGATAGAAACTATGCAGCAGCAGGCCTTTGAGAAAGGAAATATCTGTCGAACCCAAACAAGAATCATATTCCGGAATTGGTGAGAAATTTTAATTTGTTCCGTTCTAAAGGAAGGATAGATAAATGTGATATGTATGATTATGAAGTGACACACCCCATTCTCCTTGCACCCCCCCCCCCCCAAGTAATATAGCGCTATAAGCACAGTGAAAAGTGACATAATATTCCTCATTAAATCTCAAGCAACGTCGGGTTTTCCTGCTAGTTGTAATATAAAAGATATATTTTTATTTGAGTAGTAATAGTTTGAGCCCCCTCCCCTAAAAAAATAAACACCCAAATCACTTATTAGTTATAGATTATAACAATATTTTTTTATTTATATCTTTTCGATATGTACTTTTAAGTTCTTCAGATGGCTTTTTAGATTCAGAATTATTATCAGTGATCTCCCTTGAACTGTATCCAAATTATCTCCCTTGAAATATACTGAGTAACGACCAAAATCAAAAATATATAATTTTATTCTACATGGAAAATATAAATAAAGAAATTGGATTCAGCCTCTTGTCTTTGGTTTTCACCCCTTCATATATCATACTTACGTTTGTTTTTGACATAACTGTTTATGTGAGAATAAAGTATCGGTAAAAACGCATAATAAGGGCCGTCTGACTGGCTAGTGAGCCGTGCGCAAAACCAGTTGGCCTTTTTAGGGCCAAATGTCACGAATTTGGTGTGTTTTGGCCTTTTTTGTGTGAATATTCTGGAGTTCACTTATGCGGTGCCAGGCGTATCGCAGAATTGAAAACAAACACAAATACTTCGCTAAAAATGAAGAACAAACACAGAAAATTGTCTGTAAACTTCAGAATATTTGGTTATATTTTTTAATTTTCTTTTTAATTTTGTTGGTAATTTAGAGAAAAATAACAAAATTATGATTGTCGTAGTGTTATTTGAAATATTCCAATGTGCGGGAAATATACTATGCATGAACATCATCAAAGTATGTTTTTAGGAAAAAACAACAAAAAGGTTAATTGATATAGTCTTTAAGATTTTCAACGTCGATAAATTTCAGTAACTTCTGACTATTTTTGTAAATTAAATAATTCATACAGCGATTTTCGCTACGACTTACAAAAAAAAAAGAAGTTTTATTTCACCATAGACTAAGTAACTACAATGAATTTCTATGTCTATTTAAATGCATTTACGTATTGTTTTTATTGTAAAAAAAAATACAAATTATGTTTTTAAGTACAAAATAATTCGCTTTGAACCCCGTTTATGTCTATTTAAAAAAAAAATATCACTTTCTACCGGATTACCTAACAATGTTTGTTTGTAAAACAATTCAACTTTGCATTAAAATTCGTCGTTACATGTAGCAGTTGAAATTATTGACAATTACTACTGTTGTTATTTTATTGCAAAAAAAACATTCAGTTTAATTGTTAATTTAGTGAAATGATGAGAAATAGTCCTAACATTTATCTTAAAAGATAGTGAAAAATCAGTTTTTAAATTGCTGTTTAGACTGTTTATAAAACTGAAATTATATAAAAATACATACTGTTGAAAAAACAATTTATCTGATTTAATTTCTTTAGGGACTTATCTTTAATTATTTTTAATAATCAGATTTCTTAACAAGCATTTATTTTTTATATCAATGAATGAAAACTATTTTTTTTCTTAAATAACTAAAACATTTTTTATCCGACGCAAATTACTTCTAAATCCAACTAAAGAATCTAATTGTCTATAATATTTTCGTTCCTTTAATTAATTTTTACTTTTAATGTTTTTTGTATTAAAAGCAGATATTTCTTTTATATTCAAAAGATTAAAATAACCGACAGAATAACAACTGATGGTGGCGATGAAAATAAATTGTTATTAAATATTTGTCGTTATTTATTTCATTACCCTTTCTTTCACGAGGCCATAACAGTTAGGCAGGGCTTTACGGAGCCCTCCAAAAAGGAGGCGCTCCAGGAGCATGCTCCTTTTTGCTGGAGCGAAGGAGAGGAGGGCTCATTTTATATTCAGTGGGAGTTGAGCGGGAGCAACTCCATTTGGGACTAAAGAGCGGTGGTTTTATCGCTCCGCGCTCCTCGCTCCTCGCTCCAAAATTATTTGATTTTTTTTTCTAAACATTAGTTTTTTATTCAGCAATATAAAGGAAAAGTAAAGTCTCAGAATTTACTCTGAATTATTTTTTATTATATTTTTAGTAAATGTATATGAGAGAGAGAGAGAGAGAGAGGGAAGAGAGAGAGAGAGAGGAAGAGGGAGAGGAAGGGAGAAAGAGAGGGAAAAAGAACGAGAAAGTTACACATGGAAACAGAAACTGAACTTTTTCGTTTTTTTTCACATCTATGTGTTACATTTTTGATAGGACAGTGTTCTTAAGGCAAGAGACAATTTGGTGTCAAATGTCTTTAAACATTTGAAGTTCTCAGACTTTTACATCTATGTGTTAAATTTTTGATGGGACAGTTTTCTTAAGGCAGAAGACAGACAATTTGGCACCAAATGTCTTTAAATGTGCCAGTGAGTCTATAGATGTCTTTGAAGTTATTTTCTTATAGATTTGAATTTTTTTTAATTTATGACAAGGATGTATATTGCTGATTGAATGAATAAGCCAATTTTTCTTTTAATTCTTGTTTTTAAATAAAGAATTTTAGGTTCAATTATACTATAGGAGCGGTTGGATTTTCTCACCCATTTCGCTCGGTATTCACCCAAATGTTCGATAAAATCGATTTTTGGGGTGAAATGGTACATTTTGTCCTGACAAAAAATTCTAATTTATTTTTTAGCATGTATCAAATTGAACTTTTATGCCACATTTATACCCGTCGTCTTTCCGGTGACATTTTGTTATTCTTAAATTCACGACTTTTCATGCTTGCTTTTAAATTCGTTAAATTTTGTTAAAACTTGCTTTTGTAAATAGAATGTTCAAAGTTTGTTTTTTGTGTGTAATAAAATGTTAAAACAGTAAAAATATCTTTAGTCCAAGGAAAAAATATATTTAGTCCAAGGAAAAAATATCTTTAGTCCAAGGAAAAACCAATAAAAACCAACATGGCCGCCAGCGATTAAAACCTGAAATTAAAGTTAGATTCTCAACACTTTAAAAAGTAAATGAGAATTTTATTTCAGGACCAAAATTATAATTAAGAGCAACAATTAGTTTTATCCAAAATTTGGGCGAATACCAAGCAAAATGAGCGAAAGAAAACAGCTGTCCCTATTCTACAATTAAACCGATGTTTAAACTAATTAAGTTTAAACATCGGTTTAATTGTAGAATAGGGACAGCTGTTTTCTTAAATTAAAGAAAATATCTTACATTTTAATTTACAAAAGCAAATAATTAGACTTTCTGACCAATTTGTTGTCTTTTTAGAACCGAAAGTAGCATAGATATCTTTCTTTATCTTAAAAAATCTATTATCGAATATTAAAATTGTAAACAGTTTGTTTTTGTTAGAGATTTCAAATATAGACGTTTTCAGCTTTTTTATTCAAATCGTTAATTTTAATAAATGTTTTTGCCTGACCTAGGAAAACTTACTCCAGTTAATTTTTCGGTGGAGGAAAATATGATCCGATATTTTTTCAACCCCCAAGGTCTAGGCCAGATATTTTGTATGAAATTTTAAGACATTAAATGGATCTCTGAATTGTTTATTGACAATTTATTGATATTTTTTGGCCAACTTATGAGAAATATTTTTTTTTATTCAATCTTTAAAAAATAAACTTCATTGGGTTTTTTTCGCTCCAAATTGTACTATTGAAAAGAAAATGGATAAATCGATTTGTTTGGAAGTACTTGCGCGTTTCTCTTTTGTAAATAATAATATACATTATACAATATAGTTACGTTCATAAACCAAACAAATATTAAACAACAGTACAACGATTAATGTTGCCCTGGCTGTTTCTCCTCTCCCAGAGAAATGTTTTCTTTAAAAAGAAAATAATCACTAATAATGTTTAAAAGTAAAACTTTATTTACTCAAAACAAATCTAAATATATCGGGTCAAATGTTCCTTTCCTGAAAAAATAGGTTGTTAATGTAAGGAATATTAAAATTGTTTTAAAATACTTCAGGAATTTTTCTATTTCTATTTTATACTTCAGGAAACGAAAATTTACGTATAATCCTATACTTTGTCCGACATGTTCTCCTATAACTCTCAAAATATTAGCGAGATTTTGTCAAATATTATCTTACGGTCTTACACTTAAAGTGACATCTCAACCCATATTGACGAGATCCTTTGACGCCCACCCCTGTCCTTCGGCCACTCATTGGCAGAATAGAACGTTTATGAAAGAAGGTACATTTTTATTATGGAGCGCTGAAAAAGAGACGCTCCTTTTTTATAGGAGTTGGAGCAGGAGCAGCTCCTTTTTGAAAATGGGGAGCGTGAGAGGAGCCAGCTCCAATTTTGGGCGTTGGAGCAGGAGCGGGAGCAGCTCCAAAAGTAGTGGAGTGCGTAAAGCCCTGCAGTTAGGTAAAAAAAAACATTAGCCGGCAGAATAACGAGCCCTTGTTATTCTGCCGGGACCGGCAAAATAGCCTCTTCCTATTTTTTAAGTTTCGAATATATATATATATATATATATATATATATATATATATATATATATATATATACATCCACCTGTTTCTTTATCATTCTCTTTTTTCCTTTTTATTCCAAACCCTCGTGTGTGTACTCAAGGGAATATAACACACAAAATGGTGACTGTGTGTCTGGGAAAGAAACCCAAACACGTGGTCGCTAAAAACATAAAAATATGAATATAAAATATATGTATTTTACAGCTTTATCTCAATTGCCGCAATCTGATCTGATGTCATTGCTTCCGACTGTTATCCTCATTTTCGATGTTTTTATGTTCAAGCATTTTGGCCATTCTACTCTGCGGCCTACTTCAGGTGCCCTATTATCGTCTACTAAATTGATACCCCTGTCCCATCACTGCAATTTTGCATACCTGTGCTTGTTTTACAAGTAATTGAATGGAATGTGCGCCAACGAATTTGCTCAATATAAATACTCACGAACAACTCGACAATCGGCAAAATCCCACCCCTTTCACTGTAGAGGTCCCCAGATGCTGAAAAGCTTTCTAATCTAATAGCTTCTTTCCTCGGACTGCTTGCCTTTGAAATTCCCTTCCTGCTCCCCGTTTCCCCGACTATACAAATATGCAGAAATTTAAATGTAATGTGAACAAACATCTCGCTGCACAACTCCCCACTAAGAATTCTCCCCTATAAATATGTCCCCTAACACAGTAGGCCCTTACACTTCAGTAACGATACGCCTTATTTGTGGTGAACAAAAGTTTTTAAAAAAATGTGATTTTTTTTCCTTTTTACTCAGGTGGACCCGTTTTTTTTTGTTTTTTTTTAACATAGTTCACCTCAAACAAGGCAGGCCGCCACTGTAGACATAAGGAGCTACTGAGAAAAAAAAAGGGAGAAGATTGGGGGGAGGGGGGGTCAACCTAAATTGGGATCTGCACAGCGAGATGTCTGTTTACATTAGTTTTAAATTTCTGCATGTCAGGTCAGTACTGTCGGGGAAACAGGGAGCAGGGAGGGAGTTCCAGAGGCCAGCAGCACGAGGAAAGAAGCTATTTGAGTAGAAAGCTCTCCAGCATCTGGGGACCTCCACAGTGAATGGATGGGATTTAGTTGATTGTCGAGTTGGTCTAGTGAATTTACGTCAAGGGGGCACCAGAGTAGCCAATTCATCGGAGCACAATCCATTGAAGTATTTGTAAAACAAGCACAAGGATGCTACATTGCAGCAATGGGACAGGGACTGGAGCTTGGTTGATAATGCGAGGCCTATTAGGTTGGCGACTCTTTTTTGGACCTTGTCAAGGAGGGAGAGACTAGTAGATGATGCACCAGCCCAGATGTTGCAACAATACTCCATGCATGGCTTTGTAGAGATACAGGATAATGTCAGGTGTGAGGAGTTTACTAGCACAGTAGAGGGAGCCTACCTTCTTGGCGGCAGCCTTGGCAATGTCTTCAATGTATTTGTTCCAATTCATGTTACCTGTGAAGGTTAGGCCGAGGAGTTTGAATGTTGAACTCTCAGGTAGGGTGTTATTTGCCATGACAATCGGTGGTTGGAGAGGTTTCTTGTAGTTATTGAAGGAAAGTAGCTTTGTCTTTGCGGCATTAAAAGTTACCAACCATTTATGACCCCAATCCACTACAGCCTGGAGGTCATTTTCTAAGGATTCAGCCATTGCCTCAGATATGATCGCGTCTGTTTTGCCAACATGACGAGAGTAAAGCGTGGTGTTGTCAGCAAATAAACCAATCTCATACTCTATGTCATCAGGGAGATCGTTTATATAGATCAGGAACAATAAAGGTCCAAGGATAGATCCCTGGGGTTTACCAGCATTTATGTCATGTTGCTTCATGAGACGATGAAATGGGTCGTAAAGTCAGAGTTGAGAGGAATCCTAGAAGAATCCTTTCAGTCGTGAAGAGAAGCGTAACAAAGAAGGATGGGAAAGGGTATAGGCGTTAATCTTAAGACCAACTCCTATAATATCATTTGTAACAACGAAAACGTTCGTCACACAAAAGGAAAACAAAACCTTTTTAAAGTGAAATATTTTGAAAATCAAACAATCGTGCAATTTTAAATAAAAATTAATTTATTTAATTTTTTTTTTTTTCGCAAATTTTCGTTGTAATATATCCTTGTCAGGCGAGACTGTCTTATAGTTTTTTTTTTTCTTCTTTTCTTCCTCCTCATATTAGTGGTATTAACCCTGAGGGGTCGAATATACGTCAAGTTCTTAAGACGTTATATGATTAAACCTGGCGATGTTTATGCGCAGATTGGCGCTTTTTTTTAAGTAAGGAAATCAACATCTTTGAAGCACGGATTAGAATGTATTAAAGTGAAATATTTTGAAAATCAAACAATCGTGCAATTTTAAATGAAAGGACTAAACATATAACGTCTTAAGAACTTGACGTATATTCGACCCTCAGGGTTAATACCACCAATATGAGGAGGAAGAAAAGAAGAAAAAAAAAAATTATAAGACAGTCTCGCCTGACATGGTTGTATTACAACGAAAATTTGCGAAAAAAAAAAATTAAATAAATGAATTTTTAATTTAAAATTGCACGATTGTTTGATTTTCAAAATATTTCACTTTAATACATTCTAATCCGTGCTTCAAAGATGTTGATTTCCTTACTTAAAACCTTTTTATAACAACAACAACAGTATTTATTTATATTACCTACACCGTAAGGAGTAGGTTGGAGAAAGTTGGACAGTGTCTGAGTAAAGAAAGCGAGAAAGTAGAAAGTTCTTGGACTGCCGAAAGTCTATGAGCAGTTTATCTTCAGGCGAAGATAGCCGGTGCTTGAGGGTCTAGTGGACAGAGGCAGGAGAGAAGAAATCGATGTCTTTGTTGGCTGGTGACAGGGAACTTTCTGATGACTGCTGTGATTCTCAAAGGGGTCTAAAGTAGTCCTTCAGGGGACGAATAAAATCAATAATGTGCCCTGGAAGCTGAGTGGTCAGTGTGTGACCAAATCACCTAACAGGGACAGCTTTCTGCATGAAGAAATAAATATTAATGTTTGTGACTGCTACAAGGGCATTAGACTTGAGTGTTATTAATTTGAAGGGAGAAACAATCCAGTTTATTGTTTGGAATTAAAATAAATGATTGGTGACACCAATCCTTCTTTGCTTTCTTTCTATCCTGTTTCCTTTCCATTCTTTTCTTCGTATCTTTCTCTTTTCCTTTCTTCCTTCCTTCTTTCCTTTCCCCAACTCTGGCTTGTGTCAAGTCAACACTGAGCAAAAATTTGAAAAAGAAGTATACATTAGACAGTTAATAGTACAGTGACACCCTTTTCTTCCCCAAAACGTCATTCATGGAATCGTTAATTAAAAGTTTTCTGCAATCCAACCATATTTGGTACAAATAAACTTCAGTCAATGCCTGACTTGTCCACCAAGTTTCAGTCATGACTATCCAACAGTCTTTGTAATGATATGCACATCTGGATACGACATGCAAAATTATCAATAACTGTGACACACCCCTGTCTTGCCACTGCCTTGATGTTGGCTGTAATGGCCGTTTTCAGTTCAGGAATAGTCTGGGGATTATTTTGATAGACATTATCTTTAGAATAACCCCACATATAACACCCGGGGGGGTTTAGGTTCGGTGAGTGTGAAGTCAATTCTGGATCACAGCTCCTACTGATGAGACGATCACCAAAGTGTCCCCGCACATCAGTGAACGGTGATAAGACTGTTAGAAATTCATGACTGAAACTTGGTGGACAATTCAGGCAGAGACAGAAGTTTATTTGTACAAAATATGGTTGGATTGGGAAAAGGATTGTGAATTTTATTAACGGGTCGCATGTTTGGGGAGTCATTTGTACTTTAATTTTTTTCGTGACAATAACAAAGGTTGGAGAGAGTGAGGCGTTTCTTATAAACAAAAGTAACAGCAAAATGAACAATTTAAACTTGAGCCGAAGAGAATTCTAGATTTTTTAAAATATTAGATTATAAATTGGCCGTGACCCAGAAATGAAAATTCCGCCATTTTATTTAACCAATACTAATTCCTGGTAAAAGTACAGAATAGTTAACACTCGAGAACTCGTAAACCAAAAATAATGACAGCACATAATTTATATAAAACGCATTAGAATGAAATTCCTTTTTGTATGAGTTTTTAAAAAAAATTATTACAAATTGTTTACGCATGTTAAAAATATACGGGTTCCATACTTTTAACGTTTAAAAAAATCTTACAAATTGTTTCCACATGTTAAAATTATACGAGTTTGATAGTGAATTTCATTCTAATGTGTTTTATATGTATATTTTATATTGTTGTTGTTTTTTGTTTGCAAGTCCTCGAGTGTTAACTATTCTGTACCTTTACCTTGGTTCTCTGATTACAATGATGACATCTATAGATAATATGGAATTCAGATGAGAAAATTTCAATTTATTGCAGGTGATGTTTCTTTCTTATCAATTTTAGTATTTGTCATGTGAGAGCATGGATAAAAAACCCATCTGAAAATAAAATCTTTGCCATTTCTTCTGCTCAGTTGGTTTGACGGACCATCAAATATTGAAGAGATGAAGTTTGCTTGTAAGTCACAAACGTTTTTATTTTACTTTCTTTGAGAAGAAAAGAATAATTCTAAATATTTTTATATTATTACTATTTAATTTCGGAAAGTTAAGCCTCTTTAGGGGGTCTTAAAATAATTAAAAAAATATACTCAGATTCTGATTAAATTTTGTGAAGTCAAGTTCCCATTATAGGGTCTTAAAATTATAAAAATTTGCTCAAGTTAAGAAAAATTATATAAGTTTTATTTTTATGCCCCATAAAAAATTCTAAAAATAATCAAGATTTTCTCATATTATGACAAACTATTCAATTTTGATTTTTTTTAAGCCCCTATTAAAAAGAACCAAAAATAATCCAAATTTTCTCAGATTATGACAAACTATTTAATTTTGATTTATTAAGCCTCATTATAAAAGATCTAAAAATAATCCGAATTTTCTCAGATTATGACATACTATTTAATTTTGATTTATTAAGCCTCATTATAAAAATCTAAAAATAATCCAAATTTTCTCAGATTGTGACAAACTATTTAATTTTGATTTATTAAGCCTCATTATAAAAGATCTAAAAATAATCCAAATTTTCTCAGATTGTGACAAACTATTTAATTTTTATTTATTAAGCCCTATTATAAAAAATCTAAAAATAATCCAAATTTTCTCAGATTGTGACAAACTATTTAATTTTGATTTTTTAAGCCTCATTATAAAAGATCTAAAAATAATCCGAATTTTCTCAGATTGTGACAAACTATTTAATTTTGATTTATTAAGCCTCATTATAAAAGATCTAAAAATAATCCAAATTTTCTCAGATTATGACAAACTATTTAATATTGATTTATTAAGCCTCATTATAAAAGATCTAAAAATAATCCGAATTTTCTCAGATTATGACAAACTATTTAATTTTGATTTATTAAGCCTCATTATAAAAGATCTAAAAATAATCCAAATTTTCTCAGATTGTGACAAACTATTTAATTTTTATTTATTAAGCCCTATTATAAAAGATCTAAAAATAATCAAAATTTTCTCATATTATGACAAACTATTCAATTTTGATTTTTTTTAAGCCCCTATTAAAAAGAACCAAAAATAATCCAAATTTTCTCAGATTATGACAAACTATTTAATTTTGATTTATTAAGCCTCATTATAAAAGATCTAAAAATAATCCGAATTTTCTCAGATTATGACATACTATTTAATTTTGATTTATTAAGCCTCATTATAAAAATCTAAAAATAATCCAAATTTTCTCAGATTGTGACAAACTATTTAATTTTGATTTATTAAGCCTCATTATAAAAGATCTAAAAATAATCCAAATTTTCTCAGATTGTGACAAACTATTTAATTTTTATTTATTAAGCCCTATTATAAAAGATCTAAAAATAATCCAAATTTTCTCAGATTGTGACAAACTATTTAATATTGATTTTTTAAGCCTCATTATAAAAGATCTAAAAATAATCCGAATTTTCTCAGATTGTGACAAACTATTTAATTTTGATTTATTAAGCCTCATTATAAAAGATCTAAAAATAATCCAAATTTTCTCAGATTATGACAAACTATTTAATTTTGATTTATTAAGCCTCATTATAAAAGATCTAAAAATAATCCGAATTTTCTCAGATTATGACAAACTATTTAATATTGATTTATTAAGCCTCATTATAAAAGATCTAAAAATAATCCAAATTTTCTCAGATTATGACAAACTATTTAATTTTGATTTATTAAGCCTCATTATAAAAATCTAAAAATAATCCAAATTTTCTCAGATTATGACAAACTATTTAATTTTGATTTATTAAGCCTCATTATAAAAAATCTATAAATAATCCAAATTTTCTCAGATTATGACAAACTATTTCATTTTGATTTATTAAGCCTCATTATAAAAGATCTAAAAATAATCCGAATTTTCTCAGATTATGACAAACTATTTAATATTGATTTATTAAGCCTCATTATAAAGATCTAAAAATAATCCAAATTTTTTCAGATTGTGACAAACTATTTAATTTTGATTTATTAAGCCTCATTATAAAATATCTAAAAAATAATCCAAATTTTCTCAGATTGTGACAAACTATTTAATTTTGATTTATTAAGCCCCATTATAAAAGATCTAAAAATAATCCAAATTTTCTCAGATTATGACAAACTATTTAATTTTGATTTATTAAGCCTCATTCTAAAAGATCTAAAAATAATCCGAATTTTCTCATATTATGACAAACAATTTAATATTGATTTATTAAGCCTCATTATGAAAGATCTAAAAACAAGCCGAATTTTCTCAGATTATGACAAACTATTTAATTTTGATTTATTAAGCCTCATTATAAAAGATCTAAAAATAATCCAAATTTTCTCAGATTATGACAAACTATTTAATATTGATTTATTAAGCCTCATTATAAAACGTCTAAAAATAATACAAATTTTCTCAGATTGTGACAAACTATTTAATTTTGATTTATTAAGCCTCATTCTAAAAGATCTAAAAATAATCCAAATTTTCTCATATTATGACAAACTATTTAATATTGATTTATTAAGCCTCATTATGAAAGATCTAAAAATAATCCGAATTTTCTCATATTATGACAAACTATTTAATTTTGATTTATTAAGCCTCATTATAAAAATCTAAAAATAATCCAAATTTTCTCAGATTATGACAAACTATGTAATTTTGATTTTTAAAACCCCATTAAAATATCTAAAAATAATCCAAATATTTGTCAGAAACATTTTCTTGCTTTACCTATCCATTTGTTACCTATTTGCGTTACACCTCAGGTCGACAGCCGAGTAGATTGCAAATGGCGACTACATATTTGCTTTCTTTGTCCGTCTTTTTTCCTTTTTAACATTCTTTTTCTCATATTTTGCAACAAACGCCATATTTGCCTTTTAGTATTATTTCTGTTACGTATCGTTCTTGGCGAATGCTACTTAAGATCAGAAACAAAAACAAAACTTTTACTTCTGCTATGGCGATGCAGACTCTTTCTTATTTTCTTTTCTTAGGGGTAGGGCCATATTCACGAATATTTAAAAAGTATTACTATTATTGAACAAAACCACCTTAGTATTTTTTCTTGCTTTCCCTTTATACATTTGTAACCGATTTGTATTACACCTTATGCCGACAGCAATAACACCGCTGTCGACTGAGAAAACATTTTTAATAGACAATGTTTGGCTTTATTATCTGTTTCTTACAAAACGTACTCTCCCTTACACCTACTACTAACCCTAAGTCCGTTTGACAAAAAAACAACCTCCCAACAAACCGAGAAAGAAAGAGAGTAGTTTCCATTAGCAATTACAGTTAGTAGTAGGGTTAAGAGAATTTTTTTTTTGCCTGAACACACTAATCTTTAATTTAATTACGGATATTTTCACCATAAATATGAAAAAAAACCCGCAAAAAACCCCAAAAACAACAAGTTATTTGCTAAATAATCTGCATTAAAAAAATACTATTTCATCCATAAATTCCATAAATAAAGATTGGAATTACCGACATAATTTTCTTAAAAGAGCACAAAATAGTGAAATTAGAATTTCTGCGTTCACAAAAGATGTCCACTCGATTAGAGAACACAATAACATTTACCTCAGTCTTGAAGGATTTTTCCTTCACTGCCGCGGAAAGCTTCACAAATATTTTCGGATCACATTTACTTTTGTAATTATTTGTGCAGTGGTTTTTATTATTAGAAATAATATTAGAATGGGATCTTACACCATTTTTTAGATGAGGATTGCTGTTTGCTTATTTGTGCTACTTGACAGCCAAACCCATTTCACTGTAAGTAATTCAGGTGATTGAAATAGGATTTAATCATGTCAGCCCCTCCTTAAAACTATAGAGGAAGGGGGGGGCAGTCACTCAAAACGTGCAGAAATCTATTCTGTTTGATTTGAAACAATAAATAAGTATTTAACAAATCCTATTTTTATCACCTAAATTACCTACAGTGAAATGGGTTCTTTTATGAGTTTTTTTTTAATTGATACTCTAATATTTCTTTTTATTAAATTAAATTATTATTTTATATTTTTCCCGATCAATGGCAAAACATAAATAAATCCTATTTTAATCACCTAAATGACTTACAATTTTTTTCTTCAGAATTTATACTCTAATACTTATATTTTTTAATTAAATTATTATTTTATATTCCCCCGGACAATGCCGGGACACAGGTCCTGCTGGTTATTTATATAAAGTTAAGTATATGTATGTTTTTATATATTTGTATGTACAGGATTCACTCCTAAATTAATTAACCGATCACTATGAATTTTAGAATACAGCTACTGGGCATAATGTGGGCTATATTTAGTTTAATTTAGTTTTATGCAAATGGGGGTAAAAAGGGGGTGGAAGCCCTTCATAAAAATTCGGATACTTCTGATTTTGTGAAATTTTCACAATAGGTATAAGACATCAATTAATAAATATTCCCCAAATTTCAGTTTCTTTGTTGTATTTTAAAGGGTTTCAGGAGGTATAATATGGGCTCAAGCTCCCATTTGAAAATTAAAATATTTCAGATTTGCCTTAAATTTGATCCATCGTCATTAGACACTAATTAAGCAAGATTCCCTTAAATTTCTTCTCCGGGCCCCTTAAGCTTGAAGCTTAAATTTGAGACATTTTCTAGAATCATAATCATGTAATGGATTTTGATTAAATTCGAAATAAAGATTCTAGACATAAGGTTTAATTGAATTACATCTTTATTTTAATCTTCGTAAGTGTACATGAAAGTCGTACAAAACTGTTCTTTTCTGGGAATTAATTTTAACCCTACTGGGACGGGTATTCTTCTAGTTTTGCGTAACTGCAAAAATAGAACGGCCTCTATTTCCGAAAGATCGAAGATATCGATATATGATTTTGTGCTTTGTGTATAAATATCTTCAAATTGTTACCATGGTAAAGAAGTTTTCCTATTATTTATTTATTTTTGACCTTTAGTGTTAGCCCTTGTCCTGCTGGTTGCAGTGTGCAGCCCAGTTCGATCAGATGATTCAGAAAAGGAGGATATTGCAAAATTGATGAAAAAACTTGGTTCTGCTATGGCGCATGGAATATCACATAAAATCAAAGGTTTCTTCGGAGCAATTGGCCAATTCATCAAAGCAAAGGAAGGAACGGTAAGTATTACACTGGTTGTCTTGAGAAAATGGATCATTACCCCTGTTACATGCTACTCAGCAGTAATATGCTTCTGAAGTCAAGTGTAGTTATAGTTTGCCAAATACATAAGGTTACTTCGATATGATTTAGAACAAGCATAAGCTACCTTTATTCATATTTGGGCCAGATTAATTTTTCTCAGCCTGGACAGAGCAACAATCACATTTTTTTTAATGAAGTATGCTTTTTAGATCATAATTGAAAAATATCTCAATTTTATTAATCTTCTGGGATGGAATAAGTACTATTTGAAAGAAACTGAAGCAAAGTACGTTTTTTTATTGCAGAGAACATGCTACAACAATAATAAATACAAATTGGCGAGGCAGAATCAAATATTGATTTGTGAGATGCATTGGTATTGTGGACTGACTTGTAAAATCCAACCAACTTAATTTTATATGCCAGATAATTGGGGGGGGGGGGACTTAACTGTAATATCTATTTCACAAAGTTTTCACCATAGCAGTATGCTTTTGATTGCCTTGAAGTATTTGGGGGTTCGATCCCTTTGCACTTACTAAAGGGTCCAAATGTGTCACAATATTATGCACCCAGCCTGAGAAAAAATATCCCCGCTAGGATCATTATAATTACCTTGACAAAAAAACGGAGAGAATGTGAAAACACTCATGTATATATTATTTTTCATTCACAGTTTACGATTGAAGGCACACCACTGGTCCTTAAATTCCATGCTCACAGTTGTAAAATCAAAATAGGAAGAAAGCGAATGTTACGTAAGTATTTTTTGTAATGTTATCCGAAGGCAGAAGGGGGGGGGACGAGGTGGTAGCCCTTGGCATCCAAATTGGGGTGGGGGGCGTCGTAAGGCATCCAATCATATTCAAACTATCCCCTTTTCTCATAATATTTCTGAGTACTTGGACTTATATTTGAGTCTTTAGAGCATACAATCAAGGCATTGTCCGCAAGCATCATTAGGGCATCAGCAGACCTCTAATCTGCACGTCACTGTCCGAACATACAAACAGCCAACATACAAATATAAAAGGGTTTATTACTGTAAGTGAACAATGCAATAGGTAGTTACAAGTTGGGTAACTGGCTTGTAATGTATACGGGTAACGTCCCAGTTGTACTGTTACTACAGTTATACTCATATTCCATGAGATTATAATCATCATCATCATCTTTGATATGCTACTCTGAATAGTTCATTGTATAAACGATGTCAGTAGTTTTATCTACTTATCTACTATTTATATTGATGGTTATACAGTACAGTCGGTCCTTTTCCAATTGAAACTCACCGTTTTCTTTGGTTTAGAAGCACAACAGAACCATAATACTTGACTTTTGCACTTAATTTCTACTTGACAGCTTAAAGTCTTAAAAATTGGTTCAGACAATCCACAACACCATTGATCGGTTCATTAGTTTAGGAGTGAATCCTGTAAATACAAAAATATAAACATACAAACATACCTGACTTTATAAAGTAAGTTGAGATAAATAAATTTAGTACATTATTTATATCAGTTCCAAGAATTCAAACACAACGAATATTTGATGTACGATCGTTTCTAAAACGATTTTAAATATTTTATTTTGTATTATACTTTAGATGATTTCAAAAGGTCTCTTCATCAGCGCCCTCATAACATCATATATATATATATATATATATAACAAATTATTTATATAAAAACTATACATTACAGATTCTAATTCACTGAATAAAGACAGTTCGAACTGTCTTCATTCTGATGATTTGAAATGGGTTGTAAGGGCTTTTTCTAAACAATAAAGGTCTACTCGTGTCAATAAAACCATGTTACATCTCTTGAATCTATGATGTATGGTTTTTAAATAAAAATGTTCGATTCGAGTTATCTCTGTTTAACGATATCCAAGTTATCTCCCCATAAATTTACTAACCAATGTGAGAATACATTATTTACTGCCGGAAACCAAAAATATTGAACTTTCTTTTGAGGATAGATATCCCCACATTATTCCAGAGAATACATCTGCATAGCAGAGAGAGAGAGAGAGACAGAGAGAGAGAGAGAGAGAGAGAGAGAGAGAGAGAGAGAGTTGCAAACTTTTCTTTGAATTAAAAATCGTCGAAATCTGAAAATCTAATTGCCACATGCGTTCCTTGTTTCGTTTTCAAAAATGCGAAAATTTAACTGTGCCCCTCACTCCCACTACCAACGACACGCCATTAAAAAATGCCAAAATGTGAGACTACTTTTGGATCTCTCAGGATTGTAAACTCAAAATTCGAATTCTTACTGATTGTTCGATACAAAAAAAAATTATTTCAATTTTTTAATTTTTGATTTTGATCTATTTTGTAAGATTCAACATCAATACAGATGAAAACCCTGTTTTCTGACACCCTTGGTTCCAAAGCCTTGCTGGATTACCCATCTTGCCTCGTAATATCGGATTTCATCTTAATAATAATTCATCAAACTATCCCTAACGTACTAATTATCCATGTACACTGTCTCTAGGCCACCAGGGATTGCTAGAAACTTAAATATACATTCAACGTTTTCTTTGACGCAATTGACCAGTGTTAAGATTTAACACCACGGCTTCCAATTGATTTTGCTACATACAGAGCTATCTGTTGGCTGTCAAGTAAACTAGTCTGGCAGCAGTGGGATTATCAAGTTTTCTTTTGTGATTTTGACAAGATTAAAAAAGATTCGGGACCGAGAGGAAGGCTGATGATGAGATGGAAAGACACCCTGCACAAAGATCTCTGTAAAACCGACCTTCACCTAAACCAAACCTGTGATCGTGCTAAGTGGAGACAAAAATTCATCATTGTGGACCCCATAGGTGATGATGAGAGGATGAAAGGGGTTATCCTTTTATCTTCTTGTAAAGAAACGGAACAACGAAAAGTATTTCTGTAACTATAACAAAAAGGGGTTTTATTAACTCGAGGTTACCTATACCGTTTGGTATAGGTAGATGAGAGTGGGACGGTGTCCATCTGAGGAAGAGGAAGAATATAAGAGTTCTTCGGGGCTGCCCGTGGATTTTTTCAGGTGAAGATGGTAGTAGTCGTTGAGTGGGCGACGGCGGCAGGAGAGAGAGCGTTTCCTCGTTCCTTGCTGGTGTTCTCTGCGATGTGTCCAAGCTGGTGCCAGGAGGTCGTCTGATCTTTTTCCTCGAACCCTAAGGGAACATAAGTAGTCCCTTAGGGAACTAACGATATTACTGCGCCCTGTGATTTGATTGGACAAGCCAGCTCACAGGGACAGTGATTACGCATTCAAAAGTAGTCCCTCTTGGTGACTGCTTTATAACACTAATACAGATCCAACACTGATTTTTGTTCTGGAACTTTTCCAGATTAACCGTTTTGCCGGATCATCCGTATTCTCCTTAATAATAATTCAGCAACACACCTCATTATACACCTACACTGTTTCTCTAAATCACTAGAGATTGCTAGCAACTTAAACACTCATTCAACCTTTTCTTTGAATTAAATAGACGAGTGTTTACATTTAAAACCATGGCTTCCACTTGATTTTGCCTGTGAAGCCATAACCAGAGTTAAACTTGAGCAAAATAAGATATAATCTTAAAATAAACATAAACTACCACCCGCAGGTGCAGTGTAAACAAACAAATTGATGGCGTGCTGTAAAGAAGGGGGACGTTGTCCCTCTCTTAGGTTTCAGACACAAAATGAATTAACAAAACCTCTTTATAACAACAACGAGAAGGGTTTATTCACAAAGGTTACCTATACCATTTGGTATAGGTAGAAAGAAACTTGGACAGTGTCTGAGAGAGAGAGGAAAAATAAAATTAAGAGTTCTTAGAGCTGCCTGAGATCTGGCAGCAACTATCTTCATGCGAAGATAGTATTTGCTGTGAGCATCCAGCAAACAGGGACAGGAGAGAGAGTGAAAGAATTGTTTCCTTGTTGGTCTCTCTGCTGGCTGCTCGTGATTCCCAAAGGGGATGAAGTAGTTCTTCAGCCGACAGAAGGAATCCATGTGCCCTGCAGGCTGATTGGTCAGTGTGTGACCAGTTCACTCAATGGGGACATTTTTTGGAGGGAGAAAATAAGTCTGTTTATGACCGCTACAGTGCTACATACAAAACTAGTTTGGCAGCGGCCGGATTATCAAGTGTATTAGATTTTAAAATAACAAATATAAATTGTGAAAATACTAAAAAAAAGTTTTCTTCGTGCACTCATTTTTGGGGCAAGGGGGAGTTCCAAGAAGGCTATTTCTGTCTGAGTCTAAATCCATTTCTGTTCTCTCTACTGAGTGACAGTCTAGTTATGATTGATTTTGCTTATATTTTCATGTAATGTAATTGGTTAATAATGTCATCTATTTTTAGTTGGGAAACATGTGAAATGCGAAGCTGTCGTAAGTGAAAAGACAACAGGAATCGAAAGGACATGCACAGAAAAGAAACAGATGCTGGCTGTTGAATGTGCCGCCAAGGCTGTTTTGGAAGCCATTAAGCACAACATCATCTTGGGAAAGCTGGACACAAAAAATTTAATCAAACACACTTTGTAAGCAAGACCAAGACTGTAACAAAACAACTAATAATGCAATAAAAAAAAACATTAAAATAGAATTAGAAAAAAAAGCTTTTGTTTTGTTTTATGCCAATACAATTATTTGTAACTTGTTGTTCCTTTTGTTGTTTATTGTGCTAGCTGTACCGACCCGGCGTTGCCTAAAGTCTGTTATCTTAAAATTTGTTTTGTAAATATTTCTATGTTCTATAATCACACCTTTTTGTTGGAATTAGTATCTAATAGATGACAGCAATAATAAAAAATCCATATGATTTTTATAAAGTACTAACCTTCAAATGGCACATGTCAACATGTGAGCCCAATCGGATTATTAGTTTACAAATTACAGTTATTTAGTGAAGCTATTGTTGCAAATTTTCAAAACAATAGAAAAATCTGAATTTCGTGTGTTGATAAAGCATTGCTTTCTGATGGGGAAAATACTGTTCAAGCAAGGCAATAGCTTAATAAGTGTTATTCAAACTCTACTCCATCGCAAACAACAGTTAAGTTGTATTATGCTTACGTTAAACACGGTCGTACAGACACAAATGATGCTGAATGCTCAGGTCGCCAAAATTTGGCAGTTGTCTTAGAAAACATAAAAAGTCTGCAAACTCGTTTTAGCTGATCGTAAATTGAAGTTGCCTCAGATAGCAGAGAAGTTATCAGAAGGCAGTGTATTCACCATTTTGCATGAACATTTGCCAATGAGAAAGCTGTGTTCAAAGTGGGTGCTTCTATGCTCAAAATTTATCAAAACAACCTTAGCAACAATTCAGAGTGTTGTTTGCAGCTGTTTCAACGCAACAAAAAGTTTTTGTATCAATATGTAAAAATAGATAAAACATAGATCCATCACTTCACTCCAGAGTCAAATTGGCAGTCAACTGAGTAGACAGCAGCAGGTGAAATCCGACCAAAGACGCAGACATCACCAGGCAAGGTTTTACCCTCCATATTTTGGAGTGTGCAAAGTATTTTATTCATTGATTACCTTGAGAAAAGAAGACCTAGTGCGTTTGAAGGAATAAATTGGCAGAAAACGACCACAAATGAAGAAGAAAACAGTACTCTTTCACCCACACAATGCACCGTGTCACAAATCGATGGCAACAATGGGAAAGCTACATGAATTACACTTCAAATTGCTTCCGCATCTACCCTATTCTCTAGATCTGGCTCCCAGCGACTACTGGCTGTTTGCAGACCTAAAAAAAATGCTCCAGGGAACAAGATTTTGCTCCAATGAAGAAGTAATATAAGAAACTGAGGTTTATTTTGAGGCTAAAGACAAATCGCCCTTAAAAAGGCATTAAATTGTCAGAGAAGCATTGGACTAAATGTATTACCCTAGAAAGACACCATGTTGATGACTAAAGGCTGAATTTTGCCTAAAAGTTGTTGTTTTATTAGTCAGTCTCAGGAATTATTGAGTGATGTGTTAAGCTAAAAAGAACATACTTAAAGAATAAATGTTATTTCCCTTAACTGATTTTTCTTTTTAGGTGTTTATTTAAGAATGTCTCCAAATGTATCAAACTGCCGAACCAGATGAAGTATTTAAAAAAATATATATTGCATTGAAATATGTTAGTTTATTGCCAATACGATGATAGAAAAATAACAAATGAAAATTGGCTAGTCAGAATCAAATTTTGATTTGTCTAAATGCTATTTAGGTCCAACTTTGAAAATCCAGCAGCCATAATTTATATATTAGATGTAATGGTAGCACACGGGCCAAAATGAGGAACAAAGATATGACCGGTGGAGAATCTGTTTATTCACACACGCATTGAATGATATTTTCTCACTACAAAATGATATCCTCTCTTCTCTCTTCTATTCTCCAAATTTTTATAAAAATTACTAAACATAAAGCAATAATAATTTGAATGGAATTCGAATTGATTAAAAGAGAAAACGTCTATGCTCTGGCATATCATGCTTGTCATTTGATGTTATGTGTCCTTAATAATAAATATCGATAAACAAAAGATGAAACAATTCACATTCATTTACATTGAAGATCGTCTTTTTCAGCTAGTGTGAAATAATTGTTATTTTCCCTTTGTAATATATTGAAACAGTTCAAGAATAACCTTAGAAAGTGACTGTCTGGTGAGTTCAGAAGGTCAGGTTTGACAAAACGTGTGAACTGAAAACAGGAAGTGAGAAAAGTGTGAATCTCATAAGGAGAAACGCCACCGAAACAGTTAAAAAAAGGTTTTCTAAGTAAGAAAAGGCGACTGGCAGCAGGTTGAAGTAGACGTAAAAAAATGTACCCTTAAAAATGAATAGTTAAAAAAAATTGTAGTTGTCTCTCTTTTCCCTGTACCATGCTGACTTATGAAATAAGAACCTGAATAAAGAACAAAATGCCAATTTATAAAATCATCTCAGAGTTTGTTTTATTAATTTGAATTAACAACGGTTGCATTTGCTTCATCCGGCAAACAAAAATTCTACATTTCTTTTACTATTTCTGCGCTAACAAATTTCATATGAGAAAGCACTTATCATTTCTTCACAGTTAAACTGTGAAAGTTTTACAACCCGAAATCCACGAGACTATCGGCCATGATGACGTAGCCTAATGATAGTCTCAATGTTCACGCTACCGTAAAAACAACACAAGACAAGTTGTAGGGATAACTTAGTTGTGCTTAGGGTGTGTGTAATACTAAGAGCACCCAAAAAACGAAGCAGGAATCTGGGGACCTCTACAGTGAAGGGGTGGGATCTTGCTGACTGACGGGTTGATCTGGGGTATTTAAGCAGAGGGGGCACCAGTGCAGCACACTCGTCAAAGCACATTCCATTAAAGTACTTGTAAAACACGTACAGGGATCCAACATTGCGGCGATGGGACAGGGACTGGAGTTTGTTAGATAGTGTGGGGCCTATTAGATTTGAGACTCTTGTTGGAACCCTGTCCAAGAGGGAGAGATTTGTGGTTGGTGCACCAGCCCAGATGTGATAACAATACTCCATCATGAGTGAATGGTTGCTTTTTAGAAATATAGGATACTGGCAGGTGTGAGAAGTTTTCTAGTTCGGTAGAGGGAGCCCACCTTCATTGCAGCAGCCTTGGCAATGTCTTCACCGTATTTGTTCCAATTCATGTTATCTGTGAATGTTACACCGAGTAGTTTGAATGATGAACTCTCAGGTAGAGTGCTATTAGCCAATGGTTGAAAAGGTTTCTTATAATTGTTGAAGGAAAGGAGCTTTGTCTGAGTACCATCCATTTATGTCCCCATTCCACTACAGACTGGAGGTTATTTTCTAAGGATTCAGCTATTGCCTAGGATATGCATGTGTTCGTTTTTCCCACATGTCGGGAACAGAGCATGGTGTCATCAGCACATATACCCATCTCAGACACAATTTCATCAGGGAGATCGTTTATGAAAATCAGGAATAATAACGGTCAATGAATTGACCCCTGGGACACACCCAGATTAATATCATGTTTAGAAGTACGACCATCAAGGACAACCTAGATCTTTCCTTTGGCTAAAAAGGATTTGATTATATTAACTATTTGTCCAGTAATACCGCACAAATTTTCATGAGAAAACCTTCATGCCAGACTCTGTCAAAAGCCTTGGATATATCAAGCGCTACCACCCTAGCTTCACCAGTGTATGGCAAATGCATTCCGAGATGACTGTTAAGATATCCACAGTTGAATGAACTTGTCTTAATCCATACTGTTTGTCAGAAAGATGTTTAGTATTAACGAAGTTGTGGACTATCGTTAGATTGATTAATGATACAAAGATTTCAGCGAAGAGCGGGAAGAGACTGATAGGACAATAATTTTGCAGGTCAGTTCTTTCACCAGAATTCTTGAACACTGATAACACAGAGGCAATTTTCTAACTACTAGGGAAGCAAGATTCGGCAAGGCATTTGTTGCAGAGTTTAGAAAAGACAGGGGCCAGCTCATCAGAGCATTTTTTTTAATTATAACAGGGATAAGATCAGGTCCATATGCTTTGGAAGTATCAAAGTTTTTTATGATATCCTGGACTTGGAAAGGGGTGATAACCAGATCATCGAGTGTGGCTTCAGTCCGCAGTGGAAAGTTTGGGAGGGAGTGATTAGTGGAGTCCAAGGTGGAGTTCAAGACGAACTGCTGGGCAAGCAATTCTGCCTTATCAGATTCCGTGCAGGCAACATCATGGTGGTTGAATAGCGGGGGAATTGTTGATTGCCAATTATTTACCACACTATTATAGAGTTTCCAGAAATCGCGAGTTCGTAATTTCTGTGACTCAATGCGTTTTCTGGTCATGTCTGTATACCTACTCTTAGCTGCAGCTATTTTGCTCTTACCATGATTTTTTAATGCTATAGATTTTTGTCTATTTGCATTATACTTATGGTGGTTAAATTAGCGGAATGCTTTCTGCTTATGCACAGTTGCGCAAAGTGAAGTGAACCATTGTGGAGAGTGGGGGTTGCTATAGAATTTCCACACGGGGAAATTTTGTCTTCAATGCCTACCTTGACCCATTCAGTTGCCTCATTTGCGCACTGTTCAGCAGGAAGAGAAAAGATTTTATTCCATGGGGCGTCTCTGATGTGATCTCTAATGAATTCCCAATCAGCCCGTTTGTAGTATCCAGTCGTTTTGAGCAACAGCTCTTCACCTTCGGGTCGAAAGTTTAGGATGATATCCATCATTATCACAATGTGATCAGCGTTCTCAAGAGGGCTATGAGCATTCGTCACACAAGCCTAGTTTAGTGTCGTCAAGAATGGATAGAGAACTGAGGCTTGCTGATTCTTACGATCGTGGAGGCGAGTCGGGAAATTGACAATCTATGAAAGGGAATGTGCAATAAAGTAACTATACATGATGTAACCAGCTGAATCTGTATTGCTCAAAAAACCAAGCCAATTTCTGTGGTGGACATTAAAATCTCCAAATACATGTATTTGGGGATTCAGATCTAAAGAGAGTGCTGCATCAATACTATTTGAGACACAGTCCTGGGGCGAAGGAGAACGGTAGAGAAAGTATAAGTAACTAATGCTGTGTTGTAAGGTTAATCTAAAATACATGTAGGCCTGATCATCTGATTCTAGACCAAGTTTTTTAGTCAAAGGAAAGGGAATATAAACCCCAAGTCCGTGCATATGTATATTGTAGTCTTTATGGCAGAGTGGGAGGTATCCAGTCATGTCAAAATGGAGAATGGTAGAGAAAGTATAAGTAACTAATGCTGTGCTGTAAGGTTAATCTAAAATACATGTAGGCCTGATCATCTGATTCTAGACCAAGTTCTTTAGTCAAAGGAAAGGGAATATAAACCCCAAGTCCGTGCATATGTATATTGTAGTCTTTATGGCAGAGTGGGAGGTATCCAGTCATGTCAAAATGATTAGAGGGGATTGAGGGGTGTAGGTTAGTTTCACTTAGTGCTAGGATATCTGCGGAGTTTGCTAGAAGAAATAATTCTACATCATCGAGGTTAGTCCTCAGCCCTTAGATATTTGTGAAAGAGAGCCTCAAGGGAGGAGGCGATTTGATTGATCTTCGGGGGTACTACAGTCATCCCGATATTATACAACTGTCGATGGAGCAGCCGCTCTTAGTGCTATCTAGCAGCCAGACAAGCTGTCAAATCTGTACCCTCAACCTGTCAGACAATGGCGGCTCAGACTAGGCATGTGAAACTAAGTGACAAGCAAGTGTCCCCAAGTTGCCAGATAGAAAGAGCGAGAGATGGCGGGGTGGCGTTCATTGTTCTTGTCAAGAAACAAGGCCAAGCACTGGGTATCTTTGAGGAGTCCCTTTGATGGTACCTCTCTGCCAGGCTAATAGATAAAGATGGGTGATAGGCAGAGCGTATCTATTCCTTAAGCAATTTAATTTACATAAAATTAACTTAATGTTGCAAACCGGATATTTTGTTCGAGTCTCCAGTTCTAAGAAGGTTTCAACCAGGACTAAGGAGGCCTCCCTCCCCCAGTGGTTCAGTGGCATGGCATGTGAAGTCAGTAGAACAGGTTTTACATTAGTTTTCCTTCTCTTAGATGCATACCCTCACAAGATCTATGGATCCATCATACCGAGTGGGTAATCCCGTGCCTGAGTACCAAGCAATGTATTTCTGTGCCCCGTCTGGATAGATAAGAATTTTAAGTTTCTACTTAGAATACGTTTTGCTGTTTCTTCTCAAAAAAATAAAACAAAGTTGAAGATAGGTTTCCCTCTCATAATAGGCAGAAGGGGGAGGGGGGTAAATTTAAAGCATGGGAAGCATACCAATCTGTTTTTACTTATTCATTCATTTCTTTTAAAGACACGGGCTCTCATTTGTTGAGAGATTTGTTGAGAGAAAAGAATGGTCGAAAAATACAAGGGCTTATTTTTTTTTTAATAACTTCATTTCCCAAAGTCTCGTGTTAACCTGAGATTTAAGAGTATTTTTAGCACAAAAGGAGAAAAAAAGATTAATTTTAAACGGAAATTAATTAAATACGGTAAAGAATAAAACAATAATATTTGGCAAGCAAAAAAATACAGAGAGAAAAGATGGAAAAAACGCACTTAGCTACAAAGTTATGTGGCTGGCCTAATTCACCTGTACCGAGCGTTCGGTCAATTTTCGCATGCAAATTTTGTTAGTGCTTCATAGAATCCTTTTTATTTATAAAAGAGGGAGGAAAGACTGACAGATATGCATTCAGGTTGGGAGGGGGATTTTTTTTCTCTAAGACATATCGAGAGACTTTGTTTTAATTATTTTAACAACTTCATTCCCAAAAGCCTTGTGTTAATCCAGGATTTAAGAGTATTTTAAGGATGAATTAAAGACACACGAGGAGAAAAAAAAAGATTAATTTTAAATAGAAAATTGATTAAATACGGTAAAAAATAAAATTGAAATATTTAACGTATTTAAGCAGATCTGTCATGGTGGAATTTATGGTCTATTTGACTGTTGTATTCAATGGTCGAAGTTGAAAACGTCAGGCGATCCAGATTGGTGTATAATCTTCATTTCATTAGCAACCTAGGCAGTCCCTATAGTTATGTCCGGTATGTGACCAGAAAACAGGATATCTTTAAACATAAAGAAAGAGGGAAAATACCTTCATAAAAACAATGTGTTAGATGCAGATATTTTTTATTAAACCTTATTTTTTTCATAATAATCCTTCCTGGTCTTCTAGAAGTGACGTCCGATGTTGTTTGGACTAACGGTGTAAGTGTCTCTTTTAAATTGAACTTAAATCGCGCATGGTCGCTGGTAGGTATAAATTTGAGAAAATTCATTTTTTTAAGCATCTTTAAAATTATAAACATAAAGAAAGAGGCAAAATGCCTTCATAAAAACAATGTGTTAGATGCAGATATTTTTATTAAAATCAAAATCAAAAATCAAAATATATCTTTTTTTTTCTTTCTCATCTTGACTTTTTTATCTAATAATTTCGCCTGATATAACAGGCCTCGTCAGAGCTTCTTTTTTTCTTTTTAGACAAATAAAATGTATTAACCTTATTTTTTTCGTAATAACCCTCCTGGTCTTCTAGAAGTGACGTCTGATGTTGTTTGGACTAACAGTGAAGGATATCTTTGTTTCCAGAGTTCCTCTTGATACCTTTATAAATCCGTTCTTGAGTAGTTCAACTGAACGACCAGCTGGATCATTCGATGCCGGATGTGGGCTGACAAATTTGTGGTGGATACCATGTCGTTTTGTGAACTCTTCGAATTCCAAACAGGTGAATCATTGACTATTGTTGCTAACTAAAATGTGTGGGAAATAGTAGGTCACAAAACAGCACCTCACCCATTCTATTGTAATAGTTGATAAAGCTGTGCTTGTTGTTTGTATGTTAATCCATTTTGAATGTGCATCCATGATGACAAGCAAGTTTTGGCCATTATAATCCGTATAGTCACCACGAACCCGATGCTAGGGATCTAGCAGTGCCTGAATAGGTAAGCTTCTGGAGTATTCGCACAAGTAGTAGTTGTTCAGACTTTCTTCAAAATTGGCATCTATCCCAGGCCACCATGTATAATTACGGGCAAGGGCGTTCACCTTAATTATACCAGGTTAACATTGGTGAAGCTTGTTCAAAACATGTTGCCTGAGACAGCCTAGAATTGGTACTCATGAGCCCCAAAGCAGATACTCTCCTTAGTTCATTTTGGCAAGTATGAAATGACAAATACAGAGAATCCTGTGGGAAATTATTCCTTCCTGATTACACAGATTCGACAATCTTAGAGAGAACAGGGTCTTTGCTGGGTATGAGTACATATGTCAATTGAATCTACCAATAAAGTTGTCGAGGCAGTCCATAAGATGTATGACACAACCAGGTGTTGGAACATTAGTAACTTCCTGTAGAAGTAGACGATTCATTGCATCGGTGGTGACAATGCATGAACCAGGTTTGTATTGAATTATATAGTCATAGGCAATTGTAGAAAAGGGAGTTGATGAAGATGAGAGATGCTTGTTAAAGATTGGAGATAGCCATTTTGTAGTCTCGTGTGCATTCATCTGACTTGGCTTGCTGGAGATAAAGAGGAAGAAAAGGTCATCAAAAATACCAACATCTTCTCTACAATAAAATCAGTTTTATTTAACAGTTTTGTTAAACAGAACAGGAACATAGGAATACAAGAATGTATCACAAGTTGGTTCGGCAGGCATGTATTAGAGTAGAAATGTAATTGAGTCAAGGTCTTTAGACTCAAATGTGAATTTGTATCTCGCCCCCTGCCAATTCATGATGAGAGGCGAGGAAGGGACTGAACTTTATATGTTCAAATGTTTAATCATGGGTTTTGGTTTGCTTGTTTTGTTTTACAACAGATCAACCCTGTTCGGGTTATTTAATGCTGAATCTGGTCATTTTGGTGAAGGTTTTTATGCTTCAAGTTCTTTATATGTTTAAGTATTTATTCATGGTGTTTGATTGAGTGAAAGGGGGGAGAGGGGAGAGGGGAGAAGAGGGGAGGGAGAGAAATTGTTGTTTTTTGTTTTG
Source organism: Sepiola atlantica (assembly GCA_963556195.1). Lineage (NCBI taxonomy): Eukaryota > Metazoa > Mollusca > Cephalopoda > Sepiida > Sepiolidae > Sepiola > Sepiola atlantica. The sequence goes on along the minus strand of OY744537.1, from coordinate 74,096,295 downwards.
GATTTTGCGGAACGTGATTGAGTTTTGAAAAGGAAAAAAAAAACAATAAAACATCAATGATTGGTACATTTTGAGTCAGGAAGTCAATAACTTCAAACAGCCTGATTTGGTAGCGCCAGTAGGTTCTAATTTGATCCATAAATGGTGCCCTTACAGGTACTACTACTCCGAGCCAGAGTGGACCTGGGAGCAATGGCAACTAAGGGGCAACTCCACATTTCCAATAGCTACCAAATGGAGGCCTCACCACTGGATGTCTTTTAAGGTCATACCCAGGAGCAGTTAATCATGACGCAAGAGATTGCGTGTACGTACAGAAGGAATAGATATCAGACATGTAACTGCTGGACACTCATCAACAGTGACCATTGAATGATATTCAGTGATATTGTTGAGTAGACTGCACTCGGGGTCACCAATGTTGAAGATAGGACATTATCAAAAGAAAGAATGGCAAAGCCTATCCATAGAAAATAATTAATGTTTTATTGACAACCTGTTAAGAAAATACAAAATAAAGTGTTGGCAATGAATGAGAGTTCAAAGAGTCCAAGAAACATTCCGAGTAAAAGAGTTGTTTAGCATGTAAGAAGGAATTGATTAAACATGTTCATTTCGGCTGGCGTCCTGTGTGCGTTTATGTGTGCATAGGCATGAAAATATGTATGTATATCTGTGCTTGTTTTGCCAGTGAAAGAGTGTATGTACGAACTTGTGTGCGAGAGAGTTCAGTTAGCAGTGTGTATCTCTACAAAGCCATCATCTGCCCATGCATAGAGTATTGTTGCCACATCTGGGCTGGTGCATCATCCACTAGTCTCTCCCTCTTAGACAAGGTCCAAAAAAGAGTCGCCAACTTAATAGGTCCCTCACTATCCACCAAGCTCTGGTCCCTGTCCCATCGCCGCAATGTTGCATCCTTGTGCTTGTTTTACAAATACTTTAATGGATTGTGCTCTGATGAACTGGCTGCTCTGGTGCCCCCTCGACGTAAATACAATAGACCAACTCGTCAATCAGCAAAATCCCATCCATTCACTGTGGAGGTCCCCAGATGCCAGAGAGCTTTCTACTCCAATAGCTTCTTTCCTCGTGCTGTCGGCCTCTGGAACTTCCTCTCTGCTCCCTGTTTCCCCGACTGTACCGACATGCAGAGGTTTAAAACTAATGTAAACAGACATCTCGCTACACAGCTCCCAACTTAGGATGACACCCAAAACCTACACCCTAATTCTCAGTAACCCCTTATGTCTATAGTAGCGGCCTGCCTTGTTTCTGGTGAAATATGTTACAAAAAAAAAAAAATGCTTGCGCTGTGTTGAGTAAATTGTGACATGTGTGTTGTCTGTAGAAGCAAAATATTGGAAAAAGAGAGGGAAAACCTCTGTGTTTGTGGTTTTTATATTATGCGCTGAATATTTTTGCATCTGTGATTGGTTGAATGAAACTGCTGATTTGAGCTTTTGTCCAATCGAGAGTCGATATACAAAAGTAATATTCACTGCCACTGCCGCTTCTAACAAAATAGTGTCTAGTTTTGGCTTTGTTGGACCAAGTGGCTGGATAAGTGGCTTATGATGATACATGGCCAAAAAGGTACTGATGGAATCTGTTACTTCAAAGATGATGCTTAAGCCTTCGTTTTCCAACCATCTTAACCCCTATCATTGGTTTCCACAAATCACTAACGATAAATCTGCCATGTGACTTGGTAGATTTACTTATCTTTATAAAGATTGACTCTTAGATGTTTTAATTCCTTTTCAGAACAGCCTAAATAAAAGGTTTTTCTATGTAAAATTTCGATGTCATCTGTTAATCCATCTTTGGAGTCAGATAAATTTTCTATTACAACCAACTATGATTAAAATGGAGAACGGATACCATTCATCCTTCATTGTTATACAGTTATAGAAATGTGATGTCCACTTCTAAAAAACAATAATGTTCAGTTTTAAAGTTGGGTGCCACCCAATCTACAGCTTTTCAATAAGCTGAGGATTCCTTGCAAAGTGAAAATGTTTTGACCCATTATGAACCTGAAAAAGAACTTGCAGTGACATGGTGTTGGAGTTGTTTTGTCACATGGGTTACAGAGAAGATGTGAGTTACAAAATGGATCGGAGAAAACAGTTGCCTTTGCTTCTAGAACAACACTGTCACATGCCGAGACGTCAACTCTCTTTATGACTTGACACTCCTAATAAAGCAGGATGTTTAATCCTTGAGTGCCTTAACCCATGTGACCAATCAACACACTTTCTTTCTTTCTGTGCATATCGTCACTCAACCCAACTAATCAGATCTCATCAAAGCATCATAAAAGCAGCAGTCACCAATACACTATAAAAGGGGTGCTCATCTTCACTCTGAGCTCATTCGGGCGTTTGCCCCTGGCCTCGACGTCTCCGTGTCGCTGGTCAAGCGTTGGCTAAAACTTCTCAGGTGATTGGCTCTTGCAATATAACTCATGTGAGAACTCCTAGTGAGTAAATAATAATATAGACTATTTTGAGGTTGATATTATATCCAATTTCCTTAAGCTTATAAAGTTATGTCTTTACATTTGGTAATAAAACAAAATGTCTACCGGATGTAGGTAGACAAAGCTTTATGGAGACCATCACTTCACAAAAAAATTCTGATCTCTGATCCCCACCCTGCCCTCCGGCGAACAGACAATCTGGTAGCTTTCTTTAAACTGTTCTCATAAATAATTCCCATAAAAATTCAAATAATGAAAATTATGTGAGTCATAAATATGTGTCAAAAGAAAATAATTTTATATCTGAAACAATGCACAGATAATAAAACTTCTTGGAAACGTACATGTATATATGGTATTTTTGTTTTACGGTATATCAACCCATTTTCGGGTTATTCAATGTAAAATACAGTCACTTCGGTAAATGTTTTTATGCAACGAATTCCCAATATCTTCAAATATTTATTCGTGATGAACAATTTTGAATATTTGATATTCTATTTCCACGTTTTTTTTAGCAACCATGTGTCTGGGTTTCTTTTCCAAATAGGTGGTCGTTATGAATGCGTTCTGTGTGCATTTACTGCACAGGCCATGATCGGTCACTCGTTGTGCTTGATTCAGACCCCGGTTGTAGTGTCAATTGTGGGGTGTTAGTCAGTGCCACAACAGAGGAATCCACCCTCCAAATAAATTTACAACTCCAGTTTAAAACAACAAAGTTGCTCGTTTTCTCTACTGAACAGCTTACTTGCAAATGAGAATTCTTAGCTCGGCCAAATCAAAATACAAGTCCAATCAAGCACTAACAGGCCATCTGTTTCCGAGGGGCACAGAGAACTAACTGACTGTCAGATCCCAGAAAACCAAACTGACCATGAGATATCAACAGGACCAACTGACCTCTCCTGCTCATCTGCTGGAATATATGTAGATATCATCGGAACTACCCCAGAAATACCAGTTGAGATAATGGCTAGCTATCATCCGCTTGAAAAGGCCAATCTACTGCCAATCTATGAGTTCAAAAAAAATCTACTATTTAGGGGGTACCCGTATCTGGACAGTCATTAAATTTGGAAGACCTTGGGTGAGTCATAACCACAGCAGAGAACCTTGTATATGAAGAAACGTTATTTTCTCAAGTGGACAAATACAATTCTGAGTGGCCAAACTCCAGATCAGACATATTTCCAATTTTCTGTGTGGTCTCTCTTCTCTTTGTTAAATATTACTCACTCGCAGCCAGTATGTCATTTACATCCATTGCAACTATGCAACCCACTAAGCATGCCACCTAGTGCATGTTTACATTTGTGATTTTGTATGTTGTGTTACCATGGATAACACTGGGTTAGAAGAAAGATAATGAGAGTAATAAATTAAGATATACTTGTATATATATATATATATATATATATATATATATATATTTGAGGAAAAAAAAGACTCAATACTGGTCACCCCTGAAGAAGGAATTTTATTCCGAAATTGATAGGATTAATGTAAAAAAATAAAATTAAAAAAATTAAAAAATTAATTAATCTTGTATTGCTAATATGGCTTATATTTCAATTTTATTAACTAACCCTGCAATACTTTGAAATTGGACGACCAACCCACACTTCTTTATATATATATATATATATATATATATATATATATATATATATCTCATATATATTAATACAAGTGTTGTTAAAAACAACAGAACTCTTCTGTTTTGTTAGTCCTTTTTTTATTTTTTCAATTCGTCGAATGATTTTTTTTATATTGACATCGAATGAATTAATAAATGAACCGTATGTTACACGAACGTTTTCGACTCCTTCTGGAATGATCATCAGGTGTTTGATGGTATAAAATGGTAGAAAATGACTAAAAGCGGGTGAAAGAATGGAAGTTTTTAAAATACTACGGTAAACCGTGAACGCAAAAACGAACGTCTACATTGTTGAAATAAGACGGATGTATTGAATCTTTAATTCATTTATGTATGTATGTATTTTTAATTTTTTTTAATTTTTAAAGTAATAGCTGATTTATTTTAGTTTGTTGGAATAATTATGGAGAAGGAAAAAAGGGGAGATAGGTAATAATTAATTTAATAGAATGTCCCTATTTTTATAATTTGAATTGAGCAACACCGGTGGTGTTGCTAAACTATGATAGGCATTTTAAAATGGTTTTGCTGGTCTCGTATGCTATATTATTAATTTTAGGTTGTTGTGCTTTAATATATAAGGCCTCGAGTATTTTTAATTTTTTAAAGTTTGTCTCAGAATGTATTATTTTCGTGTTACTTACTAAAATTTGTCTTAAATCTGATTGAGGGCAATTGTGCATTTGTAGGTGTTCATGAATTGAGCTGGAATTGACGAGGTGCATGGTGAGGCGACGGGATAGGGTAGTTGTAGTAAAACCAATGTAGCAATTATTATTTTAGGAGGTACAGTTGTGTAAGAAAAGGAGTGGAGACTAGGTTTTTTATTTCCGAAAGTTTCTTCGACACGTGAGAAATAAATTCTAATTCTTCTATTTCAGCTTCAAGCAAACCACTGTGCTCTAAGTCAATATCTGCTTTTTTTTGCAAATTTCGCTTATTTTAGTGTTTGCCAAATCAATATCCACCATCCATTACGAATTAGCATATTCTCTAAGACATAGGTTACTTTCCTCTTAAGGATCTCCCATGAAAACAATAAGGATTTAACCTCTTTTAAAGTTTTAAAATCGATTGATAAGGATCTGGAACACTTATAATAGTGGACTTTTATTGGTTAATACCAAGTGATCGTTAATGCTGTTCAAAGGACTAATGTAACTTTAAATTAATAAACAGTTAATTAAAACAAACTTATAATTAAGGAATGAAGGTTAAAGGACAAATAAAATCACAGGTACCAAAAGGAAGAACAAAAAGAAAATTACGAAAAACCAAAGCTAATTTTAAACAAATAATACCAATTATTTCCTTTCTCAAGCAAGTCACTTAATAAAATTTATTATTTTCTTGCAAATTGCAAGTAAAATCTTTCTTTGCAAAATATTGGGATTTTTCTCGTTCAAATAAAGGACGAAATTTCGCGTCTGCCGTGTTGGAAAAACAAAGGCTTAAAACGTGACTTCACAAGAAAGAGAACACAAAACAATAGTGTAGTTATAGAGATGTTCATATAACTAAAAGAAAAGGAAGAATGAAAAGAAAGTGTTGCTTGCAAAAAAAAAAGTGATATTTTCGCGGACTTAACTGGGGTTTCGTCTGTTAACTTCTCTCTTGGTCCGTGTGGTCTTAGTGGAAAGAAGTATATTCAAAGTACTTTTGAATATGGGGTTTCGGGATCGCCCACGTGCATAAAATACGCACAGAAATACATGCCTGCTATTTTAGGCAAGTTTTTTTTTTGTTCAGACACAGAAGTTTGCGTCTTATTCAGTCAGCAGCCAAGGAAAAAAGAGGCCTATGCTTTGAAAACCCCACTCACATGGGTTCGACAAAGGTGGGAAAAGGTGGTCAGTGATTGGTTGTTTTTCATCCAATCACAGGGCACATAAAAAAATACCTCGTTATAATAATGAATACTGAAATCATATGCCCTTAATAGGGTTAAGATGAAAATTCATATACACTAAATGTACAAAAGCAAGGAAATTCCCAAATTTTTACACTTTTATTGTCATTGATTAAGGGTATGACTATATATCAACAAAACCATTTCATTATCACATCACTACAGTATAAATCTCTATGCATGAGTGAATGAAGTGTGTGAGGTGCACTGAAGAAAAATTCCTACCAGTAAAATACATAGCCCTGTTGTGCTCGCATACCCTTAATGACAATAAAAGTGTAAAAATTTGGGAATTTCCTTGCTTTTGTACATTTAGTGTATATGAATTTTCATCTGAACCCTATTAAGGGCATATCATTTCAGTATACTGGCATTTATCATGGAATGTCACTACTTTTGTAAAGGCTATGCCTCAATACAATGGTCATTTTTAAGGTTTTTTTTTAATTTTCTGGAAAACTAAGGTATATGGTAAACTGAAATTAAAATGTCATCAACTAGACCCTAGAACCTCTATCTCTGCCAAAAATCAGCTGAATCCATCAAATAGTTGATGAGATAAAGGGTGGCACATACGTACGTACATACACACGGATAACACAAAATCATGTCTGACCTTTCTGGATCTCTGGGTTGCCTTGACTAATGATGCTGAAATTCTACACACTTATAGAACCTATCAAAAAAATAAATTTTGTGCAAAGTTTTAACTAATTTGGTTTATTGGTTTTTGAGTTATTATTGATCAAAGAAATGAGATTTCTAGCATAGGCCGTTTTTGAAGTCTATTAAGGGACAGAGCGCTATTGCGCCTCCCTTGATTTTATGTGTGAATATAAGACGTTGAAGGAAGCAGCAGCAGCGCTAACATCAAAGTATCAGCAGAAACTACATATGACATTAATGATAAATTAATCTATATGTTTATTTCATGTGGGTGTGTATGTGTAAGCCATTGGAGTAGCAGCATCAGTGGTGTAAGCTATAAAACATTAACGTATATTTATGTATGTGTTTATTTCATGTGTATGTATATGTGTATGTGTAAGCTGTACGTTTACGGTTTGAATATTATCAGTAGCAGTCTTGTTAGCATGAAATGTATTTTTTTCATGGAAATCTTTTCAGACAAGGCATGAAGTCACTTAACGTAAGGAGATAATTATAATAATAAATAATGAGAGGAATGTAGAATAACTTCAAGAAAAACCAAGCCTAAAAGAAACCCCACCACCAGTGTTCAATCCCTTACACTCTAAACAGGCTAGCCAAAAGTAAGCCCTTCAAGAATCTAATAGAGAAGGAGGGGGTTACAAGGCTGGTTGACAAAAAGTCTACCCTTAAACTAGTTAAGTGGCTGACTAAAAACCGGTGATTTTACTGTGATACCATCACCAGAATGGAAGTTTGAATTTTTTTTCAATCCTTGAAGAAAGAAACAGAAGCAACATACCGTTTTCTTATGTTGTTCAATCGTAATGAAGGTTGAAAATTAAAAAAAAAAATTCTTTCTTATTTCACTTCCAGCAAAAAATTCATACTCTCCACAGGTGTATTTATATTTATCTTTCTCTTATTTATTTATTATGAAAAACTTTAATACTGGGCCCAGTAACTCAACAAGGAATTTAACAGGTTATGGGGCCAGTAAATCAACAAAGTAAAAATAAGTTGTTTGTGAGTAATGCCGAAACCCATCTCACTTTAAATAATTTATGTGACTGAAATATCATTTAACCAAAAAATTTGTCATACGTTAAAAGTATATTAGCGAAATGGGTGAGATATTTTCTGCGATCTATATGGGATTGGTACAATTGAATAATTTTAAAATTTAAAAACATTAAAAAATAGGGTTTACTGGTTCGGTTGTAAAAATAAAAATAAGACATTGTTCTATTTTTTGATGATTGAAGTTGTTGAATTATGAATGTTCTTTGATACTGGACGCCACGTCTCCAATGTTGATGCGGTGTCAGAGAATTGTCCATCATTGTTCCAGAAATGTTGGGTTGAGAATCTTCTTTCTACTGATGAAGACTGATTGTGTTGAAGCCTCTTCAATCTTCTCCCACTATGTAAAGTTTTGATCAGAAGTCTGGAGTCTGATGTTGGTCAGACGAATGTGGTATCAACTATTGATTGAAAGGTCAATTCATATGGAAGCAAATTGAGAACAAACTCAAATATTCTTACTTAAACAAAAGGATATATTGTTAAGTAAACACTCCTTTGTAACACGTCACTCAATAAATCCCGGACTTGACATATAGATGGCGCCACTAATCCATATGATTTTATAAAGTACTAACCTTCAAATTTCACGTGTCAAAATTTGAGCCTAATCGGATTATTAGTTTACAAATTACAGTTATTTAAGTGAAGTTATTGTTGCAAATTTTCAAAACAATGGAAAAATCTGAATTTCGTGTGTTGATAAAGCATTGCTTTCTGATGGGAAAAATACTGTTCAAGCAAAACAATCTTGATAAGTGTTATTCAGACTCTGCTCCATTGAAAACAACGGTCAAGAGGTGGTATGCTGATCTTAAACACAGTCATACTGACACAAATGATGCTGAATGCTCAGGTCACTCAAATTCAGCAGTTGTCCTAAAAAAACAGAAAAAAGTCTACAAATTCGTTTTGGCCGATTCTAAATTGAAGTTGCGTTTAATATATAAGACGGTAATGTATTTACCATTTTGCATGAATATCTGTCAATGAGAAATCTGTGTTTAAAGTGAGTGTCGCATTTGCTCAAAGTCGATGAAAAACAACAATGCACGACGATGCAGGTTGTTGTTTGCAACTGTTTCAACGCAACAAATAGGAATTTTTGCGTCAATATGTGACAATGGATGAAACATGGATCCATCACTTGACTCTGGAGTCAAATCAGCAGTCAGCTGAATAGACAGCAGCAGATGAAAGCTGTCCAAAGATGCAAACATCAGCAGGCAAGGTTTTGACACTCGTCCCACTTTTGGGAAACGCAAGGTATTTTGTTAATCGATTACCTTGAGAAAGAAAGAATCATCAATAGCGAATATTATAAAGTATTATTGGTGAAGCTTGAAAGAAGAAATCGTGACAAATCAAGAAGAAAAAGTGCTCTTCCACCAAGACAATGCACCGTGTCACAAGTCGATCGTGACGATAGCAAAACTACATGAATTGCACTTCAAATTGCTTCCACATCCACACGTTATTCATCTACCTCCCACAGCGGTAAGATGTGACACAAGGTCGGAAAGTGGGATTTGAAAAGCCAGCGCCCGAGAATTTGAGCACTCTGGCCTACAAAAAATGTCTGGCAGCTCCGTCGGCATTCCCCGGTAGGGGCGCCTCAGGCAGTAAGCAATAAACTTACTCCTCCCCAAAGAGGGGAGGCAAAGCCTGGGAGGGTGGACCTCCTAGAACTGCACAGGACAAAACCACAGACCGGCGTAAATCAAGCCTCGAAGGCCAAGACGATACCGGTCTGTAGGGTGTAGTATCCATTGGAACAGATACTACACTTTGCTCTTAGCCAAAAGGCCGAGCCACACTATTCTCCAGATTTGGCTGCTAGCGATTACTGGTTATTTGCAGACCTCAAAAGAATGCTCCAGGGAAAGAGATTTGGCTACAATGAAGTGATATCGGAAACTGAGGCACACTTTGAGGCCAAAGACCAATCGTTCTACAAAAACGGCATCGAGTTGTTAGAGAAGCGTTGGAATCAGTGTATGACCCCAGAAGGAGACTATGTTGATGAATAAAGACGAATTTTGCCTAAAAGTTGTTGTTTTATTAGTTTGGCCGGAGACTTTTTGAGTGATGTGTTACATAGAACGAAATTGCTCTGTATTTCAGAAATTAATACCTCCTGTTTCTGGATGAGCATAAGAGTTTAAGCTAGCAACTTTTCAGTAAGTCGATTCAAAAAACAGTCGTCAGAGTCTGGTTCATAGATATCAGAGATTGAGAGTTTCTCTATCTCAAATCTAACAACCATGGCTTCTTGGATAGAGCAAAAGTGAGTCTCTGAGAGGCTCTGTGCACCTGCTTATATTAGGAATTCGGTGTGTCCGACGGGTTAGGGAGATTCATCTTTCAAGTAGAATTCCAATCAACGGGTATCCAAAACACATTAATAAATTGAAAACCGCAATCTTTGCAGATTTTGTTTTTCAAGTTTGAGGGGAATTCCCTCCCCTTAGGTGGGGCCTTCCGCAGGATACCTACCGTCGTCTGGAATCTTTTACTTTTAACGTCTTGAAGGTCGGTCTCACGCGACAAACTCTGCTTCTTTCATTTATTTTTGGGCAAATATCTTTTGATGTCCATATTCGGATTCCATATAATTTTTCCGACTGAAAGTTGTGCCTAAATCGATTTTAATTTTTTATTTCAAATAATATCGCAAGAAATACTTCAGATACTTCAAGCTGACAGGCTGAGATTGCCCAAATACCAACGGGAATCATAGGTTCTTCAAAATGACGGACAAAGATTGATCGAATGCCGACGGCAATAGAGAATCACCAGCAGCACCCCCTAAAGTCTATAGGATTATAATTTTAATTGACCAATGGCGTGGCTGAAAAAACACAAACCACGCCCCAAAAATCAAATCTAAAAAAGAAATTACATTTTTCATACAAAACCGGCTCCCAGAGCAATATTTAGCAGAAAAGCAAAAATAGTTGTCACGTGATGTGTTTCAAACAACGTCCGCCACATTAAAATCCCTTCTCAGAGTTCTGCTGATTTTTTTCCCAACTGCTTTTCTCAACGAAAACTTCACATAAAACTTCACATAAAACTTCACATAAAACTTCAAAATAAAAACATGCGTCTCGAGGCGATTAAAACATTTTTTAAAAAATGTTTCAATCGCCTCGAGATGCATGTTTTTATTTTGGGCGCGAAAAAGAGATTTAATCGCATGAAGTGCGGCGGACGTTGTTTGAAACACATCACGTGACAACCATTTTTACTTTTCTGCTAAATATTGCTCTGGGAGCCGATTTTGTATGAAAAATGTAATTTCATTTTTAGATGTGATTTTTGGGGCGTGGTTTATGTTTATTTGCCTATGGTCAATTAATATTATAGGCTTGGGATACATGTCAATCTTATAGTCCAACCTTTCTTTACCATGGTAGGTGCGGTGGCAAAGTGATAGTGTCAGAGCTACCCGGCTAACAGGGCTCTGGTGAAAATCTAGGAGTCGGCATCAGGATCTGTCGTCCTCTGGTCGTCTCTGCCTCTGAATGTGGCAAGCAAAGATGTGTCAAACGCAAAACTGAAAATCAATTGAGTAAAAGTAGCAATGTTGCTTCTGCGTCATTCCTTTGTGTGTAGCTGCGACCAAAAAGGAGGACTTCATGCAGACCAATATAATCCTGAGGCACGATCTAAGCGAGCTCTATGCAGACGTCCAAGTTACCTAACAAACAAACAAATAATCATCAGCAACTGTCGCATGAACGGGCCTAAACCATGTTTTAGTAAAAAATAACATTAAGTTATACCAAGTTTCATCGTACACGTGAAACACTAAAATCCATCAATCTTCATTCTATTTCGTAAGGTAAATAATTAATAAACAACAAAAAATGTATTGGGGGTGGGATATATGCTAATTGTTAATACGGAAGACTATTCTGTTTATAAGTGACTACGATTGAGTCACGTGAGTCAAAATGCTGGCGCCGGGGGTCGCGGGGGGGGGGGGGGGTAAAAATGCTGCCGAACTAAAGTTACGTGTCTTTAGCTTCGTTCTCGACTTGTTGATAAAGATAGCGACTATATTTTCCGGGCCTAGTTTTCATTCTGGCGTTTCACGTGTTCGCTGAAACTCGCTATAACTTTCTAATGTTATTTTATTTCTTTTTTTTTATTATTAAAAAATGGTTTAAATAGAAATATGTTGTTTGGAAATAATGTCGAAACCCATTTCACTCTAAATAATTAACGTGAATGAAATAGGAATTAACCCCCAAAATATATAAAAATAAAGGCAAATTTGTAGATTAATACCCTCTATTGAGCGCCTCCTTCATAAAAACAAAACAAACAGTTGATATTTTTTAAGCGTGCGAACACCCTAAAAGATTTGTCGGAAAAAAGAAGTAAAAATCAATTAGTTTAGAATTTTGTAAGGGATCAGTTTCGTATGTAAATTTAACGTTAAATGGTCCCACCTTTTAGGGCATTAATCTAAAAAAATTACCACTAACCATAAGTCCGAGTGATAAGGCCGTAAAACCACACGTAATCACCTAAAAATGTAGCCCCCCCCCCCAAAAAAAAAACGCACAGGATTTTCCTTCTATAGCAAAAAAAAGAAAGAAAAGAATTTGGTGACGATTTAGTCGTTTCGCAGCCAAAATGCAGGACAATGAACCGTCTGCTGATTTCCGAATTCACAAATAAATTGTTTTTGACTAATTTCACATTTATCTGAAATTATTCTAAAGGAAATACAGTTGGGAAATTAGTCCAAAACAATTTATTTGGGTTTACTTACACATTTGTGAGGTCGGAAAAAAACCATTTTGGTTGCGAAACGACTACATCGCCAATTTGGTTAATGCCCCCAAACCCTGGAATGGCCCGGAAATGGGGAATCATTTTATCTCAAATTTATATGCGTAACAGATCCGGTGATCCCCGACTCTAACTTGCTATTTTTTTTCTTCTTATTTCCGCCAAGTTTTTCAGAGTGGTCACAAGTAATCGCCTAAAAAAGTAGAATCTCATTTTGATGTGGAGGTAATTTAGCGGAGGGTGTTAATCTACAATAATACCTATCCATTCTATCGTTTATTTTTGTTTTGTTTACTGTCTGCCGAACTTTGGGTGGAACTCTTGGACAATGTGTTAATTTGTTTACATAAACATTGTTTACACGCAAAAGTCCAAGTTAACGCAACACATTCTTGACATTTTAAAATTATTTTTTAATATTGTGCATTTTTTTTTTATTATTATAAACAAAATTATGTAGAAAAAACAAAACATTATACGTTTTGCATGCAGATTATATCAGAAAAATCCCTTTCTTCTTTTTATTAACATCATCATCATCGTCAACATCGTAAACAAAAACAAGTCAGCTAGAGATTCATTGAAAAATTTTGCGTCATTCTTTTTTTTTGTATATTCAATTGGTTTAGCAGTTTTAGCTAGAAAACAATTTTTTTCTTTTTTAGAAGTACTCAATAAACTTTAATTAAAAAATAATACTAAAATAGTAAAAACTTAAAACGACCCGGACAAAAAAGAAGAAGAAAAATCCCGTGATGCTCTAGTGGTAATATGGATGCCAAAGGGAATGCAGTGTCTGTGACGACTCACTTAAAGTCCTCATAGCAACCGCGTCACAATCAGTTTGACGGGAGGCAGGGTAACTGGTCGAGCTTACTTAGTTGTCTTCCTACCAACCCTACTTACTTACCAAAAGGAAGACAGTCTCGTGTGTAAGCGACAGACGTCCAGGTGTTACAATAACGAGGATCATGTTGACATTTTTTACTAGAGAAGTCTTCTATACGAACAAGAAATTTCGGTGAGAGAAAAAAGAAATATTTAAAGAAAAATAATTTTATTTTTTGATTATTAAAAAAAATATTTTTTTTTCATCTGTGATCAGTTGGATTTTGAAGCTGACTTTTGTGTATTTATTATCATCAAAGAAATACATACCGTAAATTCTTCCTCGTATTTTTATATATTTCTGAACAACCAAAAAATGGCTAATTGTTTTCCAAATAGCATCATCCTAACACTTCACATTGAAATCCTGTCATTATAGTAATTATTAACGGATGTACTAGTTTCGAAAGGATCACCACGAACAAAGATATATTTAATAATAATAAAAAAAATAAATTAAAAAAATGAATCCTACAATTTCTTCACCTCCCGTATACTCACCTTCGTCAGGATCGAACTCTCATCACCAGCTTAACCCGATGGCTAACAATCCCATTGGTAATGATGCTAACATTTACACCAACAACAACACAAACGGTACTACTAATAACGTTAATAATAGTATTAATAACAGTCGATCTAGTGGTGCTAATAATCTGAACACTAATAATAATACGAGTGGAGGTACGACGAATGGCCCGTGTCGTCCCCCCAGTCGATGTTGTCGTGGTGACAACTGCGGACAAAGATGTCGCGGCTGGAAAATCGAAGAACCCGGCGGTCCGAAATTATGGCGACAAATGGTCATTGGATTCGTAAGTGCCGCCTGTGTGGGACTCATCATGTTTTCTTTGGGAAGTATTTTCATATCAGAAGCTGTACGATCGAAAATTTCTATCACCATTATGTTATGTATCATGGGAATGGGTATGTATTATTTTATTTCAATATTTAAAAAAAAAAAATTAAAAAATCCGTATTATTGTAGATTAACACCCTCAGTTAAAAAAAAATGAGAATCTACTTTTGGTACTTCTGCGGTTTACGGACCGTGCTAAAATAATAACGTTATTATTTAAGAAACCCATTCTTAACATGGAGAGGGGGGGGGGGCTTTATTAACTATTCTGTACTTTAACCTAACAATTTAATAAACGAAAGATACCGTAAAAATGTAATTTAACTTGAAAATCTAAAAAAAAAAAACAGCAACGTCCGTAAACTGCAGAAGTAGCCTACTTTTTCGGGCGATTACGTGTGACACCCTGGAAAACTTGTCTGAGAGTGAAAGAAAATAATTATTTTAGAATTTAGAGCGGGAGATCACTGATCATTTTATCTTATTTATATAGTAAAGTGAACTCCCATTCTAAAGTCTAATTCTTTTTCAGGGTGTTGACAAAAAAAATAGAATTTCATTTTAATATTTTATATTGACAGCGTGGGGGCAAAGGGTAAAATTTAACGCATTTTTGTTTTCTAATAGTAATATATTTTTTGAATAAATTGCCTAAATCGGGTTAAAAACAGCTTTAACGTAAATAATTAAAAAAATAAACTGGATCCATTCAGAAATAACGAAAAAAGTCACGGACATTTTTTGGGTTTATTAATGAAATATTTATTCCGTAAGAATTATTTTTTCTTTTAAAGTTTATATGAAAATTTTTTATTGACATAATATCTGAATAAATTCGATCTAATCTTAATTTTTGTAAAGTTCTTCGTCTTATTTCTCTATACTTAAAAGTATTGGCAATTTTCCAGAATAGGGTCCCAATTTCTTTTGTTTTTTTTTATTTAAATAAATAAAAAAATACAATAAAACTGGAGGTAACTTAATTTGTAACGAAACAATTTAAATAATGAAATATATTTTTCTTTTAAACTGCTAACATCTGAATGAATGAACTTAAGAATTGCCTTGTTTTGTTTTTTATTGTCTGAATTAATCATAGTTTCAATATGAATACTCACAAATACGCAAAATTGTTTACTCCATATTTTTAAAGAATACAACTCAAAAAATAACCAACAATTTCTTATTAAGTAATCATCATTGAACCCTAGATATCGATTTCATCCATTCAACATAACAATGTAAAATCTTGCTTCTGCGTGCGTGTTGGAATCTTTTACTTACATTAATAATTTTGAAAACATTTTGTTACAAAATAAAATTAAAAAAAAAAATTTTTTTAATATTTTTTTTTAAATATTTACAAACTAGATGTATTTGTCCAGGTGGGGACATATTGCCATGTGGAAGACTTTAGAGAAACATATTCAAAATATAGTCATGTTTACAATTTTTAAAATATGATTATAAAAAGTTCATTTTGGTGTTTATTTATATTGAGACCTAAGTGAAATAAATATGTTAGTTCATAATAAAATAACAGGAAAATTTATAAATATATTTACTTATCAATGAAAAATATTCGTGTAACACCAAAAATTACGGAAAATAAGCGAGTAGAATTTTAATAAAATTAATGTACTTTTCGGAGTCTCCGAATGACCAGCTTCGCTTGACGCGAATGTCGTTCGGAGTTCGTGGACTCCGAATAGTAAATTTATTTTTTATTAAAATTCTACTTGCTTATTTTTCGTAATTTTTGGTGTATACTAATATATTTCACTGATAAGTATATTCAGAAGTTTTCATGTTATTTATTTACACTGCCATATTTCACTTGAGTCTCGATATAAATTAGCAACAGCTCCTCCAAAAAGAGGCACTCTGAATTGGGATTGAAAAAAAAAAAATCCCCTTCGCTGACCGAGGACAAAAGATGAAGTGTAGTATGAGAACAGATACTGCACTTTGCTCTGAGCCAAAACGCCAAGAAACTCGTCATATTTACACATAAAAAATAGAAGTAAAAGAATCGTTTTAGATTTAGTTTTCTCTTATTTTTTTATAGTTCAGTTCAATAAATGATTAAGTAAATAATAATAAAAATAATAATAATTCACTGTGTATTTATCAAAGTTACCGATAGGCGAGACACGCACACACACCGGATACGGCCTGTCTTAGTAATATTTATTTACTCCTCCCGGAGTTAGGCACAAGGCCAGTTTTATCTTACTCCCACAGGTAAGATGTGACCCAAGATCGGGTCGAGCAAGTGGGGTTAAAAGCCAGCGCTCGAGAGGTGAGCACTCTGGCCATTTAAAAATTGCCTGGGCAGCCCCGTCGGCATTCCCCGGTAGGGGCGCCTCAGACAGTAAGCAATAAACTTACTCCTCCCCAAAGAGGGGAGGCGAAGCCTGAGAGGGTGGACCTCCTAGAACTGCACAGGACAGGCGTGCAGTATCCATCGGAACAGATACTACACTTTGATCTTAGCCAAAAGCCTGTCTTAGTAATACATCAATCAATATATCGTTATGTGTTCTTTTTTTCCTATGTCTATTTAATAAACACCAAAAAAATGACCTCCCTAACCCGAGCGCTTATTTTTTTGCTCATTTAAAAGATTTTAACGGTGAAACAGTAAACACGAAATAAAATGATTAAGTGAAGAGAGAAATACAGAACCTTTTTGTTTTAATGAATAATGTTATTTGTTAGTCTCTCTCTTTGGAAATGAAATGGCAGATTTTTTTGGTTAAACGTCTTTAAAAAAAAATTAAAATCATTACAGACGACACTTTTTATTTATTTATTTGTTAAAGGTTTCTGGGGTTTCATCACTGCCGACAATATCACCATTGTTTGAAAAAGCGAGAGAGAGAGAGAGCTCTTTCTTTCTATTTTCTCTCCCCTTTCTCTTTCTGTACCCCTTTCTCTTTATTATATCTCTCACATACGCACAGATAGACTATATCTCATAAAAATAGAGAGAAGCAGAAATAAGGGCTTAGTAAATGTAATCGTACAATATATATCCTGTTCTGTTTGACAATACAACATTCCAATACAGACCCCCCCCCCCCCGACAGGTTCATACCTAACCGACGTTTTTGTCACGGTTTTTCTTTCTTCGTTCTTTTCTGTATTTTTTCACCTGCTGTTCACAACTCCACCCACACCCGAGACACTTCCGTGATTTTTAAAAAAATTGTTTTATTTTATTTGTTATTTTGTCTGGGATTCAGGAATGTTAAACCGCATACCTTTGTTTTTCGTGTCTTCATACTAATCCCTTTCCGCCCCCCCCTCCTCGTGCAACAACTTCTTTGTTTTTACTGCCCCCCTCCCCTTTTATGAAATCAAATCATTAATAAGAACAAAGAGAAAAGAGAGATAATATAAGTAATAATAATAAAACAAGGCTTGTTGTCGAAGAAAGATAAAATAAAATCAATTAAAAAAAAAAAAGCGTGAGAAAGAAAACTTAACGACAGATGTTTCCTTTTAATTGAAATGGAATTTTATTTTTACACTTTTGTGTAGCAGCTTTTGTTTTGGTTACGTTAAAAATGAACATTCTTGTCGTTTTTGTGTGTCTATTACTTTTTTTTTGGGGGGGGGGGGGGAACTAAGTCCCCCCCATACCACCATCTGTCTCTTTGGGATCATTTGTTCCTTATTTTGAGGGTCTTTTAGTCTATACATATTAACATTCATTTATTTAAATTTGTTTTGGTAAATCTGTAGATTACCCCCCCCCCAAAAAAAAATGAGATTCTACTTTTTTAGGCGATTACGTGGGAACAAACACCCTGAAAAATTTGAACGAAAAAAAAAAGAACCAGAAAAACAATAAATTTAGAATTTAAAGTGGGGGATCAGTTTCGTACGTAAATTAAGGTAAAATGATCACCCATTTCCGGCCAATTCTAACTTTTTAAGGCAGTTAACTATTTTTTTTTATCAAGTCCAATTATTGGCAAGGTCGTAAAACCACACGCAGTCACGTAAAAAAAAAGTAGACGCCCCTTCCCCTAAAACGCACAGAATTTATCTTCCATGGCAAAAAAACAACAAAAAAATTGGTTAATGTCCTAAAACGGAATCATTCTAGGTTAAAGTTATATGCGAAATTGATCCCCCACTCTAAATTGTAAAACTTTTTTTTCTCTTTCTCACAAAGTTTTTCAGGGTGTTTGCACGTAATCACCTAAAAAAACGGTAGAATCTCGTTGGGGGGAGGGAGGCTGATCTACAATAATACTTTCATTTTGTTGACTTTAAAAGGAAAGAAAAATCACTTTTCATTCAGTATTTTCGGAAATATTACCAAATATTCCAATCCAAAATAATAGATATTCAAAGTAATTATTTATTTATTATATCTCTTGTTTTAATCAGAATATATATATATATATATATATATATATATATATATATATATATAAATAAACAATTAAACATACAGATCAAATTATCCTAAATATAGACTCCAAAATGTCCCTCTAATTTCGTTTTTATTTATTACAGTATTGTTTGATCATTTAAATTATTAATTAAATCAGATCGTTATGAAACTATAACTAATTTCGTTAATGTTTTAACCCTTATACGATTTATACGTCTAGCCACACCGATGAGTCGTAGACAATGAAACAGCTGTCTCTGGTTGACTGTATTTTATAATTTATATATATTCAGTAATTTTTCATCATAGATGTATCATTTTATCCAAAATCTGTTACTCAAAAATCAAAAGATATATCTTCTTTGGTTGAGCACTGTGGTAAGTAATATCACCAACTATGATTAGGGATAATGCAAAGCTCTTTGTAAACACAACTGGAGTACTTTTCGGTAGTTGTGAATATTTATATATGCATTTAGATTTCACTTGCAAACGGTGTCTGTCTGACGGTCGAATGGTTCGATCCCGGCTTGAAGCAGTTGTCTTTCTAGCCACACTGAAAAGCCCTGATTCAGTGAAACAGTTTGCCTGTGGATGGCTATGTGTGTGTGTGTGTATGCATCTATATATATATATATATATATATATATATATATATATATATATGAGAGAGAACATTTCAGAGCAAGTATGGTATAATTCTGATCTGTCATTTTATTTATTTATAGTTTTATTGCAACTTTTAAAATAACTATTTAAAGGTTTAAATATTGAGCTTCACTTTGCTTTGGAAATTGATTCTCATAAGAATCGATCTGAGCCATATAAACACATTTTTTTATATTATCATACACACATATATTTGTTGGAATACCCATTCCAGGATGCTTCGTAATACTGAGACACCATTGCATTCTTTAGTAAGTATGTGAAAATAGAGCTTGCACAATTGAACCTATCGGCTTAGAAAAGATTTACTGTTTTGATGTTCAGCCCTAATTAGAGGGTTTCAAAAATATGCTCGAAATTTACTCAAATTTTAAGAATCTGCATAATTTTATGAAATTTCATCTTCCTAGGTCTAATAGCATAAAAGTTTGCAGACAAATGGACATGCACACGTTTCTAATATCTATGGTATCTATTTCATTCGGTATATTATAACCGGCATTTCAGTTTTGAAAACAAAAGTACAACATCGTTTTCAGACCCACACTTTTTTTCTTCGTTTTTTTATTAATTAAAAATGCAAACTCCTAAATGCTTAGATTAATATAAGAATGTTTATAATATAATGATATAATAATAATATAAAATGTTTATCTAAATTTCTGCCCTAGATTCATATGCGCTGAATTGTGTTTTTCTGAGACGAGACTGCATCAATATCGCCACTCTGGTGTGTTTTCCTTAAAAAATATTGGTCATGTATGAATCACTAAGATAATCCTCTTTATATAGATGACTCATTGCAAGTTGATTCCCTACATTGGTACAACACACTTAAAGGGTGTGGCTGATTAGCCTAATTGATGCCGTCACAGACTATGGAATCAGCTATGTCGAGTTCAAATCCTATCAGAGCTATGGTTGACTCCGACTCAAATAAAGGATAGTGATATATAAGGAAAATTGCCCCAAACAACAAAAACAAATTATCCAAATCTTTGTGCTATTATTCAGTATAAAAAAAAAAAAATAGATGACCACCATTTAATGATTAAATGAAGATTTTGATATAATTATTTTTATTTGGGACATTTTTTATCATGTGTCATTTTTCTTTTGAATTTTATTCTTTAGATTTCGTTCATTAAACAAAAACAAAATGGTTGTAATTGAGGACCTTGAAAAACATACCCATCTTCTTGAGAATCGTAACTCTATAGATAATAAATATATGATAAGTATATCTACTCATCTTGGCCTTTTGGCTAAGATCAAAGTGTAGTATCTGTTCCGATGGATACTGGTGTTGTCTTGTCCTTCGGGTCTTGATTTACGCCCGTCAATGGGTCTGTCCTGTGCAGTTCTAGGAGGTTCACCCTCCCAGGCTTCGCCTCTCCT
This sequence comes from Sepiola atlantica, assembly GCA_963556195.1. NCBI lineage: Eukaryota > Metazoa > Mollusca > Cephalopoda > Sepiida > Sepiolidae > Sepiola > Sepiola atlantica. Next base: position 74,075,473 of record OY744537.1, on the reverse strand, counting down.
CTTTGGGGAGGAGTAAGTTTATTGCTTACTGCCGGAGGCGCCCCTACCGGGGAATGCCGACGGGGCTGCCCAGGCCATTTTTAAACCCCACTTTCCCGACCCGACCTTGGGTCACATCTTACTTGTGGGAGTAAGATAAAAACTGGCCTTGTGCCTAACTCCTGGAGAGGAGTAAATCAATACTCATAATATATCAAACAGTGTGTGTGTGTGTGTGTGTGTCTGTCTCACAATTTTTTAAAAGAAATATCTTAACTTTTAGAAATGGAAAATATTTCATTAATACTAAATAATAAATTCCCAACAAATAAAGCGGATGCCATGACTGGAAATCGAAACCGGAACCTTGATCTTCAGTCTGATGTTCTACGAACTGAGCTATTTGGATTTTCTTATAAATCGATCTTAAAACATTATTTTAACAAAATAATTATAGCTTTGACGTGACGTCATAGATTTATGATTTACGTCATGTTCAAAACATGAATTCAAACATAAGCGATAATAAAAATAAATGAATGGTTAAACATTATCAATAGCGTTGGAAATTCTTTTAATAGTCCAAAACAATTTATTTTGCTTTAACTACTTATTGGTGTTAATAACTATTTAATATATACTAGAATGTGAGCCCATATCTATTTATATATATATATATATATATATATATATATATATATATACATATAGATTTGGATTTTTCACTTAGAAGATAGATTATTCAGTGACGACCGGGATTAGGCCAATAAAAAAACAAGCTCGATGATACTCGATTACAGGGTACAGAGCATTTATAAAAAAATTTAAAAAATTAGTCTCAAACCAGCAAAAACGGCAAAAAATTAGTCCCAAATGCACTGTTTTTGCTGGTTTAGGACTAAATTTTTTTTTTTTTTTTTTTCTGTTTTGATTAGAAGAAACAATGCTGCGGAAATCTTGCGAGATATTTTTCCAAGAAATTTTCTATTTTTTCCCTTTTTATCCTTTTATTCTTTTCTTCTCTTAAGTGACCTCAGTTAAAGCAACACCACATTGTGTATTGTCGGTTGTTGTAAATCTTATTCCAGGTACTTAATTTCCCTGATGATCTGCCAAGCAAGGACCTGCTTGGTAGTGAAACACGTGTAGGAAAAAAACTCTATAATTTGAAAATGATAAATAAATAATCTTTGAATGAAAAGGTCTTTTGTGGGGATGATTGGGCTCCTGAATGGAATGCTTTGGTAAGCCTCCCAAAAATCACGCACACACACACATATATATATATATATATATACATATATATATATATATATTACTAAACAACCTTTCTAGACCTGAGGGTCTAGTCTATCTATATGCTACTAAAACTGTGGATCTTGCCCATCTCTGTGCATTTAATGACATTCTTCACGTTTATGAAACACATTACTGTGGGACTGCTTCCCTGCGGACTACAACATGGTAGTCTTCAAATTCAATGTCAACAAGTATTTGTGAACTCTCCTATAAGTAATCGAACTTTGTTCACTGCATTGATCAATTTCAGCTGACAATCGTTCTATCCAATTAATCATCATCCTCGAATGGCTCTTGGACTTGATAAATGATGACCCAACAGTAAAACAAAAAAAAGTATAAAAAAATTACCCTTTTTAGAACATGTACTTTCAGAATGAAAAGACAGCCGTGGTAAAATATTTAAATCTTTCTATATCTATATATGAATAAAACTCTGTGGATCCTGTTATCTTGTTTGTTTCAATGGATGACATCACAGAAGGATGACCTCACTATTAAAACAGGTGGGAAATAACCATGCACAGTATATGACGTCAGAAAATGCAGAGAGATTTTTTTATCATGTTTTATCTAGACGACCCGTGACACGAACAGTCACTGGTCGTCTACTAGCAGTAACATGCAGGGGACGAGTCGATGGTGGGGTGGTGGCCCTCAAATTGTAGGTGCATCAAATCATATCCAAACTATTTCCTTCTCTCGTAATATTTCTCAGTACTAGGACTTATACTGAAGTCTTTGAGGTATGCAATCAAGGAGTTTGCCCAGGGCATCACCAGACTTCTGCATACCACTGTTTACGAGATAGACGTCTAGACCGCTAGGAGTCTAGTATAAATTATTACACATGGAAGATTTCTTAGGTTAGAGCTGGAGTCAGACCTTTTTAAAATTTCCGAAGTCAGTTGAGTGTTTGGCCTACAAACTCCACAACCTTTGGATCAATTACACACTAATACTCTTGAGAACCTACAAATTTCTCCCACCAATGGTTAAAAAAAAAGCAACTTATGTTCAACTAATCATATACAATCAATCCATTACAATAGATGTTGTGTTTGGTATTAAATAATCCCCAAAAGAGTTGCAAATTAGTTAATCTTACAACGTTGATCACTTAAACATGATCAGTATATTAGAAAGAAATTGTTTTTCTATTGTGAATATTAATTTTGTGTTTTAATCTCACTGTTGTGTCAATGCGATAAATGCCCCAACTTTATAAATATACAGATGAACCGATCCGCAGTCGACATCATCATTTGTTGGACATGAAGCAGCAACAGGATACAATTATTGTCTGAATTTTGAGATAAATCATCATTATTTAGATCATTTTTTTTTTTTTTTTTTGACAATTATCCTCATTGGATACTCATAGGAGGTATCATGTGATGGTTGACAATATCCTTCATGAAAGTGGTGTCATGGACCCAACAATGTAATGTAGCAGCCAGCCCCTTACTTCTTTAAGAGGGTTATACATAAATGTATAATGTAGAAATACTTTACACTCTTTATAGTGTAATGGCGATTCAAATCTTCATGCGTGACATTGCTTCTTATTGTTATGTGTCACATAGCCATCATCTTTTTTTGAGGGGTTGATTCTCTTGTATTTAATTTATCTCCTCTCCAGGAGGTTAGACACAAAGTGAGGTGTGGTTTTGAAAAGCCAGCGCTCCAGGATTAGCGCGCTCTGGTCTACAAAAACGCCTGAGCCACCTCATCGGTATTTCCCAGTAAGAGTGCCTCAAGCGATTAGCAATAAACTATCCCCTTCTCAAAGAGAAGGTAAAGCCTGGGAGGACCTCCTGAGACAGAACAGAACCATACCTCAGCCCGACAGAAACAAAGTCGCTGTCGGACTGATGTCGAGGACGTATCACCGACTGGTAAAATCACCCCGTCTCAAAAGTCACATATAAAAATAAAGACAGAAAATCTGTACTTTTTACAGTTGATAGTTTAGTCATTTCGGACAGCATTTTATCTAGCAAGTTAGAACACAAGGAAGACTTGAAACAAAAGGATTTGACATTTCATGACTTACTCTCAGACTCCTTTCTCTATGTTCAACGGGTTCCCTGATGGAGTCTGCTGGGGAAAGAAGTACAAGACATTCTCACTTTTCGAAATCAAGTAAGTCCCTCCCTCTCGTTTTCCAATCAGCTCGTTGTATCTATCAATATCAGTTTTTATTTTTAAATATCCCTTTCTAAACAAAACACTTTCAACAAATCACAACATGTCAAAACAACCCGGCCTTGAATTTCAAGATGTAACCATATTTCAATCAACACATTCCATCGGTTAACATAATTTTGCGTAACCTACTGATCATCACATTAGATTATTGTTGCCACATGACTCTAAACTGGCATGCCGATCCACCAGTCGCTGCCGGTATCCACATCACCACGACCACCTCTCACTTTTATCTCTAAAATATAACATTTGGTTTGTCCACTGTTTTGCTTTGTTTCTATAGCTGCATGTGTAAAGAGGCGCCATCTATCGGTCTGCCACGTGATAGTTTGAAATCGCACTCTCATCCCTAAATGTGCAGATTGGATGAATCCGTTCTTGTTTAACTCTGCTTTTCTTTTATTTGTATTATTTATTACATGTTTTTGGACTGTTATCCTCATCTTGGTTGTTGTGTTCACAATTTTTTGGCTCTTGTACTTATTCGGCCTTTTTCAGTAGTCTTTCATCATAGGTAGTAATATTCTGCTAACTTAGAACTGCACTTTTTATTTAATCCACTAGGGCAAACTGGTAGTCTCATGCTGTGTCCCGTGCCTTTTGCAGCTACTTAATTTCAATATATGAGTATAACTAAATTTTCATACTACACATTAAGCTTATACCCCCCCCCCCCCCACCAAAAAAAAAACCCTCTGGTTCCTTCCTGTAAAACATTCAACCACTGCAACAAATTTTCCTTTCTCCCTCTATGTACCTAAAACTAAATGCAACTATCATGACCTAAGTTTCTTTCCAAGAACTTCCCATTAGTGGAATACGATACTGCGGGGCTGCTTCCCAATCGGTACAGCATGGTCGTTTTTAAGTCTAACATTAAGAAATTCTTGTTGAGCCTCCCACTTAAATAATCAAATTCTGACATTTAATCCACCATTTCTTAAAGGTATTATTCATCACCAACTGACGATCTCGTTAAGCTTTATCCTCGAGTGGCCTTTGGGCCTTGATAAGCAATGAACCATTAGTATTGAAAAAGATCATCCTAGATTAAAGGTGTTGGTCAAGAGGTAGTCTAGATTGAATTCTGCCAAGTGACACAAGGGTTCCTATCAGATCACTAAAATTAAAGAGACATTTAGTCTGGTCGTACTTAATGGTAAGAGTCTATTCGCTAATAGGTCGAAAGACCAGGGTTCAATCCTCGGTAGAGTCATACTAAATATTTTTTTAAATGGTACTCCATGCCTCCTTGCTAAACACTCAGCATTATAAGGTTAGGATCAAGGGTAAGTGGAGTAATCCTGGGAAAGGAGTGGTGCTACACCTCAGTGTAGTAGCCTTCAGGTCGCCCTCAATTATGGTCGACCACTGTACTTTTTTTTAGCTGCTGTAAACAAAGCACTCCACCCAGGTGTATGTGTACCAGCCCTCAAGTTGTCCAGAAATTGTGTTACATTGGTGATACCATTGGAGCACAGAGAGTGGCTGGTGTGATAGCGAGAGTTAGGAGTGAATGGAGGAATTTCTGCCATTACTAACCAGCAGAGCATTACTGCTGCCAACCAAGAGAAGAGTCTATCAGGCATGTGTCCACAGTGTAATCATGTATGGAAGTTAAACCTGGCCAGTGAGGGTTTAGGATATGTGTTCCATGGAGAGAAATATGAGAATTATACGATAGATGTGTAATGTGAGTCTTAAATACAGGCTTATATCTGATGACCTCAGTGGAAGATCAAATCCGGACTGTATAGTAAGATGCATGAAGAACAGGAAACTTAGTTATTCTGGTCACATTGAAAGAATCGAATGTTTGGGTCAGATGTAGAACAATTGATGTAACAGGGTTAGTTGACAGAGGAAGGCAAGGAAAAACATGAGTGGAAGTGATCAGAAATGGAAAAAGGGATAAATAAATACCTGGCCAGAGATGGGTTGGTTTGGAAGTCAATTTCTAAAAGCCGTCCAACACATGCCAGCATGTTAAAAGATATTAAACTAAATCTGATTATGAGCGTTGCTGGGAAATAGAACTGGTGATAGACTAGCGTCCTGTTACAGGAATGATTCAGGTTATCTGTTCCACTTAACGCTATAAGAATGTAGATATGCACTGGACCTAAAAGACTTTCAGGCTGTGAAATGGGATTAGTACTAAAAATAATAAATAAAACGTTGTGAGTTCAATTCCTGTTGAAGAACTGTAAGAAAAAATTAACGGGTACAAAACATCTAAAAAGGGGCTTTCAACACTGAATAAGAGTAATCCATCCCAGTGGATTAAATAAAGAGCTCAGTGTGAACTTCCCGAAAGATTACCGACTCTGAGAGAAGGCAGCTGAAGAGCAGCAGAAAAGTATGGCCTTCTGACTTCTGCACTTGCGTTCTGGTTTTTGCACCTCAACACAGAATCTAACACTCCAGTACTAAGTTGGTAACATTTCTCACTGTTCACTTCGAGCCGCGAGTGTTTTTCATACTTTGTGGTTACTGTGTTCTTTATTCCCATAACATCTTTCTGCAACGCAGACATAACATATTTGAAGTACAAGCAAAAGATTGTGAACTCGATTCAATTCAGTTTCCCATCGGACATTTAGGGTTTTATAACCGTTGCTATTAATGGCTACCTTCTGTATATAAACATAAAATCTGGTTTAAGTAGGGAATCTTTTTAGAATTGAGCCGAGACAAAGCCGATTTTTTTTTTTCTTCTGTCTTTCTAACAATGACTTGTGGGATCATATTAACCAATAAAGTAATTGTTAATAAATGTTTATTTTCTCATAAATATTTGTAACTCAGAAATTTAAAACTCTTGGCATTGTTATATATTAGCAGGATTATCTGTCCCAGAATGAATTTTTCTTTTTTTTCTACAAACCTTACTTATTTATACCCACTCCTTAGAAATGTTAGGGGTCATGTGATCATGAAAATTTTCCCGCATCCATCACTATGTTCTGTGAGTCTTGTGTGATGGTTATTTTACTTTTTCTGATATAAAATGACATAAGACTTGTTTCTGATTATTTCGTCTGGCATACTATTCTTTTGCAATTGACATCCTAGATCTTCTAGGATTGCCACCAACGGTGTGCTGTTCTTGCTGAATAATTCAGGTGTTCTAATGTATCAGTGTGTCTAGAATGTCTCTTACGTTTTGATAATGATACCTTTCCATCTTAAGTCTCTAACTCCTGTGAAATTTGTAAACAAATAATCAATCAACTTTTAAAAATGGTTATATTTCTAAATTGCTATATTCAACCTTTTTAGAGATGAAAATTGTGTGCTTCTAGATTTGATGTGTAATATAGGGGCTTCCATTTATAATTCTGAAATATAGAAAATATGGAGTCAAATGATGGGAAAAAAATATGCTTTGCCAGTGTTTGCACTCCATACCTCAGTAATTTAATTTTCAAATAAATTTTTATCTTTTCTGTAATATAGGGGCTTCCATTTATAATTCTGAAATATAGAAAATATGGAGTCAAATGATGGGAAAAAAATATGCTTTGCCAGTGTTTGCACTCCATACCTCAGTAATTTAATTTTCAAATAAATTTTTATCTTTTCTGATCTAAAGAAAAAAAAAAAAGAAATCGCTAACCATTAGAGTAGAGGATTTCTTTCCAATTACATTTCAAGCGACGGGTCGTCTGACTTGCTATTTGATTGCTCACTTTCTCTAAACACTTGAAATGTTTTCGTCTGGAAAGTGTTTTACTCACGTAACAGAAGTACATTTATTTAAAAATATACTAGAGGAATATCTGTCTCAAGACCGGTATAATTAATTCCCCAAACAGAACCGTTTTGCACCACTTTTATCTCCCCCTACAAAGATTAACATAAAGATATAATACTTATGTCTAGAATCCTTATTCCAATTTTGATCAAAATCCATTACATGATTTTGATTCTAGAAAATGTTTAAAATTTAAGGCTTAAGCTTAAGGGGTCTTAAGAAAAAAGCGAAATTGAGGGTACCTTGTTTAATTGGTGTCCAATTATTACTACGGATCAAATTCAATGCAAATCTTTTTTCTCTCTTTGCATAAAACTAAATCAAACTAGATATAACCCACATTTGGACTCCTTATTCATAGCAGCTGTGTTTCGAAATTCATAATGATCGGTTAATTAGTTTAGGAATGTATTCTGTACATATAAATATACCTAACTTTATGTTTCGGAATTTTTGAGATGAGGATTAATAACTTGTCATTTGGATTGTTGGGACTACTGTTCTCATTTTGGATATTATTCTCACAACGTTTCTGCCGATGTAACCTCTAACATACTTAAGGTGTGTCTTGTTGAACTCTGAAATCTTTAGTACAAGACGACACATCTGAAGAAGGTCAGAGGTTACATCGGCAAAAACGTTGTGAGAATAACATCCAAGATGAGCACACTAGTCCGAAGGATCCAAATAGTACATCACTAACCTTAAAAAGATAGATATACAGGGTGGGCAAAAATAAGGGTCCTATTTTTAAAAATTCATAACTTTTTTATTTATTGATTTTTTAAAAAAAATTTTTTTTTTTAGAATAAGTAAAGGACCCCTTCCGAAGCAAGCATGAGCCGTATTAGCCCTAAGGAACGTACCCTCATTTAGAAAACATTATTTTTGCTTAAAAAACTCAAAACAGTGTAAAAAACAATACTTTAGTTTTTGTAAGTTTTAAGAAGTGTTTTTCGGCTAAAATTTGTTTTGTTTATTTCAAAAAATCTCGGAAGGGTCAGTCTACACACACATAAAGTTTGGTGAGTTTAACTTTTATTTTGTGGAAGTTATTCAAATTCAAGTTATTCAAATTTAAAGATAGGACCCTTATTTTGGCCCACCCTATATAAATATAAATACACTTTGGTCTTTATGATAGATTGGAGGATACTAAAAATGTCCTCAAATACTTTACGCACCCTGTATATGTGTGACCTAGCTTTATAAAATCTTTCTGTTCATTCAAGCATGTCAATTAACATTTCCAGGCTTGAATAAAAAGGGGAAAATAGATTTCTTTCACCTGCCTGTAGTCGAAGGGAGGGGTTGACGGAAGTACCCTTTTTGTTACAACAATATTAATAGTGACTCATACCATTTTCCACTACGAGTTTATCTTATTTTCATTTATTTATATTTTGTTTCGTTGGGTTGTGTGATTGACCCAATAGATTCTGTCATGGCCTATGGAATTGGTGGTTTGTTTGTTTGTTTGTTACTATTGTGTCACCACTTAACAAGGCCAAAAGCCACTCGAGGATAAGATTTAATAGGATTGTCAGTTGGATACTGAACTATGCTATGAGAGGGTTGAAAATGATGGATGGAAAAACTAAACCACAATAGAAGCAACATTTGACGATTATCTTTCAGGGGCATGCCACCCGATGCCATGTTGGGACATGTGTGATACTTGTTACTTCAAGAAATATATATACTAGCAGGGCTACCCAGTGTTCAAATCGTATTGGATCTACGTTGGTCATTTACACATTATGATTCCCCTTCCAAATTAAGAGTAAAATAGCAACTTGTGTTCAATTAATCGTATACAATGGATGTCGTTGTGTTTTAATGCTGTAAAGTAGACAAACTAAACTATTTTCATCTTTTTCTTTTTTATTTTATATAATTTTTTTCACAAATGCTGCCATACTTAAACAGACAGCATGCTGTCATATTTCGATGGACAGCATGATATGACAAAGTCCTGGGACCCTAAAGACGCTAGTATACATTTGTGAAACTGTACGGAGAAATTGCAATTTATTATTCACACGAGTTTGAAAATCGATGTCAGGGGGAAAGCCGTTAGCGGAAATCTACTGGTGTGACCTGAGGAAAGGTCAAAAAGGGGGCAGCTCAAAAGTTAGTATTGTCATAATCAGATAAGTTGTTCTTTTAGTTAGGCCTCAAACTTTGCTTGCACGACATTTCTTCTTGCACAATCTATCTATCTATCTATCTATCTATCTATCTATCTATCTATCTATCTATCTATCTATCTATCTATCTATCTATCTATCTATCTATCTATCTATCTTTTTCCCTTTCTCTCTCTCTAATATATATATATATATATATATATAATGGGAAATAAAAAAGGAAAAACCAAGAGATTTTTTTTTATATATTCATCAACGTTCCGTCTTTATTGTAAGACTTACTCAGGATGATAATTTTAAGAAAAATGTCATGCAAGTACATCGAAATATTGGGTTAACATGATGGGTTGATGAGAAAAAGTAGTAGCCGTGGCTACTAAGAGCACTGGACCAAGGTCCGGGCTGAGAGAAGTCAGTCAATCAGTGGCAGAGAGTGAAATGAATGTGGACAGCTGTGAGTGAAAAAAGGGAGGGGTGGGAGTGTTAGTGAATTTGTCTTAGGGTGGGAAAGAGGGGAGGGGGTGCTGAGGTTTTTGTAGTGGTGAGGTGTAGCATGGATTTTGAGGGGCCGTCCACATTCACTTCACTCTCTGCCACTGACTGACTTCTCTCAGCCCGGACCTTGGTCCAGCCGTGGCCACCGAGAGTTACTACAGGCCAAGCAACTAACTTCCTGCCCCCCTCTGACGTCACTGACTTCCGTGTCAAAACAAGGACCGTAGTAATAACAATAAGAAGGCATTTCGACTTCTCCATTCACTAAATAATCCATCAAAATTCAGGAAATCAACCAATTTTAATGAAATTTTCAGGATTTATTAATTAATGATCACGGAATATAATAAATCCATTACTTTATTATAAAGCTTGGTGCAAATGTATTATTTCTTGTAAACAAAAAACACCTTTACTAAAGTTATTCAAAATAGCAAAACATGTTGAACATACGATATTGTAAATATTTAAAACAAAGCATTAGAAAACTTTTTAAATTGCATGTAAAAAAGAAAAGAAAAGAACACGATTCGATTCATCTTGAAACTGATCTTTATTCAATATAAATTTAAAGAAAATAATAATTCACGATCAAATACTGCAAAAAACTGAATTATGAATTACCATTATTTAAACTTCTAACCCAATCAACCGTAAGTAATTCAGACTTTGAAATTTGCTTAAAAATTATACAAAAAAAAAATTTCAATGTTAACTCTTTGTTTAATAATGGAATCAAAATTCAGGAAATCAACCAATTTTAAAATAATTTCGCGCTTTTAAAAATTTCATTTCATAATTCACAAAGTTAAAATGCCTACTGCATATGTTTGGATTTCCAAAAGAAAAATAATTACTGCAAATATGGATACACGTAATAATGTTTACACCGACTAAATATAGTGTAGTAAGTTTGAATTTTTTTTAATTATATAAAAAATCAAGTCTGAATTACTTATTCATTATTTGATAAAAAAAAGTAGTGTTCCATTTTTTTTTTATTACTTTTTTTCGATGTCTTAAGTGTAGCATAGTTTATCTTTTCTCTACTTTTGTAGATTAAATAAATGAAATAACATATTTAATCAAAATTTTCACAAAAAATATTAATTAAACAATGCTTTATTCAATGATAATATCGTTAATTCTTCGAGTTATACTGATTTTATTAACAAGAGTGTAGGGGCATTTTCCGTAATATATACGAAATAGTTTTTTTAAAAATATTTTAAACATATACAGATCTTATTTTCATTTAAAAAAATCATGGATTTTTTTTATATATATAAAAATATACGTTTAGTAAAGGTGTATTTTGTTTAAAAAAAAAAAATACATTTTCACTAAGATTTTTTTTAAATGTTTCACTATATCTCCTGTGCTTGTTTATTAATAAATATTGAAAATTTCATTAAAATTGGTTGATTTCCTGAATTTTGGTGAATTTTTAAGTGAAGGGAGGGTCAAAATGTTTTTACATTTTGGGGATCGGCCTTTGATTTTGCACGTACCTGTCTCTTAATAGCAAGATAGGAGTTGGTGATTCCATTATTAAACAGACAGTTAACATTGAACTTTTTTTTTGTATAATTTTTAAACAAATTTCAAAGTCTGAATTACTTACGGTTGATTGGGTTAGAAGTTTAAATAATGGTAATTCATAATTCAGTTTTTTGAAGTATTTGATCGTGAATTATTATTTTCTTTAAATTTATATTGGATAAAGATCAGTTTCAAGATGAATCGAATCGTGTTCTTTTCTTTTCTTTTTTACATGCAATTTTTAAAGTTTTCTAATGCTTTGTTTTAAATATTTACAATATCGTATGTTCAACATGTTTTGATATTTTGAATAACTTTAGTAAATGTGTTTTTTGTTTACAAGAAATAATACATTTGCACCAAGCTTTATAATAAAGTAATGGATTTATTATATTCTGTGATCATTAATTAATAAATCCTGAAAATTTCATTAAAATTGGTTGATTTCCTGAATTTTGATGGATTATTTAGTGAATAGAGAAGTCGAAATGCCTTCTTATTGTCATTACGACGGTCCTTGTTTTGACACGCAATGCAGTGACGTCATTTTCTAGCCAACCGGCCTGTAGTAACTCTCGGTGGCCACGGTCCAGCGCTCTTAGTAGCCACGGCTACTACTTTTTCTCATCAACCCATCATGTCAACCCAATATTTCGATGTACTTGCATGACATTTTTCTTAAAATTATCATCCTGAGGAAGTCTTACAATAAAGACGAAACGTTGATGAATATATAAAGAAAATATCTCTTGGTTTTTCCTTTTTCATTTCCCATTACGTCGGATTACTCTCATCCTTCCTTTCTTTGAGTAATATATATATATATATATATATATATATATGACAGGCTTCATTAAAATCCACAGAGTTCTGCTTTTTTGAGATTTTCTTGGTTAGTCGTTCGACTCTTCGAGCGATTTTATGATCGTGTGGTAATAGCTGGTGCAGTATAGCACCCATCGTTATGGTTTGGGTCAAATCTCGAGCGCTTTCGGACGTCTCGTCCATCTTCAGGAGGTTGATTTTAGCTAATATGGGTCTTTTTCCGCTTCCATTTTTATAGCTTTTTTTCTTCTTGACCCAAACCATAACGATGGGTGCTATACTGCACCAGCTACTACCACACGATTGTAAAATCGCTCGAAGAGTCGAACGACTAACCAAGAAAATCTAAAAAAAGCAGAACTCCGTGGATTTTAATGAAGCCTGTCTTAATAACAATTTGCTGCCAAACTATATGTATATATATATAATTACTCAATGTGCGTGATATTTGTGTGTTCCCTATAGAAAGTTAGAGAATCTATATAAAATCTAAAAGTGTATTATCATGTAAAATTTATTGGGAACAACAATGGAAGTGTTCTCGAATCTCATAGGGGACTATGAGTGTAAAACCTCTTTAAAACTTCAAATATCTCCTATTTTGATGAAATTTATATAATACGTATAAAATTCTCCAGGGAAAGATAATGAAAGTGGTCCCGAATCTCTGTTACACTCTCTGCTGAATATCTATGTGCCCCCACCTCTAAGTGACGCATGGGGACAGGACCCTCTTAAAACCTCCAATACATATATCAGAGTTTTCCAACATTTCAGACTATATTAGGGAGTGAGACGGGAAGAGAGAAGCAGTAAAAACACATAGTGATCTTCATTCAATCCCGGACAACATCGGGTCTCCCTGCTAGTAATCTATATAATAAAAGTGAATGTACATGTGTCCGGCTCGCTTCAATAATCACATATGCAAATTTAATTTTATAGAACAAAGGAGAGGCTTAATCTTAATAACTGATAATAATGAAAAAGAAAGGAAAGAATATCACGTGTGCAAATTAAAATTTTATGAGTAAAGGCAGATAGGCTTAATCTTAATAATACCTGACGATAATAAAAAAAAAGAAAAGAATTTCTTTTACTTTTGATATAGACACAAAAATATTCCCTTATTAAAACAGAACGGGGGGGGGGAGTTTTGTCTTTTTCTTATCGTTTCGTTTCAATGATTTCAAGTAATGAAAAGGAATTAAATTGCGATGTTATAAAATCTTGTGTGTTCTTCATTGCGTTTTCTTTTAGCTTGTCTTTCCGACATTCTGTAAAGAACTAGTAAATCCAATTTAAATGAGAGTTTGGAGAGAACCGGGTTAGTGTGTAACCTCCTTTTTTTTTCCATCATAGTTTTTGTCATTTGTTTTTTTTTTAGTTTAAAATCTGTGGGCACTAATAACTTGGGCACCATGAAGTATGTGCGCTTTATTTGCAAATAGTGTCAGAAAGTTTTTTAATTTTAAAACAGCTTATTACATAGGGGAAAAAGAAGTGGTTCCTTAAAGAAAGGAATCTGTTCCCATTTTGGAAACAAAAACAGCTCCGAAATTAGAGTGAATAAACACCTCGTCATAACAATAAAGATAAAACTTGTGCTATTTATATTTACTAGCCGGGCTACCCGGCGTTGCCCAGGGCAGAAATGTAACATATTTCTATTAAAACTTCTCTCTCTCTCTTTTTCCTGTCCCCCCCCCCCCCCCTCTCTCTCTCTCTGGACATACACTTTTTATAGATTGCTCAAGTCGGCATAAGGGAAATAATTTGTTTTTAAAAAAATCAGTTACTACTCTTTAGTTTGTACATGAAAATTACAAAAACATTGCCCCCCACCTCCACCCCTGAAAAAATCGGCTGCAGTTTAGGGTCAAAGAATGGGTGTTCTTTTCTAAATTTCAGATATTATTCATTCCCGGCAACGCTGATCAAGAATATACCAACTTTGTGTTTTTTTAAACTTTTAGCTACACACACACACACACACACACACACACACACACACACACACACACACACACACACACACACACACACACACATTTCCCTTTTATATAATAGACTAGATGGGTTTACCAGCTCGCTATCGCTTCGCAAAGTTTGTTACTTGAAATACTTGAAACCAAAATCTTAAATAGTAAACATTTCATTCATAAGTTTGTTGCAACATAAGACGAAAATTTTGAATTTATTCATATAAATAGATAAACGTTAACATTTATTCATATAGATATTAACATTTTGGTAATTTTAATCTTTTAAATAAGACCGCCAAGAAATGAACAGAAAGAGAAAACCAATTCTCCATGGGCGATGGTGTGCATGCGCTTTTTTTTTTTGCTTTTTTTTTTTACTTATTAAAAACAATTTTTAAAAATGTGGCGTTGCTAACGGAAGGAAGCAGTCAGTCACACTTTCCTCTTTTTCTATATGGCGTCGATAACGGAAGATAAAGAGGGAGAGAGTGAAGAGATAGAGAAAGGTCGGTCAGTCATCCTTCCTCTTTCTGAACTCTTGCTTATGTCTCATAGATCTTTCTAGTTTAATTTAAATTATCCCCCTTGAAAATTAATCAGCAAATATTTTAAGAAAGATTTAATAATTTATCTTTTTTTTTTTATTAAATCACTTTAATTAATTACTTTTAATATCGACAAAACTATTGCATATATATGGAAAAGATAGGACAAAAAAAATACGAATGAATAACACCAAACAATAATTTATTATGAATAGTTATGCAAATTAGGCTTTCAAAGTTATGTCTTTGAGATGTTTGTCTCTACAGTGTATACAGTGTTTCAAAATATTCTGTTGTATTTGTGATTTAAATAACAGTAACCTGTTTTGATGGTAATATAAGAAAGATAAATGAAAAAGCTTTCGCATTTATTCATTTAGATAGATTTTTCACTACTTATTTTTTGTAAATTGTTCATCACTGTTTGATATGTTGAAAAAGTCTGATTTATACTAATACTAGAGGAATACTAATTCTTATGTTTAGAATCCTTATTCTGATTTTAATCATTATTCATTACATGATTTTCATTCTATAAAATGCCTAAAATTTAAGGCTTAAGCTTAAGGGATATTAAGAAGGAATTAAAATCCAGGGAATCTTGCTTAATTGGTGTCTAATGACTATGGATCAAATTTAAGGCAAATCTGAAATATTTGAATTTTCAAATGAGAGGTTGTGCCAATATTATGCCCCCTAAATATCCTTCAAATATTATGCCCCCTAAATATCCTTTAAATATTATGCCCCCTAAATATCCTTTAAATATTATGCCCCCTAAATATCCTTTAAATATTATGCCCCCTAAATATCCTTTAAATATTATGCCCCCTAAATATCCTTTAAATATTATGCCCCCTAAATATCCTTTAAATATTATGCCCCTAAATATCCTTTAAAATACTCCAAAGAAACTGAAATCTAGGGAATATTTATTAATTGATGTCTTACTGTTAAAATTTCACAAAATCTGAATTTTCATGAAGGGATTACACCCCTTCTTTGCTCCCTTTGCATGAAACTTAATTAAACTGGATATAGGCCACATTACCTACCCTTACACCTAGCAGCTGTGTTCCAAAATTCATAATGATTGGTTAATTAGTGTACGAGTGAATACTCTACATAGAAATATATAAACATATACGCATACCTAATTTTATATAAATAGAGATTTACATAATACCATGAAAAATTACAAGATTATTTAGGCATGGATAAATACATCTGCCTATGACCAGTGTGGCATGGCGTCTTCATGTTTTGTTTGTGAGGTGCCAACATAAAACCCTCCTGCTCTTTGTTCGGTTCCGACATAACACCTGCCTGCTCTTTGCCCGGTTCCGACATAACAACTGCCTGCTCTTTGCCCGGTTCCGACATAACAACTGCCTGCTCTTTGTTCGGTTCCGACATAACAACTGCCTGCTCTTTGCCCGGTTCCGACATAACAACTGCCTGCTCTTTGCCCGGTTCCGACATAACAACTGCCTGCTCTTTGCCCGGTTCCGACATAACAACTGCCTGCTCTTTGCCCGGTTCCGACATAACAACTGCCTGCTCTTTGCCCGGTTCCGACATAACAACTGCCTGCTCTTTGCCCGGTTCCGACATAACACCTGCCTGCTCTTTGCCCGGTTCCAGCATAACAACTGCCTGCTCTTTGCCCGGTTCCGACATAACAACTGCCTGCTCTTTGCCCGGTTCCGACATAACAACTGCCTGCTCTTTGCCCGGTTCCGACATAACAACTGCCTGCTCTTTGCCCGGTTCCGACATAACAACTGCCTGCTCTTTGCCCGGTTCCGACATAACACCTGCCTGCTCTTTGCCCGGTTCCGACATAACAACTGCCTGCTCTTTGCCCGGTTCCGACATAACAACTGCCTGCTCTTTGCCCGGTTCTGACATAACAACTGCCTGCTCTTTGCCCGGTTCTGACATAACAACTGCCTGCTCTTTGCCTGGTTCCGACATAACAACTGCCTGCTCTTTGCCCGGTTCTGACATAACAACTGCCTGCTCTTTGCCCGGTTCTGACATAACAACTGCCTGCTCTTTGCCCGGTTCCGACATAACAACTGCCTGCTCTTTGCCCGGTTCTGACATAACAACTGCCTGCTCTTTGCCCGGTTCTGACATAACAACTGCCTGCTCTTTGCCCGGTTCTGACATAACAACTGCCTGCTCTTTGCCAGGTTCTGACATAACAACTATATGCCTTTGTCGCCCACAAACCGACTTTTACAATGTTAGTTTTTGCAAGAAGTTGTCACCGTCCTCCCACATACAACCTATGGTATTTCCAAATAGTCACCCATCTGGTATTGACCAAGCTCAAAGTTGTTTTATTTTGGTGATCTAACGAGAACCAGTGTGTCAACATGATTATGCTGTAATATATATGTCATAATCATGTTGACACACACTGGTTCTCGTGAGATCGCTGAAGTTAAGCCTAGTCAATACCAGATGGTATCTATCTATATTAATAATGGAGATTTGATATCTCTGTCTGGGAGCAAAACTATACTATTCTATTAACTGTACTGTTGTACTATCTTTCAATGCTTAACTAAGGGTGGAGGTAGTGTAGTATTTGTTCTGTGGTTATGATACCATCCTCTTATACATTTACCTCCTTTTTTGGTGTGGGGGGTGGGGGTAATGTAGTATCTGTTCTGTTGTTATGAGACCATCCTCTGAGGCATTACCTCCTCTTTTGGGGTGACAGTATATGTTCGTTCATACTACTATCCCTCAGGTTGCATATTTTTTCCTAGTACTTTTATGATAAACTGTGTAAACAAACATACTATACCAAATTAATTGCAAACCCTACCAATCCTGCACATAACAGTACCCTAAAACCAAATTATGAAAGCCTTTTCAATCAAAAGGAAAATACAATAAAACCCTTTGGACTAAGAATGAAACCAATTTGCAACGAAGCAAATATAGCAACAAAACAAATACATAAAACTGTTCTCTTTAAAACACCTCCATGGAAAATAACAAACCCAATAATAGACTTAAGTCTCTGTAAATACAAAAAAACAACAACGCATCCTATAAACTTCAAAACAAAATTTTGGGAAATCATAGAAAAATACCCTGAACACATCCATATTTATACAGACGGATCTAAACAAAACAACACAACAACTAGTGCAGCCATAATAAATAAAAAAAACAAAATAACAAAATGCCTCCCCAAAAGCTGTTCAATCTTCAGTGCAGAAATCAATGCTATAAATCTGGCCCTAGACCTAATCAAAGAAAATAAAGCCTCGAAGTTCATCATCTTTACCGATTCTCAATCTGCCATTATAGCAATCAAAAATAAAAAAACAAATAACCCCCTAATTGCAAACCTACTCACGAAACTCCAGCAACTAAAGAATAAAAATGAAATCATACTCTGTTGGGTACCCAGCCATATTGGCATACAAGGCAATGAATTAGCTGACATCGCAGCAAAATCAGCCCACAACCAACCTATCGACCCCACCTTCAAAATCCCGTACACAGACCTCAAAAGAAGTATCAACCTATATATTCAAAATAAATGGCAAAATTATTGGAATAATTTCCCCAACAATAAACTTTATCAAATCGCACCAAAAATAACAAAGCAAAAAAAACAAAAAACATACAGCAGAAAACAAAATAGCATCATTACTAGACTAAGAATAGGCCATACACACTTAACACATGCCTACCTCCTAAAAGGAGAAATACAACCACAATGCTTTCCCTGCCAAACACCACTCACTGTAAAGCACATACTAACCAACTGTATAGACCTCGCAAAAATAAGAGAAAAACACTACAAAGAGAAAAATCTTAAAGAAATTTTCGATGAAAACAACACTGAAAAAATCCTATCCTACATCAAAGAAGTAGGACTCTTCCAAAGAATATAACTGCCCCCCCCTAAGAATATAATATACAACTGCATAATAATAATCACAAATAACTGAATCGCTAAGTGCTACCACAACAAAATATAAACACCAAGTATCCAAACCACAAAAATAAAATACCAAAACTCTTCTAAAAGATGAAATTCACAATTTGAATAATACAAAAATAACCCATCAACACAATAAAAACAAAACTCCTAGAAATGAAAGATATAAAAATGTTATAAAAACCACTCTAACTACCCTAATATCTATATATCAATCCCAATGGAAAATCCTAAATAATCTTCAGCATGAAATGACCTAAAAGGTTGCATTGCTGTAAAACCAAACAAACAAACAAACAAACAAGTAAACAAACATTTGTCAAGTTTCGTAATAAAAAAAATTAAAAATTTAAATTTAACTACAAATGTTTTGATAAAAAAAGAAAAAAAAAAAACTTATATGGGTTAGTGGAGGTTGGTGTCAATTTTTACTTTTAGTGATTCCTGCAAAAATTTTCAACGCCAATTCCTCAACTCAAATGTTTTTATCCACATGGTGTAGAATACAAATTATTATATATTAACTATCTCAAACACCTTTTATCTCTCGTTACTTTGTTTAGTTAACTTATTGATCTGGAAATCCATTAACATAACGTTATCACGCCATCCTCTTGGTGTTTTACTTCTTTTTCTGCACCCTTCCACCATTCATTTTAGACATACCTTGTTCACAGCGACTGTTGATCTTGTGCCTATGTACAGTCCCAACACTTAACATTTAAATACAGAGGATATGGGCATGAGTTTCGTCTTTACTGAAAGATTGTTTATTTTAATGTTATCCGTTAACTTCACTCCGCACATTGCTCTCATTCTGCTATTTTAAAAACGGTGAGTTTTTTATTGTTTTGTCTGTTCCTTTTACACACAAACCTATATAATACTGACAGTACATATGTGTTGATAATCTCTGCTTTCATCAGATATATATGCGGTTTGTAAGTGGGAACTGGCCTGTTTTTGTCGAAAGCTGCCGTGTTGTAATCAGGGTTGTGGAATCAGACCATATAATTTACAACTCTGACTCCTAGGATTCCTCCAAATTCCGACTCCGACTGTTAGGATTCCCTCCAAATTCCGACTCCGGCTCTTAGGATTCCCTCCAAATTCCGACTCCGGCTCTTAGGATTCCCTCCAAATTCCGACTCCGACTCTTAGGATTCTCTCCAAATTCCGACTCCGACTCTTAGGATTCTCTCCAAATTCCGACTCCGACTCTTAGGATTCCCTCCAAATTCCGACTCCGACTCTTAGGATTCCCTCCAAATTCCGACTCCGACTCTTAGGATTCCCTCCAAATTCCGACTCCGACTCTTAGGATTCTCTCCAAATTCCGACTCCGACTCTTAGGATTCCCTCCAAATTCCGACTCCGACTCTTAGGATTCCCTCCAAATTCCGACTCCGACTCTTAGGATTCCCTCCAAATTCCGACTCCGACTCTTAGGATTCCCTCCAAATTCCGACTCCGACTCTAAGGATTCCCTCCAAATTCCGACTCCGACTCTAAGGATTCCCTCCAAATTCCGACTCCGACTCTTAGGATTCCCTCCAAATTCCGACTCCGACTCTTAGGATTCCCTCCAAATTCCGACTCCGACTCTTAGGATTCCCTCCAAATTCCGACTCCGACTCTTAGGATTCCAAAAATTCTTATTTTAAAGTCTTCCATTAGTCAGACTGTCTGTTGATTCTTCAGAGATTAAAAAGAAAAAAATCTGATACCGACTTCTAACACGTCCGACTCTGCAACCCTGTCTTTTATGTGGGTCATTTGTAGCATAAATCACATTTCCTAAGTAGTTAAATGCATCAACCTGTCAGGTTCTTTATAGATCGTTAGTTTCAGATTTCTATTGGTTTTCATTTGTAATGCATTTTGATCTGCGATCAGTTTATTTTCAAACCTATTTCGGCTACTGATAAACGATTATTATTCTTTGCTGTTGAGATGAACCATGTTGTGTTGTCTGCATTACGATAGCCTGTCAACTTTATCAGAGCAAAACTGCTTTGTTTTATGTCTTTTATTTTCCCCCAATACTTGTCCTCGTCTTCTTCTATAGCTGACCTTTTCATTCTCTATTCTCGAAATTGAATCCTTGGTGTCGGATGAAAGGCCACTGTTCTTTCCGTCGACATGATTTTCTCATTCTCGCCTATTTCCGCCTCATGTCGGATCAATATTACTTGTTCATTGCTCGTCCGGATTCAAACACTCAGAAATGGCAGAAGGAAGTATCACCTTTCTTAGTTGTTATTCTTTCTTTCGTCTGTTTTACCGGATATTTACCGACTTTAATAGACAAGAATAAATGAATAAATGCAAGAGAAATATATCTACAGTGTATTGATTTGTATAATAATACACCTATTCTTTAAAAATAAATACTATAGCAGGTGAGAGGTTATAATTGGTCCCCCGATTTATAAAATCGGGGGACTTATGTTTTGAGGCATGTCCGTCCGTCCGGATTTTTCTCCGCAACCATCCATTGAATTTCTCTGAAATTTTGCATGAAGTTGTAACTTTGGTCAGGTTAGAAAGTGACATTCTCCGATTTTTGAAAAAAAATCTGGTTAGCCGCCCAGGGGGTCAAAAGGCCCCAAAGTGGCAAAAAATCTCATTTTTTGCCCCATAACTTTTCATCCATCCATTCAATTTTTCTGAAACTTGGCCAAAATGTAGAGGCAATTGTTCTAGATATAAAATGAGCATCCTTGACCTCAGAAAATGCTGGTTCGCGCCCCCAGGAGGTCAAAGTGGGGTCAAAAATGCCCCAAATTGCCCAAATTTATTGCATTTTACACTCGTCACATACAGGCTTTATTTACAAATCCTTTTACCCAATCAATGCTGAGGACATCTTTGGGAGTCCTCAACCCACTCCAAAATTGAATATTATAAAATGTAAAAAAAATTTTTTTTTAAATATTTAAAAAAAAGTAAAGATTTGTCCTTTTTTCTCCTCTCATTCAATCGCGGCAACGCCAGGTCTTCCTGCTATTTTTATGTAAAAAATATAATGGCTATTCGTTAAATCGTTTTACCAACAACAACAAAAATGTGTATTTTTTCAGCATAGAAATATTTGGACTGAGTTATTAGCAAAGCTGTGAAGTCTAATCCAAATGCTAAACTGATTCTTGAATTGTACAGGGTGGGCAAAAATAAGGGTCCTATTTTTAAAAATTCATAACTTTTTTATTTATTGATTTAAAAAAAAATTTTTTTTTAGAATAAGTAAAGGACCCCTTCCGAAGCAAGCATGAGCCGTATTAGCCATAAGGAACGTACCCTCATTTAGAAAACATTATTTTTGCTTAAAAAACTCAAAACAGTGTAAAAAACAATACTTTAGTTTTTGTAAGTTTTAAGAAGTGTTTTTCGGCTAAAATTTGTTTTGTTTATTTCAAAAAATCTCGGAAGGGTCAGTCTACACACACATAAAGTTTGGTGAATTTAACTTTTATTTTGTGGAAGTTATTCAAATTCAAGTTATTCAAATTTAAAGATAGGACCCTTATTTTGGCCCACCCTGTACATACAAATATATAAACATGTAAACATACCTAACTTTATAAAGATAAAGATATGGGATTCGTAAAGACTGAACATGGAATGAAACTTCTGTTAATATATATATAATCTCATTCCCCCCGAAGATGGACCTAGATGGGTCCGAAAGTACTTGAGAGACAAATGCAAATTATGGCAAATTCATCAGCCAATTCCCCTCCGAAACTAAGATTCTAATTCAGACTATTGAAAGGATCTACCAAAGGATATCTAGACACGAGTTGTCTCTTATATTCAACAATACTTGCCTGCAAGAGAAGATGCTGCCTAGATATACATATATATAGATATATAGATAGATATATTAAATAAAGTTGGGATAAATAAATTTAGCACATTATTTATATCCAAGAATTCAAACAATTGGTGTACGATCGTTTCTAAAATGATAGTGAATATTTCATTTTGAATTATACTTTAGATGATTCCAAAACGTGTCTTCTTCAGCACCCCCTCATAACATCACAAATAGAAGTCAAGAAAAAAAACCCATCAAATTCTAGTATTATTTAATACTAGAATTTGATGTGTTTTTTGCTAGGGCTGCTCTCTGCCAGAGGAAAAAAATCTCATGACTGCTACACTCCTACTGAACAGGTTGTGGTTGGTGTTGAAGTTGTTGGTTGGTTTTGTTGATTATTATTGTTTAAGGAGTTATAAAAGAAAAGTAACTGTGTTTCCTTTTTATGGATGTCAAGCGTGAATGTAGACCCCACTATAATGTACTCTTTTTGATCAAAATGAGAAATTTTAAATATTATTTAAGAAATTTCGTTTTATTTATAGCATATATTGTAAATTTGATTTCAATGAATATTTGATTAATAGTAGATAACATTTGATTAATGGTAGATAACATTTGATTAATAGTAAATAACATTTGATTAAAAGTAGATAACATTTGATTAATAGTAAATTAAAATTTGATTAATAGTAAATAAAAAAAATATGTAGGTCATGCCAAGGCGAGAAACACACATACAGACACATGAGAAATGGTCAGACAATTTTTTAATATAGAGATAATGTTTATTTATTTATTTAACTGAAGATCAAATAGATATCTGGTAAATATGAAAAATAAGCTGGCAGTAGGGCTTAAATTCAATACTTCTTGTAAATGGATACATGATGGGAGCCGGGAGGAGGATACTGCAAAAAAATAAATGAGAAGTGTATGAGTGACCTAATGGATACTAACAGACTATGGAATCGGCTAAACCAAGTTAAAATCCAGTAGGATCTATGGCATTCACATTGGAGAAAGGTATGAAGACTCCTCATCAACTATGGGTAAAATAACAAATATTGGTTAATAAATGGTTTCCAATAGTTTCTGTATTAAATTACAAAAAAAGTCGATATGACGTAAATCGAACTAAACTTTTATCTGAAATGAAACGGTGTGAGAATTTATGGCTCATGGATTGCCCCAAAAGTAATCAAACACAGTTCATATCATTGATCAATGTTAGTATTCCCAGTCCCATAGTGTTCCTCATCTTTCAGCTGGCATTCATTCTGGTCTCATTAATCCTTATCCTCAAGTGGCTCTTAGCCTTGATAAATCGTGACCCAATAGTAAAAAAAAACAAGAAATAAAAAAAAACTAAAAAAAAACAAAAACTGTCCGAATGTAAAAATCCGATATACATTTAAACAAAGCCGATTTTATTTTTTCGTTTTCCACATTATTTTGCCCAATACAAAGATCTGTTTTGTTTCTGTTTTTTTCTTTGGTCATTGTATGGTGCATTAATTATTCATTTTGTTGACCTTAAATACGCTTCCTGTTTTTTTTCCTGTTCTCATTGTAAATATTACCAACTTTTTTCTTTCGCCTGCAGTCGATTGACCTTTTCAAACAGGCATAAGATAATTGACGGCTTGGCGAGAACATTGAAAGCATTTCATGCTTGTCATCTTCATACATCCTTGCAGTACAGTAATATTAATACTATTAGTAGTAGTAGTAGTAGTATCGTTTTATATTAGGAATACAAGAGAACACTTCTGCCACTTCTTACTTACACGCGGTCTTAACACACACGTTAAAACAGACAGACTGTTTCTGAATATAAGTGTTAATAAATAATGAAGCAAGTCATTAATTTAGTTTAAAGTGGGGAGAAGAACCAGCTCCCCGAGAGGGCACTCTGAAAGGGTATAAAAATAGCTGAGAATGGGTCAGTCAGCATTCTCTGGTATGGGCGCCTCAAGCACCTGGCAATAAACCAAACCCTCTCCTGAAGGAGAAGCTAATGCTTGGGAGGGTGCACCGTCTAGGACCGAACCGGACTATATCCCAACAAAACAGGGGTAGGGTTTATGAGCATCTCTCTTACGTGCAATGTGGGACAAGGTCGCTTTTTTTTCTTTTTTTTTTCTTTTTTTTTTTGTTCCGAGGGTATAGCCAGCTACCCCGAGGAGGACTGGCTGGGTGTAAAACTAACCGAGAATGAAACCGTCGGTATTCTCCAGTAGGTATGCTTCAGGCGACTGGCAATATCCCCCTTAAGGGGGAGACAGAGCCTAGAAGGGTGTACCTTCTAGGACCAAGCTGAACCATATCTCATTATGACAAGGGGCTCTAGTCCTCGCGGGTCAGACACTAAATTCCAAAATAATGCCAAGGTGAATTTTAACTGGTATAAATATCCAAAGTAGGCACAGATACTACACTATGATCGCTACGACCAAAGTGTCAATTAAAGGCCTGGTTCAGAACAGCCCCCAAGTTAGCAGAATGATGGTGGGATTGTTTAGTGATCCCCCTTGCTTGTTATTGTTGATCATTGACTAGGAAAACCAAGATGTCGGTTGGGGCAAATGGATGTGTCTATGATTGGATTTATGTGATAAGTAAACTAACAGGTATGACTGGAACCAGCTCTGAATTGTTTCCAATAGGTAACGTGGATCAGCATTAAATGACCCCAAAAAGGGTTGATATGGCATAAAACAAACGACCCTAATCAAAGATCACTATAAACTCTGGCTCACTCTCTTTTGATACAATGGGGAAGGCGATGTCTCAGATGAACTCTCTTACGTTTTTTTCTTTTTATTGTTTACTTTAGCGACCTAGCCATGAATGACAAGACCAGCTAAGTAGTATTTTTCAAAATGCGTGAAGGAAAGTATATCTGAGCTTTTCCTGTTCTTTGTTGAAAAAGAAAACCCATTGATAAAATTCTCTACGTACTTTTCCCAATTTCTTTTCTCTTTATATCATTTTTGAATTTCTGTCTTCCGCCCACGGGTTTTGGCCGTACAAAAGGTGTTTGTATCGGTTCTCACATTTCGTGTACTCAAGTTTTCATGGCAACGGGACAAGGACTAGGGCGGGTAGGATGGGGGCGGCGTTCGTTTGGAATAGTCACGGATCTCAAATAAAGACAGATTGATGATAATGAGTTTTTTTTTTAGTTTTTTTTAATTGAACTTTTTTTTTTTTTCTCTCATTTCCTTCTTGTGTGAACTGGTTTGACACGACTTTTTTTCTTTTTCATCCTCTTCTCATAGGGGTCAGCAACTTTGTACACTGTACCCCCTCATTCTCATTGACCATGTCTAAGGTATTTACAGGTTTCCCTCTTCTTTCTGAGTTTGTTTGTTCTTCTTTGCAATGCACAGGTGACAAGGAGGAAGTGCGTGAGAGACAAATAGGTACAAAATGTTAATCATGTTTCTGTGTGAACAGATGCGGGATTAAGGAAATATGTAAGAGATAAAAGGCGATAGATGTAGATAGATATAGGCGAGAGATATAGATAGATAGATAGATAGAAGGCGATAGATAGATAGAGATAGATAGATAGAAGGCGATAGATAGATAGAGATAGATAGATAGATAGATAGAAGGCGATAGATAGATAGATAGATAGAGATAGATAGATATATAGAAGGCGATAGAGATAGATAGATATATAGAAGGCGATAGATAGATAGAGATAGATAGATAGATAGATAGATATATAGAAGGCGATAGATAGATAGAGATAGATAGATATATAGAAGGCGATAGATAGATAGAGATAGATAGATATATAGAAGGCGATAGATAGATATATAGAAGGCGATAGATAGATAGAGATAGATAGATATATAGAAGGCGATAGATATAGATAGAAGGCGATAGATAGATGTAGATAGAAGGCGATAGATAGATGTAGATAGAAGGCGATAGATAGATGTAGATAGAAGGCGATAGATAGATGTAGATAGAAGGCGATAGATAGATGTAGATAGAAGGCGATAGATAGATGTAGATAGAAGGCGATAGATAGATGTAGATAGAAGGCGATAGATATAGATAGATAGATGTAGATAGATTGATAGAAGGCGATAGATATAGATAGATATATAGATAGATAGATGTAGATAGATTGATAGAAGGCGATAGATAGATAGATATATAGATAGATAGAGGGCGATAGATAGATATAGATAGATAGAAGGCGATAGATAGAAGGCGATATATAGAAAGCGATAGATAGATATAGGTAGAAGGCGATATATAGAAAGCGATAGATAGATATAGGTAGAAGGCGATAGATAGATATAGATAGATAGGTAGAGATAGGTAGATATAGGCGAGATAGATAGGTAGATAGATAGATATAGGAGATAGATCGAGAAAACTAAAGAAAACAAAAAATGGAAAGAGAGAGCTTAAAAATATAAAGAGAAAAGGAAAGACAGATAAGAATAATTGTATATAAAGTATAGAATAATAAAAATAAGAATCTTAGAATGAAACAGTAAAGAAAGGTGTAGTAAGTCAAATCTCATTAACTGTGTGTGATGTTTTAAAAAATTCCATTAACAGGTGAACGAAACACCACACCGCCAGCCCACACACGCATTAGAAGTCTCAAGAGCAAATAACACCGGAAGTGTCTTTTACGATCACATTCCTTTCTCTTCGCCCCTCACTACTCATCTTTCTCCCATTCACTCACATTTTATTATCGACTTGATACCCCCACCTCCTGCTTGTTACTCCTGTCACCATTTTGTGAACTGATACTTCATACTCATTTTCTTTTTTTTTCTTTCAAACTCATTAAAAACCAAAAAAAAAACCCAGGTACGTCCATAAAGTACGTCCATGTAAATGATGCGGTGTGTGTGTGTGTGTGGGGGGGGGGGGGCATTTCCTCCTTGTTTTGTCGTAAATTTCCCTTAAAAAAAGTACTTTGTTCGATTTCCTTTTCAAAAGATCAAAAAAGTATCCATAGAAAAAGTACTTACTCACATCTTCCACAAGGACACGTTTGGCACAGGGGCAGTTTAAAGTGGTGTAGATATTTACCTCCTTAGATGGAGTATTGTTGCCACATCTGGGAAGGTGCTGCTTAGAGCACTCTTTCCTGCTTCGACAGTGCCAAATTGACTTCGAAATCTAGTAGATGTCCTCTATGACCTCTTTCTCACAGAGGAGACGATGCTAGTCTTTCTCTGTTTTCATGGTAGGCGTCCAAATGAGCTCCAATCTCTCGTTCCTCCCCGTAAAACATTCACAACAAAAACTCGTCTGGTTACAACCACTGTAAATAATTTTACTTTTGTGTACCTAAAACTAAATGGAACTTCCATGAGCAGCGTTTCTTTCCAAGAACTACCTGTCTGTGAACACAATGCCACGGAGCTACTTCCCAGCTGACTACAACATGGTCGTTTTCAAGTTCAATGTTAACAAATTCTTGTTGAGCCATCTTCTTAAATAATCAGATTTTTCCCAGTTTCAACCATCATTACCAATATTCAAGGTGTTGTCTCACCGTCCACTTGACAAACTCATTAATAACGGATCGCATCATTTCTGTCTTTTAGATAACTTGATGCATTTTAAGTTTCTTACAAATTTCAAATTTGCCTTTTTCCCCCCCCCCCTTTTTTACTCTGTCTCCTATACGTAACTTGAGTATGCTATCCAAGATACCCCAAAAGATATCGTACACCTGGAGCATGTTTCACAGTTAGCAACCAGGATGGTGACGGATTCTCCACGCTTACCTACAAAGAATAACTTCAAAGACTAAATCTATCCTCACTTGAGCAGCAGAGGATGTAGGGAGACCTAACTCTGACATACAGCATCATCAACAGGAATGTAAATCTACCTTTCTAGAGTTTTTTATCACCAACACCTAGTTGCAGTCTCCGCTGTCACCCGCAGAAGTTGTATTATCGTCGTTTTTGTCTCAACAAAAGAAAGGCAGTATTATTCTCTGTCCGTATTTCTGCTCCTGGGAACAGCCTGACAGAGGAGGTAGTAATGATGCCTACCATATCCAGGTTTGAAGTCGCCTTGGACAAACATTCAGACGATATATAGATGCCATATCTTCGGTATTTTTACATGGCTTGTTGCACTTTGCTAATTTTGGCCAATAAAATTGATTGATTGATATTTTATGTAGTTTGTTGGCCTCCATTTTTTTCAAGCATATTTCATTGTATGTGACAGAATGATCAACAAATCCAATAGACACAGAATCTTTGTAACATCTCTCTTCCACATCAGATGCAGGTTGTCCATGGCAACACAAAGTGATTTTCTCCGTATAACTCTATCAATTACGTTGATTTTGATGTGCCATTGCTTATGGTCATCTGTGAGTCATTCCAAGTTTTTTTCGGCTTACCTTTTCCTCGCTTACACTCAATTGAGATCTGTTTATTCAACCGGAGCTTCGTTCAACATGCCCATACCACCATAGGCAGTTGCAACGCAAAGCTAACTCCAGTCTGTCACCTTCAGCTCTGATAGCAGGGAGTCAGAACTAACTCTGTCGTCAAGGAGCACACCACAAATCCACTGAACCATAGCCATGTCATTTCTCTGCATCTGCAGTGGAAGCCCAGCATTCACTCGCATGTAACATTGCACTACGTTTATCAGATTCAAAAATCTATATATATATTATTAATAACGAAGACTGCTGTCAGTGTCCTGATCGACCTAGGTGAAATAATATTTATTATTTTCCCTCTCTGATGGAGATTCATCAGAGAGAGAGAAAATAATAAATACACTCTGTTAACAGTGGAAAGTTGAATCCCAAGGTTTGCAGTGATTTGACGCTGAATAATTCCACCTTCCTACTAACCTATAATATGGCTCTTCTGAGAATTCTAATACTTCCTTGGCTCGTGTCATACTTAAAAGGTTATGTAGGATAGCTATATTGATGTTTAAAACATAAAAAAATAAAATAACGGTTTCAAACTTTTGCTACTGGCCATCAACAAACGAAGCAGAAACTTTAAACATGTATGAATTATTTTTTCTGGGGTGTCTATTTACTTCAGTCATGTGTGTATGTGTATCTCTCTCTCTCTCTCTCTCTCTCTCTCTCTCTCTCTCTCTTATATATATAAACTCAATGTGTGCGTGCGTGCCCTATAGAAAAAAAAGTTAGAGAATCTAGATAAAATCTGAAAGTGTATTCTTATGTAAAATTAATCGAGAAAGATAATAATAGTATTCCCGAATCTCTAAATGCACACCTAAGGAGCTATGGGCAGATTTCGTCTGGGGGTGTCGATTATTTCAGCTATTTTCAGTTTAATTTCAATTTAATTATGTATTAATTTAAATAGAAAACAATTATTATTTAGTAATTTGTAAAAAAAAAAAAAAAAAAAAAAAAAAAATGCAAGTCATTCCCTAAAATTCAACCGGAAATGACATCAGAGGGAAGTTACAGAGAGGAGGGGGTAAAAAGTAATAGACGCTAATTCTGCGGAAATTCCGGTACCAGTCTTGATTCTGTCGGTATGAGATGAGTTCTAGGAAGGAGGAGGTCCACTCTCTCAGGCTTTATCTTGATACTCATGTCATTTTTACGACTAATGGCGGTCTCTAAACTTTTAGTTTTTTGGTACAACAGGGGCGCGTCTCTAAACTTTTAAAGAAGAATCAGATGAGAAAAGGTGAAAGAGAGGGTTGGGGAGGAAGGGAAATAATGGGACGAGGGAAAGAGAGACGACTAAAGAAATGAAGAGATTGAAGTTTTTTATATAAATATGTTACACACTATTTAATTTCTATTGTTTTTTATCTCCCCGGGCAACGCCGGGTAGCCCTGCTAGTATATATATAATTTAGTTGAATATATTTTCAAAAAGTTAAAGAAATAGAAAAAATTGTTTTCAAAACTAATGAAATTATATTTATTTAAACGTTATTTTATTGTGTTCAATGCTATAAATTTAAAAAATATATAACTGAGCTAATACAATTCTTAGTTACAACTCGTTTCACAGATCCCAACATTACACCGGGTCTCATGTTCTTAAGAGGTAATCGTGAGATGTTGTTTTGCTTCTCCAAACCACAGCTTAAGCAACATCAAACCATTGTCTATTCGGAGCATGGAACTTGGTGCAATGTTGGGAATTGTGAGGCGAGTTGTAATTTTAAGAATTTATATTTATGGAGAATACTCAAGATCTGTGATAGAGCTGATGTTGAGATGGTTGGAAGGAGAAAAATATTAATGTCCAGGAACTGTTGACACTTTGTCTCAAAATTATATATATATATATATATATATATATATATATATATATATAAGGTATGTTTATATATTTATATGTACAGGATTCATGCCTAAACTAATTAACCGATCATTATGAATTTTGGAACACAGCTGCTAGGTGTAAAGGGTCCAAATGTGGGCTCTATTTAGTTTTATGCAAGGGGGGGGGGGGCTGCAAGCCCTCCTTAAAAATTCAGATACTTCAGATTTTTCTAAAATTTTAATAATAGGTATTGGACATCAATTAATAAATATTTCCTAAATTTCAATTTCTTTGTAGTTTAAAGAGTTTTTAGGGGAACATAATATGGAAACGACCTCCCAGTTGAAAATTAAAATATTTCAGATTTGCATTAAATTATGTCCATATTCATTAGATACCAATTAAGAAAGTTCTTTGCACTTCAGACCTTAAGCGAGCCATTTTTGAGAATCAAAATCATCTAATTGATTTTGATCAACATTAGAATAAGGATTCTAGACATAAGGTTTAGTATCATATCTTTATTTAATCTTTGTAAGGCAACATAAAAGTGGTGAAAAACTGTTCTTTTCAGGAAATTGATTTTCGTTTCCCAGGACAGGTATTCTTCTAGTATGTGTGTAATATATATATATATATATATATATATATATATATATATAAGATAGAAGAAATAAGAGTGATAAACATGTACGAATGTCCAGATTTATTTCAAACTTCGATTGTTCAATACAAGGTATATTCTGTAATAAACTAATGTTTATTATTTCCTTAAGCCAAGGCTTTTCAAAGATCGAAATCTTATCAGAGGAATTATACAGATAGATAAGTTGGCTGTGGATTTGAACTCAACATCTCACTATTGGAGTTACTTCATTTTGAACGCTTTTTCCATGCTGCCTCTACGAAAAACTTTTTCTTCTTCATCAAAATCTCCTTTTCATTGGACACTTTATCAACGGACAATTACCATCTGGACAAACCCAATATCTTTTTTACACGCACTTTTTTCACTCCATTTTTAATAATATTTTTTCAAATGTTTGAACTTTGGCTTTTTCACAACCAAATTATCTATCTGTATAATTCCTCTGATTTCGATCTTTGAAAAGCCTTGGCTTAAGGAAATAATAAACATTAGTTTATTACAGAATATACCTTGCATTGAACAATCAAAGTTTGAAATAGATCTGGACATTCGTACATGTTTATCACTCTTATTTCTTTTATCTTAACAATTGCTCTATCTCGTATATTGAGCTTAAACCATTTCACTATAGGTTCTATCTACTAAAAGTTTACTTTTAGTTTATATTTGATTATATATATATATATATATATATATATATTTATAAATAAATATTAATTATTTATTACCTACAGACATCAATGTTTCTTGCTTACACACTCTTCAGTGCAGGAAGCTAATTCCCGAGGGTCGACAACTGAGATTTTTTTTTCTTTCATAAGAAAAATTCTTGCAATATTGCACTTAACTGATTTTCAGTGGAAAACCGTGAAATTATCGAGAATTATACAACGGGTTTGATTCTAAGTGTTGAACATCGTCTACTGAGAAGAAACCCCTCCCCCCCCTCGTGGTTTAGCAAGATGAAAGTCTTTTGATAAGAGGAACTAAATCCATAGGGATTACACTTTTTGGATGTTTTAGGCGTATGTTAAATGCACTGGAAAAGAAAAATTTAAAGAAAAAAGAAGCAGGTGTGATTTCCTGGCGAAGAAAATAGGAAGTAGAAAAATGGAGGGAAAAAATAGGTGTGAGGCAATATTTTGAAAGCCATCTGATTTGGACTGTGTAGGCATGGTCAAAGGTATTAATGGCTCGGATCATCACCCTTTCCCAAATGAAGATCGATTTTGGGGTGCTGCAAGATGCCGGCTTCAGACCAGATACTGTGACTAGAAACAATGACTAGAAACAATGACACCTTTCGTATCTTACTCTCTTGCGTGCGTGTTTTTGTCTTTTTTAAATTTCTAGTTTCAAGTATATGGTTTCCTTTTTAAAAATTTTTTTTTATCACAAATCGAAATAAAACGAAATAATTTAGATTGTTTGGAAACTTTGATGGTATGGCCATTGGCCATATTGAAAGAATGGATGAGAGTTCTTAGGTCAATAGATGTAGAACAGTTAATGTAGCAGGTCCAGTATACGCGGGACGGCCAAGGAAAACATGGGATGAAGTGGTAAAAATGGACTTGAGAGAAATGGATAAATAAAAACCTGGCCAGAGATTGATTAGTTTGGAAGTCGATTTCTTAAAACCGTCCAATACATGCCAACATTTAAAACGGATGTTAAACCGAATATGATAATGATGTCATGATTTGGACTATTATTCTCATCTTGGTTGTTATTTTCGCAACGTTTCAGCCGATGTAACCTTCAACCTTCTTTTAATGCATCTTTTTGAAATCTGATACCAATATACAAGTTCAAACTGAACCCTTTATTTAATCCACGGGGGTAGATTGTTCTCGTTGAGTTTGCCCATGACTGGGTAGAAGTATTAATTAATTATGTTATTCTTAGTTATCCCTTGTGGTAAGGATTGAACCTTTAACCCCCAGAAGACTGTCACTGAAAACTGATTATTAATCAACCCTTTTAATTGTTGTGTCATGGGTTCACTCCAAAACACAAGACAAAAGAAAAATAATAAATTTGGATTATTCGAACTACTGTTCTCATCTTGGATGTTATTCTCACAATGTTTCAGCTGATGTAACCGCCGACCTTCAGGTGTATCTTGTTGAACTTGGGAATGTGGATTGAATTTCGAACGAGAACCCTTTATTTAATCCACGGTGGTTGCATGCTCTAGTTCTGTCAGCCATGAGCAGGTTGAAGTCTTAAGTAATTCGTAATTGTATTCTTTAGTATCAGCCGCACTGAGGATTGAACCTTCAACCTCCAGAAGACTCACACTTAGAACTGGTTATTACTTAGCACTTATATCCATTATTCCGCAGGTCCTTTAAACTTATTGTTTTAGATGTGTTATCTTACTACTTATTACTATATATATGATGGACTCTCCCGCCGATTTCGACGTATGAGTGCGCCGCAAGTAAGTGTGAAGCAAGGGTTGCACAATTCCAACAACACCTCTCCTGAGTCTGCACTGCTTAATTCCAATGGCAAGCAGTTCAAGACGACTGGAAACAATACCGAGATAACAATGTCGCTTAACTTTGGTGATCTAACGGGAACTAATATATATATATATATATTTTTATTAATTTTTTTATATGTACATAAAAGTAATTCATGGACATGTGTTTCTGGTTATCAGCTGCCATCAGCATGGCTAACTTGGACAAGGATCGAACCTTCAATATCATTGTCTCTGGAACTATGTACACATTTTATCACCTAAATATTTAAGTATTTGTTTTTATTAGTGATAGCAGCGTTATGCTTGTTGCCTTTCTATTTTTCACTTCCTAAGTGATAAAAAGTAATGCAGAAGATTGCATTTTTATTCGCCCATAACTTTATAGGACATATTTTTCATTGATATATATATATATATATATTTATTAATTTTATATGTACATAAATTAATGGTATTCTATTGTATTATTTATAATTAAGAGACAGATTCTAAAGTTTGATAATATTCACCTGAAGAAGGTTGGAGGTTACATCAGCCGAAACGTTGTGAGAATAACATCCAAGATGAGAACAGTAGTCCGAATAATACTAATGATAGAAATTATCAATCCTCATCTAAAAAAAATTCCGGAAATAAAATAAAACTTTTGTAATTTTCTTTTCTTTTGAAGATTTTATGGTTACGAAGTTTTAGAAATATATATTTTAATTAGAAATAAATACCAAACTGATCTTCCTCTGGCTCTAAAACATTTCTGTAAAATTAATATCAAACCCAACATTGGGAGACTGCTCCCTATCGACAGTGAACTCCCCAATGGCTGTGGTGTCCGACAAGTGAATGGTTGAGTTGCAGAAGTGACATGGCTGTAGATAATTTAAAATCAGGTCCAGCTTCAAGACATAGCTGCTTCCATGAAACGGACATCATTTTTTGACACAAGGTCGGTTTGAAGCTGGGGTCGAAAACTCAAGGGTACAAAAGCCAATAAATCTCCTGGAAGGAGAAGGCAATGCCTGGAAGGATGGTGTTCCTAGACTAAAGGCCAGATAAAAAATCTTGCTCAAAAGGACCATTAAGTGATGAAGGAGAGGAATCGGAATGTTTGAAAGCCCCTTGTTTAAAATGTGGTGTTAGATGCCAGCCAATTCACTTTAAAATACTGAACTTTGTGTCAAAGTTGTCCTTGTAGGGATGTGTATAAATACCTCTTGAGAGGTGAATATTTGGCTAGGGAAAAAAAAACTTCTTAGCAGCCTTAAATAAAACCCTGAATTCAAGGGTCATATCCATACTGGCCTTGAAGAGACAATAAAGGATCCTTAAATGTGAAACTATTTAGGGTCTAAACAAGATTTAAAGCTTAAGAACACATAATCCTCATAGCCGACATAATTATCAACATTCCAATGGTGGATACAGTGCATTGGTATTTCTGCTTTTAATCCTAGATTATGAATAGATAATAAAATATTAAGAAGTTAAACGACTTAAGTCCCCTTTTCATCTATTACGTTTCTAGACCTAATCTGATTCACAATGTGACCCTCGATTTAAAGGATTTTCACTCTATTGAATACAATCGTATGTTTTATGCTTATTGTTTTAATAAGATCATGAAAAAGGGGGCAGGGTTTATTTTAGAGGGAGACAAAAATTCTGATACAGATTTCAAAATAAAGAGCCGTTACTTATCAGTACCGTGCAACGTTGTGGAGCGGGGTGAAAATTCATTGCTTCAAAAGTCTGACCGTTTCAAATTTTCAAGAATAGGAATGTGGCATTTGGGCTACCAACTCTGTATCACTTTAAAAAAGAAATTGATTTCATCATCATCATCTATCATTTTAGAAATAGATTTTCAAGTTAACCGATCATAGTCAGGTCTTTATTTATCCCTCTTTCTCTCAAGTTCCTCTTATCACTTCCTCCCATGTTTTCCTACCAAATGACCCTGCTACCTCAACTGTTCTACATCTACTAACCCCAAAACTCTTATCCATTCTTTCAATGTATTCATTAAAAACAAACAAAAATGTTAAATTCACAGAGACTTGCAAAACATGCCCATCCTGTTTAAAATGAAAATGCTATAAATATATAAATTACTAGATGTACCTACCCGGTGTTGCCCAGAGTAATCTTGATTTTTATTTTGCACATATTTTAAACTTAATATAGACAACTCCTATTGTTATCTTCAATTTAAAATGAGTTAGTCCCCTTGCTAATTTTTATTTTATGTGATTATTTAAAAATGTTTCATATTAGCAGACGTCTGGGCTGGACTAAGTGATTTTTTTTTTCTTAAATAAATTGTAGCTAAGTAGGTTATTATATTGCCAATAACATGGTACAGAAATAACAAATGAAAATTGGCTAGTCAGAAGCAAAGTTTGATTTGTCAGCTGAAATGCTATTTGGGCCTGACTTTGAACATCCGATAAGATAACTCTATATGTTAGATTATTAGTGAAAGAAGATTGCTTAGGTTGGAGCTGGAGTCGGACGTTTTTAAATTTCAGGGGGCTGAGTCGAGTAGTATATTTCGTCTACTGACTCCACAGCCCTGGTTAAGTGTAGCATAGTTTGCCAAATGCAAAAGGTTACTTTTACTTGAGTATGAGTGACAAAGCTTGCAAATCTCGAGATCTCTTGATGGCACCACTCGACTCATTTTGTGTAAATCGATTATCATTGGATATCCTTGTTACAACTACATGTTTTCTTCTCTTCAAAGCAATGCCTCCTTGTCTGAAGCACTTACCCACCATTCTGTGCCATACTTCTATGCGTTGCTGGGCAAATTTTTTGGGGATGTCCCTCAACTTAGT
Source organism: Sepiola atlantica (assembly GCA_963556195.1). Lineage (NCBI taxonomy): Eukaryota > Metazoa > Mollusca > Cephalopoda > Sepiida > Sepiolidae > Sepiola > Sepiola atlantica. The sequence continues at coordinate 74,038,618 of OY744537.1, read as the reverse complement.
CATTACAGCCCTCTTGATGACATCAAAATGGATTCTCTTGAGCTTGAGGGAAAAGGACGAAAGTCACATGGAACAAGATCAGGTGAATAAAGCGGTTATTCCAGTATTGTGATATTCTTCTCAGCCAGGAACTTCGGATGCTCAGAGTGTTCTGAGCAGGTTCATTGTCATGGTGAAGAAGTATAAACAAAAGCATGTGAAAAAAACATGCACTGGTTGCAGAAAGCATAGATAAAAGTTATACTCCTAAGATATTGTTAAATGATAACAAAATCCACTAATCGTTCTTTCACCCATAGATCACACAGCCCACCCATTCTTGTTACTTTTCAGACACTTCTTATATATATATATATATATATATATATATATATATGGTTTGCATATTCATTGCTTGACACATTTCGAGGAGATATAAGGAAATTAAAACCGACACATCATTCACAAACCAGAGATTTAGGTTACCTGTATAAATTCAACCTTAGTTTAACCAGTCTTGTTTGTTGGCCGAGTTGATTAAAGTGATGTCGGCTAAAGATGGCCCTTATTTCATGGGCACAGGTTTGAATCTTGCAGAATAAATCACCGGTTATTTAATAATATTATAACCTAAGGAAACGCGAATATGAACACAAAAGGAAGCGTTATATATTACATATTATCTCACATGAATTCCATTTGTTTACTTCATCGTAAGTTCACTTCGTTGTGGCGCACATCTCAAGGAAATATGGATTAATAATAAAATTGAATACACATATCGTTCACAATGCCGAGATTTATCTGCACAAAATTAACTTTTGCTTGACTGAGTTGGGTCTTGACCTTGGGTTTTACGGTAAAAATTTTTTTTTTTTTTTTTAAATGAACACCTAAATATTTTTATTCGTTGAAAAGACTATGTATGGTTTTGTAGTACTTTGCGGTAAACAATGTTACACGTGTTTTCATTGGGTGGCAGCCAAGGCTTAAAGATTGTGAGGTGTTCCAATACACAATTGTTAACAGTAAACTTTTGATAGTTGGGCTGCAACTTAGTGCAACCTGCCCCCCCCCCCCCTCGATTATGAACTGTACGTTGGAACACCTTGACTTTTGTTTTGACATTCAATGAGAAAACATGTGATATTGTTTACACTGAAATGCTACAAAATGTTTGATGTTTTCAAGGAATAAAAACAAATTATCAAAGCTTTGTTCAAGTTTTCATTTAGCTTTCATCTTTTTACCCTATTTTTACACCTTACATCCTGGGCAAAATCCGGTATCTCTGCGATAGTCAATAAGTATTTTGTTGCAAAAAAAAAAAAAAAAAAAAAAAAAATTGAGCTCTCTAGGCAGTCAGTAGTATGAATGTAAACAAACATAAACACTATAATTTCCCTTATATCGTAGCAAGTGTAATAGCACCAGGGTAAAGTATCCCGACTGCTGGCCGAACAGTTAGGTTTTGAATCTCGGCAGGAAACACTCACCACATCTAGCTATATTGAAGACCATTATATGACAAAACAGCTAATTTTTTATTTTCACTAAATTTTGACGTTTTTATTTTCACTAAATTTTGACGTTTTTATTTTCACTAAATTTTGACGTTTTTATTTTCACTAAATTTTGACGTTTTTATTTTCACTAAATTTTGACGTTTTTATTTTCACTAAATTTTGACGTTTTTATTTTTATACAATAGTGCATAATTTTTTTCATGTTTTGAATTATTTTTAATTTTTACTGAACTGTGGCGGCTTAGTTTGTTTACTGAGTGTATAATTCAGTCATGTCTCATATGGTATGAGGTCACACCAAATTTCACATGGGAGGGAAAATCCATCTTAAAATTTTTAGTGGAAGTCACAAAAAACTTAGAATAAGTAGAAACTTAATGTGTACATTTTCTTTTTTTGTTTAGTTTTTTAAGTCTTGGGGGAGGGGGAAATGAAAATAGCTGGTCTGGTTTCCAGGTGCGAGTTTACTCCACTCGGTGTGATGGATCTATAGATCTTGTTAGATTATCCATCTAGGAGATGGAAACTCTGATGTAAAACTTGTGCTCTACATAGTCTTCCAGTTATTTTTCCTCGGCTTGTCCTTGAAACTAGACTGGAGAAAGAGAGCATGCTGTGCATGTCATACAAGCACGTAACGGTCATCTACATGTACAGATATCCCTACAAGTCTTATGGCGATAATAAAATGACAATGTGGTTTGCAGGCTTGAGAGGCTGGTAGCAGACAACCATTACTTTAAACATGGTGCGGCTCAACATTGTTGCATCGTTGATTGAACATCAACATTATTCAGTGGGGTTATGAATGACTCAGCAGCCCTTTCTAATATAACACTGCTCACCCAGAAATCTGGAAGGGTCTAGGTGAGCCTGTTCAATTGGTAAGCTGGCCAGGTAGCTGAAGTAACAAAAATATTGGTACTAGTTAACATTAAATTAGATTCCCCCATCTAAATATAAAACACAAGTTTAAAAAAGAACTTATCTGAAAAGTTGGTGTTTGATCGATAGTATTTCAAAGTAACAAAAAAAATCTTACGTTAACAAATAAATTTTTTTTTACATATACGTAAAACTATTTATTATAAAGATAAAAAATGACAGAATAAAATTTGAAATGGATTAATGAGCATAGTTATTTCTTAAAACAGGCTTTTAAAATATTTTATCCAAATGAGATGTACAATCAGGTCTGATTAAGCGCTTTTAGAATAGAATCTAAGTGACATTTCGTTTAAACACATGTAATTATGATAATATGTATGTGTAAATATTTGGAGAATTTTGCATTTTTGAAAGAACTTTACATGAAGCATTTTAACTAATCAGGATTTAAAATGCTATTCAGATTATAAAGGTGATTATCCTTATTGACTGATGTATTTTTATTGTAGGATTTAATCCCAGATTAAGCAATCGGATCTAATTGCTTTTTTACTTATTCTCATTGTATTTAGTGTCTAAAGCTCTATTGATCACCTTTCAGGTTAATGGTTCATATTAAAACCAAGGCTGTAGAGCCGGAGAAAATTAATTGCTTAAGCAATCTGTGAAAATTGCCCGCCCCCCCCCCACACACACACACACACAAACACACCACCACCACCAAAGAATAAAAATTGATATACATTAATTTTACCCATCTTAGAACGGGTATTCTTCTAGTCATTATATAAATGTATTTTTTTTCTTAATTTAATTACAAAATTAAATCCGCCAGAATGCATTTCTGTTTTTATTCTAAATATGTCAGCTATTTTAATCTTTTGTTAATAGTTACAGAAAAAAAAGGAGAATGAATTACTTTATGACTCCTAGAAATTTGAAATGAATTTGGAAGCATTTAAACTGTCGAATAGAAAGACATTTCTGGCTTTAAAATTCTTTGCAAATCTTCATGTATTAAAAGATTGAAAGTTTTGGAAGCTATTTACATCCCATAATTTTATTAATAAAGATTAAAACAACATTACCATAACAAATTTAGTGATAGTTTTATAACAATTTGGTGCAATTAATAATTTAATGACCAAACGATACCATTGTAATTTAAATTTAACTTTCAAAATCTTATTTAAAAAAAAAAAAAAAAAATTGATAAAAAAAATAATCACAAAACAATGAGTAAACTTCCAGGAATTGTCAGCATATGCTATGTTTTTATTTTAACAAAATCTGTTTATATCTAAAGCAAAGTTGTGTGTTGCAGCATAGTTACACGGTTGATTTAAAAGCCAAACTAATTGCAAATTTGGAATCAACACATTCAATCTGATGTCCTTATCGATGTCAGAAGACCTTGACCCTTTTTGAAGATGAAAACTTCTAACAAATAGATGAATGGAGTATGGCAGAGTAAAAAGGTGTGTGATTAGCATGTGAGCATCAGTTTTGTGGAGAAAACGCGGAAACTTTGCAGACGCATTCTCGTCACTTATGCAAATGACGGCCCAATATAAATGCAATCGATCAGCAGTTGATCATGCAATCGATCAACAGTTGACTTGCTGTGCCACTAACAAGTGCATCTAAGTCGATCCCACATTTGATTTGCGACAGCTGGTGATCTCTCTACAAAGCGGTTCAAGTCTTGGTCAGTCCCCGTTTGATATGCAACAGCTGGTGACTTTGTGACAAAGAGGTTGAGTCTGTCACTTTCTGTTTGATTTGTGATGATACTTTATTCTACAATAGAAATATTATCTATTGTTGCACACAAAACAAATATGGAACACTTTAGGTAAAAAACCATCATAAAATTATACATAACTTGAAGACCTGTCCCAGGACGGGTAAGATTAATTCTTCTAACAGAACAGTTTTGCACCACTTTTATATCTCCTTACGAAGATTAAAATCAAGATATAATGGAGCAAATTCAATGCAAATCTGAAATATTTAAATTTTCAAATTGGGGGGAGGGCCATATTATGCCCTTTAAAATGCTCCAAAGAAACTATAATTTGGTGACAATTTATTAATTGATGTCTAATACCTACTGCTAGAATTTCACAAAAATCGGAGGTATCTGAATTTTCATACCCCTTTTTCTTTTTACCTCTTTTGCATAAAACTAAATTAAACTAGATATATCCCACATTTGGACTCCTTACGCCTAGCAGCTGTGTTCCAAAATTCATAATGATCAGTTAATTAGTTTAAGAGTGAATCCTGTACATACAAATATATAGACATAAACATTCCTAACTTTATAAAAGATAGCGATAATTTACTAAAAGTTTCGTTGGGAGTGTCCACTTCACTGAAATCTTTTTATCTCTGATTCTCCAAGGCCTCCTTCTGTCTCCAGACAGACAATCGATAAATCCCCCCCCCCATATAAGGGTGCTGCGTGAGGAGTCTATAGTGAAATAAGGGTTGCACAATCAGCAACCGCATATCTTCTGAACCGGCATTGATTAAGTCCAGTGACAAGGAGGAGTCTGGGATGACTGGAAACAATGTCGGGGTAAGCGGAGAAATGCTGGTATTATTTTGTAGTTTTCCTTCTCCTAGACTAGTGTACAACTGTACAAACCAAGGTTTGAGTCCAGTGTATCCTACTATTTACCCATAGCTGATTAATTAGACCATATATGAATTACATAAAGTTGTAAAAATTCTGAAAATTTGGATAAACTTAAATCATATTAAGTTTGTCTACATTAAATTAAGAACTTTTCTAATCCCATAACTTCAGATGTGTTTTCTGTTTTCACCATAGCAATGTATTTTTAATAGCTTGAGGGGGGTGGGGGGTGATCTTTTGCTCTGATTAAAGGTTTGCCGTGTGTCTCATTACGACCCCGTCCAGTGACGGATATGCCAGCTTGCATTTATTATTATACTAAATGTGAGTTAATCAACGTTTGTTTCCCTAAGGCTTTTTTTTCTATTTACTTTAATAACAAAATAGATTCTAAAATATAGTTTAGTTTTAGGATTGAGTTATATTTGAAAAAAAATCCCTAAAAAAACAATTCTGTTGTAATTGTTTTAATAAGCCATAATTTATGATTTACTGAACAAGTCACTCATCTCTCTCTCTCTCTCTCTCTCTCTCTCTCTCTCTCTCTATCAGCTGTCTATTTTTCTCACCCCTCTCACTCTGTTGATTCAACCACTCTCTAATATTTCTTAATGTCTCTGCGTGAATTTTGAGAGGAAGTGACTCTCTCTAATTTACAAAATGTGTTTATAAACACCGTAAACACGTATGTAAATTAGATAGCAAAATAACAGGAATTTTTACTTCTATATTATATATAATGATACTATAGAAGTAAAGAGACTTGATATTTTTAGTTATGCAAAAAAGAATTTCTTAACAGATATATCAGAGTTTATGAAGTGGAACAAATAGTGGTAATGGTTGTGATCCAATGAGTTACGGGTACGTCTAGTATCAATATAATAATATGTTAAGGCAATTTCATGTTCGTACGTACGTTATCACTCTCCACCCTTTTTTTTTTTTTAATTTTTTTTTTTTAAGATGAGATCGCTCAATCACCGAAGAGGCAATGAAAGAAAAGCACTTTTTTATTTTAATTTGATCTGATGTGACTGTTGTATCGAACATGAAACTCAAACTAAAATGCTGTTTCTTGGCCTTTGGGCTCGAATCAGTGTAATTTCTGTTTTGTCCGGATTTCATTCAATAATATCGTGGGGTCTGCGTTCGGGCCTGACATCTATCGAATGGAAATATGCCACAAACTCACACGAGGGTTTTGGACATAAACCCCCATAACCAGATATATTCTGAAGACACATTAACCGCCGCTCTTGTATAAGCAGTAACCGATGTGAGGGAGATAACTATATTTTTCTTAGCCGCCGCTATTCCGAATTCGCTTATACTTTGGCAAGGGAGATAACTTTGTTTATTAATAAAAAACATGTTACGGTTTTGAAATGCGTTAAAAACCCTAACCCTAAACCCTAATCCTATCGCAGCATGAAAGAAAATAACTTTTATGCCACAAAGTTCATAAACTTTATAACAATTAATTAAAAACATGTTACGGGTTTTAAATGCATTCAAAATAACTTTTAAGCACTTTTATTTACATGCCACAAATTGTATACACTTTATATAAACATAAAAAGAAAAGTTATTTTCTTTCATGCTGTGATAAACAAAGTTATCTCTCTTGCCAAAGTATAAGCGAATTCGGAATAGCGGCGGCTAAGAAAAATAGAATTATCTGCCCCAGATCGGTTACTGCTTATACAAGAGCGCCCATTAACCAGAGTACTTAGATAAGTATGTTTCAGTTTGAACAAAGGTGGTACAATAATATCATGGGGTCTGAATTCGCGCCGGGCATCCAAAGAATGGAAATATTTTTAAGCACGACAGACAAAGGATACAACTGTGGAATTTCCACGGGTCATGCGAGTCTAAAATATAAAACTGCTGATATATCACCTTACCTCTCTTTCGCATATGTTTTGAAAACATTGACCATAACAGTTCGGCTGGAGTCGATACTTGAATCTGGTTCTTAAAATAAATTCTTCAAGCGCTGATATTTTTGCCCCCCCCCCCCCCACACACACACACACATTCTTCCAACTATTGCTAATTGTTTGCACCTGTTACATTTATGAGGAAGTAAGTAATCCAAAATTCAAATCATGTAAGAATACATTCCTGGCATGGTTCATATTATATTCCAATAACCATGTTTTTATTTGATTTTTATTTTTTCACATCTCCAAAAAACATAACATTTCTGTGAGATATATTTTTTACCGTCCGTTTCATTTGTCTTGTGCCAAACAACATTTTTATGTTAATATCGTCTCTGCAACATAACAAAGTCATCAGAAAAATTCACAAAGAGTAATATTGGAATATAATATGAACTGACTTATATTTGCTTTGTTGTTACTAATTGACAATCATCGAACTGAATCTTTTAAGGAGACTGCAAAGTAAAAAGGCACTGATACTAAATGCTAATACATATATTGTCATTAATAATTATATATATATATATATATATAAATTCCCGAAACAGTTTTTCATGGTAAACAACTGATGATCCCTTAAAATAGTGTTAGAAACTAACTAATATAATAACTGTAAAAAATAAATTGACTTACATGAGTGATTTTCCACTGGAAGACTTGAGACTATAAGTTTTTTTGTTTTTTTTGTTTTTTTTATATATAGTTTTAATGGTTGAGAAACTTCCGAGACTATATATATATGTAAGAAAGGCAAAAGGAAAAAACAAATTAAACACAGAAAAAAATCATCAAAAACGAGAGATTTACCGGTTTCGTTCTGATTAACGAATGTCTTCCAGTTATGTATAATTTTCTGAAGACGTTCGTTGATCCAAACGAAACCAGTAAATCTCGTTTTTGATGATTTTTTTCTGTGTTTAATTTGTTTTTTTTTTCTTTTGTCTTTTTCTTACATCTTGTCTCCACGGTATTTAATTTTATGATATACTCATAACTGAAATACCGATGTTGCTTTTTACTCAATTGTCTGATTTGTTTCTATTTCCAGTTTGTGGTGCCATCATTTTGGTTGGGGTTGTGATACTTGGTAAATTATTTATATCCAGAGATTGGAGAAGGCCACCTCAGCCAACACATGCATGTTTTCAAACATGTTCGGGTAAGAACAACTTTTCTTTTTCTGTTTTTCTTTCAAACAAGGCATGGTATTTTTTCTAGTATATATACATTTTATTTATATATTTATTCATTCAAGTAGATAAAAATAAATACATACAAACATGAAAGAAGTAAATAGACATCCTCATTAATAATAAAGAGGTGATGAACCTAGGCATGATAATATTTATTTTCCTTCGCTGATGAATTGGACACTTACTCGGTTAATAGTGGAAAGTGGAATCCTGAGGTTTACAGCGGTTTTGACACTGATTAAGTTCATCTTCAGATTAACCTTTAATATGGCTCCTCTGAGAATTCTAATGCTCCTTTGGTCGGTGTCATACTTAAATGGTGTTATATGATAAATATATTTATATCTGAAACACAAAAATGTCAATTAGCATAACATGTCGATTTTTAAAACTTTACTGCTACTTTGTATGGCTCCGAGTACTCGCCGTCGGTGAAGGATGCAGAAACTTAAACATGTATGAATTATTTTTGTGGGGTGTCTATCAACTTCTTTCAAGTTTGTGTGTGTGTGTGTATATATATATTTATTTTTTTAGTACAACATTACTACCGTCGGTTTCACTCTCAGAAGGACTTAACCATCTGGCTCTCTTCAGCTTATGTTGTCACCGCCGTCAACATAAGCTGAAGAGAGCCGGATGGTTAAGTTCTTCTGAGCTTGAAACCGACGGTACTAATGTTGTACTAATTTTTCTGTACCCCAAAAAATAAATATTACACTCTTAATTTTGATTCGCAATTAATCGAGCACTCTGCTGGGATTTTTCCCACCATATTACAAAAGAAGTTTATATATATATATATATATATATATATATATATATATATGTTCATTCATTCATAAACATTATTTGTCTTTTGCCTATAAACTTTAATTGTAGCCAAAAATTAAAAGTATCATTACTACATATAGTCACTGTATATGCAAGGATAACCTTGCATATACACAGCAGTTATCTGCCAAAATTCTTCAAAAAGTCTGTCATGTGTTCATTAACAATTACCCTAACACTATTGACGATTAATTTTATATCGTTTTAAAAAAAACTTTTAAATTTTTTTTCTTCAAAACCTTGTAATAGTATGAATCTGTTGTATTTGTATAAAAACAAAATTTAAAAAATCAATAAGAACAATAACTTAAATGTTAAAATAAATTTGTTGAATTAACAACAGAAAAAGCTGAATCATTTTTAATTAAAACAATTTTGGAGATATTTTTTTTTAATTTTGCTGACGGTTGATATCTATATTAATAAAATTGGGACCACTTTGTGTGCGTGCGTGTTTTTTTTAACATTACTTGTACATTGAATTATTTTATTTACAATAAATCAAATAGTTATTAAAATAAAATAAAATAAAAATGCAATAGCATAAATGTTAGTTTATTGTTTTAGATAATTTTTTTTTAATTTAGAATTTACAGTCAAATATAGCCATACAAATAAATATTTACTTTAAAAGAGTATGATAGTTCGCTCGAAGCATTGTGAATAGTGTATAGATTTGGTTATGGTTTAGAATGACAATGTGACAATGCAATGTTAGGTTATGGGCATCGGGTGACTTGACAGAATGTCTGAGTGAAAAACAAGATAATAATAAAAAGACAACAATAATTTTATTTTATTTTCTACTTTTCTTTTTATATCTTCAATCAATAGTGTGTTATACAGTGTCTAATTTTTTCTCACGGATAATTGCCTCCTTTTTAAAATAAATCGATATTGGATATGTGTGTCATGTGTTGGCCGGATGTAGGTAATGTGTCTGCAGCGATGGATGAATGTATAGCTCCGCAGAGGAAACCGGAACAAATAAATAAAAAAGTTTTTTTATTTTCTACTTACTATTTATTACATTACATATTGTCTCTTCATCATCTTGTTTCTCACTCAGACATTTTTGTGAAATTTAAATCCCATAAATAGGTAATAACTAAATAATTTGGAAAACCATAAATAGCAACTAAAATTCCGATAAACTAATAAGACATTAATGTTTTATATTGTATAAGTAAGAAGAAAACTAATTGTAAGGAGATATGTTTAAAATAAGACAATAATATAACTGTTGCAATCTCGGGAAATTTTAAAACAAGAAAATAGACATATTGCATGCTGGTATAAATTTAAAAAATTTTTTAAATAGGATTTTTGTGAAACTTAAATTTAATTGTTCCAATATTGTATTAATCATTGAACAAAATTCTTTGATTCAAATAAACCGGTCAAACAACCTATAAATTGCAGTCAATATTGCAGCTGTTGCAAAGAAAAAACTGCAGCTGTTCCTTTGTTTTCAGAGTTTTTTGTGTTTTGTTTTTGCAACTTCTGTTTTTAAACTTATGTGCTTTTTTAAACTTATGTGCTTTTTAAACTTATGTGCTTTTGTAAACTTATGTGCTTTTGTGAACTTATGTGCTTTTTTAAACTTATGTGCTTTTTTAAACTTATGTGCTATGCATGATTTTAAAATGTATTGCACATAAATTTAAAACCAGAAGTTGCTAAATAAATAAATTCAAAAATAAAAATAAAAACATTTGGAGTTAAACAATTGAACCTTCCTCAAAACAACAAAAATGAACAAGATTCTAATTTGAATCAAAACTCAAATTAGAATCTTGTTAATTTTTGTTAGCGATGATGGTACATGTCAAGAAGTATCGATAAAATTGTTGGGGGGAGGGGCTGGAGACACATCTCGTTATATTTAAAATTGTGTGTTGTAAGTTGTATCTTTATGGTTCAAATGGTAAACAATTGTTGCAAAAACAAATTCATAAAATTAATAGATAAAATAGAAAATACCCACTTCATCATGGCCGCATCATCCGAAATTGGAAACTGAAAACCGGTGCTCCCCCCCCCCCCCTTACACACACAAAAGAAATCCCCAATTATATTTTAGGCTGGATGTTTTATTTATTTTTTTTTTTTAAATAATAATTTTTCAACACTTCAGTAATTATTAACAAATAATAAAATCAAACTATTTTTTATAATTGGAATGTTTTATTTTTTTTATTGAAAATATTTTTTAAATAGTTAAAAAAAAAAAAAAAAATTTAATATAAATTCCACCAAAAGCTATGCGGCCTAAAATAATTGGGGACCTTTTCTAAACCAACATGTGTTCGCAACTTTGACCTCAGACACTGCAGCCATGATGAAGTGGGTGCTTACTATTTTACCAATTAATAAAATAAAACTGAAAACAATTCTCAAAAAAGATTGGTTAATTTTTAAACCATGTGATTACATAATATGTACAACTCGGAATACGTGCATATAAGAAAATATAATAAATCTCTGTGGTAGTAATAGTAGAAGCGGTGTTTGAAGCCTTAAAACTGTTTAATTTTTCGCAACTAACCTCTCTGGTAAAAATACAAAGCTTATTCATGAAACATCTGATAAAAGAACACCTGCCAGTATTCTATATCTCTACAAAGCCACCATTCACCCATGCATGGAGTATTGTTGCCACATATGGGTTGGTGCATCAACCACTAGTCTCTCTAAGGTCCCAAAAAAATCTCCAATCTAATAGGTCCTGCACTGTCAACCAAGCTCCAACCCCTGTCCCATCGCCGCAATGTTGCATCCCTGTGCTTGTTTTACAAGTACTTTCATGGAATGTGCTCCGACGAACTCGTGGCACTGGTGCCCCCTCGACGTAAATACCCCCAACTAACCTGACAAGCAGCAAAATTCCACTCCTCCACTGTAGAGGTCCCCAGATACCGGAAAGCTTTCTACTCTAATAGTTTCTTCCCTCAAACTGCTACACTTTAGAATTCCCTGACTGTACTGATATGCAGAAATTTAAGTGTAATGTGAACAGACATCTCGCTGTTCAACTCCCTACTTAGAGTGTCCCTGTAGTCATGGTCCCTAATTCACAGTAGCCCCATATGTCTCAGCTGTAATGTGCCTTGTTTGGGGTGAATATGAGTCAAAAAAAAAGAAGAAAAAAATTTTAACTTAAAGCAGACGATAACTTTATTCAACTTTCGCAAATAATAGAATAGAAATGTTGACTCTTATTTCATTGCAAAATTTACTGAATTTAACTAAAAAAAAAAAAGTAAATATTAGTTTGTTTTATGGCTGATTCATCATCATCATCATCATCATCATATTCGGTTTAACGTCCGTTTTACATGCTGGCATGCGTTGGACGGCTTTAAGAAATTGACTTCTGAAGTAACCTATCTCTGGACAGATCTTTATTTATCCCTCTTTCCCTCAATCCATTTTTAATCACTTTCTCCCATGTTTTCCTTGGCCTTCATCTGTGAACTGACCCTGCTACCTCAACTATTCTACACTTCTGAACATCTCCCTATACTGTCCACATTTAATCTTCATCAGATCGAAGCCTGTTTTTAAGACTTGCATTACACATCCATCGTATAATTTCCATATCATTTCTTTCCATGCAACGCATGTCCACAATCCTCATTGGCCATGTTTCACTTCCATACATTACACTGCGTACACATGCCTGATAGACTCTTCTCTTTATCCCCAAATTATTTTGAATATGTATAAAAATTATAACCAAAGAATTAAAAATCATTAATCCTTGTAACTTAAAGTTAGCCTTAAAATGCTAATGTTAATTGGCCATACCATTCATTCTGTAAACCACGATTATGTTTATTATATAAAGGCCAGTTGTATGTATGTAGGCTTATATGTCCAGCTAAAACTAAAATAATACACAACAAATACCCATAAAGTTGATATTTTCTAAATCGGCCATCTTTCGGGTGTATAATATCGAAAAATTGGAAAAAAAAATTAATTCCTTGATGTAGAACTGACACAAAATTTATCATGAGGGGTGACAAATTTTTCGTTTTTTTTTCACTTAGCACACGTAGACATCACCGGAAGTTAACAAGCAAAATTCATAGTGGCATTTCTTCATTGCATAAACAAAACACCGACACTTGCAATTAAAAATAATTTTGCTGTATTTTTACGTGAAGAATCAAGGCCAGTAAATGAGAAATCTTTCTAGACTGAGGCAACCTTAAATCAAAGTTTTACTTGCCTTTCCACGAGGGCAGAGTTAGACAGCTTACCGGTTTGAAGACTTGGGTGATTTTCAAAAAATAAATATACACATTAAAACTATACCATTTATATTCAATTTTTGTCATGGTGGGTGTGTTTACCCTAAATTGTTTTCTAATTATGCCCTCACACGATTTAGAAATGTTAAAACCCGCATATTTGCGTCTTTTTATTTAATTTCGTTTTTTTTTTTTTTTACATTAACCATAATGTGCAGGCAGAGCAAATAAATCCTAATTTTTTTACACATTCTTTGTGGCAAACTCAACGGTTCCTTCTTTTAAATATTTCATTTTATTTTTTTTAAGGGGGAATACTACACATCATCTTTCCAACAAATATTGGTTTTCTTTATTCAAAAAACGTTTTTTAATGGCAAACTCAAATCAAAGTAACAAATTGTGCTTCTACAGAATTTGAACCGAGCCAAATCTGTTGCCTCTACACGAGGGCAGAGTTTCAATATTAATTCGTTTTGATCATTTGACTTTCCAGATGTAATAAAACATTGTAACAATTTCTTGCCTCCCCATGTGGGCAGAGTTAGCTTACCGGTTTTGAGACAGGAGTGATTTTCATAAAGTAAACATGCAAGTTACATTAGTGTTGATTTTTATGGCCCCGGGCAACGCCGGGTAGCCCTGCTAGTATATATATATATATATATAGATATATGAATTGAATTTGGCATTCAAGTCAAGGTGAATGGTGTAAATAATATAAAGTATCGTTTTTTGATGATTAACATTTTAAAATAAGATATTCTTTTTGATTTTGACTGTGTAGGCATGGTCAAAGGTATTAATGGTTCGGATCATCACCCTTACCTAAATGAAAATCGATGTTGGGATGCTGCAAGATACCAGCTTCAGATCAGATACTGTGACTGGAAACAATGACTCCTTCCATATCTTACTCTCTCGTGTGTGTGTTTTTGTCTTTTTTAATTTCTAGTTTCAACTATCTGGTTTCCTTTTTTTTTATCACAAATTGAAATAAAACGAAATAATTTAGATTATTTGGAAACTTTGATGGTATGGCCATGTTGAAAGAATGGATGAGAGTTCTTAGGTTATGTCTACACCCCTACTGATTCAAACTAGCGTAACCGCGCTAATACAGACATAACATGATTTTCTGACACCAAGAAGTCTATTGCAATCAGACGATGAAAAGGAACAAAAAAACAATTTGCTTTGACAAGGAAATTTTAGTTTTCGAAAGCTCAGATTAAAATAAATTTTCTTTATTTTAAAAATACACATTTTTATGGTTTTCGAAAAAAATATAATATATATATATATATATGTATACTTAGGCAGCAAGTCATTATCTAAGCAAGCGTTGTTGGAGGTCACGAAACTTTCGCGTTTGTATATCTTCTCCGTGAGGTTCTCAAACCGTCGAGCTATCCTTCTGGTTTCAGGTGGCAATCCGTATAGTACTTCTCCGATAGTTCTTAATTCGGCAATATTTTTTTTTCGAGCGCTTTCGACTTCCGTAGTCGTCTTCAGGATTAGGGTTTCAAATAAGAAGACTTGAGTTAATGTTTTATAGGTATCGTTAAGGGCGAATGAAAGAGAGAAGAGGGTGTGTTGTTGAGTTCATTTTATTCTATCGTTTGTGTGTTTGGTTTTATTGTTTATTTATTTATTTTATTAATTCTTATTTTTACTATTATTTATTTATTTATTATTATGTATTCCTATTACTATTATTACCATTATTTATTTATTTTTATTTTTAAAATTTATTTTTATTACTTAATATATATATATATATATATATATATATATATATATTAACTGAATTTTAGAACTTGTGTTACTAAAGTATATAGGAAAAAACCTTAAGAAAACAAGCTTTGATTGACTCAACTTTACAATAATAGATATAATGTCCAAGATAAAGCAGTGAGAGAATGGAGGTGTGGCTGCTGTTGTTAACCCAATAAAACCTTTGCTAACGAAAGATGAGTCATTGAATTTTCCAATTGGATGCTTTTCTAATGCATCAATATTTTTCACTGCCCAATCCTGTTATTCTTCTTTTTTTTTCTTTTTTTTCCCCCCTCCCGATTTTGTATCGAGCATCAACTCATGATGCTGAATCATCACGGATGTTAACCCTTATAGTCTGGTTAAAAAATATAGTTTTGCATAAAGGTTTTGGAGATTTGCAAAACTGTATATATATATAAATGTATTTTTTGAAATCCTTCGAACTTGGATACTCCGAAAATCAATGTTGCATGCATTTGCACACCCACAAGGCTGCCAATTTGGATTTCAAAATGGCCACTTTAAAATACATAAGTTTCTAATACAATAATATTTCGGCTCGCAGTCAGCCTAAAAACTTAATTAAATATTCTACTCCTAGCATTTTCACTTTTAGGATTTTTTATCCTTTCAAATCTTAGTAGGAATAATTGATATTCCAACTTTATCATTTATCTGACCATGTGTTGGGAATACATCATTCTCTTCACATGTAGTTGCCATATTTGTATGTATTGTTTTATCAACAAATATACAACAATGCACTGGAAAGAGAAAAGGATAAGAAAGAGTTGGATACAATAATATTCAATTTATTAGTTTGTCGTGGGTGAACATAGACAGATGTTAAGAGACATAAACATTACATAAAGAAATAACTTCAGAAATGAGAACTAAACAAATCTTAGAATTCTTCTCATTATAATAGAAAAACACATGTCACCGAGATATAAAAATAGAGCAATGTGCAGCAAACGCATTGAATATGTAAATTGTTGTTACATTAAAATCTTTCCAGTAGCAGCACACTATGTGGAGAAATATGTATGACAATCATTTGGTTCTTTGATCAAGGTCTGAGATTAGAGTGACTAGATCAGAAAAATAAGCTGACAGGCAAGGTTCAAAAAGCATGTTCAGAAACAGAGCAGTGGAAAACGTCCGTGTGCTTTGAAAGTCTCACCAGAAAGACGAAGAATATAATTCTGAATTATAAGTTGTGTGGATAGAACGAAATAACAAATTCTCGCGCCCACTTGCGTTAGTACGAAAATTAAATATCAAAGGAAGATGACTCAGGCCCAACAGTATGTATGTATGTATGTATGTATATATATATATATATATATATATATATATATAAAATTTTATTTCTATTTTCCAACCTATAGTTCAATTGAAATATGCCATAGTTTCTCCTCTTTCTCTTTGTTTAGCTTATTCCTCCCTTTCCGCCTAGTTTTTCCTCCTCCTCTTTCTTTTTGCCTAGTTTTTCCTCCTCCTCCTCTTTCTTTTTGCCTAGTTTTTCCTCCTCTTTCTCTTTGCCTAGTTTTTCCTCCTCTTTCTCTTTGCCTAGTTTTTCCTCCTCTTTCTCTTTGCCTAGTTTTTCCTCTTTCTCTTTGCCTAGTTTTTCCTCCTCCTCCTCTCCCTTTACTAGTTTATCCTCCTCCTCTTTGTCTAGTTTATCCTCCTCTTTGTCTAGTTTATCCTCCTCTTTGTCTAGTTTATCCTCCTCTTAGCCTAGTTTATCCTCCTCATCCTCCTATTTGCCTAGTTTATCCTCCTCTTCCTCCTATTTGCCTAGTTTATCCTCCTCTTCCTCCTATTTGCCTAGTTTATCCTCCTCTTCCTCCTATTTGCCTAGTTTATCCTCTTCCTCCTCCTCCTCCCATTTGCCTAGTTTATTCTCCTCCTCCTCCCATTTGCCTAGTTTATCCTCTTCCTCCTCCTATTTGCCTAGTTTATCCTCCTCCTCCTCCTATTTGCCTAGTTTATCCTCCTCCTGGCCTAGTTTATCCTCCTCCTTGCCTAGTTATTCTCCTCCTCCCCTTTGCCTAGTTATTCTCCTCCTCCCCTTTGCCTAGTTATTTTCCTCCTCCTCCTTGTCTAGTTATTTTCTTCCGCTTCCTCTTTGCCCAGTTATTCTCTTCCTCTTTGCCTAGTTATTCTCTTCCTCTTTGCCTAGTTATTCTCTTCCTCTTTGCCTAGTTATTCTCCCCCTCTTCCTCTTTGCCTAGTTATTTTCTCCTCCTCTTCACCTAATTTCTATTCCACCAAATCCTTTCCATCTCATTCCTCTACTCTGTGCATTCCTGTATCTTTATCCAACCTCTTTCTCTCTGCTTACCTTGACTCATTACAATGCAAAGACAAGCTTCATTCAAATCCCATCACAGTCCATCTGATGATTCACTGCTGATGTGACACAATGGACGCCTCCGAATCAATACCTGACGCTGGACTGACCACTGATGGCAACTCGCTTTATAACTTGGCTTGCTTTTATGGCCACAATGGACAATATTATGTGACCAAATCAAAGTATCTGTCCTCATATCGAAGGACATCTTTATTTTGCTTGAGTACAATACATTTCTCTTTATATCATTCAAATTATGAACAGGTTTCAGGTTGTGTGTGTGTGGGGGGGGGGCACACACACAAATTATTAGCAACAAAAACGAGAGCAATGACTTATCAACATGCAAAATTTAGATTTGCAACAGTAACTTCACTTAAATAACTAATACTCTGATTAGGATATTGACACGTACCGTTTGAAGGTTAGTACTTTATAAAAATATGTATTTTTAAAAATTATTAGTGGTACCATCTATATGTTAGGCCAGGGATTTATTGAGTTGTGGGTTAGACTAATTTGCTTAGCTAATTGAAAATAGTGGTAGGTATCTTAAAACTTTCTGATAATTAGACTTAAAGCAAGATATCTTAAAAATCACTTTTATATCCTTTAAGTTTTAAAACTTACTATAGAATTTAAATTATGATCTTCATTTGTGACATTTAAAACCTTTTTTCATATTACTATTGATTACTATTATTATTTTGGATTATTTAACTGGTGTAAAACAGAGTATGCTAGTAGTATTGGAATAGTGACACTGGTTCTTCCATTCACTTCTGTTTCATTGTAAAATGTATATAACTTAAGTAGATGACAGTGAATTGATCATCAATAAATAACATAATTAAACCGATTTATTTTCTTTTAACAATTGATGGTGAAAAATAAAAAGCTTATTGTTATTAATCTTTCTGTTATTTATTTACCATTTCCTTCCTTCTTAACGTTGTAAACAGTTAAGAAAATGATTCTATAAATTGATCAGCAAAATAACTGTCTTTATTTTATTTTGCATTTTCCTGCAAAATAACGCTTGAACCAGCAAAAATAATCTTTTCTATAAAATTACATTTTTCCCTCTCTGTCAGTCTGTCTCCCCTTTCTCTATTTCCCACTTTTTTCTTACAATTAAAATTTTTAACTTTAATCATTAATTCTAATTAGACTATGGAATTTCCAAAGATTGTTTAAATCTATAAAGTCGAAAAAGTGTACAAAAGAAATTGATAATTTTTTTCTTTTCTTTTTTCCTCATGTGTCGATTAATTTAATATTTAGAAGCCAGAAAAATGTCTCTAAGTATTCATTTACTTGTGATGGAAGAATGGGTTACAAGTATAATGGATGACAGAGATGGGCAGGCGCCCTGCACAATGATTTCAGTAAAACCGTCCTTCACCTGGACAAGTCTGTGATCATGCCAAGTGGAAACAAAAATCCATTATTGCGGACCTCGCTATAGCTCGGGACTAACCCAAAGAAAGAAAAAGAGTTAGTATCATCTGTAGTGAGGATAAAACCTTCAATCCCCACAAGACTTTCACGTAGAACCAGTTATTACCAAACAACCTTTGTGCCACATGTCCATATAACATGTGGCACATCAGATAAAATGTTAGGTAATAGAATAAAATAAAAATTACTTAAAAGTTCTACCCAGTCATGGTTGACGGAATGAGAACAATCGACCCCTGCGGATCAAATAAATGGTTAAGTTCGAAATTCCGTATAGATTCCAGAGTTCGACAAGATGCACCTAATGACAGTCGGAGGTTACCTGAGTCGAAACATTCTGAGAATAATCACCAAGATGAGAAAAGTAGTCCGAATAACCCCAAATAATCTTTTTCTGTTTTATTATTTTTCATCAACAATTTGAATTTCAGCTTTTTTTCCCCCCTTCCTCTCTTGCTTACTTTTGTTTTATTTCCCGTTATTTTCTCTCTTTCAGTGGTTTACACCCATTCCCAAGACCAAATCAGTCCCGTCTTTTTGGACCCGCCTCCCGCCTACGACAGCATTGCCTGCGACCACCACACCAGTATCGGAATGATCGATCTCGGTCGATCGACCACTTCTGACACCATCCTCACCACAGTGGACATTCACAGAGATGGACGGGCAGTAATTCTGTCTCCACCCAAATATTCAGATGTCGCTACTCCACTCCCGTCATATGAATCAGCACTCGCTGAGTGAAGACCACTGCACTCAAGCGAGTAAATGATCGAGTGGGCTAGAGAGAGGGGGAGGGGGGGGGGCTGTCAAAAGTTACTCGTTTTGTGATCATGTTGTCTTGGAATCCATACTGTCAAAGCAAGGGAATGATTGACTTTTAAAACTTTTTTTTTTTATTATTGTTGATAACAATAAGACGTTAAACGCACACCTGCCTTTTTTTTGTTTCTTTGAGCACATTAATTTATATTTTAAATATCAAAGAAAAACAAAAAGAACTTCTTTTTTTAAATTTTATTTGACTGAAACTGTCAGTGTAATAAGTGTGGCGTTTGTTTTTTTTCTTTCTTTCTTTCATTATTCATTTTCATTTTTTTATTTCTTTTTAAATTTAAAAAAAAAAAATTATTTAATTTAATTGTGATCAACGTTCCCTCTTTTTTTTTTTCTGACTTTTAAACAGAACTTTTGATGGTTGCTACAAAACTATTTTAAGTTTAAATCTGTTGTGTGGCACTCAAAACATTAATTCAAACAAGATGGCAACACCCTTAATAGTGTTGAGTAACAGTAAAAATTATTATAAATTGAATAATAAAAAAAACTGTTTGTTATTGAAATGAGCCGAGTTTGACTATTGGAGTAGCCACCTTTTTAAAAATTGAACTATTTAAATAAAATAATAATACAAAAAAAAGAAGTTACTTGTGCACTTGTAAATAAGTGTCAAACTATTTTAAGTTCACCTTAGTGATATCTGATGTGATATTCAGAACATTAATTCATCTTATCCAGCACATTTTTAATGCTATGACCTTTCGTGGTAGATGTAATCTCTAGTTGTACAGGTACGTTTATATATTAGTATGTACAGGATTCACTCTGACACTAATAATCAGTAGAATTTGGTATATTCGGACTACTGTTCTCATCTTGGGTGTTTTTATCACAACGTTTCGGACGATCTAACCTCCGACCTTCTTCAGGTGTACCTTGTCGAACTCTGAAATCTGGACGGAATTTCGAACGAAACTTTTTATTAAATCCACGGGGGTAGCATGCTCTCGTTCTATCTGCCATGACTGGGAAGAAGTCTTTAGTAATTCGCAATTCTTTGTATCGCCCGCACTGAGGATTGAACCTTCAACCTTCAGATGACTGTCACTTACAACTGAATTTTACTTACGGGTCCTTGCAGATCATTAGAAATTTCGTCCAGATTCCCAAGTTCGACAGAAGGATTCCTGAGTTCGACAAGGTACACCTGAAGAAGGTCAGAGGTTACATCAGCCGAAACGTTGTGATAAATACACCCAAGATGAGAACAGTAGTCTGAATATACCAAATTCTACAAATTATCAACCCTCATCTAAAAAATTCCGAAACCTAATAATCAGGTCATCATGAATTTTGGAACACAGCTGTTCAGCATAAGGGATTCAAATTTGTAGAGAGGTAGACCCTGAAACCGGGCACATTCGCTCCTGATGACCCCCAACTATACTGTTAGTTCCCAAGTATGCAGGAGTATCTGTTAGTTGCACTTTAACGAGTTGTATCTCTTGTAAACGGGTGGAAGCCTTTTGTGAAAATCCAGATACCTCCCAGTTTTTGTGAAATTTTAACAATAGGTATTATACATCAATTACTAAATATTCTCCAGTTTTGAGTTTCTTTGGAGCATTTTAAGGGATTTTTAGGTGGCATGATCCGGGTAAAACCTCGCATTTGAAAATTCAAATATCAGATTTGCATTGAATTCGATCCATAGAATAACTATGTCACATGATTTAAACCAACCAATCAGACACCAATTAGGTAAAATTCCCTGAATTACAATTTCTTTATACTCCTTAAGCTTTAAATTTTAGACATTTTCTAGAATCAAAATTATGTAATGAATTTTGTTCAAAATTAGAATAAGGATTCTAGACATAAGGTTTAGTATCATTATATCTTGATTTTAATCTTTGTAAGGGAACATAAAAGTGGTGCAAAACTGTTCTGTTCAGGAAATTAATTTTACCCTTCCTGGGACGGGTATTCTTCTAATTTAATTATATATACAAGTATTGTTTTTTTTTTTATGTTGAGTTGAATTGTTAGATTAGCAGTTTAAAAAGTGTGAATGATAAGTTGCACTGCAAGAGTAAGTTTTGATTATTCCCCTTGTCAGTCTAGAAATGACGAAGGAAGGTAGTGCTGTACGAGTAAGTTGCATGGAAGATATGGAAATAGGATAACTGTTTACGTGACAGCATTTTGACTAGGAGCAAAGTATAGTATCTGTTCTGATACTACACCTCATCTTTTTTGTCCCAAGTCATTGAAGGAGAGATCCTTTTAGACTGAGGCAATTTTAATTTTCTGTCCCAATCCAGAGTGTCCCTTTTGGAGAGCTGCATTTTCACCACATTACAAACCAACCTTGTGTCTTAATTTGTACCTTGTGGGGAGGCAAGTAAATGGGGACATTTAACACTATATACTTATTCGTTAATAGATACCTACTTTCACAGCTGCATTAAGTATTTTGTTTTCTGTTATTTGCTCTGTTTAAAGTTTTAATTTAAAAGAAAAACTTATTTTTTTTAGTAATTCATTTCAGATATACAAGCAGATTTACATATAACTTATATATCCTTAACAGAGTTTTTGGATAGATATTGTTTGTCTTTTATGGACCAGGGCTCTAGATTTAGTCTTCATTCTGCTTTAGTGAGACCAGTACATTTCTGACAGTGGACAATAACGATTTTAACTCAATATATTTTATTTACTTAACTAGTGGATGTACATTTCCTTAACTAGGAGTTGCTTCTTGCAGAATGATGTATGCCAAAATCAAGTCTCCTACATCTTCCGATGCTCAAGTGACAACAGATTTAGTCTTTGGAGCCGCTCTTTGTAAGTAAACTAGTAGATATGTATTTCCTTAACTCTGAGTTGCTTCTTGCAGAATGATGTATGCCAAAATCAAGTCTCCTACATCTTCCGATGCTCAAGTGACAACAGATTTAGTCTTTGGAGCCGCTCTTTGTAAGTAAACTAGTAGATATGTATTTCCTTAACTCTGAGTTGCTTCTGGTCGGACCATCCCAACAGCGACGGGTCGAAACTCCTCTAATTCTCTAGATTTGACATTACATGTGTAACATTGCGTAGGGACTTTTTCGATCCCTACCAAGATGGCCCTTAATATTTTAATTGACAGAAAATAGCCGAGTCTCTTATTGACATGTTGTAAGTAGTTGCTCAATGGATAGTGATGTCTAGTTGTAAAGGTGGTTGTAGTAGTGATGTATAGCAGCCGAAATTTCTGTGTCTTCCTTTTTCCTTGTAGCTATAATAATGTAACAAAGAAAAGAAAAACGCCAATACATATTTGCTCAATGGCGTCATGCCCTTTCATGTTTTATTCTTGTACACATTACATAAGCTTTCCCTTACACATTACATAAGCTCCCTAAAGGATCGAACTAAAATGGAGCTTGAAAAAAAAACCTTTTTCTCTCTTCATCATTACATGTCACTTTGGACTTCCTTCCATCACATCATATCCTGTACACATAGATCTAGTTTTTAATGTATTTTTTTAAACACTATTTTTACACACCCAAGCCCAATATTACAACAAATTTAGCGTCTAGCCTGCAACTGAAAACCGACTTCAAATCTTTCCTATTGCATATGATAAGCTAAGCTAACAAATCAGCTCTCTACTTTCATATGGGGTTTAAGCTGACCTTAAAATCATACCTCTTGTCAACCATACCTAATAACCCATTGCATCTGGCAAATCGTATCTACACTAAAATTTAAATATATATTGTTACTAAGTAATATTCAATATAAGTGGATTCCCTATTTCTTGTCCTTTTATGACAATATACTAAGTCTGCTCCATTTATTTGTATCGTGTCAATGGTATTTGAATAACACCCTTGCAGTTCAGGCAGTCCATTTGTGATTACGTTTTAAAATTGTTACATACAATCGAGCACTTCATTATAGTAAAACCATATCCATAAAAATCACAATCCTGTATATATGTTCAACTCCTAAACATTTCGAAATATATTAATCATTCACCAACTGTGTTGCTATATCACAGTTCTTCAGTGTAACTAGTGCTCTAGGTTGAGATTGAAACCTGGTTGTTATTTCGACAGTCTGAACTTTTTTCTACTGCGCCATCGGCACAAGTGAAGAATGGAAATTTTACTATTTATATAAACAATATCAGCAGCCAAAGAGTGCTCTATTCGTTTGTATAAAGAGCTGTTCATCGTCAAAGGTTGTGTTAAAAATTTTATTAAAATTTATAATAAACTAACTATGTTCGATATTTCTTCCGTGATGCGTCCGATAACTTTGGTTGGACTCCCCATCCCCACGTATGAACCGCATCATTGGCCACCATATTGTCATCTTTATAGCTGGTCCTTGCATTTGGATGAATGTATGACTCCGAGTGACGTGGAACATCTAAAATATTTATTTATTAACTCAATTTCACAACAATCACCGGCCGCTCGGTTTTGTCATCGGTCCTTATGACTTTTCACTGTTCATTCCCTGTTTTTTTTTGGGAAAAGATTCCCACATGGCCACCTGATGATAGCTTTGTGTTTCACCAACTGCCTTAACTTAACTATTTAAAAAATACCCTCTCTCTAACCTCACATGATCTGATTCGACCAATCACAGCTTCGTAATTCTCAACTCCCCTTTACTCTCTAATAATAAGCCCCTGTCTGGCGGTTGTCAATATTTTGCTGTGAATTAAAGAGTGTTTTGTAATGGACTCTTATATAACTGATGGGTGGAGGTATGGATGTTTTTTCTGCTCTATTTCTTGTGTGGGTAAGGGTGATGCTGTTCTCCTGTTTCTTCTTCTCTCGGACGGGTAGTTGGAACATGTTCTAACGTAAAGAAGGAGACGATGACGACAAGGTTTTTACTTTATTAAAATTTCATGGTAAACATCACTATTGGCGGCATAAAAGATTTTAACGGAAATATAGTTGGGAAATTAGTCCCAAGCAATTTATTTTACTTTACTTACTCATGTGTGACGTATTTGCACCAAACACAATTTAAAAGAAGATATAAGCATGTGATGTTAATGTTCAGCTTCGTTAGGACTGCCCTCGGAAGAAAAAAAAACACGACCAACGGATGACTAACTACTAATACAGAGGCACTCCTAACAGTAACTTCACATGCTTATATTTTCTATTAAATATTAAATTGTTTTTAATGCAAATACGTCACATGTGAGTAGGTAAACCAAAATAAATTGTTTGGACTAATATCCTTTGAAATATTTTATGCAGCCAATAGTAGCGTTTGCCGATTTTATTAATCTTAACTGTGGATATCCTGCTAAGAGTTTCTTCTGTTGGGACTCGAGGGGTGTCTAAAGCCCCTAATCTAAAATGACCTTACATCATGTTTCCTTACTTTAATGTTTAAGCTGCAACTGATCGAACTTCAAAATCGTTCTATGTCACATGATTTAAACCAACCAATCAGACATCTACCCTCGTATCGGGCGACAGGTGAACTTAAGTCAAACCCTGTCAATCACACTGAAGTAAGTAGAGTGGATATTCGTTTGACGTCTTCTTTTTTTTTCTCCACAAAAAGAATGTATATTTGGAAGCGAGTAAGTGACAAATGTATGGTGACAAAAACAATTTAATTTTATAAATTATTAGTGGTAACGTTTTGACGCGCGCGGGACCATTACAACATCTATGCAGTTTCGAGGGAACGTTGATTGTTAATATTAATCATTGTGGACAATCGTAAAAATACATTAAGAGCAAATGAAATGTTTGAAGAACATGATCATTAATGTCTTTCGGGAGAATATAACTCTTATATATCTCCATTTGAAATTCCATGTGTGTAAAACGTGTATTTTTTATGTTAAAAAATACTTTTGAATTATAAAATGTTTGACTGAGATTTGCGGATGTTCATTTTTTGTTGCTCTCGGAGATGTTTTTTTTACAAAGACGGATTTGTAAAAACAAAGCAAAAGCAAACCAAAACTTAAAACAAAGAAAGCTATTTTTTTTTTTTAATATTGATTTTATCATTTTAAAGACAAAAATCCCAAGATTTTATGTAATCTTTTTTGTTTTATTTCATTTTATGTTGGTGGGTACTAATTAAATTTTAGTAAAAAATAAATAAATAAATAATTGCAACCTAATTGAGTAACGGATTTTTTTTTGATTTTTTCTTTTTTTGTTTTAAATTAAAATTTTAAAAAATATTTGAAATATTTTTTTATTATTTAAATTATTCAGACAACTGTACTTATCATTGAACTTATTCTCACAACATTTTGGTCGATGTAACCTCCGACTTTCTTCAGGTGCATCTTGTCAGTAATCTGTATAGAATTTCGAATGAAACCATTTATTTAATTCACAGAGGTAGCTTGTTCTCATTTCACCAGTTATAACTGGGTAGAAGTCTTAAGTAATTCTTAATTGTATTCTTTGTATCGCTTAGAACTGATTATTACTTAGCACTTTTATCCATTGTGCCACAGGTCCAAGATGAGAACAGTAGTACGAATAATCCAAATTACCAATCCTCAAAAATTCTGAAACATAAAATATTTGTTCAAATGTTTATTTTTTTTTTATTTAAAAATATTTTTAAAAATTTTGTTATTTCTAATTAAACCATTTTGCTAATTTATAAAAGAATTTTATTTATTTTATCTCTTTTTTTTTTTTTAATTATTAAAAAAAAAATGTTTTTGTTTTTTTCAATTTATTATATTTTTAAAGTTTTGCAAGGATTTTTGTATCATAATCAAAACTTCAACCCATGGCCTCTTAAATGCACATATATATTATTTTATGGCACTGAGAGTGTGTGTGTGTGTGTGTGTCTGTCTGTCTGTCTGTGTGTCTGTCTGTGTGTGTGAGCATGCATATATAATTTCATAGTTTTCAGCATACACTGTATTCCATCACCAATCATCAAGGGGATGAGATTTTTAAGAAATTGGAATCTATGACTTTCCTGGATTTGATCTTGTGTATTTGAAATATATTTGTCAATCACTGAATGAAATTTTAAACAAAATTCAGAAGCATTTGTCTTTTTATTTAATTTTTTTATTCTATTATCTATACTAGCAAAACATATGCGACCAGAGGTCACATATTTTGCTAGTAGATCACTACCCATCTCCACCCCCCCCCCCCCAAAAAAAAGAAGGTAATCCCTGGGAGGATGGTATTATGACCACAGAACAGATACTACACTATCCTCACTCCCTGAATTGAACATTGAAAGATAGTACATTAGTCTGAAATAGTATATTAAACTGAATTGAGCATTAAAAGGTAGTATAATAGTACGTTAATAGAAGTAATAGTATAGTTCGGCTTCAGATACCAAATCTCCATTAGTAATAGATAGAAAAGATGAAAATTGTTTACTTTTTATGCTTTTCCCATCTAAAGCAGACCTTAACTCCATTCCAATTATAAATCACTGAACCCTGAATAAAAATAAAATAACTAACGAATAGATTAAATTGCACCTTCTTCCTGAAAAGGATAAAAAAAAACTAAAACAATAAAAAGAACTGTGCAATCATGCAACTTAACATTAAATAATTTTACTTCTCACTCAAAGAAAACAATACTAGACAAGGCCTTAACTCTCGCTAATAAAGCCATAAAAATAACAACGATGAGCTATGAATATTTAGACACTCCCGAAAATGTCTATGATTCAAAGGCAAACTAAACACTTTTGGCGTTATAATGGCCAGTTTTGACGGTGCTGAAACGTTGTTAGTGGGGACACTCATGTTTTTTTTTTGTTGTTTTTTTTTTTATGGAAATCTTTCCAGACAAGGCATGAAGCCACTTGATGTAAGGAGCTAACAAGAACAAAATATGATTATCGCAAAGATAGGAGATGCCTATTGGCCTTAGTCTTGAAAAGAGGAAGGTTATAAGTAGGAGGAAAACTGTCAGCAGGAAGAGAGTTCCACAAGCCTGCAGTTCTTGGAAAGAAGCTACTGGAATAGGAAGCTGTATTACAATGATGTATCAAAACAGCGAATTGATGGAGACCACTAGACCAACGACTCAAATGAGCTGGAACAAAGGAAGCAGGGAATATATCAGACAATTCTGAAGAACACATGCCATAATAGTATTTATAGAAAAGACTGAGACTAGCAACATTATATCTGTGAAAAAGAGAGGGCAGAGAAGAAAGAGTGTGGCCAATCAAATTAGATACGTTTCTGCACCTTATCAAAACCCCTCAAATGTGACACAGATTCACCAGCCCAAATATGACAACAGTACGCCATACGTGGTCTGATTGTAGATTTGTAGAGATAGAGAATAGTCTCAGATGTGAGAAAGTGTTTGGAGCGATAGAGAGAACCGACTTCACGAGAAAGAGAAAGACCAAGAAGTTTTAGTGTCGATTTATCCTCAAGAGCAGAGCCATCCATGAGAATCTCGGGAAGAAAAGAGACACGTCTTATTAACAACACAATAACGATGATATAAGGCTAGACAGAGATGGCCTAATGACACTGAAACTTAATAATTTGTAGCAAAACATATAGAGTACCTCATATCGAAATGTGCTCTGTCGAACATCCCAGGATTGTCTAAAAGCAAAACAAAATTTGGACTAATATTCTCTCCATCATGCCATTGATCAAAAGAATATTTTCTCTTGAAAAATTGTCTACAAGAAATCCATTTTTTGTTATTGACTTTTCATATTAAAATTTGTAATTGTACTTTATGGTTAAATTTGATAGTTGTAACCCTTCACCCACTACACATATGTCATCATCCAACCTATCCTTAGAATGAATAGATCTGGAAACCCTAGGTTGATGTGGGTAGCCTCTAAATACAGGGTGGGCCAAAATAAGGGTCCTATCTTTAAATTTGAATAACTTGAATTTGAATAACTTCCACAAAATAAAAGTTAAACTCACCAAACTTTATGTGTGTGTAGACTGACCCTTCCGAGATTTTTTGAAATAAACAAAACAAATTTTAGCCGAAAAACACTTCTTAAAACTTACAAAAACTAAAGTATTGTTTTTTACACTGTTTTGAGTTTTTTAAGCAAAAATAATGTTTTCTAAATGAGGGTACGTTCCTTAGGGCTAATACGGCTCATGCTTGCTTCGGAAGGGGTCCTTTACTTATTCTAAAAAAAAATAAAAAAAATCAATAAATAAAAAAGTTATGAATTTTTAAAAATAGGACCCTTATTTTTGCCCACCCTGTATAATGGTGTTGGGTTATGGCATTGATCGTCTGATGATGAGACCAGTATGTGTTATGTACCCCATGAATAACCGTAGTTGTTTAGAGCCATCATAACAGTTGTCATCCCTTTTCAGGTGTACATCGCTATTTGGGTGCTCTGGAAGCAGACATTCAGTCGGACAATCATTGTTAGTAACTTAACAACAGGTTCGTTAGAGTAGAGAAAAATGCTGTAAAATTCTTTATAAATGTCTATTATAATTTTATAGTGAACCCAGATAGCTTTTAGGTAATATTAGCTTAGAGAATGCTGGGACTACTAAGAATAATGTCCATCTGTCTTTATATCCATAGGCCAGCTGCTGGTTTTGGTTGTGATATGAGTTGGGTTTTTTTTTTTTTTTTAAATAATTAGAATTCTGCTAAGTGGAAAATTCTGTTAACATCCGCTTAAAGACAGGAGATATGCAAAACAGACTTATTCAGCAAGTCTATTATCAAAACTTAATTGACTTAAATATAGAATTCTTCCATCCTTCCTTCACCTCGCTCATTGATTAATTTTTGCTCACATCAGCGAAAAGTTAACTTTTGTTAGGCTGAGGAATAAAATCAAAACAATTTTTCTTTTATTGGACACCCACATGATTCTCTCTTATTTTCCATATTCTGGCTAAAATGTCGATTCTTGCTTAGAAAATAAATCTCGAAACATTCCTATCTCCTGTCATTTTGCTTTTAATAACCACCTGGCCTTTAATGCTTATTCTGGCCAACATATAAACTTTATGTAGATAACAGAATTCGGATGTTAAAGTAGGACTTGCTGCCCTCCCCCCCCCCCCTCACCTCAACTCTCTTTTAATCAATTGTAAGTAGATTCTGTCTCACCAAATATGAATATCTTCCTTGTGTGTAACTTTAATTTGGACATTAATCTTTGACAGCAGCTTAAGCTTAGAATTCAAAGGAAAGGAACCAAAAAAGTAATAAAAAATGCTAAGTTTTGTTAATTCTTATTTGCAGTAAAATTCTTTGCTAATCCTTTTGGAATTTTATTATTTCTATCGTTGAATATTGGATGGGTAAACCCACTAGTATATAAATGCTTAATTGAGAATAACAGGAATTGAAAGTTCAGTCGGGGTCAACTTGCTGAACTCAAGGTTTTAAATTACTGGGACTGGGAATAGAAATAAATGTGACGTTACATGGTTCAAAGAGAGAAAGAGAGAGAGTGTGAGAAAATTCGGCAGCTCCTTGGAAGCACTAGAAGTGTGAACATGTAGTTTATTCAAAATGCGCTGATAAGATATTGTAGCGAATTTGGTGAGGTTGTGAGATGCTTGTTAGAGATAGCCATTCTGTGGTAGTGTCTCTGCGTCTGTATTCATCTGACTAGGCTTGCTTGAGATGAAGAAAACAAAAGGGTCATTAAGTTTCAGTTATAAAGACAAACCTCTTCCCTACAATTATATCAACTTTATTCGACAGTTTCATCAATACAGAATAGGATCCAGAAGGAGGTGCACAAGAATATAAGACAGGCTGGTTTGGCGGGCAAGCTTGAACTACAGAAAGAGAATTGAGTTCCTTAGTTCCATCTCGTCCCGCAACGCCATTGCGATAGAAGAACAATACGCATCTGGTCACAGCGACAATTCTCAAGGAACTGTTCATAAAAGGTGCAAAACAGACTTGGGCGGAAGTGGCAGAAAAGTGCGCATGTGTAAAGTGTTCTAATCGGCCAACGTATCACTACGCAAATCTGAGCATGCCTGGGTTATTGAACCGAACCATGTACCAATCACTATGTAAGAGATTACATACAAGTGCAAAAGAAAATAGATCTTAATTATGTAACTGTTACAGTGATTTGGAACAAAGATCAAGGCGAATAAACGTCATCTGTCTTCAACAGTTTCATCTTGACTTAATTCTTTTTCGAGGTATGAAATAACTTGTTTGCAGGCGATGCTTTCCTTTGTAGGGAAGGATCACGTAGAAGCGTGTACAAAGAAAATATGCAGCGACCAAAGTAGGAATACCATTCGAGAACTTTAATGTTTTGTAATAATTACACCAACTTCGTTTCTGCGTGTGTGACACAAGGTTTAAACGCAACACTATTTCTTATTTTTACATTATGCTTACCCTAACTCACCATTTGATTTAGTCGTGCGATTCAAGGTAGTTGAACTATTACTTAATGAAAAAGGATTAAGTAAAGAAAGAAAAAAGTTAAACTTGAATAATATGTACAATTTCTTCACGCTAGGAAGTAAGTGTAGTATCTGTTTCGATGGATACTGCACCCTATAGACCGGTGTCGTCTTGTCCTTTGGGGCTTGATTCCACCGGTCTGTGGGTTTGTCCTGTGCAGTTCTAGTAGGTGCACCCTCCCAAGCTTTGCCTCCCCTCTTTGGGGAGGAGTAAGTTTATTGCTTACTGCCTGAGGCGCCCCTACCGGGGAATGCCGACGGGGCTGCCCAGGCAATTTTTAATGGCCAGAGTGCTCACTTTCTCGGCCGCTGGCTTTTCAAACCCCACTTTCCCGACCGGACCCTGGGTCACATCTTACTTGTGGGAGTAAGATAAAACTGACCTTGTGCCTAACTCCTGGAGAGGAGTAAATAAACATAATGACTGAAGAGATTCCATAAGCTGGTTTTGAAGTCTAGAGTAGGCAGATACTTCAATTATTTTTGCTAGCATATATGACGAACGAACATATACGACACTGTACCTCTTAAAGTAGGAGATAATGCCTGGGGGATGATCTCATGATAAACGAACATATAATACACTACCCTCTCCCAACAGGAGAAGGTAATGTCTTGGAGATGGTATCATGACAACAAAACAGATACTACACTATCTCCTGAATTGAACATTGAAAAATAGTACATTAGTCTGGAATAGTATAGTAAACAGAATTGAGAATTAAAAGATAATAATAGAGTTTGGGCTTCAGACAGACAGACAGACAGATACCAAATCTCCATTATTAATAGATATAAAGCAAAACAATAGTGCTCAATAATTTTATGTGAGCAGTTTTTGCATCTTAACTTTGTGTTAATAATCAACAATTTTGATTCCCTTTCTGTGGACTAAAAATGCTCTGTGACACCCCCCCCCCCCAACTTTTTATACCACAGTCTCTTGTTTTTTTGTTTTTTTTTATCTCAGAAGAACATTAAAGTTATATCAACCCAATTAATCTCATCCCTATTATTTTAGATCAAATTGTTACCCCCCCCCACCCCACTACTCGTATTTAGATCCCACCCTGTTTACTTTTGAGTCACAAAGACCAAAGGGAGTGGTCGTCGCTATTACCCTAAACAGGGTTGGAAGAGACTTAGTAACCTACATTTTTAGTTGTACTTCTGAACAAATCATAATTGTAATTTAAATAAGAACTTATTTGTGATGTTTTAACTATTTTTTAGATGAATGGGTGATGGTGGGTGGCATTTTAAGTTGAATGCATCTAAAATTAGGATAGATAAGGAAGATTTGAGAGTGTGTATTTAATTGTGTATTAAAATCACAAGAAAAAAAAATGCTCTGTGGTAGAAAATCGGTTTGAACTTATTGCCTGGCAATAGGAAACTAGATCTGAGCTTGTTGCCTAGCAACAGGACGACCACGCAGAGATTCTTTCATCTATTTGTTGACTTGCATTGGTTACAGCATTTATTTTTTTCTTCATCTTCCAAATCTTTTGTCAAATTAGTACAAGTTAAATAGCATTACAGGGCTTAACCTTTTCAGCAATTATATTTTCGGTTTGTCTCTTGCATCTGCAGTTTTGAGTAACTCGTGAGGGTCGAGTGAAAATGAACTTGGAAATCATTTATCATGTGGTTAGATTTTTTATTCGAGATGAAAAAAGAAATTCAAGAGATTTGGTTTTGAAATGCTGTAGGTAACATGCATGTAATTGAAAGCTAACTGAAATACTCCAAGTGAAGTGGGGGCTTCAGAAACTCATCAATCCAGCTTTGGAAGGGACATGGCTATCAATGAATCTTACAATCTGCGACAATTTACATTGAGAAGTTTATGTAATACGAGCAAGGAGAATGTTCGGAGATGGCAGTCCTGAGGCAGGTACAAACAGAAAAAATAATGAAATAAGAGATTTTCACTGAGATAGGTGCGAACACAAACTAGAAATATAGTGCACCAACAAAAACAAAGAATGGAGATCAAGATTGAGTGACTGCATAGAAATAGCTTCAAAATAAATATTTTTGCAAGATTAAAAAAAAATGTTATAAAATCCTTTTCAAACAATGCAAAGTTTAAATTTAGGGAATGAAAATTGTTTTGTTAAAAAAAATCACCAAAAACCCTAGTGTGTGTGTGTGTGTTGCATTATCCATTCTTTCGTGGTACCCGGTAAGATCCAACAAGAATGCCAAAGAACAGAGCATATATGGAAAAATTTCGGTTTTCTTTATTTCCCATCACCGGATGGTTTACGCCGGTTACGCACAGACATATAAAAAAAAAATCTTTTGACATACTTTTGTCTCATGAAAGTCTTTTTCTTGCTGAGGTCACAGACTTGGTTTCCGCTAGAAACTCGTTCATATATACATCCGATTGAAAAGCAATTTGCTCTGCATTGTCTATCCGAGCATGAACTGAAGCAATTGTTCCACAAGCTCTTTGGTGAAGTACAAGTCAGGGGATTCCTTCACAGTACCAACTTGCTTATCAACCGCATTTTTTAGTCAGTGGACATGAAAGTCTAACAGTAAGACGGGCTTGGGTACCATAGCCAATAAAGCTTCATCAGTGCCATAAACATCGGTAAACTCCCATCCTTCCAGTATTTCAATACTCCGATCACCAAGCGCTTCGGCTCTTCGCGTTTTTGAAACCGCCGTCTTTCAAGTCTCTTTGCACTGTGGAACCTTCTCCTTTTTAACAGTTATCAAGTCGCCTTTTTTTTCTTTCTCGACGTCCCACACACAATGGACTCATCCACGATTCATTTTTGCCACTCTTCATTATCTTACATGTGTTAAAAGGTGACTTGGGTCTTAGACTTGAATTATGCGACCGGCAAAACAGTCATCCTCCAGACTGATAATTCCCAGAAAAGGATGAAACACATGTGTATGGATAAGAATTAAAAATATTTATCATAATATTGTATGTATATATATATATATATATATATATATATATACATAGGATGCCTCACTAAAAAAAGACAACAAAAGGGTTGTACAAATAATTTACTTGGTTGAGTTAAGTCATAACAAATTTTGTATAAAATAAACTACTTGAAATTTCTTTTTTGGTAAGTTCTCTGGGAGTTTGTCCTGTGACTAGTATGTTGTGACTGACTGAATTTGAGATGTTATCAGTTTGACTACGATCACAAAATGCCAGTGCACATGTCCGCTCTAAACGACTACGCAAACAATAACCAATCAGCGGGAAAAATATTCCAGAAACTTCTGTGTTCAGATTTATAAAAAGCAAAGAGAAACTAATGGCTAACCAGATCATCAACACCAGCAGTCAACAAGATTCCAAACCTCCACGTCAGAGTAAATCATGATTTTTCTGCCAATAAAATACAGACAGCGTTGATCTCAGCCAAAAGCTTATGTTGGAGAAATTACTAGTTATGTCATCATGCTAGCGCCACGTGGAAATCTTCAGCATCGATAAATAACAACTACAACTAGCAGCAATCATCAGCATTGTCAATACAAGACCGGGTACATCATGTGGTGTTTGCTTGCACTCTCCACGTCAAAGAAAAACGCATTTTCCCTGCCAACAGATTCGTCCACCCTGGATCTTAAATCTGAATTTAATTGAGGAAATAAGATCGTCATCGGCAACCCATGGGATAACTAGCCTTCATCCTGGAGTAAATCATATTTTTCCTGCCAATGAACAATGCACAGCATTGATCTCAGCCAAAGCTAATGTTAGTGAAATTACTACATGTGCAAATCAACAACAAGAGAGAAGTGAAGAGGAAACAAACTACTGCTGTATGTCATCTACACAATGAGATTCCAACTGCTTGCGTGAGAAGCTGCTTGGATTGAAGAACTAGTCCCCCGTAGTGCAACACTCATAACTAGATAGAAATCGTGTCTTCATACCTTTTCCAACACTATTAGAATGTAAATGACCACACTAGATTTTATAGGATTTAAACGCAGCAAAGTTGATCTTGTAGTCTGCGATTCTATTAGGCCAATCAAGCACTTCATGTGTTTTGGGGAAGCAGCTAACACTATCATTTTTGGGCCATGTTGCTGCCCTTGAATTTAAGGGGAGAATTAGACCAGAAACCACAAGGGAAATTTCAACACTGCAATCTATTAAAGCCAGCCATGACCTGTCCTACACGTGAACAGGGCTGTGTCTTCATTACCAAGCTAAGAGTGCAGTCTGCAAACCATTTCTTTTCATCCCTTCCTTTAATAAATAAATTGTTTTCACTTAATAAATGATTGTTGTTTTTCTTTGTTCAAAAACTGTCAACCGAATTCATTTTTGTGCCACTTACCTACTGACCATAAACCCAAAGCGTCTTACCACCACCATTGAAAAGAATTTGACATTCTTCCTCCGTGTGCCTAACATCAAATGTTATTTTCATGAACAGAGTTTCTTTCCAAGAATTTCCCATCTGTGAAACACTTTGCAAAAACATTGTTTACCTGAGGGCTACAACATGGTCGTCTTCAAATCTAATGTCAATAAACACTTGTCATAAACCGTCCTCATAAGTCATCAAATTTTATTAATTCCATTCATTATTGTCATGCCTTTCATAATATTCACCATCATTCAATGGTCAATCCATCCATCTCATTAACCCGTATCCTCAAGTGGTTTGTCTTGATAAGTGATGACTCATTAGTTAAAAAAAATTTTTTTTAATGAAATAAAAACCTCCAAGGCTGGATTTTAGTCTAATATATCATGTTGAAACAAAAATTCTGTCCATTTTTTTTAAGGCTGAATTAAACAAAACCCACAACATTAGATTTATTTAATCATTAATTGTAGCGGTAATAATAATTTACCACTACAGCATGGTAAAAAAAACCCGGTGGCATTAGTCTGTCTGGATAAATGTAGCAGCCATCATGCGGGTCCATGAGGTAAAAGAGTGAGGGTTGCGCCGTGTGTCGTTCCGATTACAAGATAGAATCTTGTTATTTCTGTGCGAGGACAAGAGTTCACTTATGCAAATGAGCATTGTTTTGCATGGGCGAATTCTCATTGAAATAAAAAGAGTAGAAACTTTCCTCTCCGGGTGTGACCAGAACATTATGATACGTCAAGTATTAAGCGAGAAAGGGAGAAAGAAATTCAATTGGTGCTTTGTGTCGGGTTACCCGATTGACGAGAATCGGATCTTTTTTGAGAGTTGGCGTCGTCGTGTTTTGGAGAATTGTTAATACAATTCGGGAGTCAGACTTTTCATTTTTTTTTTCGTGTGTATGCGTTTTTTTTTCTTTTTTCAACTTTCAATTCTACAATAGAACTCGCATCTTTCGCAAAGCAAAAAAAAAAAAAAATCTTCAAGCGTTATGTATAACGTGTTAAATTCAGGTATATAGATGTACTGAGAGTTATCTGGCTTCTAGATGCACTAATAGAGAGGAAAAAAGAGAGCCGTTGAGTGCATAAGAAGGTAGTCTCCCCAGTTATTATTGCAAACCAATTTCAAAGCATAGTCAGCTTTTTAATGTCACCGCAAGGATCTTAGCTATCTAACGACCAAAGTTATTTAATAGGCAAGGGTTATTCTCCTTAGACCTGGAACCCCTGGTTAAAAAAAGGTAGATCCACAAAATCTTGATCTCATGGCAACTCTTGTACCAAACACATGGTCGAAAATTAAGACAAGAATTCTTTCTTAGTCACTGATCCACCGTCCTCAGATAGGACCTGCCTTTGAGCATGTCACCTTACAATAAAGACATAAAATGTAAGTTTTTGCCTTTGTGTTTAGTGCATACATTCTTTACCTTCTTATGAATAACTTTTATGCATTTTATTGTATGGGTGGGAACAATGTATTTAATTGTATGTTAATCTATGTATACATGTCTTGCTTACTGTCTTTATAGATTGTCGTAGGAAAACTATTAATAAATGAAATGTCGGGTATCTTTTACTTTACTTCGCAGAGTCGTGAACGGGGTTAAAAAAACGAACGAGAAAGTGTTTAAAAACATAAATATGCAACAAGTAAAGGCGACCTACGTCGAGAATAGATATTTTCCTACGTAGCTATGACATTTGTTTGTATTTTTACGTAGTATACATGGGTTTTTATTAGATGTAAAAAAAAAAATTCTTGTTTTTTTTTTTTGCACAAAAAGAAAATGGTGGCCGGTCATTATTCTCTTACATACTCCCCTTCGATCGCCATCTTGGATTTTGCGATGTTGGTGTGACGAAGAATTTAATTTCTAATAAATACCACTTCGAACGGGTTAAAAATACAAACAGATGCCACAGGTAAGTTTGAAAATAACTTTTATCGCCTACAGTTACTTTTATTTGTTGTATATTTGTTTTTTTGAGCGTTTTTAGTCTGCTGAGTAAAGTAAAAGATACCCGAAATGTCTTTTATTTTCTATATATGTGCATAGCCAATGCAATACACTGCTATTCTTAGCAATATTAAACATGCTCGTAAAATTGATTTAAATTCTCTACCCACGTGTTGCTAATCTTGAATAAATACAATAGCAAATATTCTTATTTTCACCATAAAATTTCTTAGGTTTGAACTGAAAAAGGAAACACTCACTTTTGACTTCTTTTCTTGAATAAGTCTTAATTCATTCAAATGAATTTGAAAACTTTTAAAGAGATGCTAATCTGTTGGTGCGAGTTCCAGAGAATATGATGGATGATGTTCTCGATAAAAAAAATATTTTTTAGATGTTTAGTCTTTTGTGCAGTGTGAGATCTAGTGTTATCACGATAAAGGATGATACTAGAGTGGATTAAGACTTACACCAACAAGAGAAGTAATCGAAAATGAGTTTGTTTCCTTTTCCGTTCAAAACCTAAACACATTTTATGATCGTGGGAATAAAAAGCAATAATGCTGTGACGATGAACATAGACTAAATTTATTTTTCACTATAAATAATCCTCAGGGTACACAGATTTATAATTTTCATAATTGGTACGGTTTTTGGGTCTACATTGAATTGGGAAAGACAGACACTTCTAACCTTTTATATGAATAATATATGTATATCTACATATATGATAATTGAATAAAATATGTTTTTTAATCAACCATAACCATTGGTTTCATGCTGTAAACCAGGGGCGGGCAACCTTTTCAGAGTGAGGGCCAGATGAGACTTTTGGAAGGAGATTGCGGGCCGAAGTGAAAAACGAAATCTCAGAATTACTATATTTTGTTTACATGAATAAATTGTACAAAAATTGCATTGAACACTCTACAAATCTGATATTTTTTCTCAAGAGACTTCTGTATGCAATGTTATAAAAGGCGCCGACGAAGAGCCATTTTGGAATCATAAAAAATAATGACGGGGGAAGTAGCAAGTTGATCCAGCATTCGTTTTGGCACACCTCACATAGGTTCTATGTTTCATGCCCTTTCCTCATCTCACGTTTCCTCTTTGCCTCTGTCTTTCTCTTTTTCTATTTTTATCTCTTAATAGTTAAAGAAAAATGAAATATACATGCATCATCGCTCGCTGATATTCATACATTTTTATCCCACTGTAAATCTTAAATGAAACCTAGTTTTACGTCTATGTCACAAAATGATATGAGTTTTACTGGGAGGTCCGCGGGCTGGATTGCAATAATAAAGCATAGCAGGGTGACGGGCTGGCCGCTAAGCCTTCACGGGCCGGATGTGGCCCGCGGGCCAGAGGTTGCCCGCCCCTGCTGTAAACGATTCATTAGATGCTTAAGTTATATAGAACCGGAAGTAAACAAAGTATGGCATCCTAAAATGAGTGAAACCAATGGTCATGACTGATTAAAAATAAAGGCATCGTGCACTCTATAAATTCGAAATTTTGAGCCAGTGTATATATATATATATATATATATATTAATAATAATAATAATAATAATAATAATAATCCAGGTAACACATCCACAGAATAGTAATCCAAAGAATTTCAACCGGGTTTATAAAAAGTGCTCAATATCAAATAGAGCTTTTATATATGATTATTTTTATTTACACAGACATTTACAAAATCTGCGACACTGGCATGTCGATGTTATCGATCAACAGCTATTATAAACTGAGATCTCATCAGGCAGAGTTAAAATCCTATCTTAACCTTAGATCATATTTGGAAAGAATGAAATGGAGAAAAAAGAAAAATTTAGAATTTAAATTTGGAAAGCCATGTGGTTGGGACCGTTAAGAATCAAAATAAAAGAATAACAAAATATTAATATAAAATATAAAATAAAATAAATTTTAAATTTCTTTTCTTTTTTCTCAATTTCATTCTTTACAAATATGATCTAAGATAGTTGATACTAATGTAGATACACATAAAGAAGTTAATAATAGTTATGTTTTCAAAATAA
This sequence comes from Sepiola atlantica, assembly GCA_963556195.1. Lineage (NCBI taxonomy): Eukaryota > Metazoa > Mollusca > Cephalopoda > Sepiida > Sepiolidae > Sepiola > Sepiola atlantica. The sequence goes on along the minus strand of OY744537.1, from coordinate 73,999,114 downwards.
CTTATTTCTTTTCTACATTAATGATTAAACTTAACTAAAGCAAATGGTGCATAACAAAATAATAGAATATCTCGGCAGTGAAACGCTTGGCTCTTCCGTTCACTTCTTTTTAATTGTAAAATTTACTAAAGAAACTAAATACAATTATAGTTATTTTTGTTATTTCTTTACGAACTTGTACAAAAATTTTCTTAAAGGTCTGATGTTCTACCAACTGAGCTATGAAGGCTGAACTTTTATCACTAACCGGCAGATTGTTACCAGTGTCGACTAAGGGAAGAGTCTATCAGACATGTGTATGCAGTGTGATAATGTATGGAAGTGAAATCTGGCCAATGAGGGTTGAGGACATGGAGAGAAAGGATATGAGAATGATACAATGCATGTGTAATGTGAGTCTTAAAGACAGGCTTAGATCTGATGATTTTAGGGGAGGATTAAGTCATTATAGGGATATGTGTGCAGAACGGGAGGCTTCCTTGGTATGGTCACATTGAAAGAATGGACGAGGGCTCTTAGTAGATGTAGGACAGTTGAGGTAGCAGGGTCTTTGGCAGGAGAAGACCAAAGAAAATATGGGAGGAAGTGATAAGGATAGATTTGAGAGTAAGAGAGATAAATAAAGACCTGGCCAGAGATAGGTTAGTTTGGAAGTCAATTTTTAAGAGCTGTCCAATGCATGCCAGCATGTAAAATGGATGTTAAACTGAATATGATCATGATGGCTTCCTTTAAGATTTATCCACAAACTTGTTTATAATGTGTATTAAAATACAGTTAGAAATTACTAATACTTGTTCATTATTTATTAAAATCGGGTCTTTAAAATCAATGTGAAGTAGCCATTCGTGAACCACCATTTTGTTGCATGTATAAAGTGAATTTGGTATTAAAAGGAAGTACATTAGATAAACGATCTAATCTTACATGTGTATTTGTGTTAGATAATAGGGGTGCAGAGAGTAGGAGGTCTCCTTGAAAGGTGGTAGGAGTAGCAGCGGAAGTCAGAAGTGACGTCATGTCGGTGGGAGTCTTTTTCGATCTTTTTTGTTCCTGACTGACAAACAGAGCGGAGGTGAGTAAGCGCCGGTCCACTCACTGTCAGTAGGCGGGGGAGGCCGATGCGGTGGCACAAAATAGCCTAACGAAAGCCCTTTCTGATTCCTTCATTCTTTCTCTCCTGTGCAAAACAACCACACCGTCTGTGTCGTCTGTTTATGTTGAATAAGCTTCTAAAACTAGACCAACGTCCCCTCGTTATTGTTCAGAAGACAAGATACACCAGCCGGTGGAGATGAAACCCGGGCACCCATGAGAAGGTAAGCAAAAATGCAACATTTGTATGTTTTTATATAAATAAATAAAATATATCCGTCCCATCATATGAAAAGTTAACGAGTAAAAAAAGTACCTTTTTCTAGGCTCCAAACGAAACCATTTCAAGTGGTGAGGGGAAGCGAAAAAGCAAATAGCAAGTCAGATACCCCACCCCACTGTTTTAAATGAATTCAGAAAAAAGTCCTCCACTCCACTATAAATAAAAAGTCAACGGTAAGTGTTTTTTAATCTTTAGGTCATCAGAAATGATAATAATTTATATATGAAAAATTAAATGATTAATGTAATGTTATGATTTTATATGAATATTAGTGCGAACAGCAACAGAAAACTTTTTTATGTCATGTTTTGATGAAGGGTGTACTCTAGTATAGTATAAGACATTATTGCTTGAGTATTGAAATAAAAAAATGTAACCATAGTTAATAAGATGGAAAAAATCCTGCTATAGTACTAAATAAATGCTCTGCTGAGCTGGTCCCTGTCCTCTCCAAACGTTAAAACAAATGCCTTGCTGAATCTTGCTAGAAAATTGCCTCTGTGGTACCAGTGGTGAAAAGTTCTGGTGAAAGAATTTATCTGCAAAATTATCGTCCGATCAGTATCTTCTCGCTCTTCGCTAAAATCTTTGAGTCACTAATCAATCTAGCGTTAGTCCACCACCTAGTTAATGCTAAACTCCTTTCTGACCATCAGTATGGATGTAGGCATGCCTGTTCTACTGCAGATATCCTAACGATCAACTGTGAACGCATATATCATACACTGGACAAGGCAGGAGAAGCTAGGGCGGTAGCACTTGATATATCAAAAGCATTTGACAGGGCTGGCATAGAAGGCCTGGACAAGAAAGGTGAAGCTAGATTACTTGGAAACCATTAGTTTCTGGAGATTTTCAGTGGCACATTCTGATTCCTTGTACAAAAATACACTTATATGGTAAATTTCATTGCTTAATCTTGTGTTTTAACAAAGATATAACATTTTTACTGAAAAATTAGTGTAAAAAATGTGACGAAACGCATATGGTCTTAAAGAGGGGAAAATATCCAATTGCGCGAGGCACAAAAATAGTCATAACTTCCTTATTTTTAGTCAGATTTAAAAAATTTTAAAAGATTATCTCTTAGATCATCAAGCTCTTTCTATATATGCCATTATTGAGATATTTTAAGCAATTTAAATTTTTTCATGTGTATTGCTACATGAAAGCCTAGATAAGGAAGGTGAAGCTAGGGCGGTAGCGCTTGATATATCAAAAGCCTTTGACAAGGTCTGGCATGAAGGCCTGGACAAGGAAGATGAAGTTAGGGCGGTAGCGCTTGATATATCAAAAGCCTTTGACAAGGTCTAGCATAAAGGCCTGGACAAGGAAGATGAAACTAGGGCTGTAGCTTTTGATATATCAAACGTCTTTGACAAGGTCTAGCATAAAGGCCTGGACAAGGAAGATGAAGTTAGGGCGGTAGCGCTTGATATATCAAAAGCCTTTGACAAGGTCTAGCATAAAGGCCTGGACAAGGAAGATGAAGTTAGGGCGGTAGCGCTTGATATATCAAAAGCCTTTGACAAGGTCTAGCATAAAGGCCTGGACAAGGAAGATGAAGTTAGGGCGGTAGCGCTTGATATATCAAAAGCCTTTGACAAGGTCTAGCATAAAGGCCTGGACAAGGAAGATGAAGTTAGGGCGGTAGCGCTTGATATATCAAACGTCTTTGACAAGGTCTAGCATAAAGGCCTGGACAAGGAAGATGAAGTTAGGGCGGTAGCGCTTGATATATCAAAAGCCTTTGACAAGGTCTAGCATAAAGGCCTGGACAAGGAAGATGAAGTTAGGGCGGTAGCGCTTGATATATCAAAAGCCTTTGACAAGGTCTAGCATAAAGGCCTGGACAAGGAAGATGAAGTTAGGGCGGTAGCGCTTGATATATCAAAAGCCTTTGACAAGGTCTAGCATAAAGGCCTGGACAAGGAAGATGAAGTTAGGGCGGTAGCGCTTGATATATCAAACGTCTTTGACAAGGTCTAGCATAAAGGCCTGGACAAGGAAGATGAAGTTAGGGCGGTAGCGCTTGATATATCAAAAGCCTTTGACAAGGTCTAGCATAAAGGCCTGGACAAGGAAGGTGAAGCTAGGGCTGTAGCTCTTGATATATCAAAAGCCTTTGACAAGGTCTGGCATGAAGGCCTGGACAAGGAAGATGAAGCTAGGGCGGTAGCGCTTGATATATCAAAAGCCTTTGACAAGGTCTAGCATAAAGGCCTGGACAAGGAAGGTGAAGCTAGGGCTGTAGCTCTTGATATATCAAAAGCCTTTGACAATGTCTTGCATGAAGGCCTTTTCCCTGTAAATCATTTATTTCTTTATGAAATAAATGTTTCAAAGTATAGTATCTGTTCTGTCAGAGGATTAAATTCTTCTAATTTGATGCAATTTTTTAAATTTTTATCCAAAGTGCTCCTTTTTTGGGAGCTGGATTTACCCAAATTAAAAACTGACGTTGCAGACCGCTACTGTAGACGCAAGGGGCTACTGAGAAAAAAGAAAAGGGAGAAGTTTGGGAGGGGAGGGGTCAACCTAAATTGGGATCTTCGCAGCGAGATGTCTGTTTACATTAGTTTTAAATTTCTGCATGTCAGTACTGTCGGGGAAACAGGGGGAAGGGAGGGAGTTCCAGAGGCCAGCAGCACGATGAAAGAAGCTATTTGAGTAGAAGGCTCTCCGGCATCTGGGGACCTCCACAGTGAATGAATGAGATTTAGTTGATTGTCGAGTTTAGTGAATTTATGTCGAGGGGGCACCACAGTAGCCAATTCATCGGAGCATAATCCATTGAAGTATTTATAAAACAAGCACAAGGATGCTACATTGCGGCGATGGGACAGGGACTGGAGCTTGGTTGACAATGAGGGACCTATTAGGTTGGTGACTCTTTTTTGGACCTTGTCAAGGAGGGAGAGACTAGTAGATGATGCACCAGCCCAGATGTGACAACAATACTCCATGCATGGGTGGATGGTGGCTTTGTAGAGATACAGGATAATGTCAGGTGTGAGGAATTTACTAGCACGGTAGAGGGAGCCAACCTTCTTTGCGGCAGCCTTGGCAATGTCTTCAATGTATTTGTTCCAATTCATGTTACCTGTGAAGGTTAGGCCGAGGAGTTTGAATGATGAACTCTCAGGTAGGGTGTTATTTGCCATGACAATCGGTGGTTGGAGAGGTTTCTTGTAGTTATTGAAGGAAAGGAGCTTTGTCTTTGCGGCATTAAAAGTTACCAACCATTTATGACCCCAATCCACTACAGCCTGGAGGTCATTTTCTAAAGATTAAGCCATTGCCTCGGATATGATCGCGTCGGTTTTGCCAACATGGCGAGAGTAAAGCGTGGTGTCGTCAGCAAATAAACCAATCTCAGACTCTATGTCATCAGGGGGATAGATCATGAACAACAAAGGTCCAAGGATAGATCCCTGGGGTACACCAGCATTTATGTCATGTTGCTTAGATGAATGGCCATCGAGGACAACCTGGATTTTTCTTTTGTTTAGGAAGGATCTAATTATATTAAGTAATTGCCCAGTAATACCGTATGAGCGTATTTTCAGAAGCCCTTTATGCCACACCTTGTCAAAGGCCTTGGATATATCAAGCGCTACTGCCCTAGCTTCTCCTGCCTTGTCGAGTTTATTATACATGCGTTCAGAGATGACCGTTAGGATGTCTGCAGTAGATCATGCTTGTCTAAATCCATACTGGCGGTCAGAAAGAAGTTTAGCATTAACTAAGTGCCGTACTATCGCTAGATTGATTAAGGATTCAAAGATTTTAGCAAAGATCGGCAGTAGACTGATTAGGCGGTAGTTCTGAGGATCGGTTCTACTCCCAGAACTCTTGTAGACTGGTACCACAGAGGCAATTTTCCAGCTATCAGAGAAGCAAGATTCAGCTAGGCATTTATTGTAGAGTTTGGAGAGGACAGGGGCCAGTTCAGCAGAGCATTTCTTTATTACTATTACAGGTATAAGATCAGGTCCACAAGCTTTGGAGGTGTCAAGGTTTTTTATGATGTCTCTAACCTGGGATGGGGTGATGACCAGGTTATCAAGTGTGGCTTCGGTTCGCAAAGGAAATTTGGGGAGGGGGTGGTTATCTGAGTCCAAAGTAGAGTTAGAAGCGAAATGCTGGGCAAGTAGTTCAGCCTTATCAGTTGCCGTGCAAACGACATCATTGTGGTTTGATAGTGGGGGAATCGTTGATTGATCATTATTCACTACACTATTGTAGATTTTCCAGAAACCGCAAGTACCTAGTTTCTGTGACTGGATGCGTTTTTTTGTTAACACATTATACCTTCTCTTCGCTTCGCCTATCACGGCCTTGCAATTATTTCTTGACTCTATAAATTTATGTCTATTAGTAGCTGACTTATGGCGACCGAATTTACGGAATGCTTGTTGCCTCTCAGAAATGGCAGCTGCACATTCTGAGGTGATCCATTGAGGAGAGTGGGGCTTGCTAAAGAATTTTCGCATGGGGACATAGGCTTCAATGCCTGCTTTGACCCATTCAGTTAATTCGTTTGCACACTGGTCGGCAGGGAGTGAGGTTTCCCTCCATGGGGCGTCACTGATGTGATCTCTGATTAACTCAAAATCAGCCTGCTCGTTAAATCTTGTTGTTTTGAGCAACGGTTCATCAGCTTTTGGACGACTTTTTAGGGTGATATGTATCATTAGCACAATGTGATCAGCATTCCCGAGTGGGCTATGGGCTTTCGTCACACAAGCCTCGGGCATTGAGGTCAAGAAAAGGTCTAGAAGTGAGGCTTGTTGGTCTACTCGATCGGGAATGTGGGTCGGAAAATCGACAGTCTGAGAGAGGGAGTGAGCTAAGGAGAAATTATACGTAGAGTTGCCGGCTGCGTCAGTAAGGCTGGAGAATCCTAACAAGTCGCGGTGGTGGGCATTAAAATCCCCAAATACATGTATCTGGGCATTCGAGTCAATTAAGAGTGCTCTTCTATGCTTTCAGAGACAGAGTTTAGCAGAGTACAGTCCTGGGTCGACGGGTAGCGGTATAAGAAATATAAGTAACTGACGTTGTGATGTAAAGTCAATCTAAAGCACATGTAGTCGTGTTCATCTGATTCTAACCTATGTTCTCTAGTCAAGGGGAGGGTGTTCCGAACATAAACTCCTAGCCCTTGCATATGTTTGTCAGAGTCTTTACGGTAGAGTGGGAGGTAGGGAGGTAGTCAGTCATGTCAAAGTGGTGAGAGGAGATGAGGATTGAAGGTTAGTTTCACTTAGAGCTAGGATATCCGGGGAGTTTGTCAGGAGAAAGGTTTCTACGTCGTTGATGTTGGTTCTAAGTCCCCGGATATTTGTGAATGCGAGCCTCAAGGGCGGAGGCGAAAGTGTTTTTTGTTGGGTGTCTGGTTTAGGTTTGCTTTTATTTTTTTGTAATGACATGTTTGTTTTGATTATAGAGTGGGTTGGTCAAGTTGGGTACTTGTTTGGTGTCAATAAGCTCACACAACCAGTCCATTAGTCACGACCTGGTCCATGGGGGTTGTGACCTCGGGAATTAATTTTTCTTCTGCCATTTGCTAAAATTAGCAATTTTAAAGTTATTAATTTAATTATATTTTAAATAAAAAACAATAATACATTTATGCAATCTAATATTAAGTTTAAGCTACATTGTTAAAAATACTTTATCTAATAAATTACAAGTAGATTATTAATTTATACTTTAAAGATATAACTCTATAAAACCATATTGAAATATAAAGCCTTAAATGTCAATCATTAGTCATGTAAAACCTTAATGTCCATTATTGTTATTATGTCAATATTATGTTCGTTACTTGTGTCTGTCTTTCTGTTTGTTCCAGAAATGGTTCAATGTCAACATTCTTACCAGACATGTTAGAATAAAGTTTTTCCAACAAATACAAAAAATAAGACTTTTCTTCAATATTAACATACAAATTTTATATTTAAATTTTAAAGCGAAAGAAATAGAAATGTAAGAATTTTTTAAAGTCAAATTTATAACTTTATTAATTACTAGCTAAAATATGCGACCGGAAGGAGCATATTTTTGATATCATGGTGAACGAACATATACTACACTGAAAAAGAAGGAAGTAACAACAGTGTTAAATAACTGTGCCAGAAAAATCAAATAAAAAAAAAGTTTTGACTGTAATTAAACCGAACCGAATTTCGTGCAACTCACTTTCTGCCTTTTTCTCCAAAACGTTTTTACTGTCTTTTGATTTCCAACGAAAAAATCGTGCAACCCACTTTCTGCCTTTCTTTCTCCAATCCTAAAATCGCTTCCGTTCTTTCACAGCTGTCCTCTTCATTTATCTCCTCTGATCTCCACATATGTAAATCACATAAACACCTGCACCTAAGAGAAGCCCCTTTTAAATTTGCATACGACATGCAAAGCACCCCCTTCTCTTTCCTGATGGTGAGTGTTCCTCTTTATTGTCACAGACAGAGGATGGTATCATGACGAAGGCCCCCTACTCCTTAAAAAGATGAGTTAATAACTGGGAGGCTGATATGACACCAGAACAGATAGTAGACTACTCCCCCAAACAGAGATAATCATGGAACGAACATATACTATACTGCCCCCCCTCCTCAAAAAGAGGAGGCAATACTTGGAAGATCGACCCATAAAAGGAGAAGGTAATTCCTGTGAGTTTCATATCATGACAATATAACAGATACTACATTACCCCTCCTCCAAAGGAGGTTGTAATACCTGGAAGGATTACCCCCACCCCCTTAAAAAGGACAGTCTTATGACAACAGAACCGATACTACAATACCCCCCCCATCCATTAAAAGATAATACAATAATAGATTAAATCATTTCTTTTTTCGCTCTCATTTAAAAATGCCTAGCAATAAAAATATTATTTTGAAGGTTCTTTTTTAAGATCAAAGTGTAATATCTGTTCTCAGCATCCCAGCGATCTCAGACGTTTTACTATCGACGAAAATATTGCGTATATATAAGTAAATACAACAATGCAAAATTACAATTGTATATTATAGAATATTAATTTATTAGAAGACCTAAAAGTCTACTATATATATTTCAAAATCTAATGTTGTATTGTAGAATTAAATAGGCACAACCTGTTTGATGTTAATATAGTTAGGTTGAAAGAAAAAAGTTTCGCATTTATTAATTTAGATTAAAAAAAAAACGCAATGATACATTTATTATAGTGGACCTTGGGTTTACTTTTGCCAGCCTCGTAACTCTTGCTTCCCATATTTTGTCCTTTAGTCCTCATATTCCATAAGCGATGTTTCTGATAAAGGGGGAATAATTGCTGTTTTCTGTGCCGGAATCTATCCATCTAACACTTATCGTAAGCCAGTTTTAGACCTTGAAGTAACATATTTTTTTTAGCTTCTTACATCAAGTGGCTTCATGCCTTGTCTGGATCCATTTCCATAAAAAACATATAATACCATAAAATTGAAATTAAAACAAAAATAAATAAGATTATGGAATAAATGTATAATAGATTATTATGAAGGATATTTATTTTTGTTGTTGTTGCTACTATTATTATATCAATATTATTATAATAATATAATAATAATAATAATGCACTATTAGAAATAAAAAAAGGAAAACTGGAGACAACAGAGGGCATGGAACTCCCCAACCAAGAGGAAATGAGGGCGCTAGGCGAACAGGATAGCTACAAATATCTTGGAGTTCTGGAAGCAGACACCATCAAATCTACAGAAATGAAAGAGAAGATTGGAAAAGAATATTTACAAAGAACAAGAAAACTCCTAGAAACGAAATTATATAGCAGGAATCTAGTAACAGGAATAAACACCTGAGCAGTAGCACTAATAAGATACTCTGGATCATTCATAGGCTGGACCAAAGAGGAACTCAGGCACCTTGACCAGAGGACTAGAAAATTAATGACCATGCACAACGCACTACATCCAAAAGATGATACGGACAGACTCTACATGAAAAGAAACGAAGGGGGAAGAGGACTGGTAAGTATAGAAGATTGTGTGGAAGACTCAAAAAAAGAGCTGGAGAAATACATAAATCAACACATGGAAATCCTTATCACTGCAGCAAGAGACACCGTTCCAACGAACAAGTCGGGAAGTACCGAAACTAGAAACAAAACGACAAGAAAAGAAAAGTGGGAAGAAAAACAACTACATGGACACTTCAGAAGACTGACAAGAGAAGAAACCGACGAAAATAGCTGGGCATGGGTAAGAAAAGGACACTTGAACAGAGAAATGGAATATTTACTGATGGCACACAGAACAATGTAATTAATAATAATAATAAATAATAATATTATTATCATTATTTTTTAATTTATTTATTCATTAAAAAAAAAATATTATGTATTTGGTGCTCCCTAACTTTTAAGTGAAAGAAATACTAACAAAACAATTTTTCCAATCCTCAAATCTGGCTGCGGACCACTGGTGGTCCGCATGGACCACGTTGGGCACCACAGTTCTAAATCACTTCTTTGGGTTATTCTTCAAGCCACTCCCGCTTTATTGGCAAACATTTTAAATTAAAATATTCTCTGATTCTATTTATCTTCCTCCCACAAGGTAAGATGTGACACAAGGTCGGGAAAGTGGGAAAAAACCAGCGCTCAAGAATTTGAGCACTCTGGCTATTTAAAAATTGCCTGGGCAGCCTCGTCGGCATTCCCCGGTAGGGGCGCCTCAGGCGATTAGCCATAAACTAACCCCCTCTCAAAGGGTGAGAAGGCAAAACCTTGGAGGGTGGGCCTCCTAGAACGGCACAGGACGGACAACCGATAGACCGGCGTAAATCCAGACCCGAAGGCCTGGAAGTAAAGTCGGAGTATTTGTTTGAAGGGAGGGGGGGGGGTAATCATTTTTAATTGTATCTTGTAATTTTTGTAAATACAAGATTTTCAAAACTTTTTAAAAAGTTAATATTTACGATTGTTGTCAAAGATGCAAGGGAGATAATCGTAGCTGGCAACTTTCTCATGTGAGAAGACAAAATATTTGTTTAAATTTTAGGCGTTTTCACAATTGTTTTACTGTAACTTGACATGCCATCTATACATTTGATTTGAAACAATGGAGATGACGGTGACTAAGTGGTTAACGACACGGACCTGGGTGTGTTAAGTTCGAATCCAGTTCGTTCCACAGAAACACGTTCACTTAGTCCCTCCCGTAAGAAAGGGTTCTAACTAGAAAAATATCGGGGAAACCAATGCCAACAATAGAATCATCTGATTCATACGAAATGAATGAATTTGAAACAATTTACAAAAGTATCCAATCCATATTAATTCAGAATTATTTTTTTGTGAATTACTTCATTATGCAATATTTTAATCATAACTCATCAATCTGCTCTTATCTCCAATGATACCACAAAAATGCCACACATGGAATTGTTAATAAAATTCACAATTCTTTTCTGCAATATTTAGTACAAATAAACTTCAGTTTATGCCTGACTTATCCACCACGTTTCAATCATGAATATCCAACAGTCTTTGTTCTATTACCATTCAATGAAATGAGGAGAGGGGGCACTTTGACGATCGTCTCATCAGTAAGACAGTAAGTATGATCCTGAATGAGCTTCACACTCACTGGACCATACCCCCCTCTCACGATTTTTATCTGCGGGGTTATCGCAAAGATGTCTATAAAAACAATCCCCAGAATATTCTTGAACTGAAATGTTCCATCAAATCAGTTGTATCCAGGTGTGCTTGCAGTGCAGAGGTGCACATTTGGAGCATGAATCATTGAACGCCAATAAAGCAGACTGTTGGACATTGATGACTAAATCTTAGTGGACAAGTCAGGGATAAAAATAATTTTAAATTAATATGGATTGAATACTTTTGGATATTGTTTCAAATAAAATGTATAGATGATTAGGGCGTGGCATATTAGGTGACATTAAAACAATTGTCCCTATTTACTTGCCTCGGATTTTAAATCTTCCATCAAACAAAAAGGGGCACTCTGGATTCGGACAAAAATTAAAATTGCCTCAGTCTAGAAAGAAATCTCCTTCACTGACCGAAGACAGAAAAGATGAAGTGCAATATCCGAACAGATATTACTTTGTTCGTAGGCAAAAGGCGAAGGAATCATTAAAAACATTGTCATATATTTAGCAAATATTTCATGAAGTTTATTTATGTCAAATAATAATCATTTGTTTCTCCTCTCTTCTTTCTTCCCTCTCTCGCAGTCTTTCCCCTCCTTTCATAACGTTATTCACTGTGCACGAATACAAGCAAGAAAGCCCACCATTCATCATTTATTATGTCACCAAGAATCTCTTCCCTTCCCTCTCTTTGGTTTAACGGATCATGTCACTCTTTTGTGACGTTGTCAAATGTGCACGGTGACAAACACAAAAAAACCCACATCATTTTATAAGTATATAGATAGGTTGATTCGATAATCACTGATCAGTTAGTTGCATCATACGATCCTAGGAGCTTTGGTTGGATTGTAGAAAGGATTGTGAATTTTGTTAACGATTCCATCGGTGGCACTTTTGTAGGGTCACCCTCATGTAATTTGTGCTGTAAAGGCATCGTCTGATACAAGCAAGATTACCACATTTTATTAAATATCGGCTGTTTGACATTCGATTCATCCTGGCTGGTTTTCTTGTGTTAGGTTTTATGGCATTTCAACTACCATTGCGAAAACCGTACTTACGTATTGCATACAATTGGTTTGTAGATTAATTTGTTTTGTAGCCACATATTTTATATACAAATAGTCTGTAAAAGAGATTCTACCTGTAGATGAGGTCCTGACAGGTTGTTGTTTTGTTTTACAGCATATCAACCCTTTTCGGGTTATTTACTGCCGCATCCGGTCATTTTGATAAAACATTTTATGCCTCAAGTTCTTTATATTTTATAATATTATTCATAGTGTTTGGTTTGGTTGTTTTGTAGAAAAAAATGGTTTTGTTTTTGGCTTTGCAGAACATGATTGAGTTTTGCAAAGGGAAAGGAAACAAACAATAACATCAATGTTTGGTGCATTTTAGGCCAGGAAGCCAGTATCTTCAGACAGCTTGATCTGGTCACACCAGGCCCTGACAGGTACTATCACTCTGAGTTAGAGTGAATCTAGGAGTAGTGATAACTGAGGAGGAGGAGGAGGGGGGGGGATCCATATTCCCCAAATTGGGGCCTTACCACTGGATGCAGTTTTGTGTCACGCCCGGGACAGTTAAGAAAAGAGGAATGCATTAGTCGTGTGTGATTGATACATAGGCAGGATAATGGTGACTGGCTTCTTTCTCAAGCCTGGTATCCATTCTTCTATATTTCGTCTGAATGGGGCAAAAACTGGATGATCCCTTTAATGAGAAATAATACAAGCCGTCTAATCTAAGCTATAAATGCAAGTTCCTTTCTGTTGAACACTGTTATGACGGATGATTATGGTTGCCCGCCTGCTTGGCATAAATAGGATTTATTTCTCATCACGTTATGTCATGGTTGGAATTAGCCTCATTGGTTAGAGCGTTCGGAATTAGAGTTAAAGGTGACTCTTGTTCCGGAGTTTGAACAATTATCTCTACACTGATGATTCCGCAAGGATGAAACGAATATGTATCTAGATAATAATTATATATATATAATATATATATTAGATGTTTCTTTTTTTTTCTGAATGTGAGATGATATATATAATTATTTCCACAATCAGACAACGTCGCAGCCCACAACCTATGAAAGAAACAAACCGGAAGTCCTAGACTAGAGTTTCGCCCTCCTTTGGGCTCATCAGTAGAACACATCCGAACTCAGGATTCGAAACCCGAGTCACTTGCATGCCAAGCGAGTACTCTGCCACTGAGCTACCTCGCCACATACAATATACATACATAGATATATATGTAATATACATACTAGAGTTGGGCGGTTTTGAAATTTTGGTTTCGGTATCGGTTTTTTTCCCTTAAAACCTCGGTTTACGGTTCGGTTTTTCGGTTTTTTTGAAAAATTTTTTTTTACTATGGAAGCTATTCATTCTCTTGTGTGATGATTAGTTATTATTCAACGTTTAGTTGAATTATGCCACTGTTTCGATAATTTTGTGACTGAATCATTCTCCATGATATGAATCATATAAGTTTTAAGGTGTTGACTGTTGTAATCAAAGTTCTGATACCTTTTCAACAGTTAACTCGTTAAAACAGTGACCAAAGATTCATGAAAGATTTCTGAAGAATAAAACTGAGTTTTAATATACATTCTATCTAATTCTTTAACCCATCAGAAGCTAAAATATAACTCAGAAATGCAAGAAATTAAAAAACGAAAATTTATTTAAACAAACAAAATAATTTTACAAATAAAATTAAGCAAAAATGATGATGAAAATGAAATATTGTCAAAATTATTTGACAGATAAAAATTTTAATTTTTAAATAGGTGAAAATGTTTGCAAGACGCTGTGTCTTGTCGCGTAAAATAAACACATCATATACTTCTCGAATTGCCGGTGTTGACTGTTGGGATGTCTGTCATTTTGTGTGCTCGAAGTTCTGTCAACTGGTGCGTGTTGGGGTTAATATTTGTTTTTAAGACAGGGTAATAAAACTTTATAGACATGCGTAAGACTAGTAGTACACCCGAAAACTGCGCCAAAGGAAAAGGAAGGATGGTTAAAAAAAAGTAGAGATTATTAATTCACCTAAAGTCATTTTTTAAGCTTTAAGGTAATTTTAGTCATAGAATTCATGACTTGGATTAAAGTTTAATAATTAACCTTTCGAATAAATTGTCAACTCTAAATAAATACCATATTAACAATTTAGTAAAATATAAATCGTTGCATAGTCTACTTTTTGAATAACCCATTTTTGGGAGAGAAAACGGTATAGTTGAGAGATAGTTCTCTAGAAATGACAATTTATGTATGAAGTGGCTTTTCAAAAGTAAACAATGAAATGCCTAATGTTTAAAATAATTTTAAAAATCCGAATAAAGTGATACTAACATTGGCAACTACTTTTTTTCTTTTTAAATGTTTATACTCGCTCACTACTTTTCGTTTATTTACTTTTACAAGTATTTTTTTTTAATTTCATTTTAATAACTTATTTTTTTAGATAACTCTGAAACAAACAAATAATTATTTTACAATTTTGAGTTGAATCAAATAGATTTTCGACATCATACGGAACGCATTTGATTTTTTCTTTTTCATTTGAAAATAGTTTATGCTAAAAATACGATGTCATGTTGTCTGTCGTATTTCTCTTTTTTTCATTTGAAAATTCAAAATGTTAATGATAAACAAACTGTAAACAAAGATTTCTTCCTACAAGTAGCAATACACATGAAAAAATTTAAATTGCTTAAAATATCTCAATAATGGCATATATAGAAAGAGCTTGATGATCTAAGAAATAATCTTTTTAAATTTTTTAAATCTGACTAAAAATAAGGAAGTTATGACTATTTTTGTGCCTCACACAATTGGATATTTTCCCCTCTTTAAGACCATATGCGTTTCGTCACATTTTTTACACTAATTTTTCAGTAAAATGTTATATCTTTGTTAAAACACAAGATTAAGCAATGAAATTTACCATATAAGTGTATTTTTGTACAAGGAATCAGAATATGCCACTGAAAATCTCCAGAAATAAATGGTTTCCAAGTAATCTGCACTAAGTACACATAAATATGCTGCAATACCTGAAAAATACCATGAATCCATTAAAAGAAAGAAGTTAGAAAACTCAAAGTTGAATTGTAATACATTTTATGTACAAGAAACTAAAATCTAATACTAGGACTGTTTAAAAATGAATATATTGCAAGATTTCTTTAGCATTATTGTAGATTTACACCTTCTGCTAACTCACCCCCTTACCTCCCCAAAATATGAGATTCTACTTTTTTTATTTAGGCAATTACATGTTAACACCCTGAAAAACTTGGCAGAAAGAAAGAAACAAAAACAATTATTTTAGAATTTAAAGTGGGGATCAGTTTCACATAAAATAATCCCCCATTTCAAGGCCATTCTAGCGTTTTAGGACAGTTAATTATTTTTTCTATGGGAGATAAATCTTGTGCGTTTTTCTTGTTTTTTTTGTTTAGACGATTATGAGGGTCTTTGTGGGAGGAGGGGGGCTTACCACTTGAACTTCAGGTTAGTGGTAGGGCTAGGGGCAATTAAGTGTGAACACCCTGAAAACTTAGCAGAAAGAAAAAAAAAACAATTCATTTAGAATTTCGAGTGGGGGATTAGTTTCACATATATTTGATGTAGAATAATTCACCATTTCCGGGCCATTCTAGCGTTTTAGGGCATTAATCAATTTTTTTCTATGGCAAATAAATCCTGTGCGTTTTTTTTTATGGGCGTCTGCTTTTTTTTTTTTTTTTTTAATTTTTTTTTAAAGATGATTATGTGTGGTTTTAATGGGCTTTTTTGTAAGATATGGGCTTCCTACTCGGACTTAGCGTTAGTGATAAGGTTAAGGAAGGGGTTTTGTTTTGGATGGAGGTTGCCATTCGGACTTAGTGTTAGAGTTCAGGGAGTTTTTTTAGGGGTGGCTTGCCACTCATATTTAAGGTTAATGGTACGATACGTTCAAGAAGGCATTTTTAGGAGGTGGGTTTGTTAGTCGTACCTAGAGTTAATGGTAGAGTAATTATTTATTTTATAAATTTCACTAAAAGGCAAGAATGGCCGGCAAATCGGAGATCATTTTACATTAAATTTATATGCGAAACTGATCCCCCACTCTAAATTTTAAATTATTTTTTGTTTTCTTTTTTCTTTTTTTTGCCAAGACTTTAAGACGTAATCGCCTAAAAAAGTAAAATCTTAATTTTTTTTTAAATTGGCGACTAGAAAGTCATTACTACTAGAAGTTCGAAAGTTGAGTGAAAACCAGTATTTTTTATAAAAGAACCAAATAGGATTAACTTTTTTAAGCACAAAAAGTATTTTTATCTTACTTTTAAAGAAGTTTATAAACGAATTTTACAAAGCTTTACAAGACGCTGCTGCTGATTGATTGTTATATCAGCAATACTAGCAGCCATTGTTGACTTTCGCTCAAAAAAAGGACAATATTTTTTAGGATAAGATAATTAAAATTACTATTACCGAAAGACAAAACAACGTACAATTATAATTTTAATGCATAAAAAAAGATGAAAGATTAATTTATTTACTAGTTGGGTACGAAAAATGTAAGGATATTCATTTCCTAACAAAATGATGGTATTTTGAGCTCTTAAAGTGCTTTAGTTTTTAAGATATGACTATTTTAATAGAACTACCCTCAAATATGTGATTATCCAAACAGTTTTCTGGTCGATGTGTATTGCTAAGTACATTAAATGTTTTTATCATATATTTGTTCAATCTGTCCTCTTACTAATATAACATTTTTTGGTAATATTCAATTTTATTAAAATCGGAAAATCTTTTCAACCGTGTTTCCTTGTATATGGTGACTTACTGTAGTAAAAACACAATACCGAACGGTTACGGTTTAAAAAAAAAAAAAACGATTCGGTATGGAGACAGAACCGAAAAACCGCGTTTTTTCGGTAAAACCGCCCATCTCTAATACATACATATATATGTAATGTGCATATGAGTGCTATGTATAATTAGAAGTGACGGTGGATCAGTTACTTTCCAAATTTGCAAGTATCAAAACTAAAAATCACGATTAAGGAAATAAAATTAATCCTTAATAATAGCTGATTTTATTACGCGAGCCAGCAGATCTCTGGTGCATATATGTAGAGATCAATGCAACAAAATGGATAAAAGAAAACAATACAATAACATTGTTTCATATGATGATATTTTTTATTTTTCATTATCAGAAACCTTCCTCAGAAATGACTGAAGATGGTATAAAATTTATTTTTTTTTTTTTACAAAAATTGACAAATAGAGAACGAAAGGGGAGCAGAAAAAAGAACAATTATGAAAGACTGAGAAAAAAAGAACAAACACGGGAGTGGGATTCAAAACATACAAGGTGATAGAAAAAAATATAGGAAAAAAAAAATTAATCCTTAAATGTCTTATTTTTTATATTGGTTTGAAAAAAAAAAATCAAGGATACTGATTACCTATTTAGCGGGTGTGCTGATGCAACATCATACTAATACCTACTTACATTTGCCAACAGGCTCGTTGCAGATGTGAAACAAGTTGCAGTTTTACACATCTTTGTTGAATATTATATTAAATAGGCATTTTGTTGGAATGTGTCATATTTGAAACAAAACACATTGAAGGGGTAAATACAGAAAGTAACCCCCCCCCCCCTATTTTGTCCTTTAGTCCTCACATTTAATGAGTGATGTTTCTTTCCAAGGGAGAATAATTGTTGTCTGAGTGGGTGGTATGTGAAGATGTTCAATCCTCTTATAGTATTCATCATCATTCAAGATGTCAATCTATCCATCTCATTAACCCTCATCCTCGAGTGTATTTTAGCCTTGATAAGTGCTGATTTATTAGTAGGAAAAAAATTAGAGAAGGCAGTGAAAAAAGAAAGAGGATAAAATTTGTGACATGCGTGCAGGCATTTGAATCTGCGTGTAGGTAGATTGGAACAAAAATTCAAATTGCCTCAGTTTTCAAAAGTTTCTCCTCCTCTGACTGAAGAACAGATTTGAATTATTTATTTGCAGAAAATATGAAAATAATTAGGCATAAGGCCATCAAAAGTGTGGGGCGAATGAGTGTCGTTGGTCATCTTTGGTATAAAGTGATAAAAATGTCTCTCCTACTCTTAACTAGAATCATCTAAGAGACATTTTTATCACTTTAAACCAGACACTCATTTTCCCTACACGTTTGATGGCCTTGTGGTTAATTTGTTTTGAATGTAAATTCTTTAATATTTTCTGCAAATAAATAATTTAAAGTGTAGTATCTGTTCTTACCTCAGTCAGAGGAGAAGTCACCTTCTGAGACTGAGGCAATTTTAAATTTGTTCCAATCTCGAGTACCCCATTTTGAGGGAGCTGGATTTTCTCCACATTAAAACTACTTTGATCATAGCTCAAAGCTGGACAGAGTAAATCAAATTGTCAGGTGTAATTGTGATGGAAAGACTCTTATTATGGATTGAATGGGTTTTATCAGTGAAGCTAATGTGAAAGTTAATGTGTGCTAGAAACCTAACATATGATAGTAAAGAAGGTTTTTAATGGCTCTCGTGTTTGTATATTCTCTTATGAAGGTTTTGCTGTGTTTCACCAATGTAGGTTTTGTTGTATTTTTTTGAATAGGTGTGTGTGCAGTATTTGTGCATTTCATGGTGTTACTGATATTTTTAATGATTTTTGAGAGTTTGAAATTTTTAATTTCTTGTACAGAAATTTGTTGTTTATATGGAAGATGAATGTTGTGAGTATCAGGATTGTGGATGTTTTTTTTATATATTAAAATGTAATTGTTAAATTAATTAAAGTTAATAAAATGATAATTTACATTAGGACTACTATTCTAATCTTGGTTGTTATTCTCACAACGTTTCGGCCGATGTAACCTCCAACCTTCCTCAGGCGCATCTTGTCAAACTCGGCTTACATCAGCCGAAACATTGCAAGAACAACATCCAAGATGAGAATAGTAGTTGGAATAATCCAAATTATCAAACCTCACCTAAAAAATTACGAAACATAAGAAGTTTGTGCAATATCAATGTGATAGAGCTTTAGGATAATTATACATACTTTTTTTTTCTTCTTTCAAATCAGCATTGGACAAGTCAAGATAGTCGGGGCGTAATGCAATAAAAACTGACCAAAATATTATTCTATTTTATTAAATGCAAAGTATCAAATTCCATGAACATTTCTTGTGTTTCTAACTTTAATTATTTAATTTTTTGCTTAATCTATAGTTATATCTTTTCAAGAAATGCCTCAATAATATCAAGGAATTGGAAAATTTTAATTAAATTTACTTGAATGATGATAAAGCTAGAAATAAAATAGTTTGTGCAAGTCTACTATATTATATGCTAACTTTCAGGATTTGTGCAAGTTTGTGGTCTCCAAATCTTACTCCCCCAATATATAGTTTTGGTACTTGTGAAGTGTAGGTCCGAAAAAAAAATTTTTATTTTATTTTTAAGTTGAGGAGAGAACTCTAGTTTCAAGTTTCAAACACGATTTATCTGAAAATGGATTTTACTATTGTAATTATTAAAAAAATGAAAAATAAAATTATTTTGAAAAATAGGGTTAGTTTTACACTGGGTAAAATTCGGCAATTTGTTGGAAAACAGTTCCAGTGAAGTGTCCTTTCAGAATTTTTGTTAACACATAAATTCGGCTAGGTACGATTCCACCATTTGCGTGTGGGTGCCACATTCAACCTTGTTTCTTTTCTTCGCCTCATTCCACATTCGTTCTACGTGGTTAGTTGTGGCACCTTGCAAGTTCAGATTGTTCAAATCCATTTTCAGATAAATCGTGGTTGAAACTTGAAACTAGAGTTCTCTCCCCCTTATTTGACTCCTCCACTTAAAGATAAAAAAATTTGTTTTTTCGGAACTACAGTTCACAAGCACCATAGTTTTTTTTATAAAACCTGTGTGCACTTTAAAAATTTTTTTTTACTCAGGAACTATACATGTTGTAATTAATCTATAAAAATTATTTAAGTGTCCTCATTTACTTGCCTCCCCACGAAGGCAGTGTTAGACACTAGGTTAGTTTTTAATGTAGGCAAAAATCGAGCTCCTCGAAAAGGGACACTCTGAATTGAGGCAAAAATTTGAATTGCTTCAGTCTAGAAGGATTTCTCCTTCACTGACCGAGGACAGAAAAGACAAAGTGTAGTATCAAAATAGATATTAGTTTGCTCGCGTGTCGTTCAAAAATGTATTATTCGTTTCCCTTACTCTCTATTCCTTTTTTTTTTTTTTTTTTTTTGAAAAAGGAAAACTATTTTTATTTATTAGTATTGTGAACTACAGAATTGTATTACCATTTATATAATGATGGCAGTTGAAATTTGATAAATTCTGTGGAAAAAAAAGCAAGTGATACATACTGATTGCTGGTGCCGGCCTTCAAGTGGGGTGGCGATAAGACCAACATGAGCAGAGATAAAGAGGTGATATTTATGTATGTTAAGAATGGGGGTGGCAGGTTGTTACAAGCCTATAAATTGAGGTTCTACCTCTCACCGGACTTAGTGTTAGAAGTGTTATTGTGTTCTAGAGCTTGGTGGTGACCAGAATTAGTACATTATTTGACTCACTAGAGATCAGACGCTGGATCGTTGCTCCTGCAGAGAAATCCGTTCTCTGCCCCATTACATATTGTTACCAGACCTATTGGTTGGGTCGCTAAGGGAGCAATTCCTTTTTGCAACCCACCCCCGACTGCTGCCTCGGCCCCTTTCAGGGTATTGACTTAGAATTGGATTTTTTCTAAATTTTTAGGATTTTTTCCTACAATTCTTTTTCATATCCTTTTAGAGATTAATTCTATCATGTATAGTTCCTAAATTATAAAAAAAAAAACATATAATACTAAAATTCTCATGATCTTGCATGTTTGTACATTGAATGTTTTAAAAGGCTGGAGAAGGGCGAAATGAGACAAGAAGTGTTGGGAAGAGAGGAATAGAGCAAGTAGTAGCAGCAGCAATAAGATGAAAGTAAGAGGATAACAAAGAAACGGAAAAAAGTAAACCAGTAGTAGTAGCATATAAAGAATCATGATGTAAATAAACAAGAAAAGGAAAATTACAAAACATAAAAACGGTAAAATAGGGTTCAGGGCTGGGAGCATAATTAAACAGACGTCCTCATTCACCACTTTAAAAAAAAAATATTTATTTTTACAACTTTCCATTCATTCTTTTTAAAATGGGTTGTTGAAAATTCATAACTATATATAATTTTTATTTCAGCATAAAAGAATCAGACATAAGTAATTATATAATTTTATTTTATGTTGAAATAAAATTATATAGTTACTTATGTCTGATGGGTTTATCTTGAAATAAAATTATATAGTTACTTATGGTGGACCCTATATATATCATGAATAATAAAAATATGCACTTAGCTTTACTACCAAATTTGCTTATGGTAAATAGTATGTATGAAAAGTAGAACAGTTATTTATAATAATATTGTATATGCTTAACTAGACACTGCTAAAGTCTCGACTTAATCCAAATCTGGTTTGGTTTGAAGAAACCATTAGATCGAAACCATAGCAATGTGAACCATGTACAATATATATACATATACGGAATAGTAGAAAAGCATGTTAACAGACTAGTAAAAATAAGGACACAAACACATCACTAAAGTAGAACCAAGATATTTTGGTCGATTCATACTACTTTAATCATTCAGTGCAAATAATACCAAACAATTATGGTCGTATGAATCGAACAAAATATCTTGGTTCTGTTTTAGTTATGTGTCCGTATTTTTAATGGTTTGTTGTCATGCTTATCCACTATTCCATATTCTGAAATTTTCATTTCATGTTTTAAAACTAATATATATATATATATATATATATATGAGAAAGGAAGGATGAGAGTAATCCGACGTAATGGGAAATGAAAAACCAAGAGATATTTTTTATATATTCATCAACGTTTCGTCTTTATTGTAAGACTTCCTCAGGATGATAATTTTAAGAAAAATGTCATGCAAGTACATCGAAATGTTGGGTTGACATGATGGGTCGATGAGAAAAAATAGTAGCCGTGGCTACTAAGAGCGCTGAACCAAGGTCCGGGCTAAGAGTTTCGATGTACTTGCATGACGTTGATGAATACATAAAAAATATCACTTGGTTTTTTCCTTTTTCATTTCCCATTAATATAATATATATATATTAATGGACACTATACATATTTATAATCACTCATCAGTTTCACAGAAACACAACCCGCAGGGTTCAAGATACCAAATGTGACCGATTCACTAGTTACGCGACGTTAGTCAAAGGTAAACAAATTAAATTTAGTTTGTGGTACGTTTCGTTCAGGTTCCATTATGAACAAGCGTAACTAGTGGTTTGTTTTAATTATGTAGTTTTTCCTTTATATTTTTTAAAAATTCTGAAATATTCTAATGTTTAGATATTTATTAATACAATATTTCTGTAGGCTTCCTCAATTTTTTAGTACGAATCTTTCTAAAAATATATACAGATTCGCCCTTTTTAGTTAGTGAGTCACACTATCATTACATCGGCTGATGCACCGGTCACATTTGGTATCTTTAACCCTATGGGTTGAGTTTACAGTATTTCCGTGAAACTGTAGGTACCGATGGATTATCATAAATATGTATAGTGTCCATTATAAAAATATACATGCTCTTGCACCAATAATTGAGCACTCTTGTTATTTCTCCTATAATATTTAATTACACAAATTAATATATACATATATATATATATATATATATACATACATGTAGTGTGGCAGAAATTCAGAACATGGTTCTTCTGCAACATAATATATAAATAATTATGCTCTTATCTTGAATTTGAATCCCAATTTCTAATATCGAGCACTCTGCTTGGCCTCTTCCCACTGACCGTATATATATATATATATATATATATATATATGTGAAAAAAGAGACAAACCGAAAACAGGTTAAAATGCAGGAGAAAAAAAAAACAAGAGATTTGACCGATTTCGTTCGTGTTAACGAACGTCTTCAGAAAAAGTTAACACGAACGAAACCGGTCAAATCTCTTGTTTTTCTCCTGCATTTTTACCTGTTTTCCGTTTGTCGCTCTTTTCACACATTTTGTCTACCACGGCATTTCATGACTTATCGTGTACCTTACCCCATATATATATATATATATATATATATATATATATATAGAGAGAGAGAGAGAGAGAGATACATAGATTTAAGATTTTGTTATAGAAGTTGCAACTAAAATGTAACCCCCTGTGCCACTCATATTAACCAGTGGATGAGTCCTCATGTTCAACACTTGGTATTCCCGATACCAACTTTCCATCATGCGAAAATTGACCAGTCCACCACATTCTCGGAGTTGAGTATAACACTCCATCAAGGGTTCTTTGTATTGGGAATAGACGACGAGCTGTCGCGATGGGGCCAAATAACGAACTAGATTTAAAACCAGCGAGGTCGGGTAGAACTTACTGGCCACGATAATGCAATCAAGGTTTTTGTTCGTTAGTATTTCTTGCGTTGCAGCCAGTTTCTTTAACTCGATCTCGCGTTTCGCTTCCCTGTCTTCGAAGGTGCCACGGAAACGTTTCTTGTCGGGTTTAGCACCGTTTATCAGTTCTTCTTTGTCCTCGGACGTTTCTTGGTTTTGGAGGGATGGCTGTTGGTGGTCGCTGTCAGTTGTTGTGGAAACCGGCGTGTCTGTCGATTCCATCTGTTGGTCAACACCGTCTGAAACTTTTTTTACTATAGGTGTTTGCTCGTCGTCTTCGTTATTATTGTCAACCGCTGAAGACGTTTGATTTTCGCTACTGGGTTTTTCCTTACTGTCATCAAGGCATTTAACACTATCAGACGTCGATGACGCTTCTTCGGTGCTCATTACTTCTGTCCTTGTGTTAGAACTTTCAATACTACTACTACTACTACTTGCAACAGTTACTTCAGTTTCTGCGTTCGTCGATTCATTACAACTCATTTTCGCTATCTTGTTACAACTGGTATTTTCCGTGTGGTTTTTCTCAGACTCGATCAAAATATTTCCAGTCCTTTTCAACAGGTTCAGCTTATCCATCGGGAAAGAATGCAACGTTTCCATATGGCTAGAATTAAAATCGTAATACGACACAACTGGTCGCATGGGAGTTCGGCCATGGTAGACGTGAACAACATTACCAAAACCTCCAAGCCGTTCCATTACGGACCCGAGGACCAAACCAAGGCAGGTGTCGACCACAGCCACGTTGCTATGAGCACGGACGTTGGCATGGGTAAGGATCTGCGCCAAGGTATCCGGACGAAGCTGTAAGATTTTACCGGGGCTTTTCGCGAAGTACATCTCGACCAAAAGCCTCGAGGTCGGGCGTAATATCGTAAACACGGGCATGTGTTTTCGTTTCTTTTTGGCTATGTACTTGTCCTGGGCGTATTTTGTTTTTAACGAGAACGTCGAGCTATTTTCAATGAGTCGGCCGACAATGTTGTCACCGGTGAGGCCATCTTTTCTCATCGCCAAAATCTCCTCGTGTGAAAGCTGCTGATTGCTGTCTTTGCCAACGATGTTTCGGTTATCGACACCTTTACCGACGTCTGGTATGTCAATCTTTTGGGCTGTAGACGAATCTATCCGGAAAATAGCGTCGTTTTTCACTTCAAACTTGGAGCCGTATGATTCGCCGATGACGCCGTCTAACTTAAACTTGTGTTTATCAACGTAAACGAATCGCGATTCACGTACTTGCATCACCCAGAAACATCCATCGCGTTTCATCATAATGTGGTCTCCTTCTTTGATTAAATCCGTCATCGTGGTTAATGTTTAACCTCGAATATAAGAATCGAACCAAATGTCAATTAACTCACCCTTGTCTTCCTTTCTTATATTCAAGAGGTTAATTTTTCCTGGGAAACATGTGCGTTGAAATTAGGAAAGAATATTAAATCAGAGTGATCTCCCCTTTACTGAAATGATACTTGGCTGCAGAGCTATATGAACTTTTGCTGGATCCTCAAATGAATTCAGATAAAATCACCCCGATTCTTATTTATTTTTCGTTTTATTTTATTTTTAACCAGCTGTACCTACTTACCGCTGCCCGTGGTGTTTTTGTTTTATTTTTATTTCACTTTTTTTAACCAAATTATTTTTTTTAATTAAAAATATAGGATTTTAAAAGCTACATTTAATGATTACTGTATTGTTGGTCTATTTAAAGTATTAATTGAATCAAATTGTTATAAAACTATAATTAATTTTTTAAAGGTAATGTTGTTTTAATCTATATTCATAAAATTATTGGCTTGTAACGTAAATAGCTTTTAAAACTTTCAATCTAATAATTTT
This sequence comes from Sepiola atlantica, assembly GCA_963556195.1. Taxonomy (NCBI): domain Eukaryota; kingdom Metazoa; phylum Mollusca; class Cephalopoda; order Sepiida; family Sepiolidae; genus Sepiola; species Sepiola atlantica. The sequence goes on along the minus strand of OY744537.1, from coordinate 73,973,654 downwards.
AAAGCCACAAATGACTTTCTATTTGACCGTTTAAATACTTCCAAATTCCTTTAAAATTTCGAAGTATCACCAAGTAAGTCATTTTTTTTCAACTACTAACAAAAGATTAGAATGCCTGATTTGTTTACGAACAAACTGAAATGCATTGTGGTGGATTTAATTTAGTAATTTAATTATTTTTTTAAATAAGATTAAAAAAGTTAAGTTTATGGTAAATAAACAAAATAATAATGTGCAAGTCAGGTACAGGCGAGAAACACACACATACACAGACACATGAGAAGAGGTCTCACAATTTTATTAATACAGAGAGATAAAGGTAATAACGTGAGAAGGGAAGCTGAGGTGACGTCACCAGGAAGCAGGAGGCTGGGATGAAGGGATGACATCACTAGAAGCAGGAAAGGGTGGAATGACAAGTATGACATCATTTGAAGCAGGAAAAGATGGAATGAGGAAGCCGGAACCTGAACAGCAAGAAGACGTTTCAGGAACGTAGACAGTAGGAAAGGCTGGAGCAACAGGAACAGGGTAAACTGGAACCTGGACAGCATGGAATTACGTCCCATGGAGATTGACGTGGACGTTCCTGAGGTGTGATGAGATTCATCAGATAGGTCCGGTCCGTGTGTACGTGGCCTAGGGCTGGATTGACAAGAACGTGGTGCTGCTGGATCAAGGGACTGGAGCTGGAGCAGTGGTTGCAGGAAATGAGCTGGAGCAAACACTGCAGAAAGCTGAAGAAAGAGCCACTGGAAGGAACTGGAGCAGGCGTTGCTGGAAGGAGCTGGAGCAGCTGGAAAGAGCTGGAGCAGGCTCTGCAGGAAGCTGGAGCAAGAGACGCTGAAGAGAGCCCGAGCAGGCATTACTGGAAGGAGCTTGTGAGGTGGGAGCTGGAGCAAGAGGAGTTGCTGGAGCAAGAGCTACTGGGGTCAAAGCAGGGGTAGAAGACTGGAGAGTCAGTCTGGAGTCAGCTGGATGGAGCAGAAAGCAAGGTGTGAATGGCATTATAAGTAGTTTGAGTGTATCCCTGAAAAGGGCTGTTTGATTGCTGCTAATGTCTTCTTCTGCTTCTTGGCTAAGCGACTAGTCGACACAGTTAGAGGTGGGGGCCTCCTGACCCCGCAGCTGAGCTTTTATTTACCTCCCTTCCACCGCAGGAAGATGTGACACAATATCGGAAGGTGGGGATTGAAAAGCCAGCGCCCAAGACGTAGAGTACTCTGGCCGAGAAAAAATGCTTGAGCAGCCCCGTCAGCATTCCCTAGTAGGAGCGCCTCAGGCGATTAGCAATAAACTGATCCCTTCTCAAAAAGAAAAGGTAAAACCTGGGTAGGTGGACTTCCTAGAACTGCAAAGAGCCATACCTCAGTCCATCAGAAAATAGATCACCTAACGTAAATGGCCCAGACTCTGTCGACTTGGTATGAAAAATAACACATGTTATCGTCAAGGACCCACGGGCTTAGCTAGTATTTACTTCCTTCCCACCGCAGGAAGATGTGACACAATGTCGGAAGGTGGGGGTTGAAAAGCCAGCGCCCAAGAAGCTAAACACTCTGGCCTACAAAAAATGCCTGAGCAGTCCCATCGGGATTCCCTTGTAGGGGCGCCTCAGACGATTAGCACTAAACTAATCCCTTCTCAAAGATGGAAGGTAAAATCTCGGAAGGTGGACTTCCTAGAACTACACAGAACCATACGTCAGTCCGACAGAAAAAAGGCCACCTAATGCAAATGGATTAGACTCTGTCAGACTGATTGTCAAGGACGTATCCTCGACTTGGTATGAAAAACACCTTAAGATCAAAGACCAGGTGGTGCGCTAGCGGAATGTAGGAAAAGCTGCCGAATGTATCGTTGGGAAGAGACATTTCAGTAGCGTTCAAAGAAACAACTGAAATTATTTCCTGGACGAATTTATCACGGTCAAAAATATCTGGAAAGTTAATTGACCGTGTTTACATAAATCCCGGCCACTTCTTAGATGCTGATATTTTGGATTAGTGTGAGAAAGCGATGTAGGAATCTGAACTGTGTGGGCGATTGTAAAACCTGACAAATTTGTTGTATCTGTCAGTTAAGCAGGAAGAGTGGAAATTTATCACGATTGCTGCTGCTGCCTCGATACCTGACAAGACACCATCTCCATCTCTGCCAATCACACCTTCTCTCCACAAATCTTTGCTAGATATAATGGCGCTGGTTCACCATTGCGACAACAACATCCAGTAAAAGCAGCAACAGCCTTTTCCCCTAGAATCCATGCCGGATGGAACAGCATTTTTTACTACCTCAATGAATGTAGTCAGCAGCAGCAGCAGCAGCAGCAGCAGCAGCAAATGCTTCACCCTTCTTTCTACAGCACTGCACCAATGACTGCCATCATCACTATCTTCACAGCATCTACAGTAGCTATTAACCGACCCATGCATCATCAACAGCTGCAGCTTGTTCTCCTGCCAGCCAAAGTTCTACATTAGCTACGTCAAAAGCAACAACTCCCAGGGAAAAGACGAAAGGAAACCCCGGCTAAAATGCATCATCACAGCAGTCATCTATCGATCCATGCACCAGCATCATCACCCGGAGGACACTCTAGCCAGGATAACGATCATCATCATCATCATCATCATCATCATCATCATCATCATCATCATCATCATCATCATCATCATCCTCATCCTCATCCTCCTCCTCCTCCTATGGTAACGGTCTATCCTTTCCGGTTGACTCACTGAATCATGAACTCTTTTCCTAATGGGCACATATTCATTTCTTTTAAATAAACGCCACCTTTATATTTTGCTGATCTCACAAGTTGGTTTTTCCTTCTTTGCCATTTCCGTATGTGTATGCCTCCCTTATTAGTTGTGGGACCTATCAACCAGATGCCCCTTTTCCATCGCAGAGTGTATCAATACTCAAGGGCTTATTGGGATAGCTTTCGATCTAGCATCTAAAAAATTCTTCTGCATTCCATTTTTAGAAAGAATGCGCTCTGTGTTGTATCCGACACATCTGATTGGTTAATCGCTGGTATTGAGAATTTTATACTATCTCAAAAGATCCAACGAAAAACATGCTCTTGAGTATGCTGCTGCCATTGCTCACAGAAACCAAAAAACATCCTCACCTAGCATTCACAAATATCCGGGGTGTTAGAATGAACATCAATAACGTAGAAACCTTTCTCCTAGTAAACTCCCCGGATATCCTAGCATTAAGTGAAACAAACCTACAATCCTCAATCTCCTCACACCATTTTGACATGACTGAATACCTCTCACTCTGCCGTAAAGACTCTGACAAACATATGTACGGACTAGGAGTTTATGTTTGGAACACTCTCCCCTTGACTAGAGAACATAGACTAGAATCAGATGATCAAGCCTACATGTGCTTTATATTAACCCTGCAGCACAGCGTTAGTTACTTATATTTCTCATACCGTTCTCCTTCGACCCAGGACTGTATCCTGCTTAACTCTGTTTCTGAAAGCATAGATACAGCACTCTCACTTGACTCGAGTGCCTAAATACATGTATTTGTGGATTTCAATGTACATCACCATGACTGACTTGGATTCTCCAGCTATACAGATGCAGCTGGTAACTCCACGTATAGTTTCTCGATAGCGCACTCCCGTTCACAGACTATCACTTTCCCGACCCGCCTCCCTGATCATGTGGACCAGCAAGCCTCACTTCTCGACCTGTTCTTGAACTCACTGTCCAAGGCTTGTGCGACGAATGTCCATAGCCTGCTCGAGAATGCTGATCACCTTGTGGTAATCATTGATATCACCCTAAAATCTCGTCCCAAAGCTGATGAGCCATTGCTCAAAACAATAAGATACTACAAGTGGGCTAATTGGGAATACATCAGAGATCACATCAGAGACGCCTCATGGAGTGAAACTTTTTCTCTCCCTGCTGATCAGTGCGCAAATGAGGTAACCGAATGGGTCAAAGCAGACATTGAAGCACATGCCCCCATGCGAAAATTCTACAGCAAGCCCCACTCTCCACCTCGAACTGTGCAGCTGCTAGTGCTCAAAGGCAGCAAGCATTCCGACAATTCGACCGCTATAAGTCAACTACGAATAGACAAAAACTTCTAGCATCAAGAAATCATTGTAAGACTGTAATAGATGAAGCAAAGAGAGAAAGTATACAGAAATGACCAGAAAACGCATTCAGTCACAGAAACTAGATACTTGTGATTCTTGGAAAATCTTCAATAGTGGACAATGGGCAATCAACAATTCCTCCGCTATCCAACCACAATGATGTCGTTTGCACAGCAACTCATAAGGCTGAACTATGGTAAACAAAATGCGATCTGAACAAATGATAAAAAGCAGATGGCGTGAATTTCCACTCCCTTCCTTTCTTTGCGTCGTTTGAATACACTTTCCTTGTCACTCACTAGAGGCAAGGAAGTCTCCAGAAACGTGTTAACTGAAGACTCCAGCCACTCAGAAACTGATACGTTGATAAGCAACGGGAACTTCGTGACCCCTATAAAAGGAACTAGGAGAGTTTCCATCTCTCTGTTTTTAACGGACTACGAAAGAACACACGAGAAGATCTTGGCCGGGGCGACAACAAAAAAGAACACTTCAGAAGTACGTAGAAGCTTGTCTTGCCTCGCACGCACATGCCCATGCATACATACACAGTAGCAGGATCAGGTAACAAACCAACACACATACACAGATTACATTGCTACCTACACACAGACATACATACTCTATGACTCACACACTAACAAATACACATATGTGGATCCTCGTATTCGCCTACTTATGATGAACAATTTCTAACAAAGGACATGAGTAACAATAAACTTTACAAAGAACATTTCACTCATTAAAACGAACTCTTATATTCCATGTAAACTGATAGCTTTACAAATATCTAAAATAAATTGTTTTTTAATCATAAAATGTTTTGTTAATTAATAATGTTTTCCATCACTTATTAATTCACTAAATGCTATTCTTGTTTGTAGTCTTTCCCTTCCTTCGTTCATTCACAAAACGCCATACATGTGGAGCGGGCACTTGCTCACTGGTGACCTCTAATATATCCATATGCATTCCATTTCATTTCCTGTTTTATTTTACTACACATGTGAAGTTAAGGAGAGAAGCTTGGTTTTAGAGGTGTTAAAAGTAACAAACCACTTTTTCCCATTGCACCATGTGCTCCAGATCAGAAGAAAGAGGATCAGCAAGATCTTAATAACCAATGCTCTTCGAAATGCTGCCATAAACCGTTGTGTTGTCTGCATAGATGGCAACAAATGATCTCAAAATATGATTTGAAAGATCATTGATTAAGATCAGGAAGAGAATTGGACCCAGAATAGATCCAGCATTGATACTATGTGCTTCCGAGTTCTGTTCAGCAGCAACTACTTTTCAAGACCTACCAGAGAAAATAGATTTGATGGTTGAGAAGACATTGCCAGATATTTCATAGCTAGCAAGTCTGTGAAGCAAATCTTAGTGTCAGATCCTATCAAAGGCCTTTGATGTGTCAAGATCTATTGCACTAGAAACAAAGCCTGATCCTATGAGACATTACAGTCAGCATGCCAGCTATTGATCTTGCAGGACGAAATCCATATTGCTTGTCACTAAGTAGATTTCCTTTGCTGAAGTTATTGACAACTTCTTGATTTATCACAGATTCAAAAACTTACCCATGACATATAAGAGATTGATTGGTCTGTACTGAGATGCAGAAGATCGATCTTCAGTATTTTTAAATACTGGCAGACGGACGAGACTAAATTTGTGGGTGACCCCCCCCCCCCCAAAAAAAAAAACAGGGACAAATAAGCATATGTGAGTAGGGTTTGGTTGGTTGGGTGGTTGGGTTGGCGTCAGTTTCATTGCTGTATCAAATGAGGTCTATGCCACTGTTGCCAGTATAATTCAGGGGAGAAAATTTGAATAGGGTTCAAGGGATGCAACTCCTGAATATAGTTCACCTCAAAGACTCGCACAGCTCTTGCATGCATTCGTATGGTAAAACAAAATCCCCCCCTGATGGGGTTTTAATTTAAGTTAGCATTGGGTAATTAGTCGTTTCGATGACTGGTATACATGTATTGGATAGATGAGATGTTTTGGTGACTGTTCATTTTTACATGGACGATAGGGTCGATGAAAGTTGCTAGTTAAGTCTTAATCTAAATTAAGACTAGTGAAGACGAGACTTCCTCTACCCCATTGTTTTTTTTGGCCTTGAGTTGCATTTTGTATTTATTTTTACAAATAAATATTTGAATTTGCATAGCATTTTTATGTCGAATTGATTTATGAACCTTTTGTTGTGGAGTCAGGCTGGGGCAGCTTATACTGTTAACCAAAATAGAAACGGTGTAACATTGTTAATTACACACCGTTTCTATTTGTTAGGTTGGCTAAAGCTGCTTCAGCTGTGGTTTGGTTTCAAGGCACTTCTTGGCTAATTTTGATCACCGGACAAATAATTGATGTATCACCAGTTACCTACACACCTTTTGTAGGCTGGGTCGACCTAAGTAGTTTGTTGAACCAAAGAATTGCTAGGATTCTAAGATCAAAGTGTAGTATCTGTTCCGATGGATACTGCACCCCATAGACTGGTATTGTCTTGGCCTTCGGGGCTTGATTTACGCCGGTCTATGGGATTGTCCTGTGCAGTTCTGGGAGGTCCACCCTCCCAGGCTTTGCCTCCCTTCTTTGGGGAGGAGTAAGTTTATTGCTTACTGCTTGAGGCGCCCCTACCGGGGAATGCCGACGGGGCTGCCCAGGCAATTTTTGATGGTCAGAGTGCTCACCTCTCGGGCGCTGGCTTTTCAACCCCCACTTTCCGACCCGACCTTGGGTCACATCTTACTTGTGGGAGTAGGATAAAATTGGCCTTGTGCCTAACTCCTGGAGAGGAGTAAATAAAACTAAGTCACCAACCTCCTATTGGGAGATATTTTTTATAGAATCACTCCCGTCTCCAAGTTTCGGGTTAGGGTTTCAGGGAAGTTTCTCTCTTGACATCATATGATGTAACAACGTGTAGCAGTTGCTTTCCTTCCCGATTTAAACCACAAACCTCAAAAGTGGTTCACAATAAAAAATAAAAAAAAAGAAGTAAACTACTTATTTGCGACGGTGTTCATTACCAGAATCCTTCTCATGGCACTCAAAAAACCTCATAAACATCATCCGATTGGAGGTGGGAATGATTCTATAAAATGAGAGTTGGGATGAGCATTATTTTCGCAAGCCACTAACCTACGATCCCTATATTTGGTTGGGCGAGATTTCCGACAAAATGTTTAACTTGTATTTATACAATAAATTTTATTTAACAATACTTAAGAATTAAATTGGCGTTTTTTCGTTGTAAAACAACGAACACTAAAAGGGGGAATTTAAAAAAAAAAAGGAACAAATATCGGTTAACACCGAACAACCGGTGTTTAAGCAATCATAAAATGGCTGCCTCCTTGTGGAAACATGCTTTATCTACTCTTAATAACTGTTTGCTCGTTCAACGACGGTACGTGCCTTTTGGACACAAGTTTTATTTATTGGGAACAGCGTTTACGAAAACGCACACAGACACACACACTTTACTCTTGATTTCTATATGCATTTTAGAACAATTTTCCTTACATTTTCAAAGGTTGAAGGAAGGTCAGTTTCAATTTTAAAGACATCGCGAATGCATGTTCCTTGGTCTTCTGGCTAGGAGAAAAGTGTAGTATCTGTTCTAATACTACACTTCGCCTTTTCTCTCCTCGGCCCAGTGAAGGGGAAAGCTTTCTCGACTGATGCAGCTTTTATTTTTGTCCCAATCTAGAGTGCCCCTTTTTAGGGAGCTGGATTTTACCCCGCATTAAAAAACGACCTTGTGTCTAACTCTTCCATCGTAGGGAGGCAAGTAAATAGGGGGTGCTTATCCAGATCAAGGGAGACATTTGAAAAAACAAAACAAAAACAAAGTGAGGAATATCTGTTTGATGTACGTACCTGTCACGGGCTGAATATATCCTATACCAAAAATCACGTAAATTAATCAAGTAGTTTTTATTGTATAAATAAAAATGAAAAGTTACCGATACGCGAATGACGGGAAAATACGGCCTTCATTAAAACATATTCGAGGTGGGATAACCCTAACTATTGCATACGGGGTTGATTTGGGCATCGTTTCTGGCAGTGTGGGGGGCAAAGGCATGGCCAGAGCGCGTACATTCATTCGTTTATCGGTAAAATTTAATTTTTATTTATAAAATAAAAGCTACTTGATTAATTTACGTGATTTTTGGTATATGATATATTCAACCCGTGATAGGTACGTACATCAAACAGATATTCTTTTTTTTTTTTTTTTTTTCCTTTTTTTCGGATGTCTCCCTTAATCTGGATAAGCACCGCCACGATGTAAGAAGCTAAAATGAACGAAGCATAATAATAATAAAAGGTTGTCTGACTCTGCTGTTGTGGGCAGGCAACTAATAAACCGGAAAATGAAACCAGTTAATTAACGAACTAAAATGAAACAATGTTAAGTAAAACAAATTGGTGCTTCTGTAGTTTCACAATAACATTAAAATATTTAAAGAAATGTATAAACTTTGTTATTTACTTACGTGTTAGCTGAAAATAAGATTGGGCACATGTTCGTCTTTTCCCACAGTCCGTTTTTCAAAACTTTTTACTGACCAGTTTTTTTTCTTTTTTCGGTATACACTTACCTATCAGGCTGCTAGAGAATTCCGGGATTCCTGGAAAAAAAATTCAAATATTTTACATTTTAGGAGGGGGGATCAGTTTCCAATGTTAATTCAACGTAGACTGATCCCCTTCTTTTTGACCATCTCAATTAAAAAAAAAATCTTTTTCGGTGTACAATTACCTATCATGTCAGTAGAGAATTCCGGAGTATTTGGGAAATAAATTAAAAAAAATTGAGATTTTAAGACGTAAAAAGTTGTGAAAAACGGACTATGGTAAAAGACGAACAAGACTGATACCCCGTCTTAAAATCTCAATTAAAAAAAATTTATTTCCAAAACCCCCGGAATTCTTTCGCGACATAGTAGGTAATTGTAAACAGAAGAATAATTTTAAAAATTTGAGATGGTCATAAAGAGGGGGATCAGTCTATGTTGAATTTACATTGAAAACTGATCCCCCGTCTTAAAATCTCAATTTTTTAAAATTTCTTTCCAAAAACCCCGACCATCTAGCGCGCAACCCCAGACGACTCGGAGGTCCAGGGCATACGGTGGAGATAGACGAGAGTCTGTTTAATCGTCGAAAACACAATGTCGGCCGTGTTCTCCAGCCGCTCTGGGTCTTCGGGGGATACGACCCCGCAGAGAAGGAGGGTTTCCTGGTGACAGTACCAAACAGGAATGCCAAAACCCTCCTTCCAATAATCAGACAGTACGTCGCCCCTGAGACCACGGTCGTCTCCGATTGCTGGAGGGCTTATAGCAGGTAAATCACACCGAACATTTTGTGGACCCGACGACGGGTGCCTGCACAAATCATGTCGAGAGAATGTGGAAGGAAGCGAAGCAAAGGAACAAAAAAGAATGCGGGACCCTAATAGACGGCTATCTGCGAGAATTCATGTGGTGTCAGACATTCAAAAAAGACCCCTTCGACGGCATATTGTCGCAGATAGCCGAACTCTATCCCATCGGCGACCAACAATCTTCTGCTCCTCCTCCTTCCACATCCTCGACGACCCCATCCTCCTCTTCTGCCTGTATTTCGCTACCCCCCCCCCCAAAAAAAAACAAGCCCTACCCCTCCAGGAAAAGAATCTCTAAAATTCCCCCCCTCCCCATAAAAAAGCTAAAAAAATGAAGAAAAACAATGCCTAATTTCCCCAAAAAAAAGTTACAAAAACAGTTTATTTATTTCAGCATTCCTAAAAAAGTTTTTAAAAAAATGGTTAAAAAAAGTTACAAAAACAGTTTATTTATTTCAGCATTTCTAAAAAAGTTTTTAAAAAATGGTTAAAAAATAATTAAAAAAAAAAGTTTATTTATTTCAGCTATGGGTTTGTTCATTTATTTCATATATTTGTATAAAAATATATGCATTTCTTTTTCTTTCTATATATTCATCGTCTTATATTGTTGTCGTCTGCCGACCTTCATTTTTTTTTAACGATTTTTGCAGTTTTGTTTATACAGCGTCGACAACGCCAGCCTCGTTTTCGACTCGGCAGGTCTCGAATGCTTCCGTTAGCTGTCGGCTCGCTGCTGCCGGGCAGTCACGAAAATTAGGCGCAAACCCTGGACTAGTACCATTTTTTTTTTTGGCCCCGGGAAACACTGAGGTAGTCTTTCTAGAGTCTTATTATTTTGCTATCTAATTTTACATATGTCTTTACGGATTGTATGAACAGACTATGTAGATTACCTGAAAAGAGAGTCACTCTTTCTCTAAATGATCAGAGACATTAATAACTAGAGTGGTTGAACCAACATACAGCGAGAGAGAGAGTGTGAAAGAAATAAAAAGGTAGCTAAGAAAGACAGAGATTAGTGACTTTTTAATTAATTACAAATTATAGCTAATTAGAAAAATTAAAATGGATGTTTTTCAAATATAATTCAATCCCAGAACTAAGGAATATTTATGCATGTATTTTATGTCATTAAAGTATATAGGAACAAGAACATAAGTCAGTCATGGAACTGCATACCTCCACCTGACAATATAAGGATAGACTGAAGTCTTATGTGAGCCTTACTTTTCCATATTGTATGCAGTATTCCTGAAGTTATGCCATGGAAACGTTGATAACTTAAAAACTATTGATCTAATCGAGCTGACATTTTGCATGGTGGTTACTGTTATCAAAGGGCATCAAGTCCATACATCAAATTTGGAAAAATCGGAAGTTGAAATATTGTTAAATTTTCGACATTGACTGAACTTTTCCAGGGCATGGTCATATAATATGCAGGACTTCATTGGCTACAATATGGGCCAAGTAGTGAGTCTCTACGATTAACAACTGAAGTTATTGGCAAAAGTGTCATTTTCACCTTTATCTTTGACCTCGATATCCCAAAATTAAAACAGTTCTAAGATAGACTATTGCCTATATTTTAACCAAGTTTGATGACAATTGGTCAAAAAATGAGAATGCTAGGCTATACACAAAGAAGTTACAAAATTGACTAAAAAAAAAAACTCTGTGGAAACAAACGTTGATTCACTCAGCTTTAGTATAATAATAGATAAAATTTCACCTGAGCTGAATATATTTTAAAATGAAATAGTGGGGAAGGGGCGGGGAAGGGGCGGGAAAGAATGCAACATCATTAATTTGAGAAATTAAAAATTTTCTTTTCTCCATCAGTTGACAAGAAAAAAAACATTTTCAGAGGAAAATAATTTTTAAGAGATTTTAATTCGTTTAAGTAACGAATCATTCAATCAGTTAATCAATTTTATTGGCAAAAAATAGCAAAGTTGCAACAAACCATGTAAAAAAACAGAAGATATTGCATCTATATACCGTCTGAATGCTTGTCCAAGGCAACTTTAAGATTGGATATGGTGGATATCGTCACAACCCTCTCTTGGCAGGCTGTTCCGGAGAGCAGAAACCCAAACAGAGAATGCTGATTTTCTTCTGTTGAGATGAAAGCAACGATGGCACATCTTCTGTGGGTGTCTGTGGAGAGTGCGACTAGGCATTGGGATTAAAAACTTCTATAAAGGTAGATTTAAATTCCCTTAATGATGCTGTATGCCAGAATCAGGTCTCCTTACATCCTCCGCTGCTCAAATGCGAACATATTTAATCTTTGAAGCCATTCTTTATAAGTAAGCGTGGAGATATTGCATTTTTTGATTGACCGCCACCCCCTCCCCATTTTAATTTCATGTGATCTGAATAAAATATACTTGAGTCGGGCGAAATTTTAATATTAAAGGAAAGTGTGAGACCAAAGCTTTTAGGGACGTTTCTATTATTATTTTTGGTTTGTATAAATCCTTAAGACAATATTCAAAATTTAGTTTTCATAAAATCTGGTTTTGATTAATACTGTTTTTGGCTGTCCAACTCCCCACTTAGGATGTCCCCTATAAATCTGACCCCTATAAATCTGACCCCTATAAATCTGACCCCTATAAATCTGCCCCCTATAAATCTGACCCCTATAAATCTGTCCCCTATAAATCTGACCCCTATAAATCTGTCCCCTATAAATCTGACCCCTATAAATCTGTCCCCTATAAATCTGTCCCCTATAAATCTGACCCCTATAAATCTGTCCCCTATAAATCTGACCCCTATAAATCTGACCCCTATAAATCTGACCCCTATAAATCTGACCCCTAATCACAGTAGTCCATTAGATTTCAGTGACAATGTGACTTTTTGAGGGGAAAGGATATAAACATTAAAAAAACAACTTTAATTAAATCTATTAAAAGTATTTTTATTGTATTCTTTTTCTTTTTCTTAAGGTTGGCAAATGTTGGAATCGCTTCTCAGAGAGTTCAGCATTTTTGCAAAATTATCAACAAAGATATATTAAAGCTGCATGAAAGAGGTCTTTTGCAAACGGTTTTCCCACCAGAAAGGTAAATTTGAGCAAAAAAATTTGAAATAAGGAGTTATGTAATTATTTGCATGGTTTTTTATTCAGACAGTTGTCTTCTTATTCTTATTCCTCTTATTGTTATTGTTATTCTTATTCTTCTAATTCTTATTCTTTTTATTCTTATTTTTCTTATTCTTGTTTTTCTTATTTTTCTTCTTATTCTCCTTATCTGTGCTTCTGTATTATTGGGGCAGATGAAACTGCACAAGTAGTCTTTATTTAATTTATTTTCATACTAATTCTCTTGTCCTAATACAGGTTGAATTATCTTCCCTTTCAACAGACTCTTTTTAATTAGGGATGGAAATTTCATCTGCCTCAATAATACATACGCATCTATTATTGCTGCATAGTAGCAATACACATGAAAAAATTTAAATTGCTTAAAATATCTCAATAATGGCATATATAGAAAGAGCTTGATGATCTAAGAAAGAATCTTTTTAAATTTTTTAAATCTGACTAAAAATAAGGAAGTTATGACTATTTGTGTGCGTTGCACAATTGGATATTTTCCCCTCTTTAAGACCATATGCGTTTCGTCACATTTTTTACACTAATTTTTCAGTAAAAATGTTATATCTTTGTTAAAATACAAGATTAAGCAATGAAATTTACCATATAAATGTATTTTTGTACAAGGAATCAGAATAATCTACTGAAAATCTCCAGAAATTAATCGTTTCTAAGTAATCTGCAGTAAATGCACATAAATATGCTGCAATACCTTAAAAATACCATGTATCCATTAAAAGAAAGAAGTTAGAAAACTCAAAGTTGAATTGTAATACATTTTATGTACAAGAAACTAAAATCTAATACTAGGACTGTTTAAAAATGAATATATTGCAAGATTTCTTTGACATTATTCCGCTAACTCACCCCCTTACCTCCCCAAAATATGAGATTCTACTTTTTTTATTAAGGCAATTAAAAAAAATTGAAAAACTTAGCAGAAAGAAAGAAACAAAAACAATTATTTTAGAATTTAGAGTTGGGATCAGTTTCACATAAAATAATCCCCCATTTCAAGGCCATTCTAGCGTTTTAGGACAGTTAATTATTTTTTCTATGGGAGATAAATCCTGTGCGTTTTTCTTGTTTTTTTTCTTTTTTTTAGACGATTATGAGGGTCTTTGTGGGAGGAGGGGGGCTTCGACTTGAACTTCAGGTTAGTGGTAGGACTAGGGGCAATTAAGTGTGAACACCCTGAAAACTTAGCAGAAAGAAAAAAAAAACAATTCATTTAGAATTTCGAGTGGGGGATTAGTTTCACATATATTTAATGTAGAATAATTCACCATTTCCGGGCCATTCTAGCGTTTTAGGGCATTAATCAATTTTTTTCTATGGCAAATAAATCCTGTGCGTTTTTTTTATGGGGGTCTGCTTTTTTTTATTTTTATTAAAAAAAAATTTTTTTTTAGACGATTATGTTTGGTTTTAATGGGCTTTTTTTGTAGGATTAGGGCTTCCTACTCGGACTTAGGGTTAGTGATAAGGTTAAGGAAGGGGTTTTGTTTTGGATGGAGGTTGCCATTCGGACTTAGGGTTAAGGGAGTTTTTTAGGGGGTGGCTTGCCACTCATATTTAAGGTTAATGGTACGATACGTTCAAGAAGGCATTTTTAGGAGGTGGGCTTGTTAGTCGTACCTAGAGTTAATGGTAGAGTAATTATTTATTTTATAAATTTCACTAAAAGGTAAGAATGGCCGGCAAATCGGAGATCATTTTACATTAAATTTATATGCGAAACTGATCCCCCACTCTAAATTCTAAATTATTTTTTGTTTTGTTTTTCCTTTTTTTCGCCAAGACTTTAAGGGTGTTTACACGTAATCGCCTAAAAAAGTAGAATCTTAATTTTTTTTTAAATTGGTGACTAGAAAGTCATTACTACTAGAAGTTCGAAAGTTGAGTGAAAACCAGTATTTTTTAAAGTATTTTTTATAAAAGAACCAAATAGGATTAACTTTTTTAAGCACAAAAATATTTTTGTCTTATTTTTACAAAGCTTTACAAGACTAGTTAGCTGCTGCTGATGTTATATCAGCAATACTAGCAGCCATTGTTGACTTTCGCTCAAAAAAAGGACTATTTTTTCGGATAAGGTAATTTAAAATTACTTCTACGGAAAGACAAAACAACATACAATTATAATTTTAATGCATAAAAAAAGATAAAAGATTAATTTATTTACTAGTTGGGTACGAAAAATGTAACAACATTTTTTATATTCATATTTTAAAATTTTTCAAATTCGTTCTAGAATGAAAATAAACAAAAATCGCCTCGTGTTTATAACTGCTATTACTGCAGCTACAACAATGTTTTTCAAACTATAAATAGAAAACGCTTTTTTTTTCCGGATAGGGTCATGAAATATCAGGACTACCAAAAGAGAACACATATATACAATTATAATTTTAATGCATAAAAAAGTAAAATGATTGATTTACTTACTAATTGGGCGATGGAAATGTATTTTGCAAAAATGTTCAACCGATGGCGAGTTGAAGTCTTATTTTTTAAATTTCAAAAAAATGAATGAGCCGAATTACTTCGTACACCGACAAACATTAAAAGTGATACTTTCTCTGATTAGTCTCCAAATTTCAGGACGAAATTCCACATAGAGCAATGGTACGAGACTTTTAAACGAAGGGGGGGGGGTTAAAAAAAAAAGTGACGTAAATTGCTGAAAATAGCGTGAACATTTTTTTGCCTTTATTTGCTCAAAACTCTTAAAAATATATAATGTATATTATTATTCATGAATGCACCTGAAAGGATATTCATTTCCTAACAAAATGATGGTATTTTGAGCACTTAAAGTGCTTTAGTTTTTAAGATATGACTATTTTAATAGAACTACCCTCAAATCTGCGATTATCCAAACAGTTTTCTGGTCGATGTGTATTGCTATGCATAGTCTTTAAATTCTCGTACCTTTTCTTTTTGGACTGGAGGGGTGTCGTCTAGTGGTTGAATTCCCTCTTAGTTTCTGTACTGCCATGAACATCGCTGTCCGCTGTGTCTACAACAAAAACCTTCCCAACAAAATTCACGAGGCAACAATCTTTTACTTTAATTTTGTTTTATTCCAGGTGTCAGTCTACCGTCGGCAATGGAGATGTTTTACTAAACGTTGAGGGAGAGACCATTATACTACTTTATCGTAGTTAATTCCCAGCTTAAGTCCTTAGCCATTCGAGGAGGGGGTGAAGAAGGAATCTCATGCCTATATTCTCTTAGGGAATTTAATTCCCCTAATCATTTGAAGACTACATAGAGAAATCGACTTGCTTCCAAAAACCAGACTCTAAACTCTGTTTCCCACACAAAAGCCTGTGACGTCACAGAACCCCTATGCGCAGGTGCACCTTGACCTGAGGTCTCGTCAACGTGGTGGCCCTGTCAACGCTTGTAAGCTCCAACTGTGAGAACCAGTTTATTTTGCACTCGACTGTACGGGTTCACCCGCACTAAATCGCGCAAGCCAAATCAAACGATCCCTCACACATATGTCCACTTCACAGGGCCATTATCCAACATTATTCTTATTTTCTTATTATTTCTTTAATGTCACTTTCCACTTGTCCAAGGGTCAGACATATTTTGATATTTTGCAAGCTCACTCTGCATTTCTTACGGTATAGCGAGTTAACTATCTCCAAATTCCACTCTGTACAGTCTTGTCTAATCACTTACTTCCAAGTTTTCCTTGGTCAGCCAACCTTCCTGCAATCGAAGACAGCCATGCTTCTACAACATGAATGCTCCACATGACCGTATCAGCCTAACTGAAGTGTCCTTATACCAACCTCTATGCTGAGCAAATGTAGTGCTTTCAGCAAATCCTTGAACCTCATGTATTTGGTTTGGTCAGATAAATAAAAAAACGCATCCTACATTAAAAATAAATATTTAATAAATATTTCTTAAAATAAATCTTTCCCTGTATTAAAAAAACGAGTTTTTGACGAAAAACCCAAAAATACAGCATTATTTGTTTGTTTCCAAAAAAACGGTACGGTTAACCGGTGTAGACCGAATTTGTCTCTTTTCATCTTTTCAATTTGTCAAAAACTCGCTTTTTAATACAGGGAAAGATTTATTTTAAGAAATATTTATTAAATATTTATTTCTAATGTAGGATGCGTTTTTTTATTTACAAAACTTTTTTAATAATCAAACGAAACATTGCAGAATTCTCGTTCGAAAATGTTTTTGTGTCCCTATTTACTTGCCTCCCCACAAGGGAAGAATGCATAATGGAATAAAAAATTTTATAGGGTGCATTTTACTTTTTTTACAATACATTTAAATGGACACAGAAGATTCTATTATTCGTGTTGTGTATTTTAAGAAAAATAAATAAATATTTAATATACTTACACAGTTTATCTGCCATAGCAAAATTTTTTGTTTTTAGTTAGCTGCCCTAAAAAGGTAGAATGACCTGGAAATAAGGGATCAATTTATTTTTGTTCATCTGTTCCACCTTCCGGTACCCATATCACATTGCTCCTGCCTCGGATTACAAACCTACACTTATATATATATATATATATATATATATATATGATTATTTTTATTTACACAGACATGTACAAAATCTGCAACACTGGCATGTCGATGTTATCGATCAACAGTTATTATAAACTGAGATCTCATCAGGCAGAGTTAGAATCCGATCTTAACCTCAGATCATATTTGGAGAGAATGAAGTTTATAATAACTGCTGATCGATAACATCGACATACCAGTGTCGCAGATTTTGTACATGTCTGTGTAAATAAAAATAATCATATATAAAGCTCTATTTGATATTGAGCACTTTTTATAAACCCGGTTGAAATTCTTTGGATTACTACCCTGTGGATGTTTTTACCTGGATCATTATTATAGTATATATTTATAAGGAATTTATACATAGTGGGTCCATGAAGTCTGTGTGCACTTAAAAAAATTATAACTTTATTTGTTGTTGCGATAGAAATAATCTGTAAAAAATGTTATAAAGTTTCATGTACCTAGTTTTAAATATATTTATTGAATAATTCTTCACCACAAAATTTGCAACAATGTTTAGATAGTTAAAAAAAATGTTCCATTTTCTTAACAAATGGAATTGAAGGGGTGCACCATTAGATTTTTTTTTTTCTTTCTTTTATGAGGACATGTTAAAACAATTGTGTATGCAATCAAACCTAGTTCATTAGAAGATTTGAAAACTAAAATAATTAATATAATTTCAGGCATTACTATAAATCAGTTGGAAAATGTTTTATCATTTATGATCATCCGTACTTGAAATTTACTGCAGGATAACCCGGAAGTCAGCGGGATTGTGAACCCTTCTGGAGAGCCAAGTATACTACTTTTGTTGATGCTAGACAAATTTGTTCTGATCTGGACAACTCCTTTGTCGCTGGCCTGTAGACGAGAGGGCGGAGTGTCAAGTCTCTATCTACATCATGTAGAATATTATTTTCGTGTTTTTTTACCTATATGAATCCTGCAGAGAGAAAATAAGTTTTAATTCTTCTATTGATGTTTAATTTCTCAATTTTGGGTTTCTTTTTTTGTAGCTCTTCAGATCTTGTTCATAAACTTTTGAGCGGCCCACAAAGCATCTATTGTGGTTTTGATCCGACAGCCAGTAGCCTGCACGTTGGTAATCTATTGGCTATTATAGTCCTTCTTCACTGCCAAAGGGTGGGACATCATCCAATTGCTTTGGTAAGTATTTAGGGATTTTCTTGAGTAAACCCATACGCATGATGGGTTTAATATCACTGAAATCAACCTGATTTAGCACATACTACTTCCATGATCATCATTATAAGTTGTCCGTTGAAGCGACAATGAGCGTTTCACAAATGCCATGATTAAACTTCTCTTTCACACGATCTTGCCAATTGATATTCCTTCTTTTCAAGTTTCTTTCCACTGTATCATTGAATCTTAGTATGGGCCTTCCCTCATTCCGCCTTCTTTCATACAGTTGAGACACCAACAATTCTCTTGGTAGTCCCTATTTACTTGCCTCCCCACGAGGGCAAAGTTAGACATAAGATCAGTTTTTAATGTGGGGAAAATCCAGTTCCTCACAAAAGGAGCACTGGAATGAGGCAAAAATAAAAATTGCCCCAGTCTGGAAAGATTTCTCCTTCACTGACCGAGGACAGAAAAGATGAAGTATAGTATCAGAACAGATACTGCACATTGTTTGTAGCCAAAAGGTCAAGGAGTTCTCTTGGCAGTCATTCAGTTGCCATTTTCTCCAGATCTCTTACCAACCTGAGATTCTTCTGAGAGCCGCCATGTATGGTAGGCCTGCACGTTCTTCCGATATCCACCATGTATGGTAGGCCTGCTTACAGTGTTGCCAATTTTGCGGAGATACTGTTTGGAATCTTGTGAGTCAAATTTGGATCTAGCGGCTAGCGTTCTTCTACTCTAAAATCTGAAGATTTAGTTTGCTACCCACACAAATGCGATTTCAGTTATACTTTCCGTATTCATTTCCTCTCCAGTCATCTATTTCTCAAGCTACTTTTCATACATGATATATTCAAATGGCAGTAAGGAAGCAAGGATTAATTAAATTAAATTTATTCCAATAAAACATTTCGTTATGATGCAATAAATTAATTTAATTTTGTTTGTTGACTTTCATTTTGTTTTATTGGAATAAATTTAATTTTTATATATGTATTTTTTTTTTTAAAAATTGCATGATTATCTCCCTTGCGAATTATTTGCCCTTGAATTATTAAAAAAAAAAGATGGACGCTTACTGAACGAATCGGTGTTATGATACGAAGAATGGAAAAATACTTGTAATTAAAGTTCTAGTGGATAATTTTTTCTACTTTTTTATACAATGAGTAAGAATAAAACGGTGAATAAGTATATAATATTGTTTTAAAAAAATTTTTTTTTTCGTACAGCCGCTCATCAGCACAAGCACCGAAAAATGGTATCCACATTAAAAGAATGCAATGTGAGTGCTATTGTCAGAAGCCTGAAGGAAACCTTAAACAATTTTGGTTTTGAGTTTAAAAAAGAGGCATTGGAACTGATAATGCTAGCGGTATGGTACAGATTAACAATGAGGTCTATCGAAAGTTGAAAACTGAAGTACCAAACTGTGTCTGCCATTTTCTTCACTTATGTATTTTAGCAGCCATGACTAAAGTTTTACTGCAGTATTAGGAATTTTTAATTGCTGAAACCAATAACTGGTTCTCAAGATCATCTTCAAGACAAACTATATAAAAATGTGTACAATTTGATAAATGAAAATCACGATGCGATGAAAATGATCCAGTCCTGTCAAACTAGATGGTTGTCAATTGCAACTGCAGTTGAGAGAATATAAAGTCAGTATGTCAAAATGAGTCTTCAGCTGGAGCTTCACACTCATTTTGACATAGTGCGGACAAATGAACGATGCTTCACACTCATTTTGACATAGTGCGGACAAATGAACGATGCTTCACACTCATTTTGACATAGTGCGGACAAATGAACGATGCTTCACACTCATTTTGACATAGTGCGGACAAATGAACGATGCTTCACACTCATTTTGACATAGTGCGGACAAATGAACGATGCTTCACACTCATTTTGACATAGTGCGGACAAATGAACGATGCTTCACACTCATTTTGACATAGTGCGGACAAATGAACGATGCTTCACACTCATTTTGACATAGTGCGGACAAATGAACGATGCTTCACACTCATTTTGACATAGTGCGGACAAATGAACGATGCTTCACACTCATTTTGACATAGTGCGGACAAATGAACGATGCTTCACACTCATTTTGACATAGTGCGGACAAATGAACGATGCTTCACACTCATTTTGACATAGTGCGGACAAATGAACGATGCTTCACACTCATTTTGACATAGTGCGGACAAATGAACGATGCTTCACACTCATTTTGACATAGTGCGGACAAATGAACGATGCTTCACACTCATTTTGACATAGTGCGGACAAATGAACGATGCTTCACACTCATTTTGACATAGTGCGGACAAATGAACGATGCTTCACACTCATTTTGACATAGTGCGGACAAATGAACGATGCTTCACACTCATTTTGACATAGTGCGGACAAATGAACGATGCTTCACACTCATTTTGACATAGTGCGGACAAATGAACGATGCTTCACACTCATTTTGACATAGTGCGGACAAATGAACGATGCTTCACACTCATTTTGACATAGTGCGGACAAATGAACGATGCTTCACACTCATTTTGACATAGTGCGGACAAATGAACGATGCTTCACACTCATTTTGACATAGTGCGGACAAATGAACGATGCTACACAGCTGAAATGCTGTTCTCCATGTTTAACGATGGTAGAAACCTGGCCTATATTAAGTTTGTGTTGCCAATCTTAAAAGACATTCAAAGGTTGAATAATTAATTTAAACTAATATTTATTTGCAGAATAATTCGCAAAAGTCAGACAACAAATTAATATTTGGAAAAAAAAATCAAAGTAATACGTAAAAACAGACAACTTAATATTTGCACAATAGATAAATTTGCCTTTTTACCGTTGCAAAAAAACAGACGAAACTAATTGATAAAATATGTCGTTTAATGAACCGCAAAATATATAGAGAAAACACGGAATATTTTGTATATTCATAAAATTTATATACGAGGTACAAAGTTAAAATTTACTGTTTTTTTTTTTTTCTCGGTCTAGCAGGTTTAGAAAATCTCATTAAAAATCTAGCGGTTTTCTGGAAATTTTTCTTTCCTCAATCTCAGTTGACAACACTACCTGCACATTCTTCTGAGATCAGCCATAGTTTTTAACCTTACATGGAAATTTACCATTGTGACCCTATTTTTTATACAACCACCTCTTATCTTGAGCTGGTGCTACCAGATCAGGCTGTCTGAAGATACCGACTTCCTGACCTAAAATGCATCAAACATTGATGTTATTGTTTGTTTCCTTTCTCTTTGCAAAACTCAATCATGTTCTGCAGAACCAAAAACAAAAACAACAATTTCCTCTACAAAAAAAAACAAACACACCAAACAACATGAATAAATATTTGAAGATATAAAGAACTTGAAGCATAAAAACTTTTACTAAAATGACTGGATTCAGCAATAACCTGAAAAGGGTTGATATGCCATAAAACAAAACACCTAAACTCTTATCTTGATGCATTTATAATAATTTAATTTTTTTTTCAAGTCGAGAATTAAAAGAATCTTACCAAAAAAAAACGATGCAACCTCTATTATTCTGAAAGTTGGTGAGAATATCTTATGATGATTCCGGTTTTCTTTAGGTAATTTAATTTTTACCTACTTTTTGAACTAACCCTAATGGTCTTGTGGTTAGTGTTCTGCGTTCTTGCTGAAATGTGTGAAGGTTTGATTCAATTCTATGAAAAAAGGATTTTCTTATGTCTAAATTAATTTCTTATCCGTTACAATTTTTGGACGGGTTTCTTTATCACAATGTTTCAGCTGTTTTTACCCATGGATTTTTTTAAGAGTCTTGTGTCGAACTCGGGATCCGTCATTGAATTCTGAACGCAACCCTTTAGTTTGTTCGGATCGAGGGTCGTGTTCCCCGACTATAAGCGTGTTCGTTAAATCAAGCAATGTTGCATGCAAAGACAGAGTAATAATTAATAAACAAAATGAGGTAGTTCAAATAAGGTTTATTGAACGTGTGTGTACGTGGAATGATGAGGTGTGTGGTGTATGTGTGTCGATAAGAAACAGTTCTTGAGATGCGTATGTGAAGAAAATGAGTCCGGCATGGGAAAAGTCTTTGAAAGCCGTACACAAAGAAAATGAGTTGAGAACTCTTATCGTTGTTTGTAAACACGTGTTGACGGAAGAAACGTGTTGGTTGTTGTTTTGCCGAGGCCAGTTGAAGAAAAAAGAGAGTGAGACGGAGCACTGTGTCAGCGTCGTTCTGCGAGGCCGATTGAATAGACAAGAGAGTGATTTTCCGTTTACACCAGTTTTTATACTCAGAACGGCAGATAATTCTGGTGTCGCTTTTCAGCGCCACCTGTCGGTGAAAAAGCGACACCTAACGGCCAACCGGTGCAGTTATGTTTTGAAAGGAGGAGGTAACTGCTACAAGTTTATAAGAGTCCTGTGTGCATTCCATTCTCATGTCATTCTTTCAGTTGTTAAAGCATCTTGCTGCCTTTGTTCAGGATTTGCAGAAAGCTGCTGATTCAAAATATGCTATTGATTTTGCTTGGGGATCAACCATATTGACTTCCTGTAGTTGCCTGGCTCAACCATTGACAATTGGTAATTTCAACAGGCACACACATGTTTGCTTTATATATATAGATATAAATAAATATTATTTATTATAGAAAACCTATATTGTTTTGTTATTATAGACAAAAAGAATTTAGCTGTCTAACTTAAACAAATGAAATAATGACAAAACTCCCTGCTATCTATATATATAAGTTCTTACAACTAAACTACATAGAATAGTTGGGACTTTAACTGTCACTAAATGGATCACGTGACTGGAGTACATTCTTTAAACTAATCAACACTCTGACATCTTGGTGTGGTCTGACTCCAGGAAATGTATTCTTATGATGGAGTTAACTGTCCCCTGAGAGAAAAACACTGAGAAGGCACATGAGTGAAAGGCGAATTAATATGAATCTTTTCGAGCCGAAGGCATGGAGAAGAATTGAACATGTCAAGCGTGCTATGAATCGAGGTCGGATACCGTGGTTTCATTGAACGGTCAACCACTTCCTTCCTATCCAGAATAGGCATGACTGGCCGGTTACTAAATGCAGCCATGAAGCAGATTCAGTCTGTAACTCAATAGACTTTGAGTTGGATCCGATTAAAGACATTTCGATTAAATAAATCAAGTATTATGAAATGTCGTGAATGGTCTCGAAGGTGAGAACATGCAAATGAGATGATCACCATAAAACACTATCAAAACAAATATTTTATCAATAGAAAATACAAGATGAAAAGAAATGATATCCTGTCTGTCTAAAGCTGTCTGTGGTGCCAAGGGTGGCAGTACCGTCATAGCCACCAACACAGTGTTAGCATCCCTGGTTAGTGCCTGATTAGAACAGAATATAGCATGTTGTATGAAAAAGAAAAAAAAATATGGTGCTTATTTAGATTGATGTACAAGTGAAATATGTCAGTTCAAAATTAAAAAAAAAACAGGAAAATGTATGAATATACTTACTTGTCAGGTAAAATTATCTATGTGCACCAAACATTACAGAAAGTTATCAAGTAGAATTTTAATAAAAAATAAAATTAGTTTACTATTCGGAGTCAACGAACTCCGAACCACAAGATTGCATGGCATCTTAATATTAAAAGAAGGCTTAAATACGCATAATGGTGCCGCTTCAACTTATACTCGGAAATATGAGTAAAAACAGAATTTTATTTATTACTTGCAGGACCCGTTACCCGGCGCTGCCCGGGAGTAATATAAAAGAATGAATTAAACAGCCGACAGAATGCAAATAGGTCACAACTGGAACCCAAATAGAAATTTCCCTAGTTTCCTAAAGATGTCTACTATATTTGTGTGTTTGAGTTTTAATTGCGGCGTTTTATATTACACTAACCGTAAACTAAGCATAATCTATGGTTTAATTTGGCCAAAGTCGGTTATCTTACGGTGCCGGTTCAAGTTCTGTAGAACCACTCGTTGTTTTGTTTTGATCTGTTTTGTTTTTTTTGGGGTTCAAAAATGTAGAAGTACTTTTATCTTGAGTTTTGTTCGATAAGCACACATTTTGAGCCACTTTATTTTGAAGAAAATGTAAATGAAAATGTATTTCTGCCTAATCCGAAAGAAATGTTTTTTTTTTAAGTTAATGTGCTCTACGCTTCATCTATTCTGTCCATCTGGACTGATACAATTTTCATTTCCGGTGACCGTATTTATTGAGCTGGATTTTCCCCACATTAGTAACCGACCTTGTGTCTACCTCTGCCCTCATGGGGAATAAAATAAATAGGGACACTAAAAAAGAAAAGGTTTTCCTTGTTTGTATACAGTGTTAAGGACAGATTATTAAAAACAGGAATATGTCTTTACGGGGCTTTTCTTCTAAAAAAGGTAAAATTACGAGTAAAACATTGAAGCAGCAGTATTTTATGATATGCTACGATCGATCATGGTTGTAAAAAGTGAATTACTGTTGATTGGGTAATAAATTGTTCGTTTATCAAAGTATTATTTTGGTGTAAATTGTTTATGTACGGTTTGAGCGTCCTAAATGTGAAAAGAAATTGTGTGTTTTGTCGATGGATTTGATTTGAAAGCGCGTAATATATATTATGTTGTGAAGTGTGTATTGAATGTTATTAATAAAACTATTTATTTATTGGAGAAAGTTTTTAAAGGATGTCTGTAAATGACTCACTTTGGGCAATGCACGACGCGGTTTGAATGAAATGTGTCTCATGCCTATGTAAACTGTGCACTGATTGGCTGTTTCACAAATACTTAAGCGGTGAAGGTGAATCGCTTTTCCCTGTGAAATAATCGCAAAATGGTGTTTGAGGAGTAGAGAGAAATTAGTGTGCTACCCTCTTTTTGGAGCATGCAGGTAGGAGAGTTAGTCATATGAGATAAATAATAGGAATTAATTTTATATGTTAAAAATATGTGTAAGTTGCTGGAAACACGGTTGAGGTAAGGGTGTATAGGTAGTGTTGATTTTCGATGTGTTTGATGCATTAGTTTTCTTGCCTACTCTAACTGATTTGGAAGATAAAAAACCAACTATTTTATATATATATATATATATATATATATATTAAAATTCTACTGTATAACTTTCCATAATTTTTGGTGTAAACAAATATGTTTGCCTGATACGTTAGTGTATTCATATGTTTTCCTGCTATTTTATTTTGAACTGCCATATTTAACTTGGGCATCAGTCTAAATTAACATTAAAATTACCACTAAGCTACATAGAATAGTTAGGAGTTTAACTGTTGCACTTCTCTCATTCATTTATATGCTTTATTGTTGGTCTCTCTCTTGTAATTTATTCAAATAGGGGAGTCTGAGAAATTATTTATTATGGAGAAACGTTATTTATGGAGAACTCTTATTTGAGATCACAACCTGTTATTATTAGTAGGAATGAATGACATTTTATTATTAATCTGATGTAATATCATTATTTTCGTTAGTATGAAAATTGATTCGGTTTTAAATTTTCTTTCAGATTGGGGGAGCAACATCCAAAGTTGGTGACCCAAGCGGTCGCACAACTGACCGTCAACAAATAACCAATGACCAGATTGAACAAAATACCAACAGTATACATCAAAGCTTACAAAGAATCTTCTCAAACCATTTCCATTTTTTGTGGGAAAATAAAAATAAAGAACTGCCAGAAATTAGGTGAGTTAGTCGTTGGAAGGGATATATATATATGTATGAAACTCAATGTCTATGTGTTTGTGATGTTTCCTATAGAAAGAAATGTTAGGGAATCTATATAAAATCTAAAAGTTTATTCTTATGTGAAATTTACCGGGGAATTCCTCTGATGATAAATGTATATTTTTGAAAATCCATGGATTAAGGAAAAGATTAAAAGTTTATCTGTATATTCCTTGTTTGAACTATTTGATGATTAATAAATATTGTACTTTATCCTATTTTTATTTTCACCATTCATTTTCCTATATTATTGATCTATCTTTATATTGAGCATTTAGGATTAATTTAAGATAAAATTTATTTTTATTATCTTTCCTTTTATATATATATATATATATATATATATATATATATATATATATATATATATATATATATATTCTGTGATTGAGTATGTGTTTTTTTAACGGTTTGGATAATCACAGATTTCAGGGTAGTTCTATTAAAATAGTCATATCTTAAAAACTAAAGCACTTTAAGTCCTCAAAATACCACCATTTTGTTAGGAAATGAATATCCTTTCACGTGCACGCATGAATAATATACATAATATATTTTTTAAAGTTTTGAGCAAATAAAGCAAAAAAAATGGTAACGCTATTTTCGGCAATATACGTCACTCCCCCCACCCTTTCGTTTAAAACTCCGGTACCATCCCTCTGTGTGGAATTTTGTCCTGAAATTTGGAAACCAATCAGGAGAAGCATCACTTTTAATGTTTGTCAGTGCGCAAAGTAAATTGGCTCATTCCTGTTTTTGAAGTGTTAAAAATAAAACTTCAACATGACGTGTATTGAACATTTTGAAAAAATACATCTTTGTCACCCAATTAGAAGTAAATCAAATCTTTTTACTTTTTTATGCATTAAAATTATAATTGTATATATGTGTTCTCTTTTGATAGTAATTACCCTATCCGAAAAAAAAATGTTTTCCATTTATAGTTTGAAAAACTGACTGCAGTAATAGTCACGCAGCTATAAACACGAGGCGATTTTTGTTTATTTTCATTCTAGAACGAATTTTAAAAATTTGAAAATATGAATATAGAAAATGTTCTTACATGTTTAGTTAGAGCTATTCTGTTATCAGAATAATAATATTAATTTAGTTAGAGCTATTCTGTTATCAGAATATATAATTAAAACAATCCCAACCCACCTGCCATTGCGACATAAGCTGTTAACACTTGCAATTTCTTTCTCACATATTTCTGGTCAAATCTTTAAAATATTTATATGGTTGAAAAGATAAGAAAATAATCTTTGTAAATATATAACTTTCATATGCTTTTATCCATTGCATTAGTTTTTAACAGCGAATTCAAACGGTATTTTGCTTCGAACAACCAAAGAATAAAAACGTGTTTTTTGTTTAGTTTTTTGTTTTTTGAAACTTATTTTTACACGTTCGTTTGTTTTGCAAAATAAAAGTGGCAAATCTATATCAATTTTCTTGAAATTTTATAAACATTTAGAAGACACATTAAACTACAATTAGGAATTTTATTTTTACTTCTTTGACATCTTATTTTGAGGGGTACATAATCTTAAAAATAAACCTTCAACATGACGTGTATCGAACATTTAAAAAAATCTTTTTTTCGTACCCCAGCTAGTAAATAAATTAATCTTTTATCTTTTTTTATGCATTAAAATTATAATTGTATGTTGTTTTGTCTTTCGGTAGTAGTAATTTTAAATTACCTTATTCGAAAAAATATTACCTTTTTTTGAGCGATAGTCAACAATGGCTGCTAGTATTGCTGATATAACAATCAATCATCAGCAGCATATACTATAAACTAACTTTGTAAAGCTTATAAAGCTTTTAAAAATTAGTTTAAGAACTTCTGTTGAAAAAAGACAAATACTTTTTGTGCTTAAAAAGTTAATGCTGTTTGTGGTTCTTTTATAAAAAATACTTCCAATACTGGTTTTTACTCAACTTTCGAACTTCTAGTAGTAATGACTTTCTAGTCGCCAATTAAAAAAAAGATTCTACTTTTTTAGGCGATTACGTATGAACACCCTTAAAGTCTTGCTGAAAAAAAGAAAAAAAAACAACAAAAATAATTTAGAATTTAGAGTGGGGGGATCAGTTTCGCATATAAATTTAATGTAAAATGATTTCCAATTTCCCGGCCATTCTTGCCTTTTAGTGAAATTTATAAAATAAATAATTACTCTACCACTAACCCTAGGTACGACTGACAAGCCCACCTCCTAAAAATGCCTTCTTGAACGTGTCGTACCATTAACCTTAAATATAAGTGGCAAGCCACCCCCTAAAAAAACTCCCTTAACCCTAACACTAAGTCCGAATGGCAACCTCCATCCAAAACAAAACCCCTTCCTTAACCTTATCACTAACCCTAAGTCCGAGTGGCAAGCCCTAATCCTACAAAAAGCCCATTAAAACCACACATAATCGTCTAAAAAAAAAAAAGGGGGAAAAAAAACAGACGCCCATAAAAAAAACGCACAGGATTTATTTCCCATAGAAAAAAATTGATTAATACCCTAAAACGCTAGAATGGCCCGGAAATGGTGAATTATTCTACATTAAATATATGTGAAACTAATCCCCCACTCTAAAGTCTAAATTAATTGTTTTTTTCTTTCTTTCTGCTAACTTTTCAGGGTGTTCACACTTAATTGCCCCTAGCCCTACCACTAACCTGAAGTTTAAGTGGTAAGCCCCCCTCCTCCCACAAAGACCCTCATAATCGTCTAAAAAAAAAGAAGAAAAAAAAACAAAACAAAACAAGAAAAACACACAGGATTTATCTTCCATAGAAAAAATAATTAACTGGCCTAAAACGCTAGAATGGCCTTGAAATGGGGGGTTATTTTATATTTGATTTATGTGAAACTGATCCCCACTCTAAATTCTAAGTTAATTGTTTTTGTTTCTTTCTTTCTGCCAAGTTTTTCAGGGTGTTAACATGTAATTGCCTAAATAAAAAAAGTAGAATCTCATATTTTGGGGAGGCAAGGGGGTGAGTTAGCGGAAGGTGTTAATCTACAATAATGCCAAAGAAATCTTGCAATATATTCATTTTTAAACAGTCCTAGTATTAGATTTTAGTTTCTTGTACATAAAATGTATTACAATTCAACTTTGAGTTTTCTAACTTCTTTCTTTTAATGGATACATGGTATTTTTAAGGTATTGCAACATATTTATGCGCACTTAGTGTAGATTACTTGGAAACCATTAATTTCTGGAGATTTTCAGTGGCACATTCTGATTCCTTGTACAAAAATACATTTATATGGTAAATTTCATTGCTTAATCTTGTGTTTTAACAAAGATATAACATTTTTACTGAAAAATTAGTGTAAAAAATGTGATGAAAGACATATGGTCTTAAAGAGGGGAAAATATCCAATTGTGCAACGCACACAAATAGTCATAACTTCCTTATTTTTAGTCAGATTTAAAAAATTTAAAAAGATTCTTTCTTAGATCATCAAGCTCTTTCTATATATGCCATTATTGAGATATTTCAAGCAATTTAAATTTTTTCATGTGTATTGCTAGTTTCACTGTAATGTATTCAGATTAGCGTTCAGGGCAAAGTGGAATATTCTCTTAGATGTCAACAAAATTATTTTGTTCCTGGAATTTTGTAGGCTTATTGTGTGTGTATAAGCTGTATATTTATATTTTTGAAACGATGATTGATAACTTATATTAAATTTGGATTATTTAAACTACTTCACAATGTTTTGGCTGATGTAACCTCCGACCTTCTTCAGGTTCATCTTTTCGAACTCGGAAATCGAATTTGAGAACTAATATACAATTTAGAACTTTATTTTATCCATATGTATACATTGTTCGCCTTCCATCAACCATGACCGAGTAAAAGTGTTAATTTATGTAATTCTTAGTTATTATTGCCTGTAGCAACGATTGAACCTTCAACCCCCAGAAGATTGTCAATTAGAACTAACATTGACATTTTTTTCATTTGTTTCAGGATTCTGAATAATGCAAAATGGTATGAGGGGATGAATGTCGTGAATTTCCTGTCAGACTATGGCCGCAATTTCCGCATGGGAGACATGTTAGCTAAACACAGGTTGAGGAACTTTTTTCCATTCTATTTCTAAAATTCCAACTTGATATCCCTGGGATGTGTGATCAGTTTCCTGGCTACCGACACAATGGATTTTAGAGAAAGAGGGATAAATAAAGACGTGTCCAGAAGTAGGTTAGTCTGGAAGTCAATTTCTTAAAGCCGTCCAATGCATGCCAGTATGTAAAAAAAGCAATTATCTTCAAAATACTAAGTCTAGCTCATTGAAATGGAACAGTTTATTTTGGGACCGATTTCATAAGTGTTCAATATGTGCACGGCCTATGATGTGTCATACATCAAGTTGGTAGTTAAGCTCTTGCCAAACATGCTTTAGCATGTCTCCGGTAACATTATCCAGTATGGAAGTGGTTCTCTGCTTGAGTTCACTAATGCTAGGAGGAGGGGGACATATCCCATGAAAAGAAATCACATGAGGACAGGTTAGGTGACTACGGCGGCCATTTCATCAGAAAACTGTCTTCATCTCCACCACACCCGATCCATCTCTCTGGGAGATTCTCATTGAGATAATGATCTACTGTTCTTTTTCTGTTGAAAAATGAAGTCCTCTTCTTCACCTTCAATGAGTTCATCATTTAGTTAGTTCTGAAGCATTTGCAGATAACTCTCTCTGGGCACATTCTTGTCAAAAATGGTCTAGCAGATACTATAGAATTGCATAAGTAGCCTTCCTGCATAATTGGTCCCCCGATTTATAAAATCGGGGGACTTATTGGTCCCCCGATTTTATAAATCGGGGGACTTATGTTTTGAGGCATGTCCGTCCGTCCGGATTTTTCTCCGCAACCATCCATTGAATTTCTCTGAAATTATGCATGAAGTTGTAACTTTGGTCAGGTTAGAAAGTGACATTCTCCGATTTTTGAAAAAAAATCTGGTTAGCCCCCCAGGGGGTCAAAAGGCCCCGAAATGGCAAAAAATTACATTTTATTGCCCCATAACTTTTCATCCATCCATTCAATTTCTCTGAAACTTGGCCAAAATGTGAGGGCAATTGTTCCTAATAGAAAATAAGTATCGCTGACCTTGGAAAAAATCTGGTTCGCGCCCCCAGGGAGTCAAAAGCCCCCAAAATGGCAAAAAATTACCCTTTTCTCCCATAACGTTTGATCCATCCATTCAATTTTTCTGAAACTTGGCCAAAATGTAGAGGCAATTGTTCTGGATATAAAATGAGCATCCTTGACCTCAGAAAACTTCTGGTTCGCGCCCCCAGGGAGTCAAAGGGGGGTAAAAAATGCCCCAAATTGCCCAAATTTATTGCATTTTACACTCGCCACATCGAGTCACATACAGAGGTAGACCACGCACGCGCGGCTTGTTTTTAGTACCAAGTCCAAATATGTGTGCCAGTTTGTGAAGTTTTTCCAAATTTTGCATTGAAGACATGCTGTACAGTCTTAAATGACTGTCGTCGTCATCGGGGCGTATCAAAAGAACAAAATGAAAATGGTGACGGCGCAGATTTTTTTTCCTCCTCTTAAACGTCATTCATAATATAACTGCCGGTAGTTTCATTTTATCTATTCCTACCTGTGAGCAAGTGACAAGATTTTATTTAAATAAGCAAATAATAAACTATGCACAGTATAGTGCAAGATGTGCTAACCGAAGATGAAGTTCGTTTGTGCAGTACGTCGTTGCAGATGTAAAACTCATTTATTGATGTTTCAAAAAGAAGAAAAAACAACTTTTTTTTCATATTTTCCCAAAAACAATCAAATCACATATTAGATTTATTTTTCAAAAATAATAAAGTTAAAAGCAAAATTCAAAAACATTTTATTTATATTTTCAAAAGAAAATAAAACCATTCAAAAAGAAAAACATTTTCTTATATCTTTGAAAGGAAATACAAATTCGATTATTTTCCCTAAAAAAATCAAACAACAAAAAGATTGCATTGTACTTTCCTAAAAAAAAACATCAAATTATTTTTGTAAAAGAAATTATTTAAAATAAAAATTACTACAAAACTTTCATGATTTTCTTTAACACCAATTTGATAATTTATTTTTAATCTGAACCTGAAGTCTTTCATATGAGGAACAAAATCTGAGCCATCACTGTTTTCTGCTGACTACAGGTCAATTGTTCTTCTGATATGTTGTCGGTTTAACATCCGTTTTACATGCTGGCATGCGTTGAACAGCTTTTAGAAATTGACTTCCATACTAACCTATCTCTGCAAGGTCTTTAATTATCTCTCTTTCTCTCAAGCCCATTCTTATCACTTCCTCCAATTTTTTCTTTGGCTTTCCCCTGTAAACTGAACCTATTACCTCAACTGTTCTACATCTACTCTCCCAAGAACTCTGATCCATTCTTTCAACATGGCCATACCATCAAAGTCTCCTATTCTGCACACATCTCCCTATACTGTCCAGATTTAATCTTCCTCTGAGGTCATCAGAACTAAGGCTGTCTTTAAGACTCACATTACACATCCATCGTATCATTCTCATGTCATTTCTCTCTATGCAACGTATGTCCTCAACCCTAACTGGCCAAGTTTCACTTCTATCCATCAGATTCTTCCTTAGGTCGACAGTGGTAATGCTCTACTGGATGCACGAGCATATTCCAAGACGCAAAATGATTTCTCTTTAGGAGTGAACGGAATTGGCTCAACCTGGAATTGAACAAAAATAAAACATTAAATATAAAATCTTTATTTGTTTCTATTCCTTCTGTGAAGATTTAAATCTATTTCAACAAGAATTGTCTATGAAAAGATGTCAATTTTTGGGGTACACTCTGTATATTTGTAATGGAAATTTAGCTTTTAGTAAATAAATATGCACTTTGATATAATGTTAGCAAAACCCACAAATGATATATTTGTAATTAAAATGTAATATCCTTTATTAAATAAAATAGTTGTGTGGACCTGACATTGCCTGGGTGAAGACATATTGCCAGGTGGTGAGCTTAGAGAAAAATAATTCAAAATGTATTAAAAATCACATCTTATTTAAAGACACACAGCACTTCCACTTCTTAACCCTGTTATCATTTTCCATGACGCGGATCAGAGGTTGGATTTTGGTAGGCACAAACATTGTCGATTTAGATTGTTAAGCAGATAAAATCCTGTTCCTTGGAGATACAGTAGAAACTAGTGAGACAATTCCAATATTTTTCTTAATACAATTACCGATTCTGTTATGAATTCCCGATTTCGATACAATTACCGATTCCAATTCTAAAATCACCTAATGGCCTAAAAGGGTAGAATTTCATTTTTTTTGTTGGGAGGGTTGTTGATAATCCTCATTTACTTTTAAATGTAGATATAATTTTCTTTTTAATTTGACAAACTTCTTAATGTTTTCCTTTTATGTATTGTATCCAAGACTTTGATAAACTCATTGTGAGATTTTCATCTATATTTTTCACTTGTGCCATTTTTGTCTGATTTATCCACTCGTGCCATTCTTACCTGTGCTATTATTCCGGTGTTTTTTTTACCGTAATCTGTTATTATGATCTATGGATTTTAGTTTTGCTGGTAGTTTAAAATCAATAAATATTAAAGATTTTATAATTAGTACCAGCAATAGAAAATTAAGTTTTAAACAAAAAAAATTTGTAAAAATCGTTTTTGGAATCGGAAATTAGACTGAAATTTTTCTGATTCTTGATTTCAATTCTGATTAATAGTCCCAGCACTAGTAGAAACTACTTTCCATCATAAACACACTCTTAAGGTACAGATTATATCACAGCTCTGTTACATAGTCCTTTAATTACTCGTACCTTTTCTTCTTCGTCATGGAGGGGTGTCGTCTCGATGTCGTCCAGCGGTTGAGTTCTCTCCTCGTTTCGAGACTGCTGTGGAACATCGTCACCATCCGCACATCCAGTATCATCAACGTTGTATTGGGCTGTAACAAAGATTCTCATACACAGCGAAAAGAAAGGCATACTCTCTCTTTTAAATGTGATTACTTTTATTTAGGCGTCAAGTTTCTGTCATTCTTAGAAATGTTATACTAACGAAGAGAGAAATCAATTCACTACTTTTATCGTAGTTAATTCCTAAGTATCTCTGGTCCATTAAGTCCTTAGCCATTCGAGGAGGGGGGGGGGGGAAGAAGGAATCTCCTCACACCTGTATTCTTTTAGGGGAATAAATTCCCCTTTTCATTTGCAGACTACATGGAGAGATACGTCTGTTCAGCTTGCTTCCAGAAACCAAACTGACAAAACTCAGTTTCCCACACCAGAGCCCGTGACGTCACAGAACCCCTATGTGCAGGTGCACCTTGATCCTTGACCTGAGGTCTCGTCACTGTGGTGGCCCTGTCAACGCTTGTGAGCTCCGACTGTGAGAACAGCCCTATTTTGCACTCGGTTGTACGGGTTCACCCGCACTAAATCGCGCAAGCCAAACCAAACGATCCCTCACACATACGTCCACTTCAACATGCGTCCGGCCTCACAGGGCCATTATCCAACAGCTCTAGGATGCACAATGTTTGAGGTTTTATCTCCTAAGGCTAAAATGTAGACGGATTCTGACGATTTAATTCTTTAAACTACTGATTAGAAAATTTAATTATGAAAAAAGAATAAATAGAAAAATGAAATCTTGTTAGTGCTGGGGAGTTTTTATCAATAAAAATATATGAAACAAACATCTGAAATGGATTACAGCCTTAATTGAAAAGTCAAAAATAATGTTTTATTGCCGTTTAATCATATGGCCACTTTGGCGATAGTCTCATCAGTAAGACGTGTTATCCTAAATAGGCTTCAAACTCACACTGGTAGAGCAGGGGGTTTTCACAAAGATAATATCTATGAAAATAATCCCCAAACTATTCCTGGGCCATCACAGCCAAAATCATGGCAGTGCTAAGGGAGGAATGTGTCAGTTATTTATAATTTTGTATTCAGGTGTGCTTATTATCGAACAGCGATAACACAAAGACTGTTGGATATTCACGACTGAAACTTGGTGAACAAGTCAGGCATAGACATAAATATGGTTAAATTGCAGAAATGATTGAATTTTATGAACGATTCCATAGGTGGCATTATTTTTTTTTGGGGGAGGGACACATTGTATTACACTGTCTGCCATGTTATTTTCCACTGTATTAGACTACAGCAACATTGAATTCTCACTATTTTAATGTTTGGGTGTTTAGTGAACCTTAAAACAAACTATTGAAACTTTCTAAATAGTTAATAGCGTTTATAACTATGGTGGATATTTAAAAAATATTTCTATGTTACTTGGAAGGCAGATTTCACGTCCTAGATCTATTGACTAATTTAATATTTTTTGCTTCAATTCATTCATATCGTATGAATCAGATGATTCTATTGTTGGCATTGGTTTCCCCGATATCTTTCTAGTTAGAATTCTTTCTAGAAAGAAATCTGTTACTTAGAGGTTGTCAGTCCATGTCGTTAACCACTAAGTCAATATTTTTGCTTAATAGAGTAATATAATTTTGGAATAAGCTGCCAGATCAGATTAAGAACAGCAACATTTTAAGATAGAATTAGATGGATTCAGAAATAATTTTTAGGAGAACTATAGAATGAAGAAATAATAATAATTCTTCTTAATGATGATGATTACTACTACTACTACTACTACTACTACTACATGCTAAAATGCAAACTAACCTGTCTCTGGCCAGGTCTTTAGTTATCCCTCTTTTGCTAAAATCAATCCTTATCACGCCCTACCATGTTTTTCTTGGGCTTCCACTGCCAACTGATCCTGTTACTTCAACTGTTCTACATCATCTCACCCAAGAACTTTTATCCATTTTTTTCAATGCGACCAAACCAACAAAGTCTCCTGTTCTGCACACATCTCCCTATACTGTCTAGATTTAATCTTTTGAAGTCATTAGATCTAAGCCTTTCTTTAAGACTCACATTACACATATTCAACTGAATTTAACAGTAAATGTCTGTGCAATTTATTTTTCCACTTGAATTGAGAAGATAGTTAAAAAGGGAGATAACCCCAAATAAATAATAATAATAATAAAAAAATAATAGGGTGCTTTTATAATGTCAGTTGTGATTGTACAGAAACACTAATCGTTTTAATGCTACCTGATACGGCACAATCACGTTGACACACCGAATTCTCGTGAAATCACCAAAGTTAAACTATGTTGAGCCTGGTCAGTACCAGATGGGTGACCATTTCGAAATACCAGGCACTTTATTTTGGGGGGCGGCGACATCTTTCTGTAAAAATCTACAAAAATTAACATTGTTAAAATCATCACGCCTGAGCGGGATACACGTGCTACTAGGGATCGCTTGTGAATTTAATATTCCCTAGAAATTTCCGGTGCTTGTGCTGATGAGCGGCCGTACGAAAAAATTATTGTTTTATAAAAACAATATTATATACTTATTCAGCGTTATATTCTTATTCACTGTACAAAAAAGTAGAAAAGATTATCCACTAGAACTTTAATTACAAGTATTTTTCCATTCTTCGTATCATAACAACGATTTGTTCAGTAAGCGTCCATCTTTTTTCTTAAAAATAATTCAAGGGCAGATAATTCGCAAGGGAGATAATCATGCAATTAAAAAAAACAACTATATATATAAAAATTTAATTTATTCCAATAAAACATTTCGTTATAATGCAATAAAATAATTTAATTTCGTTTATTGACTTTCATTTTGTTTTATTGGAATAAATTTAATTTTTATATATGTAGTTGTTTTTTTTTAAATTGCGAATTATCTGCCCTTGAATTATTTTTAAGAAAAAAGATGGACGCTTACTGAATGAATCGTTGTTATGATACGAAGAATGGAAAAATACTTGTAATTAAAGTTCTAGTGCATAATTTTTTCTACTTATTTGTACAGTGAGTAAGAATATAATGCTGAATAAGTATATAATATTGTTTTTATAAAAAAATAATTTTTTCGTACGGCCGCTCATCAGCACAAGCACCAAATTTCCTCCTTCAGAGAAAGCCGGCCCAACTGCACCAGGATAGGATACGCCATCTCCTAATTAATGATAAATTTGATTTTGAAATAATTCATATTTATTTGAAATAGTTTTTCTCTTTTAAAATGTAAGTTACTTAACTTATGGGGCACAACATTCCATTTAAAACTCAAATATTTCAGATTTACATTGAATTTGAGTCATACTCATTAGACATCAATTAAGTAAGATTTCCTGAACTTCAATTTCTTCTTGAAAGCCCATAAGCCTTAAATTTGAGACATTTTCTAGAATCAAAATCATGTAATGGATTTTGATCAAAATTGGAACCAGGATTCTAAACATAAGATTTAATATCATTATATCTTGATTTTAATCTTTGTAAGTTGTCAGAAAAAGTGGTAAAAAACTGTTCTGTTCAGGGAATTCGTTTTAACTGTCCTGGGACAGCGTCTTCTTCTAGTTGATTATGTGAGAAAAGTCCTCAACTTTGCTTTGACAATAAAAAAGTTAAGATGTCAGACATGAAACCAATTATAATGTCTATAATTTCTTTGTTTTCAGTGTCAAAACCCGATTGGAAAGTCCGGAAGGAATGAATTTCACAGAGTTCAGTTATCAACTGTTTCAGTCGTATGACTGGTTGCATTTGTATGATAAATATAAATGCTTGATCCAGGTAAGATTAATGAAACAACTAACTTATGTAATGTATATTATAATTGACCATTTATTTTGTTGTGAATGTGTGTGTTTGTCACTTATAGACTGCAAAACTACTCAAAAGAATTGTACTAAATTTAGCATAAAGCACCCACTGTTGTAAACCATGTAATTTAGGTTATAATAATTAATAACTCGTAAAACAAAATGGATGACTTTTTAACAGAAAGGTTCAACAGATTTATTAAAAGTGAAATTAGAATGAAATGAGTTATTTAGCCGCTGTAACGCGAGATGAAATATGAGACAGTCTGATCCGTGGTCAATGTTTACTTTTCACTCTGCCGGCAAGACACTATCGACAAAGGGCTATAACTCTTAACCTTACCGAAATGATGCAAGGGAGATAAGTCGTTTTGTTAGTTATTCCTAACATCTCCCCATTTTAGTCTTTAACTGTATCGAGCGCACCTGGGGTCAACTTGGAGGTGCTTGACTCTAGTGCGATTGCGCTTTGGCCAAGTCCTGGGAGGTCTTTGATAATTCTCATCTGAATTTGTCTGCATGAGAGGTGGTGGAGATAGCAGTTCAAATGTGTCCATTAACAAATCAAACGGAATGGTTGATCTGTTGTCCACTAAGTTGCCTACAGAGTATCTGAGACACAACTGGTTTTTGTGCCGTGCCCAGAATTGATTTCCGACTTGAACATCATACAGAAATTGTCCATTTATTATGCGGATGATGCCTGGTACCCAGTTTGGCCGGCCAGGTCTGTAATTCCGAGCAAACACTGGTGTGCCAACTGAAAATGCTTTTGTTTTGTTAGGGCTTGGTTGTTGCCTTTGTGGCTGGGGATGTAAAGCGTCCAGTGTGGTACAGAGTTTTCGTCCCATGAGCACTCTTTAGATGTCGTGTGTTATAAAAATGTTTCTATTACTACTAATAAACAATTTTAAGATCCCAAACAATTAGACAGAATGATACCGAATTTGGCATGAAGAACCCTTGGAATGCTAAGTGCATTATAGGGCAGCAAAATTATACTACTATTACTACTACCTATATGACTACTACTAATAATAAACACTTAGAGCCTCCAAAAGTATTGGGTAGAATTGCACAAAATTTAGTATAAAGAGCCCTTGGAATGTTGGGTGTGCCATAAGAGTGTCAAAATAAATATACAACTACTACACATAATCTGTTATTATACTAAAGATGAGTTAATCATCGTTTGCTTCTCTAAGGCTTTTTCCTATTTTAATCGCACAAAATACATGATACAATATTCATCAGTTTTGGGATTGAGTTATGGGTGAAAATACTTCCATTTTGATTGTTCTAATTAGCCGTAATTTGTAAATACTGAGCATGTGACTCGTATCTCTCTTACCAACTTTCTATCACTTTCACTCTCTCTCTCTCACTGTACTTTGTTTAACTCTCTCCCCCCACTCTTATTCTAAAAGGTATCTACTGTCTCTCTCTCTCTCTCTCTCTCTCTCTCTCTCTCTCTTTTAACAGTTGAAGGTTATAAAAAGCAAAAGAATAAAAGATTAGAATAATCTATGATAAACAAAAGGGAATATCCATGCAGGCAGTAATACTGTTTAATCCATAATCTGAGAGGAAAAGAGAGATATATAGTGTACAGAAAGAGGCTAACTTTAGGATTTTGTCTTTTAAAAAAATATTAAACTGGCTTTGCAAATACACTTTTACCAAATTAAAAACATTTAACCTGATCTCAATGGGTGACTCAGTGCGTCACATTTTTTCTCAGATAATTATTATTATTATTATTAATATTAATTAAGGCTCTAAAACTACTGGCTAAAATTGCATCAAATTTAGTATGAAAAGCTCTTGGAAATGTAACAAAATTAAGAATAAAGCCCAAATAATTAAAATAATTAAAAAGCCACAGTCTGGGTGGACTTTTAGTCTAGCTCCTCTTTGACTTTTGGCCTGAAGTAAGAATATAAAATTGAAGAAAATATAAAAAAATAAAACGAGATAACATTTACATAAATAAAGTTTATTATGCAGAAATTAGGGACGAACAATCGATTTTGCCATATATAGGGATATGTGATGGGAAAAAATAATTTCAGCGTAAAAATCTTTACATCATTTAAAAAAAAAGATTGAAGATAATATTCAATATTAAAAAAAAATATTTTAAATAAAGAATCCAAGAAATTGTGTTTTTTGAAAAACGTTTGTGTTGAATTTTGACCTCTAAAAAAGAAAAGTAATAATTATCGTTACAAATTCAAAATTTTACAACAAAAGTATGATTTTTTATTTTTTTCAGAATCTATCAAAAATAAGATAATCGTTCAAATTTAATCAAATTTTCACTACTTATTTCTTTATAAAATGGTCTCTTTTCATATAGAACTAATTTACAAAAATCATGTTGACTGTTTGCCATTAAAAATATAAAACAGAATCTTCTTATACATCCTTGTCCTTTATACAAAACATTTAAGATTGTAAAAAATATAATCAACACAGTTAAATGGAGCATTTGTCTTGCTCACTAGATCAATTAGAGACACTTGTTTGTCATTTAGTTTCACACGACTAGTCTGGACCGTTCTTCTGACAGGTTGAGGGTACAGGTTTGACAGCTTGTCTGGCTGCTGTTTCTGACTGGTAGTACTGGAGCCCTAGCTCTTAGGTAGTGTTTAGAGGACCTGTTCTATCAACAGTTGTATAATATCAGGGTAACTGTAGTTCCATGTTGTGCAGGTTAAGGAACCCTAGTGAGCTTTTCTGAGGCCACAACTCCATAGATAAAGACGCGGCTAATAGTCTACTTGTATGAACTTTGTTTTCTCACATTCAACAAACACCCATTTTGTCCAACCTACTCTATCTATTAACAATAAAAATGACAAGGAACAGAAGAAAAACTATCAAAACAGACGCTCGCCCTCCCAACCAAATCACCTCCTTCCTTGAGATTCTTGTTCACATATCCGAGGGCTTAGA
This sequence comes from Sepiola atlantica, assembly GCA_963556195.1. NCBI lineage: Eukaryota > Metazoa > Mollusca > Cephalopoda > Sepiida > Sepiolidae > Sepiola > Sepiola atlantica. The sequence goes on along the minus strand of OY744537.1, from coordinate 73,932,765 downwards.
ACTAACCTCGATGTTGTCGAATCCTTCCTCCAGATATCTTAGCACTAAGTGAAACTAATCTACACCCCTTAATCTCCTCTAATCATTTTTACATGCCATGGTACCTCCCACTCTGCTGTGAAGGCTCTGACAAGCATATGCACGATCTTGTAGTCTATATCTGTAACACCCTCCCTTTGACTAAAGAACTTAGTTTAGAATCAGATGATCAGGCCTACATGTACTTTAGATTAACCTTACAACACAGCGTTAGTTACCTATATTTCCGCTACCGTTTTTCTTTAACCCAGGACTGTACCCTACTCTACTATGTCTCCGATAGTGTAAACACATCACTTTCCTTAGATCTGAATGCCCAAATCCATGTATTTGTAGATTTGAATGTTTACCACAGAGTTTATCTTGGTTTCTCGAGCTACACAGACACAACTGATAACAGCACGCATAATTGCATGTTCCTTTTCACAAATCATTACTTTACTCACCCGCCTCTCAAATTGTGAAGATCAGCAAGCCTCACTTCTCAACCTATTCTTGACAACATTGCTCAAGGCTGTGTGATAGATGCCCATCGGCCACTTGAGAATGCTGATCACCTTGTGATAATGGTTTATATCACCTTAAACCACCGACTCCAAACCGAAGCACCGGTACTTAAAATGACTAGATGTTACAAACGGGCTGATTGGGAATCCCTCAGAGATCTCGTTAAAGATGCGCCATGGAGTATAACTTTTTCTCTCCCTGCTGAACAGTGCGCAAATGATGTAACAGAATATGTCAAAGCAAACATAGAAGTGTTTGTCACCACGCAAAAATTCTATAGTAAGCCCCATTCTCTCGAATGGTTTATTGCGCATAGGCAGCAAGCATTCTGCCAATTCAACTGCCATAAGTCAGCTACAAATAGGCAAAACTTTATAGCATAAAGAAACAATTGTAAGAGTATAATGGCCGCAGCTAAAAGTAGGTATACTGAAATGATGAGAAAACTCATTGAGTCGCAAAAATTCAAAACTTTTGATTTCTGGATAATCTATAATAATGTGGTGAACAATGGGCAATAAACAATTTCCCTACCATCCAAACACCATCATGTTGCTTGCATGACAAACTCGACCTTAGATTACACAAACTATTCCCTTACAAATTTTCTACTACGGACAGAAACCACACTTATGTTCTGGATATCATAAAAAACTTTGACACCTCAAAACCATGTGGACCTGATCTTGTCCCTGTTGTAGTAATGAAACAAATGCTCTGCTGAGCTGACCTGTCCTCTCCAAACTCTATACCAAATGCCTTGCCGAATCTTGCTCTCTAATATCTGGAAAACTGCCTCTGTGATACCAGTTTTCAAGAACTCTGGTGAAAGAACTGACCTGCAAAATTATCGCTCCTTAAGTCTCCTCTCGATCTTCACCAAAATCTTTAAATCATTAATCAATCTAGCGATAGTTCAGCACCTCAAAAATGCTAAACTTCTTTCTGACCAACAGTATGGATTCATGCAATGCCGTTCTACTGTGGATATCCTAACAGTTATCTCTGAACGCATGTATCATACACTTGACAAGGCAGGTGAAGCTAGAGCAGTAGTGCTTAATATATCCAAAGCCTTTGACAAGGTCTGGCATGAAGGGCTTCTCAAGAAAATTAATTTGTATAGTATTACTGGACGAATATTTAATATAATCAGATCCTTTTTAGCTAAAAGAAAGATCTAGTTCGTCCCTGATGGCCGGACAGCTAAGCAATATGACATTAATGCAGATGTGTCACAGAGGTCAATCCTTGGACCTTTATTATTCCCGATTTTTATAAAGGACCTCCCTGATGCAATCGTGTCTGAGATGGGTATATTTGCTGATGACACTACACACTATTCTCGACATGTGGCAAATCGAAGGCAATGGCTGAATCCTTAGAAAATGACCTCCAGTCTGTAGTGGAATAGGAACATTTAATGCTATCAAGACAAAGCTCCTTACGTCTAATCTTTAACAGATGACCTACAGTCTGTCGTGGAATGGGGCCATAAATAGATGGTTACATTTAATGCTACTAAGGCAAAGCTCATTTCCTTTAACATTTATAAGAAACCTTACTAACCACTGATCGCACCCTTCCTGAGAGTTCAACATTCAAACTCCTCGGCCTAATATTCACAGGTAACATGAAATTGGAATAAATACATAGAAGATACTGCCAAGTCTGCTGCATAGAAGATGGGCTCCCTGTACCGGGCTAGAAAACTTCTCACACCAGCCAGTATCCTATATCTCTACAAGGCCACCATCCGCCTATGCATGGAGTATTGTTGTCACATCTGGATTGGTGCACCAACCACTAGTCTCTCCCTCTTAGACAAGGTCCCAAAAAAAGTCTCTAACCTAATAGGTTCCACACTGTCTACCAAGCTCCAGCCCCTGTCCCATCACCACAATGTTATATCCCTGTGCTTGTTTTACAAGTACTTCAATGGAATGTGCTCTGATAAACTTGCTGCACTTGTGCCCCCTCAATGTAAATACCCCCACCCCCACCAATCCAACAAGCAGCAAAATAGCACCCCTTCACTATATATGTCCCCCAGATGCAGAAAGCTTTCTACTCTAATAGCTTCTTTCCTCGAACCCCTTGTCTTTGGAATTCCATCCCTGCTCACTGTTTCCCCGACTGTACCAACATGCAGAAATATAAATGTAATGTGAACAAGCATCTCTGCACAACTCCCCACTTCGGATGCCCCTAATTTATGATAGCCCCTTACGTCTCAGTGTCAGTGTGCCTTGTTTGGGGTGAATAAGAGAAATATGTTTAACAGTTGTGTGTCTCTCCAAGACTTGTGACGTCACGTATGTTGTTACAATTTATTAAAAACTTACTTGGTCCGACCTAGGCTACTAATATTATGAAAGATTTTTGGTGCTTGTATTTTAAAAGTACGAAAAAAAGTTTTTTTTGTCTTTTACTGTATTAGAGGTAAATAAGGGGCAGTAACTCTTACTTTGACTATTGAGTTGAGACTTGTAAGTGTGCACTCTGATTTTATGTAAGCAAAATCAGCTTTTCCACGCACCCATAAGCAAAATCAGCTTTTCCACGCGCCCATAAGCAAAATCAGCTTTTCCACGCGCCCATGAGCAAAATCAGCTTTTCCACGCGCCCATGAGCAAAATCAGCTTTTCCACGCGCCCATGAATAAATAAATTTTAATATTTTTTGAATTGGTAATTTTGATTTGTCAAATATACTTTTATGTCTAATCGACGTTTTACTTGCACATGTGCAACGCCAATTGAAGCCATCAGTTTTTACTAGTGATGGCACAAGTCACATCTCATGGCCACAGTTGCAGGTTTCTGCACCAGAAATAAGTCTGTGCTTGCAAAAAATCAATCTATTTCGCACTGTCTGATGTAAAATACAGTACGTCTTCAAACTTGAAAGAGTTAAGATCCGAACACTTACGAGTCACAACTCAATAGTCAAAGTAAGAGTTACTGCCCCTTATTTACCTCTCATACAGTAAAAGACAAAAAAAAACTTTTTTTCATACTTAAAATACAAGCACCAGATTTTTAAATAATCACTTAAAATTAAAAACAGCAAGGGGGACAACTCATATTGTCCCTTGAATAATTTAATACGAGTTGTTTACCTTACAACTAAAATTTTATTTATTTTTCTGTATAAAAGTTTAAAAATGTGCAAACAAATGAAAATTAAAACTAAAATGACTTTTACGCATCATGAGTAACGCTGAGTAGGTACAGTTATTAAAAAATAAAAAAAATAATTTGAAGGTTTTTAATTAGCCAGTTACAAGGAACTTAATGAATTTATATACTGAAGATATTATTTTTGGTGTTTCTGTAATATTGGGGCTGATGAATTTTTCATTTTAGAAGAGTCAGTTGAAAGGGGAGATAATTCAAACTGTTTTTTTTTGTTGTAACCATAACCCATAAGGAAAATCCAGAGAATTTGTAAGAAAATAAATTAACAAAGGTTACTGATGCAGTTTACAATAATAATGTTATAATTTAGAAAGCCATTCTTAACGTGGGGGTGATTAACTATTCTGTATTTTCACCTAACAATTTAATAAACAGAATCTCTAAATTAAAGATAAAAAATTTCATCTGTCCCAATAATACAGAAACACCTTATTTTTATATTGACTTGATTAATATTATATTTTTATAAGTTGGATGTTTTTTTAGAACTAGGTCATCCATATTTCCATATTTATTTGGCCTTCTCTATCTTTCCAGATTGGTGGTAGTGATCAGCTTGGCAACATCGTCTCAGGCTATGAACTTATCAGTCGGATCCGTCAAACTAAAGTCTTTGGTAAAAAGTTAAAAAAAAAGTTCTTAATATATAGTTATTATTATTTTTCTGGAGTCTAAATAGTATTTAAGTTGACAAATCAAACTTTGATTCTGACTAGCCAATTTGGTGCTTATATAGATAAGGGCACATATGAAAAACGCAGTTACACATTGACAGTCACAGTTTTAAATAAATTAACCGGAAAACTCTTTGATATACTTATGTATCAGCCGAAAATAGGTATCTACACCAAAAATTAGCAAAAATTATCAAGTGGAATTTTAATTAAAAATCAAAATCAGTTACATCGTTTTTTAGTGTTATTTAGAATTGTGTTTTCCATATGTGCCCTCATCTATATAAGCACCGTCAATTTTTATTTGTTATTATGGTACCATGTTATTGGCAATTAACATACTTTGCTACAAATTCTAAAAAATATACTTAATCTATTTTGGCAGTTTGCTAATATGCAGACATTCTTAATTAAACACCTAAAAAGAAAAATCAGCTATGGAGAATAACTCTTATTCTTTTAAGTAAGAGTTAGGTTTCTTTCTTAGATACCGAATCTAACAAAAAGGTGTGGTTATAGAATATAGAAATGTTTACAAAACAAATTTGAACATAATAAATCCTGGGCAATGCCAGGTCGATACAGCTAGTCTACACGCTCCACTACTTTTGGAGCTGCTCCCGCTCCTGCTCCAACGCCCAAAATTGGAACTGGCTCCTCTCACGTTCCCCATTTTAAAAAAAGAGCCGCTCCAGCTCAAACTCCTATAAAGAAGGAGCGGCTCTTTTTCAGCGCTCCATAATGAAAATATACCTTCTTTCATAAACGTTCTATTCTGCCAATGAGTGGCTGAAGGATAGGGGTGGGCATCAAAGGATCTCGTCAATATGGGTTGGGATGTCACTTTAAGTATAAGACCGTAAGATAATATTTGACAAAATCTCGCTAATATTTTGAGATGTGCTAAGGGTTATAGGAGAACATGTCGGACGAACCATAGGTAAATTTTCGTTTCCTGAGGTATGAAATAGAAAAATCCCTGAAGTATTTTAAAACAATTTTAATTTTCATTACATTAAAAACCTAATTTTTCCAGGGGAGGAAAATTTGACCCAATATTTTTTCTATTTATTTTGGAAGGGAATTTAGATTTGTTTAAAGTTTTACTTTTAAACATTTTTAGTGATTATTTTCTTTTTAAAGAAAACATTTCTCTGTGAGAGGAGAGACAACCAGGGCAACATTAATCGTCGTGTGGTTGTTTAATATTTGTTTGTTTTAAGAACGTAACTATATTGTATAATGTATATTATTATTTATCACAGATAAATGCGCAAGTACTTTCAAACAAATCGATTTATCCATTTTTTTTTTCAATAGTACAATTTAGGGCGAAAAAAACAATGAAGTTTATTTTTTAAAGATTGAATAAAAAAATATTTTTCATAAGTTGGCCAAAAAATATCAATAAATTGTCAATATACAATTCAGAGATCCATTTAATGTCTTAAAATTTCATACAAAATATCTGGCCTAGACCTTGGGAGTTGAAAAAATATCGGGTCAAATTTTCCTCCCCCAGAAAATTAACTGGAGCAAGTTTTCCTAGGTCAGGCAAAAACATTTATTAAAATTAAAAATTTAAATAGAAAAGGTGAAAATGTCTATATTTTAAATCTATAATAAAAACAAACTGTTTACAATTATAATATTCGATAATAGATTTTTCAGATGAAGAAAGATATCTAATCTACTTTTGGTTATAAAAAAACAACAAATTAGTCAGAAAGTTTAATTATTTGCTTTTTTAAATTAAAATTTAAGAAATTTTCTTTAATTTAATTAAGTTTGAACATCGCTGTTTTTTTGTTTTTTCTCGCTCATTTCGCCTAAATTTTGGGTGAAACTGATTGTTGGTCTTAATTGTATTTTTGGTCCTGAAATAAAATTCTCATTTACTTTTTAAAGTGTTGAGAATCTAACTTTAATTCCAGGTTTTAATTGTTGGTGGCTGCCATGTTGGTTTTTATTGTTTTTATTTTCCTTGGACTAAAGATATGTTTTTCTTTGGACTAAAGATATTTTTACTGCTTTAACATTTTATTACACACAAAAAAAAACTTTGAACATTCTATTTACAAAAGCAAGTTTTAAGGGAATTTGACGAATTTAAAAGCAAACATGAAAAGGTTAAAACATACTAGTTATGAATTTAAGAATAACAAAATGTTACCAAAAAGACGGCGGTAAAAATGTGGCATAAAAGTTCAATTAAAATGAAAAGAAAAATTGGCTTATTTATTCTATCAGCAATAAACATCCTTGTCATAAATACAAAAAAAGTTCAAATCTTTAAGAAAATAACTTCAAAGACATCTATAGACTCACTGGCGCATTTGAAGACATTTGTAGCCAAATTGTCTCCTGCCTTAAGAAAAATGTCCTATCAAAATTGTAACATGTAGATGTGAAAAAACTCGGAGAAGTTCAGTTTCTGTTTCCATGTGTAACTCTCTTGTTCTTTCTCCCTCTCTCTCCCTTCCCCTCTCTCTCCCCCCCTATCTCATATACATTTACCAGAGATATAATTTAAAAAATAACTCAGAGTTTAGCTCAGACTTTTTCTTTTCTTTTTTATTGCTGAATAAAAAAACTAATGTTTAAAAAAAAAAATCAAATAATTTTGGAGCACGGAGCGATAAAACCACCGCTCTTTAGTCTCAAGTGGAGTTGCTACCACTCCACTCCAGCTAATATAAAATGAGCCCTCTTCTCCTTCGCTCCAGCAAAAAGGAGCATGCTCCTGGAGCGTGCTTCTTTTTGGAGGGCTCCGTAAAACCCTGTATATATATATATATATGTGTGGGTGTGTATTTCTCACGCCAATGTAACTTTGATAATTACAAATTCAATTATCATTTTTTTTTTTCTTGAATATTTATTGTAATTAAACATGTAATAGCATAAAATAAAATGAAATTTAAAAAATCCAATTAAAAAAAAATGAAGTTAAATCAACCAGGATGCATTTCGGTTTCTTTATAAATAAGTTACCCATTTTAATCATTTATTAATTGTAGAAAAAAATGAATTACTTTGTGATCTGTCAAAATTTCTAAAGAATTTGGAAGCATTTCAAACTGTTGAATAGAAAGTCGTTTAAATCGTTTTTTAAATTCTTAGCAAATTCTCACGTCTTAAAAGATTGAAAATTTTGGAAGCTATTTACAGCCAAATAAAATATAGATAACGATTAAAACAACATTAGCGTAACAAAATTAGTATTATTTGGATACTATTCTCATCTTGAATGTTATTCTTACGACGTTTTGGCTGATGTAACCTCCAGCCTTCTTCAGGTGTGTCTTGTCAAACTCTGGAATCTGTACAGAATTTCTAATGGAACCGTTTATTTAATCAACGGGAGTAGCTTCTTCTCGTTCTGTCAGCCATGACCGGGTAGATGTCTTAAGTAATTCTTAATTGTTTTCTTTGTATTGCTTATTGTGAGAATAACATCCAAAATCAGAACAGTAGTTCGAATAATTAAAATTATCAATCCTCATTAAAAAAAATTTCTACGCAATTTATTAGACGAATGAATTGAACATATCTTTACCTTGAATAATAAAAAGCATTATAATTTTTAATGGTTTCTGACTGGGTTAGTGATAACATTTTTTTAGATAACTGCGTTTGACTGATCAAATAAGCATAAAAACATAAGCATTGTAAATTTTATGTTTTTTAATTATTGAAGATAAAGATATGTTTGAAACTAATTAACATTGAATTGAGAAGCTGAAAACGTATAATGAGTACCAGAATACTAAAACAATGAAGCAATTTTTGTACTTCTGCAGTTTACGGACTGTGCTAGAGTAAGTTGAATGTTTTTTGATTATATTAAAAGACATCTTTAATTAGAAATAATTACTATTGAAACAAACTCAACAACTCCCATGTAATAAGTGTCTTAAATTCTCTCTTCATTTTATGCTTATTTTCTTAGTGAAACCTAGTTTCACCCTAAATATTTTTTGTTCCAAACAAAGGAAGTAACCCTGTATTAATGAATACAGAGTTATGTTTCCTTTTTTTAAGATGGCACCCACATGAAAATAATTCCAACCTGCTCAAAGTATTTTCTGGAAGAAATTAAATCGGATTACATTTTATTGTTCTTAACAACATGCTACAACAATCTAACATAAGAACTGACGAACCAGAATTAAATATTGATTTTGTAGGAAGAAAGCTATCGAGAAAGAGACTTACTTTACCTTATATATTAGATAACCACCAAATCTGTCTGTATTATTAAAAAACACAAACTAATTACTCCATTATTGTTTCTGGAAGGAGATAGCCCCAAAATTCGTTCTGTTATTAATAAAATATTAAAAAGTTTTTTTAGAATGATTGCTCTTCCAAAGTCTTCATTTGGTTTGTTTAATTTTCTTTTTGATTCAGGTATTACGACACCGCTTGTGACATCATCTACTGGTGATAAATTAGGAAAATCCGCTGGTAATGCTATCTGGCTTAATGCAGACAAAACATCTCCCTTTGAACTTTATCAGGTGAGTGAGACTTAATTTGCTGATGAGCTGAACTTGCTAAACACTTTGTGCCCCCAAAATGGATTTTCTTTTTTTTTTTTAGTGATTATTTTTCGTTTTTTATTATTCTGACAGGGTACAGCAAAAATTTATATTTATATTGAGATACATGCGAAATATGGCAGTTCCAAATAAAATAACAGGAAAACTTATGGATATACTTAACTTATAAGTTAAAAATATTAGTGTACACCAAAAATTACGGAAAGTTATTGAGTAGATTTTTAGTAATAAATTAAATGAATTTACTATTCGGACTCCACAAACTCCGAAGGACATTCGAGTAAAGCCAGCGTGGCATAGAAGATTATCTCCCTTCATTCTAATATAAACATGCCAGACGGTCTTGTCGTTTGGAGTTCGAATAATAAATAAATTAAATTTTTTATTAAAATTCTACCCGCTTATTTTCTGTAATTTTTTTGTGTACACTAATATTTTCAACTGACAAGTAAGTATATCCATAAATTTTCCTGTTATTTTATTTTCAACTGCCATATTCTGCATGTATGTCAACATAAATAAGTACTAAACTTTCTATTTCAATTTTATTAGTAAATAAAGATTTATTTTTTTAATATTCATTGCCAATTTACAGAGTAAATAAAATACTTTTTACTGAATTCAACATTCTTAGCATTAGATTAACTAATGGATAAAATGTGCACGTATCTCAATATAAATAAGTACGAAAATGACTTTATTAGTAAATTTGTACGAATCAAAATTGTACGACTTTTTTTTTAACTGGTTTGATTCTGTTGTTTGCATTGGTTTCGATGATTCCTTCTAGAATCAGGTACTCACAGGAGGGACCACGTGAAAGTTGCCAACATCGATAAATGAAAGTGATGCTATGGAACTGACTGGATTCGAACTTGGCACGCCCAGGTCGTCAGTCCGCGCCGTTATCCACTTCACCACTGCCGCCTCAAACAAATGAATAATACAACAACAATGATGAGGGTAGTGCATAAACAATATCTGGGGAGATGCTGCACAGAGCAGTTTCCTGCTTTGATAGAGTTCAAAATCAATTTTGAAGTCTAGTGTGTGTGTGTGTGTGTGTGTGTGTGTGTGTGTGTGTGTGTGTGTGTGTGGGGGGGGTCTCTTTTCTTCCCTACAATCCCTTTTCACGCAGAAGAGATGTTGCTAGTCTCTCTCTACTCTATCGTTATTTCCATAGAAGGTGCTCGACTGAGCTTCAATCTTTGGCTCCTTCTTGTAAAACATTCCCAGCAAGAACTCGTCTTCCTACCACAACGAAAAGATACTCTCCATGTGTCAGGCAGAATTTCTATGGACAGAGCTTCTTTGCAAGTGCCTGTGAAACACATTACCGTAAGCGTGCTTCCCTTCTGATTACACCATGGTCATCTTCAAATCCGATGTCAACAAATTCTTGTCATCCTCCCCCCCCCCCCCCTCCCCAAAAAAGAAAGTAATCAAATGCAGTTGATCAATGTCAGTACTCCCATAGCATTCCGTACTCCCATAGCATTCCGTACTCCCATAGCATTCCGTACTCCCATAGCATTCCCCGTCTTTCGACTGACAATCGTTCCATCTGATTAACCCTTATCCTCGAGTGACCCAATAGTAAAAATAAAAAAGCCAGCAGTGGCAATGATATATACTTACACTCTCAATGTCCTATTCTAGTCTTTTTCACTCATTCTTTTTCAAACTGTTTTTCTATTTGTTCCATCTTCTGCTAACAAAATCTGGTTTTGTTTTATTTGTTTAAAAGATTTCATGTTCATTTTTCTTTCTTAAATTTTATTTGTATTTATTTTTGTTCAAGTATTTTCTCAACATACCAGACGACGAAGTCGAGTCTTTGCTTAAGCTCTACACGTTTCTGCCAAATATGACGATTGTAAAAACAATGGCCAAGCAGAAGGTAAGAAATGATAAAGTTATTTAGTAATTAGTTTTCCTTATTAAATTGCAGTTATTTTAGCTTCCTTTTTTAATTCAACTTAAGAAAAAAAGAATTGCCCAGCGCTTCGCTTCTAACTCTACTTTGGACTCAGATAACCACCCCCTCCCCGAATTTCCTTTGCTGACCGAAGCCACACTTGATAACCTAGTCATCACCCCATCCCAGGTTAGAGACATCATAAAAACCTTGACACCTCCAAAGCTTGTGGGCTTGATCTTATACCCACAATAGTAATAAAGAAATGCTCTGCTGAACTGGCCCCTGTCCTCTCCAAACTCTACAATAAGTGTCTTGCTGAATCTTGCTTCCCCGATAGCTGGAAAATTGCCTCTGTGGTACCAGTCTACAAGAATTCTGGAAATAGAACCGATCCCCAGAACTATCGCCCAATCAGTCTGCTGCCGATCTTTGCTAAAATCTTTAAATCATTAATCAATCTAGCAATAGTACGACACTTAGTTAATGCTAAACTTCTTTCTGACCGCCAGTATGGATTTAGACAAGCACGATCTACTGCAGACATCCTAACGGTCATCTCTGAACGCATGTATCATACACTCGACAAATCAGGTGAAGCTAGGGCAGTAGTGCTTGATATATCCAAGGCCTTTGACAAGGTATGGTATAAAGGTCTCCTCCTGAAAATACGATCATACGGTATTACTGGGCAATTACTTAATATAATTAGATCCTTCCTAGACAAAAGAAAAATCCAGGTTGTCCTCGATGGCCGTTCATCTAAGCAACATGACATAAGTGCTGGTGTACCCCAGGGATCTATCCTTGGACCCTTGTTGTTCTTGATCTATATAAACGATCTCCCTGATGGCATAGAGTCTGAGATTGGTTTATTTGCTGATGACACCACCCTTTACTCTCGCCATGTTGGCAAAACCGACGCAATTATATCCGATGCAATGGCTGAATCTTTAGAAAATGACCTCCAGGCTGTAGTGGATTGGGGTAATAAATGGTTGGTAACTTTTAATGCCGCAAAGACAAAGCTCCTTTCCTTCAATAACTACAAGGAACCTTTTCAACCACCGATTGTCATGGCAAATAACACCCTACCTGAGAGTTCATCATTCAAACTCCTCGGCCTAACCTTCACAGGTAACATGAATTGGAACAAATACATTGAAGACATTGCCAAGGCTGCCGCAAAGAAGGTTGGCTCCCTCTACCGTGCTAGTAAACTCCTCACACCTGACATTATCCTGTATCTCTACAAAGCCACCATCCGCCCATGCATGGAGTATTGTTGTCAAATCTGGGCTGGTGCATCATCTACTAGTCTCTCCCTCCTTGACAAGGTCCAAAAAAGAATCGCCAACCTAATAGGTCCCTCACTGTCAGCCAAGCTCCAGCCACTGTCCCATCGCCGCAATGTAGCATCCTTGTGCTTGTTTTACAAATACTTCAATGGATTATGCTCCGATGAATTGGCTACTCTGGTGCCCCCTCGACGTAAATTCACTAGACTAACTCGACAATCAACTAAATCTCATTCATTCACTGTGGAGGTCCCCAGATGTCGGAGAGCCTTCTACTCAAATAGCTTCTTTTCTCGTACTGCTGGCCTCTGGAACTCTCTTCCTGCCTCCTGTTTCCCCAACAGTACAGACATGCAGAAGTTTAAAACTAATGTAAACAGACACCTCGCTGCGCTGATCCCAATCTAGGTTGACCACCCCCTACCTTCTCCCCTTTTCTTTTTCTCAGTAGCCCCTTACGTCTATAGTGGCGGCCTGCCTTGTTTGGGGTGAACTATGTTAAACAAAAATAAAAATAAAAAAAATAAACTGTTCTATTTTTATAACAAAAGATTTTAAGGCTGAATAAAAGATTGTAAAAAATTTCTCGGTGCAACTATATATAAATATACAGGTGAAATATGGCAGTTCAAAAATAAATTAACACAAAAACTCTTTGATATATTTACGTATCAGGCAAAAGTAGGTATCTACATAAAAAATTAGGGAAAATTATCGAGTAGAATTTTACTGAAAAATATAAATCAATTTTATTTTATTTTTCCAATTTTTCATTGATTCGTCATTGGCACAAGCTCAAAATAGACAGACTACTTATCTCTCCTGTAACTCTTGCATTCGTGCCAATGGAGAATCAGAAAAAATATGATAAAATTGATTTATATTTTTAATTAAAATTCTACTCGATAATTTTCCGTGATTTTTGGTGTAGATACCTACTTTTGCTGATACGTAAGTATATCAAAGAGTTTTCCTGTTAATTTATTTTGAACTGTCATATTTCACCTGTGTATTTCTATATAGTTGCACCAATTTCTCTATTGGAATTTAAAAAACAAAAACTACACACTTTAAAAGCTGAAGACATTGTGAGAAAGATTACATTATTTATTAAGTTTTTACTGTAGTTACTTTAATGTGTCATCAGAATTTCCTTGGACTTTTGGCTAGGAGCAAAGTGTAGAATCTGTTCCGATACTACACTGCATCTTTTCTGTCCTCAATCAGTGAAGTAGAAATCTTTCTAAACTGAGGTAATTTAAATTTTTGTCCTAATCCAGAGGGCCTCTTTTTTGTCGAGCTGCATTTTCCCTCCCATTAAAAACCGACCTTGTGGGGAGGCAAGTAAATAAGGACTTAGTAATATAAATAAAGCCCTTATCAGGAAGATTGACTCGTAGTTATGTCCCTGGACTTTCTACAGAAGACCAAAGTTTTCTCCCTTGTGTAAATCAAAATAATCTTTCTTCTTCGTCGTTATCGACTAGCGTACCTTTTCCACATCAAAATACATGCTAAAATATTCATCAGTTTTGTGATCGAGTTATGTTTGAGAAAACTTCAATTTTAATTGTTCTAATTAGCCGTAATTTGTAATTAACTTACCAAGTGACCCATCTCTTGTAACGGAGAGCGGTCGATTGACGTAGATGCAGTCACTTGTCGGCGCCATTCATAGAGGCAGCGTCTGGTATGCTGTGTGTGTGGGGCGAACCCGAAAACGCTCGCTGACGGCAAAAAAGAAAGAGGAGTGGGAGGAGAAAGTCAAATAAGGTTTTTATTTGAAAATCCGGGCAGCTGTGTCGAGTGAGAGATTTATGCAAATTAAGTTGGTTTGCATGCGTCGCAGTTTTTTTCAATAAGAGAGCGAAAGTGAAGATTCAGTCAGTTTCGTGGAGATCGTTCTGAACGTGGGATTGGAAAGGGAACGAAAGAAAAGAAGAGTGCTGGATTTTTCTTTATGTTGAACTGAACAACGTTTTTTTTTTTTTTACAGTTGAGAGAGACGGGTTTTTTTTTCTTCCATTTGGACTTGATCTTGGCGACATCTCTGTTTAAAGATTATTTCGTTATTTTTTTTTCTAAATCTCTTACTACGTTTCTGTCTATTACGCCAAAACTCTCTCACGGTATGTTGTTTGAGGCCCTCCCTCGCGCTCTTATTTTATACGATGTTTATCACTCTCACAACGTCTTTCACACACACACACACACACTCTGTTTATTAACAATTAAAAGTAATAAAATCCTCTTCCCTTCCTCCTCTTTCTATATTGACAATCTTATGTTTTAATAATTTAATCAAATCTTTCTAGTATAGACATATATTTCATGAATAACTAGTAAAAGACAGCAGCATGAATATTTGAAAATATTACAATCTTGAAGCACAGAAACTTTTACCAAAATGACTGGATTCGGCATTAATTAAATAAAAGTAGTAGACTCTTTCTGCTATCTCGGAGATATGCTGAGTGAAGGTGGTGGATGTGAACTCAGTACGGCCACAAGAGTGAAGGCAGCTTGGGCAAAACTTTGTGAGTTGTTGCCTTTGATAATATCACATGTTGTCTCTCTATACATCAGAGGTAAGTTGTATAGCAGCTGTGTCAGGAGCGTCATGATATATGGCAGTGAATGCTGGGCCTTGCCCAATCCTCTCACATCCGTCTGCAGCGCAATGACAGATCCATGATCAGATTTATCTGCAATGTGAAATCTGACCAAACCCAACACATCAGGTCAGAGGATTTGCTGAAAGCACTACACTTGCCCACCATACAGGTTATCCTAAGGATGAATCGATTACGCTGCCATGGTCATGTGGAACATTCATCCTCCTGGATAAACCGTTGCAGAAACATGAATTCCCTAAATCGCAAGAAGGTTGACCGGCCAAGGAAAACTTGGAAGCAAGTGATTGGACAAGACTGCACAGACTGGAATTTGGAAACAGCTGAACCGTAATAAGTAGAGAGTGAGCTTGCATAATATCAGAAAACGTCTGACCCCTGAACAAGGGAAAAGTGATGTTAAATAGATAGAAGAAGAAGAAAAGAGTTGTTATATATGTGAAGTAATAAAACAAACATTATTTTATTATTAAACTAAACGTTTTCTCCGTCAGCTGCAGAATACCAACTAACATGGCTGAGTGTCCTCCAAGCTTTATGATCTTGGGTCAAGTTGTTTCCTTGTTCGTCCATTCACAGACATTGTCTATCCATCTTTTTTTCTGTCTTCATTTCGACCGACTTTTGTATTATGCCTTTTAACACATATTTTGAATAGTCCAAACAAACATCAACTTTTATATAAGATTAACTCATCATAGTTATCCCCCTTGATTTTCATCGGAATTACCTCCCTTGTTTTTTAACAAGTAGAAATTGTTTCATTTTTACCACAAAACGTTGACTAGTTCAGTATTGAAATCTATAAAATATAAACTTCAGATCCACAATCTGTGCATACATTAAACACTTGTGAGAAATTATTACATTATATCTTACATTTTTTTCATTATTATATTGTAGTTATTATAATGTGGTTTCATTGTCGAGGTTATAAGACTTGATACCTATCTTACAACATCGTAATTACTTATATGTGTATATAAATCTGAGGAAAATAGATAAGTTTTCAACAAAAATTACAGTATAAGCAACTCAAATGAATTTAAGAGATAAAAATAACACAATAAAAATAACACAATAAAAATAACACAATATACATAAAATATGAATAACAAGAAGATGAATGTACAACAGTCCTTGCTTTATTGTTGTTTAAGGGTATGCGGGGAACACTTTGGTGATTGTCTCATCAGTAGGTGGTGTTATCTTGAATGAGCTTCACACTCACTGGATACTACCCCCTTCTCTCCCCAATTTTTATAGGTGGGGTTATTTCAAAGATAATCTCTGTCAAAACAATCCGCAGATAATTCCTAAACTGAAGAAGGTCATAAAAGTCAAAATCAGGGAATTGCCAAAAGAGGAGTGTGACGTCAGAGTTATTGAAAACTTTTCACGTTATATCCAGGTGTGCTTATCATTGAAAACATTTATGGTGAACAAGTCAGACATAGGCTTAAGTTTATTGGTCCCCCAATTTATAAAATCGTGGGGACTTATGTTTTTTGAGGCATGTCCGTCCGTCCGGATTTTTCCCCGCAACCATCCATTGAATTTCTCTGAAATTTTGCACGAAGTTGTAACTTTGGTCAGGTTAGAAAGTGACATTCTCCGATTTAAAAAAAAAATTTGGTTAGCCCCCCAGGGGGTCAAAAGGCCTGAAATGGCAAAAAATGACATTTTTTTGCCCCATAACTTTTCATCCATCCATTCAATTTCTCTGAAACTTGGCCAAAATGTGGAGGCAAGTGTTCCTAATAGAAAATGAGTATCGCTGACCTTGGAAAAAATCTGGTTCGCGCCCCCAGGGGGTCAAAAGCCCCCAAAATGGCAAAAAATGACCCTTTTCTCCAATAACATTTGATCCGTCTATTCAATTTTTCTGAAACTTGGCCAAAATGTAGAGGCAATTATTCTGGATATAAAATGAGCATCCTTGACCTCAGAAAAATTGTGGTTCGCGCCCCCAGGGGGTCAAAGGGGGGGTCAAAAATTTATTGCATTTTACACTCGCCACATCAAGTCACATACAGAGGTGGACCACGCACGCGCTACTTGTTTGTACCAAATATGGTTGGATTGCAGAAAGGAATGTGAATTTTATTAACGATTCCATGGGTGGCATTTTTTGGGGGGTTTACCTGTACAAAAATTAGAGGAATATTTCTGATGCAGACAAGTCTGTTAAGGGAAGAATAAAAGTGGTATAATGACATGCTAAATAGAATAAAGACAAAGTCTGTTAAGGGAAGAATAAAAGTAGTATAATGACATGCTAAATAGAATAAAGACAAAGTACCAAATGTCTTAGCATCTTTTGGCAGGCGTAAGAGCAGTGAATAAACAAAACAAAAACAGAAAGCGTTGTGGTTTTGGTTTTCGCAGTCAAAATTGTCACGCCTCAATACTGTACGTACACACACTGCGATCCAAACTCACGACTCCAAATCACGCACCCTTCTATGAAAAGAGGCTTTTTATCCAAACCGGCACCATCTCATTTGCATATGAGTAACAAGATTTCACATTACTTCGCGAGTCCCGCCTGCCATTTTGCTTTTCTTTTTCGCCAATAACCAGACCTTACACAAACTCATCCAGAAATTTGAGGCAAGTCCCTACAACACTCTTTTTATTGGCTACGAGTGGCGGCAAGGTATTTTATCACAAGCGTGAACGTGAAAGAAGTTAGTAAGAAAACGGACAGCTTAGGTCCCAAGAGATAAGTCTTTTGGTTAGTCCGGTGAAGAAAGAAAAAAAGAAAGTTTCAACTTTTCCCTTGCTTTTATATTGAATTATCAGGAGCAGCTCAGAGTTTAATTTTGTTGTCCTCTACTTGGTTTAACATTTATTAAGGAGATATAACTCTGATGCTAAAAGTATGGGTTCTTATCGTTTTATTTATTAACATCGATTTTACCCTAGTAGTCAACTCCGGTGTTACCTAAAATGAAAAAGGACCCTTGTCTATGCCTACTCCCAACCCTGATTCCCTATATTTACCATTTTTATTCGTATTGTTTTAATTTCTATAATTTTCAATTTTAATTGGTCCAGGGGAAATAACTTTAATACTAGTTTTAGAGTTATTTCCCTTGAATTTCTTTAATTTTTGGATCAAGAAACATTTTTTTCTGACTTAATTTTCACGAATTTGGTCCCTGGTGACACCAAATGAATGAGCAATTCATTTATCCGAATGTGTCATGGTTGTAAATCTATCGGCGCTCTTGTATAAGCAGTGATCGATCTGAGGGGGACAACTCTACCTTACCCAGCCGCCGCCATTCCGAACTCGCCAACACTTCGGCAATGGAGACAACTTTGACACGCATTTTTACAAACCCTTTATAACAATTAATGCGTTAGAAATAGCTTTTGAATGCGTTCAGAGTAACTTTTAAACAATTAATAAAAAAAAAACATGTTACGGGTTTTAAATGCACTTTTAAGTACTTTTATTTACATGCCACAAATTGTATACACTTTATTACAATTAATAAAACAAAATGTTACGGGTTTTAAATGCGTTTTAAATAATTTTACATTTGAGACCACAAACCTTCATTTAAAAAGAAGAAAAAATATCAATGTTAATTAATAATTTGTTTAAAAGTTATTTTTAACGCATTTAAAACCCGTAACATTTTTTTATTAATTGTTATAAAGTGTATACAATTTGCGGCATGTAAATAAAAGTGATTAATGGTTATAAAGGGTTTGTAAAAATGCGTGTCAAAGTTGTCTCCATTGCCGAAGTGTTGGCGAGTTCGGAATGGCGGCGGCTGGGTAAGGTAGAGTTGTCCCCCTCAGATCGATCACTGCTTATACAAGAGCGCCAATCTATCTTTGATAGATTCCGAGTTTTAGTCAACAAGAAGACAGAAAAGACAACTTATAGAAGATTCCTCATCAGCAATCATTACAATGTCAGCGTAAGATTTATTTATACTAAATCAGAACAATCGTTTGAAAACAAAACAAATAGGTTGCTGTTTTTTTTTGTTTTTTTTTAGACTGCGTTGTAGTTTGACTTTCAGGTGGTCAAAATGTGATTTGTGCACTTAATATATAAAAAAACTCACTATTTATAAAAATTAAAACAAAATTATTTGCTTTATTTTTGAATTGCTGTTTGTTATCTAGAACATAAATAAGATTTGAATGTTGATGTAAGGCTATTATTGGACATCGGTAGAGCAGTGTGTGCTCTCCAAATTCACTCTGGTTCGAACGTGTTTTATTCAATTCCAGGCTCAACCAGAAAGTCGACATGGGCAGAGAACTCTTGCTGAACAAATTCTTCTTTTGGTACATGGGGGTGAGTTTTCATGGATCTTTTTACTTTTTAATCACAGCTTAAACTATGTGTTCCTTAGAAATGATCAGAAAAATATCATTTGATGGTTATTTAGATGAGATGAAATGCTTGTATTAAATCTCATTGAAAGAATGGATGAGATATTGGGTTAGTAGATGAAACAATTGAGGTAGCAGGGACAATTCACAGAGGAAGGTCAAGGAAAACATAGGAGGAAGTGATGAGAATGGACTCGAGAGAAAGAGCTGACCAGATATAAGTTAGTTTGGAAGTCAATTTCTAAAATCCGTCCAATGCATGCCATCATATAAAATGGACGTTAAACCGAATATGCTGCTGCTGCTACTGCTGATGATGATGATGAACTGGTGTGAGATGGACTTGAACAAAAAGTCGGCGCTAAACAACCCAGAAGTATGGCTCACCTGTGACAACTCTTGCAGGACAGCTGAGTAGAACTATCTTCAGTCTACTTTCAGTCTTTGGTAAAAAGGATGCCAAGAATCTGAAACAGTGAAAGCAGCCAAAAGGGGCTATTTTGATGAATCAAAAGTTTAAGAAGGTTTTTCTTTTTTTCTTTTGTTTAATTTGTATTTAATATGGTGCAGAAAAACTTGTATTTAGAATAATAAATAAAACCATAGTTGTTAGATAGTTGGGTGTTCCAAAGAGAAAGAGAGAGAGAGAGAGAGAGAGAGAGAGAGAGAGACCCAAAAGGTGGGAGGGCACACTGAAAGATGTGGGAGGGGTGAAAGCAGAAGTCGGAAATGATGTCACATCCATTTGAGGCTTTTTCTGTCTCTTGTTCCTGACTCACCGACGAAGGCAGATGTGAAAAAATGTCTGTCCACTGTCAGTAGGCTGTGGAGCGCAGTAGCCCAAAATGATCTGATGATATCTCTCCCTAGTTCCTTCATTCTCTCTCTCCCGTACAAACCCTTCAATCTCTGTCTTTTGTTTTATGTTTAAATTATGGTTTTGGATTAATTTCCCATGGCCAATGGAATGCAAATATAAGATATATATGCTCTGAATCCTGTAATACAGCTTCATTGAGCTTACAATTGGAAACATTTCAGACATTATAAGGACTATAGGTTTAAAAAATGTATATATCCTTTGTAAACACACACGCACACGCACACACACACACACACACACACATATATATATATATATATATATATATATATATATATAAAAACTAGCAGAACTACCAGGTGTTGCCCAGGTTAGAGTGTGGGATAGCATCATATGCAGCATCATGGTAGGGAAAGTTTAGCAACGTTGATGCTGTCAGCTAGATATCTTACTCACCGAACTATTCAGATATATGTTAATATTCTTAAACTAACGCTAATAAATAGATTAATTTCATTGTATAACGTGTTTGAAAATTGTTATTAGCTTCTTTAAGGGGCAGCCAGAGACGCAAAAATACTTTCATTATGTTCACATGCAAATTGTGCATGTGAATACAATTGTATTGAAAGTACACTTCCTAGTATGTCTTCGTTTTTAGAGACAGACATGCACAGACAGAGATGTGTTCTCCTTGATTATATATATATATATATATATATATATATATATATATATATATATAAAAATTTCATTTGAATCAAAGGGAAAACAGTTTTCAGTGGATGGGTTGTGCCCCCGGTGACCATCTTAATATTATCAAAATTTGCCGAAATTTTGGGAATAGACATCATTTTTGGTCATTTACCTATGGTTTAAATTTCATTTGAATCAAAGGGAAAACAGTTTTTAGTGGGAGGATTGTGCCCCCCGCCCCCTTCCGGGGATCCCCAGCATTGAAGTGATATATTTCTTATATAGCCTATGACCTTCACTGAGAAGTCAGTAATCTACATGCCAATTTTCAATCAATTCTGTCCAGCGGTTTGGGTGAACATAAGACACAAAGATCAGGCGAACACGCACACACAGAGTTACTATTTTATATATATATAGAAGATGAATAATACCACCCAGAATATAGTATGATGTCAAAAACTTTATTAAAATAGAGTTGACTAAAGAGTTGGCTTAGATAAGTGCTAATTTTAGAGTGGCTAAAAATGATAAAATTACTCAAATTTTGAGAATCTGTTTAATTAAAAAGAAAATAACTATGGTTTAAATCTCATTAATCTGAAGTTACATCACAACAGCTGAAGAAGTCTCCTCGTCTTCTTTTTCTGGTTAGATTTCCAGTTTTAATTCCGTACCTGTTGTGATAAAACAGTGGGTGGAAAGGTGCCAGTCTTGTCTCGTGTTGCTGTGATGTCACGTGAAAAGAGCTGAAGCAATCTCATCCTTTTTTTCCGGCTAGACTTCAGATAAACTAGACATTTCTCATGAGTGTTTGCAGCCTGGAGGGAAGAAGACAGTGGATACATTAAGTGGCAATTAATACCATTGTCTACACAATCTTTCTTCTAATTAGAAGAACAATAAAACATTTGAAATCATGTAACTGTTTTTATGGCTTTAACAACTGACTGATATGGCCACCTATGTGTAGGACAAATAAAGATGGTGGCAAGCGAGCAATGCTATGAAGGGATTATTTTTCTGTTATAACATATTAGTTATTGGTGATAATTTATTTTGTGTATATTAACTTTGTTGTGTAATTGTAATAGTTGAAGAAAAGAACGAATTTCGACCCTTCGAAATTGTTGTGTAATTGTAATAGTTGAAGAAAAGAACGAATTTCGACCCTTCGAAATTGTTGTGTAATTGTAATAGTTGAAGAAAAGAACGAATTTCGACCCTTCGAAATTTGAAAAGAATTTGGGAACAATTAAACTGCTGAATAGAAAGTGATTTCTGGCTTTCAAATTCTCATGTATTAAAAGATTTAAAGTTTTAGAAGCTACTGACATCCAATAATTTCATAAATTAAGATTTGAAAAATTACTTTAACAAAATTAGTTATAGTTCTATTTTGTTCAATTGATAATTTAATGATCAAATGATGCCTAAATAATTAAATTTAAATTTCAAAAATCTTATTTAAAAATAATATTTACATTACATCCAATAATTTTATAGAGATTAAAACATTACTGTAACAAAATTAGTTATAGTTTTAGAACAAGTTGGTTTAATTAATAATTTAATGAGCAAACTATAATAATTTAATGAGCAAACTATAATAATTATATTTAACTTTCGAAATCCTATTAAAAAAAAATAATCTGGTAAACCGCTGCTGGTGTATCTAAGGACTTCCCCATCATGGTTGAAGTACATCAATACTTGCTCCTTTCCCCACTACTTTTTATTCTTGTCACCAAAGATCTGCACTGGCCGTTGCCCTGGACACTCTTGTATAAAGGGTAAATCTGACCTGCAACAACAAATCCTGTCCTGGAAGCACAAGCTGGCGCAATTTCGTCTGTGGCTAAACATCATGAAGATAGACTATTTGATAACCGATAAAGCTCCGAGTGTTTGGCGACAATTGAGGAAGGCAGAGTGAAGATTCGCCGTAATGGAAACCAAAATGGGATAGTTAAAAGAAAAGAAAAAGAAAAGTAAAACAAAAAAGAAAATAAACACTCCTGGGCCATCTGATGTAGGTACAGCCAGTTTAGAATGATAATCACGTAATAAAACATAACAATCACATCATTCCATGGTAAGAAAAAAGAAGTAAATGTTGTTTCCTTTTCTTGTAGAGGAAGGACTAAAGATTGCAAAACGTTGGACAGAGGCTTTGTTCAAAGGAAACTCTAAGATCCTCAGTGAATTGTCCAAGGCAGAAATGTCGGAATTGTTTCGGAATGCAACCACCACCCAGGTTTTCTTGGAACCAGGAATGACGATTCTTGACACCTGCATGAAAGCAAAATGTTTTGGCAGAATTGGTAAGTCAATACGGACTCCTTTCTTTCTAACGTCCATCCCAAATTAGACATAGTTAGTGTACAGGCCGCACGATAGTTGGAGTAATGCTGAAGTGGGTCAAAATATCGCTACTTCTGAATTAACTGTGCACTCTTTTAAGCATCAGGGATGTGAGACCTCCGCTTTTTTGTAAATTCTTGGAATTCAGAGAAAGCAAATGGAAAAAAAAATGTTTAAGCAAAGTCTGATTTCTGTCAAATCACTAGAGCTTTATGTCCCATTTTTTCATCATTTGGCTTGTTTAATTTCTCTTTTTGTTTCTTCCTCTTTTTATCTTTCTCTCTATCTTTATCTTTTTCTCTTTAACTTTCTCTCTTTATCTTTCTTTCTCTCTTTTTATTTCTCTCTTTATCTTTCTCTCTTTATCTTTCTCTCGTTATCTTTCTCTCTTTATCTCTCTCTCTTTATCTTTCTCTCTTTCTCTTTCTTTCTCTCTTTCTCTTTCTTTCTCTCTTTCTCTTTCTCTTTTTATCTTTCTCTCTTTATCTTTCTCTCTTTATCTTTCTCTTTTTATCTTTATCTTTTTATCTTTCTTTCTCTCTTTATATCTTTTTATCTTTCTCTCTTTTTCTTTCTCTCTTTTTCTTTCTCGCTTTATCTTTTTCTTTTTATCTTTCTCTTATCTTTCTCTCTATTTATCTTTCTCTTTTTATCTTTCTCTTTTTATCTTTCTCTCTTTATCTTTCTCTTTTTATCTTTCTCTATCTTTCTCTTTTTATCTTTCTCTTTTTATCTTTCTTTCTCTCTTTATCTTTCTCTCTTTATATTTTTTTCTCTCTTTATCTTTCTCTCTTTTTCTTTCTCTCTTTATCTTTCTTTCTCTCTTTATGTTTCTCTCTTTATCTTTCTTTCTTTTTCTTTCTTTCTCTCTTTATCTTTCTCTCTTTATCTTTCTCTATCTTTCTCTCTTTATCTTTCTCTCTTTATCTTTCTCTTTTTATCTTTCTCTGTTTATCTTTCTCTCTCTCTTTATCTTTCTCTCTCTTTATCTTTCTCTCTCTTTATCTTTCTCTCTTTATCTTTCTCTCTCTTTATCTTTCTCTCTTTATCTTTCTCTCTCTTTATCTTTCTCTTTTTATCTTTCTCTTTTTATCTTTCTCTGTTTATCTTTCTCTCTCGCTATATCTTTTTTCTCTCTTCCTCCTTCCGTTTCACCTTGATTTGTTTTGTTTGCTTCATACTTCAAAACAATTCACAACATTGATAGAGGAAGGAGAAGACTTTATTTCATCATCAAAATCTCTAAATTAGTAAAATTATCATGCAAGATCTTGTATGTCTTTGTGTGTGTGTGTGTGTGTGTGTGTGTTTCTCGCCTATATGTAACTTTAATAAATATATTATTGAATTATTGTTTTAATTTAATGACTGTTCTTACCCAGTATTGCTCGGGATTATTTTTACTTTCATTCATAATTTATGGCAATACCCATTGGTCTCCTCTGAGATTTGGGTGGCAATAAGCCTCCACATGGTCCCAGTACTTTCCGCACTCTTCTAGTGGAGGTCTGGTTAATGCTCTCCCTCCTTGGTTATTCCATTTTCCTTGACCCTTCACGACTATTTTGTGTGGTATTAGCCGAGGCTGGTGCCATCACATTGTGTTTTTTTTTTGGCAGGGGTGGTGGTGGTGTTGGGTGTAATGGAATTTCTTGCAATTTTAGTTCCCTTAAAAATATGGAACAATTCATGAATTTACGTCTCATCCTTACACAGGGGCCATGCTAATATTCTCTATATCGTTCTAATTTTAGTATGTGGCTGTGAATTATGTACATGTGGTCTTTGATATTTCGCTTTGGAATATGATAATGCTGCTTTTTTTTTTTTTTCAATTCTTCATTTAAATTAAAAAAAAAATTCTTTTATTTTTCCAATTTTCTTTAAATTCTTATCTCTCCCAGTTGACGCTGAACGCATAATCAAGGCTGGTGGAGTTCGTTTCAATCATCGTCGAGTTGTTGAGCCTGAATACGTTCTCATCTTAGGGGAGCACATTCTCCCGAATGACCTGACATTAATTCGTATCGGTGAGTTATCCCCCTTGAGTCGTTCATCTAATTTTGTTTCCTTTCTGTTTTGGCGAAATTCTTTAGGTATTTAATTCTTATATTTGAATAAGAAAAATAAAATCGATGGGATTAGATTTCTAAAAAATGTTTTGGGGAAAAAATCTTTGGATTATTATTTTTTAAACAACAAATTTTTAAATTAGATTAAATAAAAGTTTTTGTAGGAAGTTGGATTTTTTTTTTTTTTTTGACTATATCTAACAGAAAAAAAAGGGTGACAATAACAAATGGGCAACAAATAAATGTTACCAAAGACAATAAAAGTTACTTTTCTACCTAAGTTTTTTAATGTTTTAATGTATTTTTATATCATTTTAATAATCCGATAAAAGTATGATGGAGTTTACCATATTTTTTTTCAAGATTTTAAAACAAAAAAAACTTAAGCAGGTATGTAGAAGAGTAACTTATCTTGCCTTTGGTAACATTTATTTGTTGCCTATTTGTTATTTTCACCCTTTTTTCTGTTAGATATAGGAAAAATCACTGGAAATTCTGTTTTTTTTTAATGTAAAATGATCCCTTTTTTTAGAATAATCTAATTTGCAAATGTGTTTTGAGGATGTTAAAGCCTATAAATTGACCAAAATGTATTTCAATTAATGTCACTTTACTTACTACCCTGCTTCCCACTCAATCAATGCTGAGTACATCGTTTGGACAGCATTCCCAAAATTGAATGTTATAAAAATAATAGAAAAAGGTAATATTGTTATACAACAACGACCATTGAATGGAAAGTTTGAGTGATACCTTAAGGGTCAGAGGTGACCCCAGAATGAAAATCACTGAAAAACCATGTGACTTCTGGGCGGAGATTTTCTGTCTGTCTTGGCTGGCGAGACAGGAGCAGGAAAGATGTATTCAGGTAGCCATCTCAAATGGGAGGGGGGTGCACACACAATGAGTGTGACATTTGAGTGACACCTTAAGGGTCAGAGGTGACCCCAGAACGAAAATCACTGAAAAACCATGTGACTTCTGGGCGGAGATTTTCTGTCTCTTGGCTGGCGAGACAGGAGCAGGAAAGATGTATTCAGGGAGCCATCTCAAATGGGAGGGGGGTGCACACACAATGTAACTTGGGACGAGCTAGCTAGCGCGTGTGCAAAAGTAATCTCTCTGATGTTTTCGGGGACTATTCTTCTCTTTTTAATAAACCTTTGTTATAAATATCGGCATCCGAGTGTATTCATCCACAGACAAGCAAGAATCTGGGTTCGCGACGATGACACAGATGTATAATGGTTTATATACATATCGGTAAATGAAAATACAACAATAAGGTCTTATGGTCTGTGTGCAAAAGGCTTCCTCATTCAATCTTCCTGCTAGTTTAACAAACCTATTACTAATGGAGATTTCGTATCTGTCTGAAGATAACACTATACTATCACTTCTATTATACAGGGTGTTTCAAAAGTCTTGGGAACATTACAAATGCGTTATACAACGTTATGTTCCCAAGACTTTTGAAACACCCTGTACTATGTTTCAATGCTCAATTCAGAGGGAGATAGTGTAGTATCTGTACTGTCATGAGGCTATCCTCCCAAGCATGACCTCTTTCTTTAGGGAAGGGTAGTGTAGTATATGTTCGTTTGTCATGATACCATCTTCCCAGGCATTACATTCTTCTTTAGGGGCGTAGTGTAGTATCTGGTCTGTTGTTATGAAACTATCCTCAGGCATTAAATTTTTCCTCAAAGGGGTAGCGTACGTCAACAAGAAATTGTCACAATTGGCTGTTCATTAGCAACTCCGCACTTACGTTATATATGCAAACTCCGCACTTACGTTATATATGCAAACTCCGCACTTACGTTATATATGCAAACTCCGCACTTACGTTATATATGCAAACTCTGCACTTACGTTATATATGCAAACTCCGCACTTACGTTATATATGCAAACTCCGCACTTACGTTATATATGCAAACTCCGCACTTACGTTATATATGCAAACTCTGCACTTACGTTATATATAATCGCAAAAATATGTGACCGAAGAAGGGGACATATTTTTGCGAGTATAACTAATAGAATTTGCTAGTATAAATAACGAGTTAAATAACATAAGGATAAATAAGGAATTAAATGATATAAACATAAACAATAATTTAAATAATATTAGTGACAGATAAGCTCTGTGATAAATAATATCTGCCAGTCCTCCTTTACTAAGCTGTGATTGGTTGACTAGATCATGTGATGTTAGAGAAAAGGAATTAGAATAGTAAGCAGTCAGCAAGACAAAAACCTGAGTAATGAGTGACTTTATAGGACTGGAAAGAAGAATGAACAGTGAAATGTCCTCACAATCAACCAGCCGGTGATTGTCTGTTGAGTGTATCATAAGTTTATGACGCTTTCTAAAAACTTATGAGTGTATCATAAATTTATGACGCTTTCTAAAAACTTATGAGTGTATCATAAATTTATGACGCTTTCTAAAAACTTATGAGTGTATCATAAATTTATGACGCTTTCTAAAAACTTATATTTCAAGAACTACATTTGTCGGGAGGTGATACTGGTGCCATTTGGAAGTTCTGTTTGTTAGGTTGTTTTTAATTTTCTGTTTCTACCTTTTTTGTGTTTTTACATTTGCAACTATTGCTGATATATAAGTTCTTAAAAAGGGACATAAACTCATGAAACCTTCTGTAGAATTAAATATTCTGCACTGTTCATAGTCATCTATTTATCCCAACGCAATTACCAGCTATGAAGAATGAACATGTATATTATTTTGTTTTTTAATTATTTATTATTATTTTGTTTTTTAATTATTTATTATTATTTTTTTTTTTAATTATTTATTATTATTTTGTTTTTTAATTATTTATTATTATTTTGTTTTTTAATTATTTATTATTATTTTGTTTTTTAATTATTTATTATTATTTTTTTTTTAATTATTTATTATTATTTTGTTTTTTAATTATTTATTATTATTTTTTTTTTAATTATTTATTATTATTTTTTTTTTTAATTATTTATTATTATTTTGTTTTTTAATTATTTATTATTATTTTTTTTTTTAGGAAAAAAGAACCATTACATTGTATTATTTATCCCAACGCAATTACCAGCTATGAAGAATGAACATGTATATTATTTTGTTTTTTAATTATTTATTATTATTTTTTTTTTTAATTATTTTTTTTTTTAATTATTTATTATTATTTTGTTTTTTAATTATTTATTATTATTTTTTTTTTTAGGAAAAAAGAACCATTACATTGTATTATTTATCCCAACGCAATTACCAGCTATGAAGAATGAACATGTATATTATTTTGTTTTTTAATTATTTATTATTATTTTTTTTTTTAGGAAAAAAGAACCATTACATTGTACAGTGGGTGAAATAATAATGACTTTGGTTTTAACGTGACAGTAGCCGATGTGGAATAAAAGATCAGTATTAGATAGAGAGTTACACTGGCGAATAAGACATTTGAAAGAGTTCACCCATACGCTAGATTGTTCCAACATGATCAGTCGACCTAGCGTAGATATGAATTCAATATGGAACCGTTGATTTAAAAATAACAACCAAGGATAAAAATTAAAAAAATCTAAATGCAACGGTTTATGAGAATGCTTATGACATGCGATCATTTATTTCACATTATGGATAACTCTTCATCGAATTTACATTTGGTGTCATGACCAGGATACAACCCTGAGTGACCTCCATGGCGCATCTGGCACAAATTTGGTATCTGAAGACCAAGATACAACCCTGAGTGACCTCCATGGCACATCTGACACACATTTGGTATCTGAAGACCAAGATACAACCCTGAGTGACCTCCATGGCACATCTGACACACATTTGGTATCTGAAGACCAAGATACAACCCTGAGTGACCTCCATGGCACATCTGACACACATTTGGTATCTGAAGACCAAGATACAACCCTGAGTGACCTCCATGGTACATCTGACACACATTTGGTATCTGAAGACCAAGATACAACCCTGAGTGACCTCCATGGCACATCTGACACACATTTGGTATCTGAAGACCAAGATACAACCCTGAGTGACCTCCATGGTACATCTGACACACATTTGGTATCTGAAGACCAAGATACAACCCTGAGTGACCTCCATGGTACATCTGGCACACATTTGGTGCGAAGACCAGAATACGACCCTGAGATATCTCAATGGCACACTTACACCATAGTTGATGAGAATGAGCAGAAAGTGTGCACACCTGATTTAAAAATAATATATAGATAATCATTGTGTATATGGTTGGGTGCTCTTAGCTGTAGAAGGAAAAAAAACTAATTTTGGATTTTGTCTTTTTAATATCTAACTGGCTTTGCAAACTCACTTTTTGCTAATTCAAACAATCTAACCCGAGCCCAATGGGTGACCCAACGTGTCACATCTTATTCTAGTATTTTGTGTAACTCTCTTTTGAACTGTAATAACAACTAGAAAATCACTAATATTGAATTGAATATTTTATAATCAATAAATATTTCTAAAAAACAAAACAAAATTGTATATTTTTGTACATAAAAACATTCTCAAAAATACAACCAGAAATGTGTTTCATTTTTTAGGGGGGGGGGTTATACTTATTGAATGCACAACATCTGACATTGTTGCAGAAAAAGCGGTGATGTTTGGATTAAGCTCCAGCCCCTGTTGCATCGCCGGGCTTGTTTTTCAAATACCTCTACGGAATTTGCCATGATCAACTTTTTTCACTTGTACTCCCTTAACTTAAATAGCCCCGACCCACCCGACTAACAACAAAATTCCACCCTTCACTGTAAAGGTCCCTAGATGTAGAAAGATTTTCTACTCTGATAGCTTCTTTCCTCGAACAGCTTGCCTTTGCCCCCCTTCCCTTCCTGCTTCCTGTTTCCCCGACAGTGCCAACATGCAGAAATTTATATGTAATGTAAACAAGCGTCTTGCAACCCAACTCCTAATCTAGGTTCCTCTCTTTTATAAGTCTGGCCCCTATCACAATACGTTTCAGCGGTAATATGCCTTGTTTGAGTGAGCAAGAGTAAAAAAAAAAAAAAAAAAAAAAAAAAAAAAAATTTTAATTCACACTGACTTGACAGAAGTAAATAGAGATAGCAAGTCAGAGTTTCAGAGAGGGGCCCATTTTGTGGGTAAGTCTGAATGTGGATTTCGTCAGCATCAATCATGGGAAATCTTGCGATTTCACTTTCGACTGTTAATCAAGAGAAGGAAAAGAATGAATATCAGTCTTCCAAATCGACCAGGAGCATCTGCCATGAGTTTTTGTTATCTTTATTTATATAAAGTTAGGTATGTTTATATATTTGTATGTACAGAATTCACTCCGAAACTAATCAACCAATCAGTATGAATTTTGGAACATAGCTGCTAGGTGTAAAAGTTGGTAATGTGGGCTATATTTAGTTTAATTTAGTTTTATGCAAAGTGGGGTGAAGACGAAGTGGAAGCGCTTCATGGAAATTCAGAAGCTTTTGATTTTTGTAAAATTTTAACAATAGGCATTATTACACCAAATAATAAATATTCTCCAAATATCAGATACTTTGGAGTATTTTAAAGGATCTTTAGGGGGGTATAATATGGGCATAATCGGCCATTTGAAAATTAAAATATTTCAGATTTGCATTGAATTTGATCCATAATTATTAGACACCAGTTAAGCAATATTCCCCGAATTTCAATTTCAATTTCTTCTTAGGACACATTAAGCGTAAGATTTCAATTTTAGACATTTTCTAGAATCAAAATCATGTACTGAATTTTGATCAAAATTGAAAAAAAGATTCTAGACACAAGGTTTAGTAGTATTATATCTTGATTGTAATCTTTGTGAGATTACATAAAAGTGGTGCAAAGCGGTTCTGTTTAGGGAATTAATTTTACCCATGCTGGGACGGGTATTCTAGTTATTATAATAATGGTGTTTATTTACTTCTGTCATGCTTGTCAACATCTTAGACTTGAACGAAGTTACAGATCATCACACATTGGTTAAGTCTGCACTCATAGTACACAGATCTATGTCTTCAAGTGGTTAGAGATCGTCAAGTTAGATGTTGAAAATCGGATGCCACTCATTCACGATTCGATCTGGATCAGAGAGAAGTGGGTTCAGCCTGTCTTGCGTGATAGCCGACTGAAACAAACAAGTATCGTACGCAAAAGTACATAATGAATGTGTGGGAGACCATAAAATTTATAAATATATTTTTCTTTATTAACTGTATTCATATGTATCACAAAATTGAAGCAACTTATGTTGACTACGATTAACCCTATCTTATAGACTTACGTGTCATTTATCAGATCCAAGTGTTATAAGCCAGAACATTTGTAAGGTACACAAGATTTGCAACAAGATTAGTATCTTTTATGAAAAGTTGCCTAAAATTTTTAGCAAATCCTCACAAATTAAAAAGTTAAATATTTTGGAAGCAATTCATATCAAATTAAAACAACTTTCTCTTAAGACAACTAGTTCTGATTTAGGTTTTCTAACCCTCAAAATTTTATAATGTAGCATAGTAGTTAAATAGTTCTTTTTTTTTTTTTAAATATGCGCTTTCTTCATTTTTATCAGACTATGAATATAAGATTTGAATATTTGCTATTCTGTTTTATACGTTTTTATAGCAACACTTGTTGGAGTATCTTAAGTCAAGCAGTCACCATATTGAATGTGTTTTCTTCAGAAAATAAACAAGAAAATAACAATGACAAAGAAACAGTAATAATAAAGAGATGGTTGCATTTACAAATATATATATATATATATATATATATATACACATTTATTTCTCAACTTAAGAAGGATATAATACAACATGATACATTAGAGGAGGTGAAAATTGCAGACATAATTTCTAATAAAAGGGTCCATGTAAAAAATCCCTATACAAAATAGAAATAAAAAATGAATTGCCAGGGTAAACACATTATAGAGAATGCACTGGCTATGTAAAGTAAATAGGACTTATTTTGTATTGTCTGTGAACTAGTCTCAATACACTATGACCAGTAAAGAAAGGACCATGCTGAGATCGTTAGCTGTTTGGGAGTCCTGTCTTAACTGTCAAGAAGCGAGGTCTGATGATTCAGCATCAGCATGGTGAAAACTATGTAAAAATGCAGAACTGGGTAGACACATCCACTAGCTTCAAAGCCCATCCAAGAAAGATATCACGCCTCAATTTCGAATCTCGCATTATGCATATGCAATTTATTTTTGTACTTCAAAATTGAAGAGTTCATTCTCACTTGTTACCAGTGTGATTCAGGGGGGATAACCTGAATATGGCTCAAGGGATGTAACCCCTGAATATAGTGCGGTAACAAGAATATGTTTACAATTCTTCTGGAAGATGACTGGTTAGTCAGAATACTGGAGAAATAAAGAAGAAATAAAGTTCTAAACAACAAGATGACTTTTTGAAAATTTTTATCTGAATTTTGTAAGTTTGTTGGAAATTTTGAAAGAAAAGTTTATATTTTCTTAAACAGGTCTTAAAATGATCAAAAACTTTTCCAAATATGAGAATCTACATAATTTCGTGTAATCTATGTATATATAAAGAAAAGTTGTCTGTATGTGTGTCGCGGCATCACTGTTAAACGGTTGATCTAAAGACCAAGCTAACCACAGATTTGGAATCAGCATCTTCAATCCGATGTCTTTATCAATGTCAGAAGTTAAACCTTTTTAAAAACTCATTATTCACAAGTATGTAAAAATATCATTAGAACAAATGTTCCAACATTTTTAGCATTCTTTTTCCAGCCTGACTGAACAACGTCCAGTAAGAAAAATAAACAAAGATTGTTTTTTTATTTTTAGTTCAATCATCGTATGTAATTGGCATCCTTTTTTTTTTTTTTTAATTAAAAATCGAACTTTTCTTTGTTTTTTTAGCTCTAAAATAGTTCGACTGTCTATGTAGAGGTAAAACAGATCTCTACACCGAACACAAACTGTTTAAGTATGTTAAAACGACAAAATATTTTCGTTTGACTGATGACCGTGTGGATAATGCGTTCAGTTTTGTTCTATGCTATTATTCAGTTCGAATTTCACACAAGACAATTGTCTTTTTTTTTTGCTATATTGTTCCAGTTATTTCTTAGCCGATATCGATCATCATCATAAACCTGAATAATATTAAAAAAATTATTTCATTGTATTTTTAAGTAAAAATAAAAATAAATAAAAACTTTTTTTAATTTGAATTGGCGTGCAGAAGAGAAGAGTCTGAGAAATCAGACGTTGGCGGATACTTCAGCTAGTTTTCTTAAAGTTTAAATATCACTAGAAATTCCACAATCAATTCATGGAAATAGGTTTTAATTTAATCCTTTTATCTACTTATATATATATATATATATATATATATATATGTATATTATAATCCCCCCCCCCAAATAATTACCTAAATTTAGTTTAATCTGTAAAGGAAAATATACTTTACTGTCGCCGCAAAGAACTTTCCTTTCTTCCTCCATGTGTGTCTAACATAAAACAGAATTTCCATGAACCAAGTTTGTTTCCCACCTGTGAAACACGTTGCCACAAGATTGCTCCCCTGATGGCTACAACAAGGTCATGTTCAAATGTCAACACTTGTCATCAAATTTTATTTATTCCATTCATTATTTCCAATCTTCTCATAATATTCATCATCATTCTGTCTGTTCGGTTTAAACTCAGAAACCACCAAAGATAATCTTACAACCCATACATATGTTGATTTAGTTTGATCTCCAGCAGATTATTAAATGCAGACAGAGGACCCCGGGGGGAAGAAACCCAAGACAGAGGTCCCACATTGTCTATCAAACTATAACACCGGTCCCATCGCCGCAATGTTGCACCCCTGTGCTTGTTTTTAAGTACTTCAATGGAATGTTCCCCAACAAACTTGCGCCACGACTAACTTGACAATTAGCAAAATCCCACCCTTTCACTGTCGAGGTTCCCAGATGCCGGGAGGCTTTCTACTTTAAAAGCTTCTTCCCTTTGGAATTCCTCTATTCTTCCTGTTTTGCTGACTATACCAACATGCAGGAATTTAAATGTAATGTGAACAAACATCTTACTGCACAATTACCACTTAGGTAATCCTAATTCACAGTAGTCTCTTACGTCTCGGTGGCGATGTGCCTGACTTAGGCGAAAAAAAAAAAAAGGAACAGAAACACGCGTTTACGTATTAGACCGGGAACCAAGACAACAAACTGCATCGTTTAGCTAACTCGCACCAAGGACACTTGCGCGAAATTATCCACGCAACAGATTGTCAAGTTTGAAATTGTCACAGTTTTATCTAATGCTAAATAAACAGGGCCCATTCTTGATTTGCAACAAACAATGCGTGTTTATTATTTTTTCGTATTTTTAATATCCACCACAACAAAGAACTCGGGTAAACGATTTTACGAATCAGAGTTATCGCCCTTGCAACGTTGTAATTTTATAATTAAGGACGATTATAATCCTCCAATTTACGTTACATTACGAAAGCAAACACATTCAGAATTTAAAAAGAAATATTTAATATCTTTGTACTTTTTTTTTTATAAATGTAAAATGTTGAACTAACTTATTTCTGTTTGTACTAGTCGAAGATACGTCATCAACAATCAGCTCAACTGTGATTTTGTTGCTGTTCAGGCTTTACCTTCTCTTTTAAAAGGGTTTAATTTATCGCTAACAAATTGAGGTGTTCCTTCCAGGGAATTCCGACGAGACTTCTCGGGCATTTTTGTAAGTCAGAGTGCGCTAATCCTAATGCACTGGATTTTCAACTTAACACCTGATTTTTTGTCTAACTTTCTGGAGAGGTAAATAAAAATAAGGAAATGACTACGAATAATTAAACTAAAACTCAGGGCAAGTCAAAACTATTTTTAGTTCAAACTTGATGGCTTTAATCTAAGCTCAATCTTGATGGCTGCAACTCAAGCTCAAAGATTGATCACTCGGTTACTTTTGACTCACCCGGCATTTTATAATGTCAGCGTGACAACCCTATTTACAGCTTTTTTTTTTGTAAGCAGAAGCAGACGCCAAGGTATCATAAATATTATTTCTTAAACGTAATAAAATTTATACCTAATATGAAAAAAAAAATTAAGCTCATGAAATTCCAATATTAATTTTAATCAATTATAAGTTAATGAAATGGTTGTAATCTAGCTATTTTTTTGGTCTACCAAGCCAGCAGAACATCCGATGAAACTTCCTGATATTTTCTTGGCGCTCTTGTATAAGCAGTAACCCATCTGAGGGGGATAATTCTATTTTACTTAACCGCCGCTATGCCGAATTCGCTTATACTTTTGCAAGGGAGATAACAGAACACGGAGAAGTTTTTACTGCATTAGTAAATAAAATTACTGCATTAGTAAATAAAAATAACAATTTGTATCCTGTTTAAATTTAGACGTTTGCTTTTAAATTTTTTACCAATAGAACTTTCATTTTTGCGCTTCGGTTTGTTGGCGCATGCGCACAGGTTGTTTACACTAATGATTTTTCAGATTTTTAATCAAACGAAATGGCAAACTTACGATGTGCTCGGATAAACATAGTTGACCATGTGTTCACTGCACTGGACAAATATTCCCTAGAATTATAATCTGCATCAGAGAACAATACAGTATATAATTTATTAAAAATTATTAAAAAGTCTGTCTTAAATAAAAATTACAATTTATCTACAACTATCATCGCATTTTCTTTCTTTCTTTGAGTAACATGTTTTTTTATTAATTGTTATAAAGTGTATACAATTTGTGGCATGCAAATAAAAGTGCTTAAAAGTTATTTTGAACGCATTTAAAAGTTATTTTTAACGCATTTCAAAACCGTAACATGTTTTTTATTAATTGTTATAAAGTTTATAAACTTTGTGGCAAAGTTATCTCCCTTGCCAAAGTATAAGCGAATTCGAAATAGCGGCGGCTAAGTAAAATAGAGTTATCCCCCCTCAGATGGGTTACTGCTTATACAAGAGCGCCATTTTCTTAAAGTTATTAAACACCTATTATTTGTTGTTGTTTTATGAGTTATCTCCCTTGGAATATTTACGCGTCATCACCTTTAGAATATATCTGAGTTATTTCCCTTAGAATATTCATGAGTTATCTCCCTTAGACAATCACCGAATTTTTAGCGTTGTTTCAGCATTTGAATTAAAAAGTAATCAAATAGATTGCATATCTAGCTATTATACAATTGATTTAAAGTTTTTCAAACTTAATTAGAAGCAGAGGCAGACGACAAGAAATTGTAATCACTTATGATTTCTTGTCGCCTGCCTTTGCATCTTAAGAGAAGATAAGGGTAAGATGATGACGTAAATACATAAATGACGCAAATGAAAAAATAAATAAAATAAAGGAAAGGGAGAGTAGCGCCAGCAGGTGAAAGTAAAAGAAGTCGTTGAAGATGTAAAGCAGTAGTAGCAGCGTAAGAGAAGGAGAATAAGAAGATGAGGTAAATAAATAAATGACGTAAATAAAGAAGAAAATGAAAAAGAAGAGGAGGAGAGTAAGAGGAAAGAAGGAGTAAAACGAAGAAGTAAAGAAAGGAAATGCACAACGTACCAACGTTGACCCAACGGAATCACAGGTCGGCTAGTTCCATTTTCAGGCAACTCATGGTTTGGCGCCTCTTTTAATCAGGACAAAACTACTAAAGGAAACATGATAATCCCGCTGTCGCCAGACGAGTTTACGCTTAGTCAACATATGGCTGTGTGTGTAATACACCATCAATTTGTTTGTTTACACTGTACATGCCGGTGGTAGTCTCCCTTTATTTTAATAGCATATCATATTTTGTTTACATTTAGCCCTAGTTATGGCTTTACAGGAAAATTCGAGTGGCAACTGTGGTGTTAAACGTAAATACCAGTTGAACTGCCGGAAAAACTTGACAGTGGTGTCAGAAGGTGCTGATTCCAAATCTGAGGTTTGTTTGGCTCTTAGCTCAACCATTTAACTGTGATGTCGCGACACACATACACACATACACACATACACACAGACAACTTTGCTTTATATAAAAACACACCAGTGTTCTATCGCCAGTAAAAACAATAACAAAAGCTGCGTAACATCATAGGCGATAAAAGATCGTACATATATCGGACAGGGCGCCCTGGTCTGGTGGTAAAGCACTTGACTATGGATATTTACATCGATAATTCGATCCTTGCCAAGGGTAGCCATGCTGATGACGGCTCATAGCCAGAAACACGTGTCCATGGATTTCTTTTATATACGTAAAAATTAATTTATAAAAATTAATATATATATATATATATATATATATATATATATATATATATATATTAAAGTCTCTACCATTCCAGACCTTTAAATATTTAACAGTAAGCCCACCAATTTTACAATTTACTGTCTTTATATTTAAATTTTGAAATATAAATGAATTGATTTGAGATTTACCGTCTCTTGTTTTTTATTTTTGTTCATTCTTATTCCACCTTCCGGTTTTTCAACATTGCATTCTCGGAATTCCCACCTTCATATTTACTATATATATATATATATATATATATAGTTTCGGAAGTTTTTTTAACCTTCAAAACTGAAAAAAAAAAATTTTTTTTTTCGTTGAAAGATTTTAGTCTAGTAAGTCAATCAATCTACTGCAATCACTATATTAGTTAACTTCCAAGAATTTACTCTAATATAAATATATTTTTATATATGTTTTTTATATAATGGATTGTCAGTTGTTTACCATGAAAACTGTTTCGGGATTTAAAAAACAAAACAGTATTTCTTTATCATGGCATCCCAGCAGTGTTGATCAGACACCACCTCCCTATTTAATAATTATTTTTTAATTAAAAAGTTTACGAATATTTGATTTAGTTTTGCCTCTAGATTTGTTTTTCTAAAGTTATTACATATAGTTTCTCCTAACCTGTGATGTTCCTTTCAAAGTGAGTTTACTATTTTACAGAACATCTATTTTATAGAGTTAGATGATTCCATTATAATAACCCCCCCCCCCTTTTTTCCTCTTGGTTATTTTCTTTATCTACAAATGTTTTAAAATTAAAAATATATATTTATAAAAATATTTCACACACACATATATATATATATATATATATATATGTGTGTGTGTGTGTGTGTGTGTGTGTGTGTGTGTATGTGCGTGTAGACTAGATGGATTTGCCTGCTCACTATCACTTCGCAAAGTTCGTTTCTTGAAACATTAATTTATAATAAAGAACATTTCATTAATAACTTTGTTGTAAACACGAAACAAAATCTTTCTCATTTATTCATATAGAAACATTGGTAATTTCAATACAAATTTATGTATCTTTTAAATGTGACTGTTAAGAAAGGAAAAGAAAGAAAAAATCAATTTGCATTTTCACTTGTTCAAAATCAAATCGGTCCTTCTAAAGAAAGAAACATTTGAACACAAATGCTAAATACTTGGCCATGAAATAAAACAAAATTGCGAAACAAAGCAATTTGTTATATAAAAATCATTACAATCATTGAATTAAAAAAACAATAACAAATAATAGTTAATTAATAAAATGTCATTTTCAAAACCAATATGCAAATTAGTTAACCTTGCATATACATCAGCAGTATATAAAAGAAACAATAACCACTAGCCCCCCCCCCTCTTGGACAGGGTGCAAAAAAAAGAAGGAATTTCTAATCTAATTGCTGCCGCACTGTCTGCCAAGCTCCAGCATCTGGTCGCAGAGTTGCACCCCTTCACTTCTTTTACAAGTATTTTCTACGGAATGTGCTCCGATGAGCTTACTGCACTTGTACCCGCTCAACATAAATACCCTTGACCCACCAGACTAGCAGCAAAATCCTACCCCTTCACTGTAGAGGTCCCTAACTTCCAGAAGGTTTTCTACTCTATTAGCTTATTTCCTCGGACCGCTTGTCTTTAGAATTCCCTCTCCTGCTCCCTGTTTCCCCAATCATACAATAATTTAAATGTTATGTGAACAAACATCTTGCTGCTGCCCCCCTCCGGTTCCCCACAAATATGACTCCTATCACAGTAGCC
Organism: Sepiola atlantica; assembly: GCA_963556195.1. Taxonomy (NCBI): domain Eukaryota; kingdom Metazoa; phylum Mollusca; class Cephalopoda; order Sepiida; family Sepiolidae; genus Sepiola; species Sepiola atlantica. The sequence continues at coordinate 73,893,510 of OY744537.1, read as the reverse complement.
CCTTACGCTTCTATGGCAATAATACTTGTTTGAGGTGAATAAAAGTTAAAAAAAAAAAAAAAATTATTATTATTATTATTATTATTATTATTATTATTATTATTATTATTATTATTATTATTATTATAATAATAATAATAATAATAATAATAATAATAATAATAATAAGAAGAAGAAGAAGAAGAAGAAGAGTGTGTGGACAAAGAGACGAAACAGTAAATCATATAATAAGTGAATGTAGCAAACTAGCCCCAAAAGAATACAAGAACAGACATGACTGTGTGGGGAAAGCAGTACACCGGGAACTGTGCAAACAATTGAATTTCGAATACGCAGACAAATAGTACAAACATAAACCAGAAACAGTACTGGAAAACGAAAAACACAAAATCCTTGTGGATATGGATGTACAAACAGATAAACTCATACAAGCAAGGAGACCGGATGTTATAATCGACAATATGGAAAAAATCTTGTAAAATCGTAGACTTCGCCGTTCCAGCAGTCCACAGAGTGAAGATCAAAGACACGGAAAAACGAAGTAAATACACAGAACTAGCCAGAGTAAGGAATATGGAGCATGAAGAAAGTTATTATAATATCAATAATCGTAGGAGCACTAGGAACAATTCCAAAAACCTGGAGAAAAGACTGGGAGAAATTGAAATCAAAGGGACCATCGAAACCATACAAAGGACTGCAATGATCAAAACAGCTGCACTCTTAAGGAAAATCCTCGAATGCAGAAACCAACCCGCATAACTTACTAAGGGTAACCAGTCACAAGGAATTTACTACAGGGAGAAAACAAAACCACACGAAGAACACCACAACACGAAACAAGGAACAGAAACTGGAAGAAAAATCACTTCATGATATCCCCCAATAAATTACACCGGCCTCAGCTATCACCACACAAAAATGAACCAAGGAACAGAAATTACAAGAAACACCATAAGCTCCCTCTTCTCTCCCCCCCAAAAAAATTAATTAAAAATTAAAAACAAAATGGTGCAGGCCTAGGCTGGCACCAGACAAAATATTTGTAGAGGGTCGAGGAGGATGAGAAGACCGAGGAGGGACAGCACAAACCAGACCTTCACTGGAAAAGTGCAGAGAATGCTGGGACCTTGGGGAGGCTTATTGCCACTCAAATCCCAGAGAAGACCAATGGTCCTTACCAGCGAGAAATCAATGGTAAGAGGCTGTTGCGATACCGCATCGTTATCGAAAAGAGGTGAAGAATACTGGAAATCTGGAGAGGCTTGTTGTCACTCAGACTCCAGGAAATACCACTGGTTGTTGTCGGTGAGCAATCACTGACGATGATCCGTGTGAGAACTCCTAGTGAGTACAAATAATAATAATAAAAGTATTTGTTTATATTGGATTTAAAGACCCCAATATTGTAGCGTGCAGGTAAGCAATCTAGTGGTAATGTGTTCGACAGGTGGGAGTTTATGAGGAAGAGGTGCTATAAACAAGAACAACACGGAAACACATAAGGGTAAACCCGGGTTCTTTATTTAAGATGTCTCTACTACATGGAAACCCGTCCCTGACGTAAGCACAGATTTCATGTCAATGGCGATCTTGAAGGTCACAAACAGAGCATTGAGAATTCAAACAATCCGAGGAAAGAGTTACGATCGTAGGCCGTGCAAACGCAGCAGGAACGCAGAAATTTAAAAACGCTGATTGGTAGGACAAAGTAAATATCCCAGGGCTTCAACATGTCCTACCTGCAACATCGGAAGCCACAGGTGAAATGATTGGTTACGAAACTGGCGGTAATCATGACAGCGCTCAATCCCCAGAGTCCGTGATTAGCTGTACAGTTGCAGGAAAATTCTGCAATTATCATTTTGGAAGCAATTGCGTTGCAGAAGTTTTTGTAAGTTCAGTAAGAAATTTACATTTAATGAATTCTTTAGTCTGCTAATCGATTCACATATTAATTTTATTTAATTTACCCCCTTACATTTAATGCTTGTTTAAGTTTCTAGCAAGTTGTAGTGACATGGTAGGTGTATAATTAATGGGTTAGGGGGTGTTGTTGATGGATTAATGAGTATACACCCTCCGTCAAAAATGACGGGGAAAAATTACCAGTGTTCGCGCTAAGATTCATATTTATATATAAAACTAGCACGACCCATATACCGGCGTTGCCCGGGGGAATATAAAAGAATGATTTAGATATAAAATAAGGATCCGTAAAAAAAGAATTAAATTAAAAAATTTTTTTTTCATCTTTTAGAGTTGGGTATCAATTTAGCGTAAAATGAGCACTCAGTCTCGGGCCATTTAGCGGTAATATGTAGACGTAAAACAAAATATCTTTTTCCAATATTTTAGAGAAATCAAATGTTGTGTTAACTAAGTTAATATTTTTTATTTATTTATTTATTCATTTTTATTTATTCATTTATTTATTTATTTATTTATTTATTATTATTTTTTTTTTTTTTGGGGGGGGGGAGTCCTACAATAAAATAAAGTGTGGAAACAATAATTAATGTTTTAGGATACATTTCTTTTTATGCTTTTTAGGAATAGATATCCAGAAATTTGCAATCGTGACGTAAGCAGTTCCGACTTTCGGGAGAAAGCCGAATCAAGTTCCGATGCGAACCATATTTGGCAAACTAAACCTAAAACTTAGTTAATGGTTAGGTTAGGGTTAGTTTCGGGTTACTTTTGGGTTAGGTTAGGGTTAGGTTAGGGTAAGGTTAGGATTAGGGTAAAAATTAAAAAAAAAACAGTATGGTTCGTATTGTGTAGATTGTTCGGAGAAGCTCGTTAACAAAGGTTATCGTCACTTTTACTAAGCCAAAAACGGGTATTTTCCATCATAGGCATTTTTGTGTAAAGTTGTCGCTAATTTAAGAATTAAAAAAGGACTCCACCCCCCCCCAAAAAAAAAACTTACATTAAAAAAAAACACCATATTTATATTTAGAATAAAAAAAAAACAAGAGTTAAAAAAATGCCCCACCCCAATTTCCCGTCACAACATTGAGTTACTCGGTTATACGTCTCAATTTAACGCTAACTTGGCTGGAAGTGGGTGCCCATTCCACGTTAAATTTATATAGGAAAGTGATCCCTACTTTAAAAATAAAATATTAAATTTTCTTTAATTTCCATTTTGTGGATTTTTTTTAGGCCGTAATGTAATGGACACCAAAAAATGAGAATTTGAAGTTAACGGATATTGCTCACAATTCTCAGTGCACACAAACAGAAATCAGCAGTTTAAAAGTTTTAAAATTCTGCAAATGCTACAACGAACCTCTGTGTTAAATATCACAGGGTAATTTCAAGGATGGAATGGGATTGGCACTGGAATATGTGACGTCAGTCTCAATGAGCTGGCATTAAGGTTTATGCAAATCAATAATAGTTTCGTCCAATATTCCAAAGTACGAAAACAAAATAAGTATAAAGACAATATATATATATATATATATATATATATATATATATATATATATATATATATATATATATAGTAGAACCTGTATCTCGGCATTACCCAGGGAAATATAAAAGACTGATTTGACTATAAATGATAAATATTAGATTATCAGTTCTGAAAAAAATAAAAATTAGAAAAGACAAAAATTGGGATATGCATCAAGACCATTTTTCCTTCTTACATATATATTTGAAGTGGTAATATTTAATATCATGACCCTTTTTTACATTAGGACCGAACTAACTTTGACCCCCGTCGTTAGGGTTAGGGTTAGGGTCAAAGTGGGGGTTAGGGTTAGTGGTAGAGTTAGGTTAGGGGTTAGGGTTAAGGTTAGGGTAAGGGTTAGGTCATGATCAAAGCTAGCGTGGGTCCTAATGTAAAAAACTACCAATATAATTTGTGTACCTTATTTCCGGGGAGGGGGTTACATTTCCTTACAGCAATGTAAATCCTATTTGAGTCGCGTAAATTACTGACATTAGATTTCTTTTCTGTTTATTTTTTCAGAAGTGATACGCTATTATTGCTTTAAAGTCAAATCATTTTTTTATATTGCACCCTCCCGGGCAACGACGGGACACGGGCTTTGCTAGTAAACAAATAAACCGCAACAATTAAACTGTGATCTTTTTGCGCTCTGTTGTGATACTGCATATCATCTGTTCTGTGTTATGACCGGGAAGGAAAAATCCTTTTAGACTGAGGCAATTATCAAAGAAGTTGTTTTTAACAATCGGAAATTGTGAACCTACAAACAAATCAATAAATACGTTATATAAATCGAGGGAAATCCATCAACGTTAATTCTATTTTGAATAATAACAAAGTTTGATGTATTTTCGGTAATAAGAAAATATCTAATAGCTGTTTTCAAACGAAATTGTGACATTCCGATATTCCTTTATTCCTTGAATACAGTCATAACGACTGGAAGAACAAAAGTGAAATTCAAGGACGTTCGTTCTGTATATGAAGGATTAAAAATGTTTTTTATATGAAGAAATAAGGCATTGGTTAAAAGTAATATTTTTGTAAAAAGAGAATTATGGTAGTAAAACAATAGTTTTTGTCAATTAATGCGTTTGGATTACAATTTTTTCGTTCGACAATTACATTTGATTATTCCAGAATAGGATTGTAGCCAACCAATCAGAGCGCCGGAAAAGTAGGAAGAATAAGCTCAAGGGAGCGATCCGTATTTAGTTAGGGAAGATATAATAGGCGAAAGAAAATATCACGGAATGAAAAAATGAAACAGTGACGGACGGAGCTGGAAAATTTATCCTATGAAGACGTCCCGGTGTAAGATAGTGGTGGTGGTAGTTACTCCGACTTCCTGTATGTATGACTTGCTTGAAAAAGTCACGTATGCCGGAATTACGGTAGAAATTATGAAATCGAATGAAACTGACTGATAATTACCGAAAACACGCATTAAATATTGGCATAAAGCATGACTATATGGGAATTCTATATATATATATATATATATATGACTGTAGTTGAAGGGAAAATTGAGGTTACTTTATTATATAGAAAACGTCTGAATAAGTGAAGTTAAAAAAGGACATAAGAAAGAAAACTTCTAAAATTGGAAACTAAAAAATAACGAAAATATAAATCAGTAAAACAATTTCGTTTGAAGCAGAAAGAAAGAAAAAGAAAGAATAACGTCCCATTATTGAAATAGATTGAACGCGAAGAATTGTCTTACTTGTTATTTGTTTGCCAATTCTCGTAACTACTTGCAATAGATTCGCAAACTTTTATGCAAAGAGATGGATATATATATATATATATATATATATATATATATATATAATACAGTAAAGCCGATTTTCCCTTATCCCTTCATATGCTAATCTATTTTGCAATCCAATTAGCCTAAGTCCTGATGCGTGTTTCCAGAAATTATGCATTCATGTTTTCTTACAATATTTATTATATTTTTGTCCGAATTACCTGCCTCACCCAAAAAATCTTCCAAAGAGAAGGTAGCTGCTATTTTTACTCACTTCTTAATATCTATTACGAATGCCACCTGAAACACCGGACCTTTTCTTAATAGAAGGTAATTTTGGTTAAATCATCGTATTTATTTCATTTTGTCTTTTTTAACATTTTCTACATAATACAGTAGCTTTTAAATTTAAATAACCATCGCCCTCTTCTGCAGAATAAAGGAATACCTGGATTCGTTCGTTCGGCCGTTCTAAATGACTGTTTCTTATACGTTATGTAAATAATCCGTTTTAACGGGATACGAATTAACGAACACGTGCCTTCACAAGTAAGTACATTTTTGGCGTTCGAACTTTTTAAATTCAATAAACAACATAATAGCGTTTGCAGCAAAAAACTGACACTTGACAGAGAAAACCAAATAGACAACAAAAAGTTGTCTATTCAGAGACCGACAGTTTATTTAGCAACAGTTTAAGTGACATACTACATTATTTTTCCATGAAACCGCCACCGGCAGAGACGACCATTTCAAGGCGGGCGCGAAAAAGAAGTCACACGCTTTGGAGACTATGTTATCGTATACAGCGGCGAACGCCTCCACGGTGGCAGAATCCAGAGAGTCGACTGTGTTGTGGGCATGATTGTTGGTCTTGGCCTCGATCACGCCGAAGAATAAATAGTCAAAAAGGTTGCAATCGGGTGAGGAGGACATCCACAAGTCCGGCGACTAGCGGTGAAGAACATTGTTAAGCAGCCACGCCGTGGTAGTCTTGGCCTTGTGTGCAAGAGCGGAGTCCAGCTGGAAGACGTAGTTGCGTCCGGCGGAGGTTTGATCCACGCTCCTCAGCACCTTCTGGTTTTTCGTTTACTTTTTATTAAGCGTCGTATTTTGCTGCAACACCCTATCTATCTATCTATCTATCTATCTATCTATCTATCTATCTATCTATCTATCTATCTATCTATCTATCTCTCTCTCTATATATATATATACACACACACACACACATTATATATATATATATGCCACTTCTGTGGTACGAGGAATGTTCAATAAGTAATGCCCCTGACCCACTACTAGTTGTCTGATCTAGATGAAATTTTGCATGTGTAATGATCTATATATGTATGGGTTATGTTGCAAAAAACAGCTCTGAACTAATTGTGGTTTTTGATTTACAGGTGTTTGAACTGAGTCAGATGTGAAATGGAGCCAGTTGAGTGTCGCGCAGTGATGTATTTGAAAGGACGCACACCAAAGGAGACTTTTGATGAAATGAAAGAAACTTATGGTGATGATGCCCCATCATATGACCTTGTAAAACGCTGGCATCGTGAATTCAAACATGGCCGGAAGTCTGTGGAAACAGCTCCCATACCTGGTCGTCCCTCTTCTGCCATTGATGAGGCGTCTGTCCGTCAAGTTGAGGCTGCTATTTTGGAAGATCGACGCATTACTATTCGCCAAATAGTCCAAGAGGTCAAGATTAGTACAGGGTATGTGGAAACTATCATTCATGACCATTTGCATATGCATAAAGTGCCTGCCAGATGGATTCTCAGGTTGCTCACAACTTTCCAGAAGCAAGAACGCGTCGAGTGCTCGAAGATGAATTTGGAGATGTGCCAAGAAGATGAGTCAAAGTTTTTCAAAAGACTGATTACACAGGATAAAACTTGGGTCCATCACTATGATCCAGAGACCAAAGCTCTATCAATGCAATGGAAGCACTTGGACTCATCACCTGCAAAGGAGGTAAGGGTGCAGTCCTCCGCTGGCAAGGTCATGCTCACAGTCTTCTGGGACCAGGACGGAGTAGTGATGACAGATTTTATTGGCAAAGGGTACCACAATTACAGGAGCCTATTACGCTTCAGTTTTGATGAGAATAAGAGAAGTCATCAAAATCAAGAGACGGGGCAAGATCAGCAAAGGTATCCTCCTCCTGCAGGACAACGCTCCGGTCCACAACTCGCATGTCGCCAGATCAGAAGCACGGGCGTGTGGCTATGAACTCCTCCTTCATCCCCCTTACTCTCCTGACCTTGCACCCTCTGACTTTCATCTCTTCCCAGCCACGAAGTTGTTTTTGAAAGGAAAGCGTTTCCCAGATGATGCAGCCTTGATTTCTGAAGTTACGACGTGGTTGGAGGGACAACCTGGGGTGTTCTACAAAAACGATGCCCAGTGCTCTATCAAACGATGGGAGAAATGCATAACTCTGGGTGGTTCCTATGTAGAGAAAGACTAATAACTGTGCTAAGTTTCATTAATCTACTGTTATGGGAAATGGGTCAGGGGCAGTACTTATTGAACGCCCCTCGTATGGTCTGTAAAAGTCTGGCAGGCCTGAAGAGCCATACCCGCGCCTCTAATGTACACATTAATATCACAAAAGTGGTCATATTCTAAATCGAATAAACAACCGACACACACACACACACACACACACACACACACACACACACACACACACACTATATATATATATATATATATATATATATATATATATATATATATATATATATATATATATATATATATATATATATTGTTCTTTATTATAGAGTGGAGGATGATAAAATCGGATGGTTCGGCAAGGCTCCGGAACCAAGGATACTAGAACATCGGTGCTAAGCAACCTCAGGTATAGGAACTATTATGACGTTTAAAAAATGGTCATACAATGTAGCGAGAACGTGAAAAAGTGGGGTGTTTATCTATTTATTAATAGAAAAACACCCCCCAAAAAACAACATTTTGAATACATTTCATTTCATTATATAAATGGTATAAAAATTATAAATTATTTAAAAAATATATGGTTATAAAATATTTAATAAATATTTATTTATAAATATTATTATTTATCAGCCCCCTCCAACAAAGGCCGGGCACTCTTGAGTGACTTTAATAACAAGCAGTGCAAATAGCTACATGCACGATCCGAACGCCGTTCGTAGATCACTCTAAACTGCTTGGGTAAATCTAACCGCCAACTCGCTATTTACATTTAAATTCCTCTCTATTTACTAACTAATTGGCTATGAACGATGGGATAAGACTCTCGACTACGAATCAGTGGCGATTTGTGATCAGGGTTCGCGCCCACCGACCGTTGAGAATTAGTTCCTACACTGAAGATTGCGTTAGCATAAAACATCCATGTCTGTAGGTATTAAAATATTTAATAAATATATATATATATATATATATATATATATATATATATAAATATTTATATATATATATATATATAAATATTTATATATATATATATATATAAATATTTATATATATATATATATAAATATTTATATATATATATATATATAAATATTTATATATATATATATATATAAATATTTATATATATATATATATATATATAAATATTTATATATATATATATATATATATATATATAAATATATATATATATATAAATATATATATATATATATAAATATATATATATATATATAAATATATATATATATATATAAATATATATATATATAAATATATATATATATATATATATATATAAATATATATATATATATATATATATAAATATATATATATATATATATATATATAAATATATATATATATATATATATTTATTAAATATTTTAAGTTAATCCAACAAAAGATATAAGAGGCAACTAATATCTTTTAATTAGTGAACATCCGGATAAAAATTGAAGCTCAATATACTGGATAGAGCATTAATAGCATAATATAAAATGAAATATATATATATATATATATATATATATATATATATATATATATATATATATATATATATACATTTTTTGTGGTACAAAATTTTATGATGGCTATAAAGAGACAGTTTTTTTAAAGATGAGGAATGAAAAATAAAAAGAATGAAATGGCTAGCTAACCGATTTCGAACCTCGCGAAAGAGAAAAAATAATGCGAGGGAAAGGAAGAAAAAATTAATCAAATAGAAACTCTATTAAGTCCGAGAATATTTTCTCTTTGCTTACACAAAGAAGGTCGCAAGGACGTTATGTAAATGGTTTCTAGAATCTTGAGATGAAAGGGAGAGTGTGACTTCTTTAATTTGGAGGGACAGGAACGATTATTTATAAGATGTTCGACGATGGATGACCCGTATATATTATTCAGAACATCCAGTGATAAATAATTGCCTGGCGAATTTTTATGGGTACGTTTTGTTTGACCCGGATGTCTAATCTTTGCGACGTCTTCCCAACGTGGGTTCTTCTTTGGAGCAGGCATTGCCCAACATTTTTGTTGGTTTTCATGAAGAAAGTCCGTTATCTGGTTATCAAAGGCAAGACGTTACTTTCGTTATGTTGACGACACCTTTTGCTTGTTACACAATTAGACGGAAGTGGAAATTCTTTACGTCCATCAACAATTATTTCGTAAATAAAATATTAAAAAAACAGGATTTTAGAAATTTCATTATATTTTACGCTATAGCATTTTTTATTTCTATAAATATTCGATCATTAGTAAATAAGAAAAGAATAATAATTCAGTGTACAATTATCAAAGTTGATTCATAAAGTTGTGTTAAAAATTTTATTAATATAGAAAGGATTACTTTTAATCAAAATCGACAAAATACTACAAAAACTTTTTTTAAATCAGGAACTATTTTTAGTTAACACACAGACGTCAGTGTTAACGTAAAGTTTCCGCTAAGTACACAATCAGTGGAAATCTAACGCCGACCGTATTTAAGCTTAAAATCGTGACCATACATCATAAAACATACAAAAAATAACAACTTGTTCTGTCTTAGGGTCTTTAAAATAAATAAACGTGTTGAATTTTTTATTTATTATAAAAAACATCTTAATATATAAATATATATATGTGAATAATCGAGGATAAATAAAATATATGAATTTAATGTCAATGACGCAAACATTACTTACCTGTCAGCGACAAAGATGGTCTTAATTTTAAAAATCTTCCTGATGTTTGAAGAGAGCGAGCGAGAGAGGGCGAGAGAGAAAGCAATCATCTCCCTCTCTCTGTGAACTCTTCTGCCTCATCGGTATATCTTTCTAGCTAGCTAGCTAAGACTTATTAATTTCATCTAAATCATCTCCCTTGATATTTTAAGAAAGGATTTTAATAATTTATTGCTTTTCCAGCAATTAATTGAAATAATTTAATTACTGGTAATATTGACGAGACTACTGAAGATAAAGGGGGAAAATAACACAATAAAATCATAAATGTGTAACAGCAAACATTAATTATTGGTTAAAAAAGTTATGCAAATGAGACATATATTTGAATGTCTATATGGGTTTCTAAGGAACGATATATACCGTGTTTAAAAATACATTATTGCATTAACAGTTACCTGTTTTTGATGTGAATATAGAGGTGACGAATGAAAAAAATCTTTCGCATTTATTCATTTAGATATGGTGTTATTTTTAATAATGTTTACTTATATATATATATATATATATATATATATATATATATATATATATAGAGAGAGAGAGAGAGAGAGAGAGAGAGAGAGAGAGAGAGAGAGAGAGCTTTAGGAAAAGTTTAAGTAACTAAATAAAACAGTTCAAGATTTATCCTGGCTAAAATTAATTCCTATATGTTCTTTAACAAAGTAGCAAAACACTTATGATCATGTCTCCGGAATATAGTGATCAATAGTTTATATCAATAAGACCTCTATGTATCAATATTTCAAAAGTTCAAATCGTATTAATTATGATTTCATATATATATATGAAATCATAATTAATACGATTAATATATATATATATATATATATATATATATATATATATATATATATATGTATATATTATGTATGCACACACCTATATATACACATATTTATATGTATTTATATATACATATACGTTTATGTATATATATATATATATAACTTATGTATTTATATATGTATACATACGTATATGTATTAATATATGGAAAATGAAAAAAGAAAAACAAACAAAATATTATTTATATATTCAAAAACGTTTCGTCTTTATTTCAAGACTTTCTCATGATAATTGGTCTGAAGAAATTAATACACAAGTACCAATATTTAAAGCAGTGTATACATATATGTATACAAATATAAATGTATTTGTATACTTATATATCAATATGAATACATATATATGTATGTTGTATATATATATATATGCATATTTATAAGTATATATATATACATATGTATATCTATGTATATTTTTCTTCATACGCACACATACATGAATATATATATATATATATATATATATATATATATATATATATATATATATATATATATATAATATGATAAAGAAAGGAAGAAAGTGTTTCGACGTAATGGAAAATTAAAAAGAAAAAAACTAAAAGTATTTTGTACTTGTGTGATGTTCTCTTTAGACAAATCATCTTGATAGAAATCCCAGGAATTTCAACCGGGCTAATAAAAAGTGCTCAATATCAAATAGAGTTTTTCTATATATTAGTGAAAATAGCTCCGAACTAATTTGATAGGTTGAACGATTACAAGGGAAGATAATTAATCAGTTTTTTTTCTGAAATGAAAACTCTGTCAGAGGAAAACCCCAACTATAATCGGATTCTATATCTTCCTGATGAGATCTCAGTTTATAACAGCTGTTGATCGATAACATCGACATGCCAGTCTCGCAGATTTTGTACATGTCTGTATAAATAATATATATATATATATATATATATATATATATATATATATATATATATCTCCTCTTCTCTCTCTCTATATATAATGTGTGTATATATGTATGTTTATATATATATATATATATATATATATATATATATATATGTATGTTTAAGCATATATATATATATATGTATGTTTAAGCATATATATATATACATATGTTTAAGCATATATATATATATATATATATATATATATATATATATATATATATATATATATATATACATATGTTTAAGCATATATATATATATATATATATATATATATATGTATATATATATATATATATATATATATGTGTGTGTGTATATATATTTATATGTATATAAGTATGCATAGATGCATATACTTATATTTTAGTTGCGATAAATATAGTTTCATACTCTCTCTATATATATGTGTGTGTATTTATGTTTATCTATTTGTGTCTATATATGTATATATATATACATAATAATTTCTCTGGCTATATATACATAATATATATGTATATATATCTATATTTATTTATACATACATGACATGTATCAGTGTTCGTATGACTGGACGTAAGGAGAAAATATATTAATTAGCTATTTAAATAAATGTCATCTTTTTTAATTCTATGATTCTTTTCATTACATATTTTTTTTAAAACTTCATAATCGAAAAAAAGGTGTTGACAAAAAATATTTGCCAGATAGAATTTGTACAGTAAACAATATTTATACCGGAACGGAATCTGAAATTCAAAATAAACTTGAAGGAAAACAACTTGAAAAAAAAAAAAAAATAAAATAAAAACAACAACGCAAACAAACGATGAATAAATAAATCTTAATGAAAACAGCTCCGAACTAATTTGATTGGCTGAACGATTACAAGAGAAGGTAATTAATCATTTTTTTCTTCTTCTGAAATGAAAACAGAGAGAAAGAGAGAGAGAGAGAGAGAGAGAGAGAGAGAGAGAGAGAGAGAGAGAGAGAGAGAGAGAGAGAGAGAGAGAGAGAGAGAGAGGGGCATGGATAAAAAAGGAAAGTAAAAGAAAAACAGAAAAATTATGCAAATAAAATAATAACGCAAAGGCGAAAATAAAAAAGTCCAGCTTCCTTTGTAGAGTAGTGGCTCCTTCAATGAATCCTTTTTTCTTTGCACAACCGAACTATTATACCAGACTTTCGCCCATTAACCTTACTTTAATTTTAACCAAAAATTAATTGCTATCCGCTAATTTAAAGACTTCATAATCACTTTCGAAATTCAAACAGACACATCTATATAATACGCTACAGTATTTCATGTTCAAGTACGTTATCAAATTACACTAGGGACCTCCAAAGCGCACCATAGAATTTACCTCCCCTATATGTAACACACTGTTACTTTAATATAGATTAATATTATCATCATAACTTTTTTACCATTCCAAAGAAAAAAACTAAAATAAACTCTGAATGATTTAAAAGAAATTTTCAACGTACAAAAATATTGAAAAAAGTGAGTTGAGACGTGGCCGTCGAGAGTTACTACAGGCCTGTTGGCTCGAAAATGGCGTCATTGCATTGCGTGTCAAACAATGGCCGTCGTAATAATAATAAGAAGGCATTTCGACTTCTCCATTCACTAAATAATCCATCAAAATTCAGGAAATCAACCAATTTTAATGACATTTTCAGTATTTATTAATTAATGATCACGGAATATAATAAACCCATTACTTTATTAGAAAGCTTGGTGCAAATGTATTATTTCCTGTAAACAAAAAACAGTTATCCAAAATATCAAAACATTTCGACTTCTCCATTCACTAAATAATCCATCAAAATTCAGGAAATCAACCAATTTTAATGAAATTTTCAGTGTTTATTAATTAATGATCACGGAATATAATAAATCCATTACTTTATTAGAAAGCTTGGTGCAAATGTATCATTTCATGTAAACAAAAAACATCTTTACTAAAGTTATCCAAAATATCAAAACATGTTGACCATACGATATTGTAAATATTTAAAACAAAGCATTAGAAAACTTTAAAAATTGCATGTAAAAAAAGAAAAGAAAGGAACACGATTCGATTTATCCTGAAACTGATCTTTATTCAATATAAATTTAAAGAAAATAATAATTCACGATCAAATACTGCAAAAAACTGAATCATGAATTTCGGGAACAAACAATTAAATAAACTAACAAATTAAAAACAAACGATGAATAATGTTAAAAATGTAAGCAAACAATAATAAAAACAAACGATAAATTAAAAAATAAAACAAAATAAATTCAAACGAATAATGTAAATACAAAAAAACAAAGTTACTAGTGCAGAATTTTTTTTTACTAGGTCAGAATTATTATTTTTAAGTCAAACTTATAGAAAATATTTAGTAGAATGTTTCTAATTTTCTTTTTCTGTTTAGCTTTTTCTTACTGATGTGATCATTTTTCATATCACAAAAATTGTTCGGTATAGAATTGGAGGAACTCCAGATAATCATTCTTTCTATTTTTTCAATATTGTGACCCTCATCACAAGAGTCAACATGAAAAAGAAGATTAGCATTTTTTTAATGAAAATAAAGGTCTGTATATGTTTAAAATAAAAAAATTAATTATTTCGTATATATTACGAAAAATGCTCCTAAACTTCGTGTTAATAAAATCATTATACCTCGAAGAAAAATTAATTTTGTTAATTAACGATATTATCATTGAATAAAGCATTGTTTAATCAATATTGTCACCAAAAATATAATTTCATAATATATTTCATGTGATTTACTATTTATTTAAATAACATTGTTCCAAATTGTTCGAAATGCTGTAACTGAAACTATTTTAAAAAAAATCTTAGTGAAAATGTATTATTTTTAAAAAACAAAATACACCATTACTAAAGGTATATTTTTATATATAAAAATTAATTTTGTTAATTAACGATATTAGCATTGAATAAAGCATTGTTTAATCAATATATTTTTTTGTGTGAAAATATTGATTAAATATGTCGTTATTATTTCATTTATTTAATCTACAAAAGTACAGAGAAAAGAGAAAATATACTACACTTAATAAGACATCGAAAAAGTAATAAAAAATGGATTAATTATTGGCTATACACTACTTTTTTTTATCAAATAATGAATAAGTAATTCAGACTTTTTATTTTTTTATATAATTAAAAAAAAATTCAAACGTATCCATATTTGCCGTAATTCTTTCTCTTTTGGAAATCCAAATACATGCAGTATGAAATGAAATTTAAAAAGGCGCGAAATTAAGTTAACCAAACACAATGACGTCAGAGGGAGGGGGCAAGACGTCAGTTGCTTGGCCTTGTTAACTCTCGGTGGCCATGGTTGAGATCAACAAAATGAAAACATTATTTATGTTAGTTCCAAGAATTCAAACACAACGATTATTTGGCGTATGGTCAGATTTTAATATTATTAAAAGAACAACATATATTTAGGTAATATTGGAGATAACCCCCCATTATGCAACCATACATTACTCTATCAGTTTGATCAAAAATAATAATAGCAATGGAAATACATTAGAAACAGCAAATTAAATATTTAAAATATTTAAAACATACAATGAACCAGGAAGAAAAAATAATAAGATAATTAATAATAATTATAGAGAATAAAATATAATAAATATGATAAATAAAATATAATGAATATAATAAATAAAATATAATAAAGTATAATAAAACCAAATAAGAATAAATAACATAAATAAATAAAGAAATAAAATACTATTTTATTTTATTCTAAAACAAACAATATAGAGTATAGGTTAAACTGAGGAAAAATTAAAATAAGATAAAAATATAATAAATGTAATAAATAAAATATAATAAAGTATAATAAATAAAATATAATAAATATAATAAATAAAATATAATAAAGTATAATAAAACCAAATAAGAATAAATACATAAGAATAAATCTAAGAATAAATAACAGAATAAATAAATACATAAATAAATAAACCAATAAATAAATAAAATATCATTTTATTGTATTCTAAAACAAACAATATAGAGTATAGGTTAAACTGAGGAAAAAATTAAAATAAGATAATAGAAAATATATAAATATAGCGAGAAATAAAGATACAACTTGAAAATATAATCATAAAAACAATGTAGCATAATAAGCAAAATATGTAAAATAATAATGACTAGCGGGACCCGTGTAAATTACACGAAATGATGTTTTTAATACTAATTATCTTGTTCCTAACCTATGCATGTTTGAATAAAATATGATAAGATTTGGACTTGTATATTTATTTAAAAAAAATGAACAATACATGAAACAATTTACAAAACTTCTTTATATACAATATTTCTAGTGAAAATGTTTTCGATTAAATTAAATTTGGCTCCAATTCATGAATATTTATTTACTCCTCTCCAGGAGTTAGGCACAAGGCCCGTTTTATCTTACTCCCACAAGTAAGATGTGACCCAAGGTCGGGTCGGGAAAGTGGGGTTTGAAAAGCCAGCGCTCGAGAAGGTGAGCACTCTGGCCATTAAAAATTGCCTGGGAAGCCCTGTTGGCATTCCCCGGTAGGGGCGCCCCAGGCAGTAAGCAATAAACTTACTCCTCCCCAAAGAGGGGAGGCGAAGCCTGGGAGGGTGGACCTCCTAGAACTGCACAGGACAGACCCATAGACCAGCGTAAATCAAGCCTCGAAACCAGTCTATGGAGTGCAGTATCCATCGGAACAGATACTACACTTTGATCTTAGCCAAAAGGCCAAGTCAATTCATGAGTAGCATACAAAGATTCGGAAGGTCGTTGCTTTTGATGTAAGCATGACACACAAAATCACACACGCTATTGTATTAATATGTGTCTTCCCGGTCGTCCCCTCCCTACCTCTCTCCCCCTCCTCCTCGAAATGTAGAAAAAAAAATCTTAGAGGTTGGTTGGGATCGAACTATAAACCAGTCGGGCCGAAGTCAAAAATACTACGTCGCTAACCGTTACGCCAAAGGGAAAAACTTGAAAATGTTTCGAAAATTAGGCGAGTTGAATGTTTTTCAAAATCTAGGTGCGGCACGCATGCGCAGAGTTTTTGCCAGAAGCGTGACACACGAACACACACGCTATCGTATTAATATATAGATGACGAGTAGAAGAATACATCTATATATCAGTAGAATATCCGGGTATAAGCAATAAATATTGGGTGAGCGAACTCTCTAAAGTATACAGTTTACAAAAAAAAACAAAACACGTGCCTATTTTACTCACCGTGTTGCCGAGAATATATATATATATATATATATATATATATATATATATATATATATATATATATATATATATATATATATTAGTACTTCATGTATCCACATAAAATATTATAAGGAGATATAATTTTTTATGTATCAGTTTTCAGTATTTACTTCAACAGTGCTCGATACGTAAGTAGAGCTAGGCTGAGGGAACAACAAAGAATCTGATTGGTTAACTAGCAAGCCATGTATATAAAAACACCTGACAAAAATAACTCCATGCATTTAGCCTGAAGATTCCCCCCGGGAATGAAACGCGGGAGCCTCTGTGTACCTTGATTGCCATATATATTTCCATTGCTTACTATATATATATATATATATATATATATATATATATATATATATATATATATATATATATATATATGAGAAGAATGTTGTAGTTCGCTTGGAGCATTGTGTATAGAGTAAGAATATTATTTTTTGAAGGCGATAACAATGCGTTGTTAGAGTGACACATACGACACGTGGAATCGTAAAAAACAAAACAAAGTGACAATATTGAAAAGTCAATAATTTTCAGAATTTTTTTTTTTATTTACCAGTGTATCGTGATCGTGGTGTTGGGTTGGAGTGTGTCCTTTCATTTAATTTTCGAGGGTATCCCTCATCCTCAGAATAAAATAAATACTACCACTCGTTGGAGTGTGTGTTTTTTTTTTTTTTGCCAAAAGCCGGGGCCGGAAATGTTGGTTTGTTTTTAGTAGTAGGTCCGGGGAAGTTTCTTATTTATTTTTATAAATTATTATTTACTATTTTAACCGTTGCTGTTTATTTTGTTAGTAATTATACTGAGTAATTTATTTATTTTTATTTATTTATTTATTATTATTTTTTTTTTTTATATAACGTTGTTTGTTTTGTTAATAGTATACTGAATAATCGTATTTCGGTGGCAGGGGCTGATAACTCGTGGTAATCAAGCTTTTTTTGTGGGAGTTATGTCCCTTTAGTAATTTCGTTCTATAAATTTGTTTACCGTGTGTGTGTAGTAGCGGATGTGATTGGGTGGGTGAGGAATCCTGGGTATGGAGGTGGGGCGTCGTTAATAGAGCCTTTGGTATATATATGTGTGTGCGTGTGTGTGTTGGTGTATGTATATATGTGTATATATAACGTATATGTAAAATACATACATGCATACATATTATTTTATTTATTTATTAATTTCTTTATTTTATTTCTTTATTTTTTTTTTCTTTTTTTTTTTCTTTATTTTTATTTATTTATTTTTTTTTTTTTATTTATTTATTTTTTTTTTTTTGTTCGATTCTATATTATTATTTATCTATATTATTAGATTTTTTATGTGCAGTCGTGGTACATAATGGTCGGGATTTCAAGTTAATAAGTAAGGCGGGCAACAAGTGCAACCACGTGTCCGAGTTAGCAGCAGGTGCAAGTGGTTGTGTGTGTACCAGTGTCAGTAATTGGGCTAATAATATGGGCCTAACTAACTTCATTTAGTGTTGTTATTGTTAATAGTATGTCTGCATAGTATCATAGATGTTTGTTAGTAAAATGTGATGATGGTGCTTGTCGTGTGTGGTTATATTAAGAAGTTGGAGTTTAGCTCGGCTCTGTTGTTCAATTTAGGGGATAGCTTTCTAATTAATATAGATTCTTTGAGTCTGAGATTGCCCTGGTCTCTTTCGCTAGCTAGTATCTTGACTCGTATGTCTTGGTGGGGTTGTGGCCATGTGTTATATGTAACACATGGCCACAACCCCACCAAAGACATACGAGTCAAGATACTAGCTAGCGAAAGAGACCAGGGCAATCTCAGACTCAAAGAATCTATATTAATTAGAAAGCTATCCCCTAAATTGAACAACAGAGCCGAGCTAAACTCCAACTTCTTAATATAACCACACACGACAAGCACCATCATCACATTTTACTAACAAACATCTATGATACTATGCAGACATACTATTAACAATAACAACACTAAATGAAGTTAGTTAGGCCCATATTATTAGCCCAATTACTGACACTGGTACACACACAACCACTTGCACCTGCTGCTAACTCGGACACGTGGTTGCACTTGTTGCCCGCCTTACTTATTAACTTGAAATCCCGACCATTATGTACCACGACTGCACATAAAAAATCTAATAATATAGATAAATAATAATATAGAATCGAACAAAAAAAAAAAAAAAAATAAATAAAAAAAAAAAAAAAAAATAAATAAAAATAAAGAAAAAAAAAAAATAAAAAAAAAAAAATAAAGAAATAAAATAAAGAAATTAATAAATAAATAAAATAATATGTATGCATGTATGTATTTTACATATACGTTATATATACACATATATACATACACCAACACACACACGCACACACATATATATACCAAAGGCTCTATTAACGACGCCCCACCTCCATACCCAGGATTCCTCACCCACCCAATCACATCCGCTACTACACACACACGGTAAACAAATTTATAGAACGAAATTACTAAAGGGACATAACTCCCACAAAAAAAGCTTGATTACCACGAGTTATCAGCCCCTGCCACCGAAATACGATTATTCAGTATACTATTAACAAAACAAACAACGTTATATAAAAAAAAAAAATAATAATAAATAAATAAATAAAAATAAATAAATTACTCAGTATAATTACTAACAAAATAAACAGCAACGGTTAAAATAGTAAATAATAATTTATAAAAATAAATAAGAAACTTCCCCGGACCTACTACTAAAAACAAACCAACATTTCCGGCCCCGGCTTTTGGCAAAAAAAAAAAAAACACACACTCCAACGAGTGGTAGTATTTATTTTATTCTGAGGATGAGGGATACCCTCGAAAATTAAATGAAAGGACACACTCCAACCCAACACCACGATCACGATACACTGGTAAATAAAAAAAAAAATTCTGAAAATTATTGACTTTTCAATATTGTCACTTTGTTTTGTTTTTTACGATTCCACGTGTCGTATGTGTCACTCTAACAACGCATTGTTATCGCCTTCAAAAAATAATATTCTTATATATATATATATATATATATGCACGATCCGAATACGTTCGTTGATCACTCTAAACTGCTTGTGTAAATTTAGCCGCCGATTCGCTATTTACAAAGTTAAATTCCTCCCTAATTAATGACTAGTTCTAATATATATATATATATATATATATATATATATATATATATATATATATATATATATATATATATATATATATATATTTCTAGTGGTACAAAATGTTATTAAAGCAAGGAATATAGACGTTTGTGACATTTTGGGGGGTGGGGTGGGGGTTGGAATAAAATTGAAAAGTGTAAAAAACGAGAGGAAAAAATACATGAATATACTAAGCCGGCTAAACTTGTCACTGGTCTTCATTCTACTTTTTAAAGTTTTTAGTCGTAATGTTTGAATTATTTCCACGTATTAACTCTGATGCGTGTGGACGAAAGCTGGCTTAGTATATTCATGTATTATTTTCCTCTCGTTTTTACACTTTTCAATTCCCCCCCCCCCCCCCAATTTCACAAACGTCTATATTCCTTGCTTTAATATATATATATATATATATATATATATATATATATATATATATATATATATATATATATATATATACTTCTTTTTTAATCTCCTCCGGTTTAAATCTCAACTGTTACTTTTCATCCCCCCCCCCTTTTTTCAAACCTTATTAAAACTTCCTTACACTAAATTTAAACAAACATACACAACATTCTAAGCAAATAACGCGTCCAAACGAGAGTGAGACGTTACTTCACATTTCCGAAACAGATGACAACAGAAGCTGAAGAGAGCCAGATGGCTAAGTTCTTCCGTGCTTGAAACCGACGGTACGAATGTTGTACTAATTTTTCTGTACCAAAATAAATAAATATATATATATATAAATATATATATATGTGTGTGTGTGTGTGTGTGTGTGTGTGTACTTCTGTTGAAAAATATATTTGTAAACCTCATATGAGCGATGCTATTTGCAAATGAAAATGTAATAATAACATAAGCAAAATGGCTGATGCTGATGTCAACAGTGATATGCAGTGAGGGCGGCGACAGAGTGGTTGCCTCGGACATCCCAATTATTTTTTTTGAGGGGAGATCCAATCATATTCAAACTATCGCTTCTTCTAAATTTTAGGACTTATACTTAAGAATTTTGGGGAATACAATCAAGGAGTTAACCCCGGTCATTACCAGGGCATCACCAGACCCCTGCACGCTACTGTCTGTCAATCATACCTAATAACCTTCCGCAACAAGCAACTCACACGCACATTTAACTTTAAAAGCACATTACTGCTAAGTAATGTTATGTTTCTCTCATTAAATGGCAAAAAGTCATTTTTTATGCTCGCTAATTAATGTTCAATTATTAAATTGTAAAATTGAGCATAAAGCCGTTATCAGCCATGAATAAGATGCAAATATTTTTTATTAATTTTTTTCTTCTTTTAAACTTTGATATTAAATTTTTCGGGTAAAATATCCCTTTTCAGAGACAACTAGTATTTCATATTAATAAATATGACCATTACTTTTTTTTAGTAAGGTCATTTTATACACTTGTAGTGTTCGTTTGTCAAGGAACGGTATGCTTGAAACAGCCCTTTATTATTCAGTTTTTAGTATCTTTTTGGCATGTGTATTTCACGGCCACTTTTGGTCGTGTTGAGTGTTGGTTGTTTTGGGGTTCTCTCGTCTGGAACTTTGCTTGTGTCGGAGTGTGTTTCATTTTGTAGTGAGGTGACGTTATCATTGTAACGCACCTGTTTACAAGTGCCCGTTTCCGCCTCTCTTATTTTAACTCATTTTCCTCTCTTTGAAGCTTTCTCTAGGAATTGAAGAATGTAGGATCTTGGTTCAGTACAATGGTTGGTTTCCATCGCTCAGTTTGGTGATCCAATACACGCAGTTTGTCCTGTGACCACTGGTTATAGATCGTCTGCTGTTTTTTTTAATGATATCTTTTTATTTATGCTGTCGGTGTTCTAACTCCACGAATACGATAAACGTAGAATTGGGATCTTCACAATTAGGGTTATTTTCATAATGCGATCATTTAATAGTTCAGCTGGGCTTGAAAGGTTGTGACTGATTGGCGTTACTCGTAGACACATTACGGCTAAGTAAGGATTTCTTCCCGCCTGCTTTGTCTTGAGTAATGTGCGTTTGACAGTTTGAACCCGTCTCTCCACAAAACTATTTGATTTGGGAAACATTTGCGATGATGTCACATGATCAAATTATCATTGTTGAGTGAATTCTATGAATGATTCACAGGGGTATTGTATTGCATTGCCAATGACCACTCTGGTGGGAATACCAAGTTCAGAAAATATTTGTCATTGCTAAGATGACCATATTACTTGTCCCCTGACCTGCCATTTTGCGTATGATCGCAAATTTGCTGTAGTAATCAGCAATTATTAGATACTCATAGTCATTGAGGTGTAAAAATTGGACAACATAAGAAAACGGTATGCTGCTCTTACTGCTTCTTCAAGTATTAAAAAAATCAGTTTCAACCTTACTTTTGTGATGAAATAATTTTTTGAAATCTGAACGAGGAAGACGCGTTGTCACGCTCCGAGATGTTTCTTTTCGAAATATAATAAATTATATTTTTATTATAAAAAGTAAAATGGTTTGTTCCATTATTACATAATGTTTGATTTCCAGCATATGGTCCGACCAAACAGCCAGTCAGTCCCAGAAGCAGACGACAGTGACTATCGTCAAATGATGATTGCTCACTGGCGATAACAAGACGAGACATTGCACATACGTGCACCTGTTGTCACACATCGTCCCGTCGTCACATATTGTCCCAAGATCCACCCCGCCAAACAGTCGGATCGCATTCATCGGATCACATTGGTTCCGCGACGAAGATTAACACCCCGTCCAAAACAATGGGATTACGGTTTCTAGTCAGCCACTTAACCAGTTTAGGAGTATACTCTTTTGCCAGTCAGCCTTGTAACCACTTCCTTTCCTATTGAACCATTGAAAGGCTCACTTTTTGACTAGCCTGTTTGGAATCCAAGGGATTAAACTCTGGTGGTGGGGGGGGTTTATTTCAGGCTTGGATTTGTTCTGATCGAGGGTCGTGTTCTCCCGATTATAGACGTGTTCAGTAAATCAAGCAATGTTGCATGCAAAAGACAGAGTAATAATTAATAAACAAAATGAAGTAGTTCAAATAACGTTTATTGAACGTGTGTGTACGTGGAATGGTGAAGTGGGTGATGTATGCATGTGTGTCGATGGAAAAACAGTTCTTGAAAAAGGTATAAGAAGAAATGAATCCGGCGTGTAGAAAGTCTTAAAAAGCCGTATACAAAGAAAATGAGTTGAGAACTCTTACCGTTGTCTGACCACGTGTTGACGGAAGAAACGTGTGTTGGTAGTTGTTATGCTGAGACCAGTTCAAGAGAAAAGCGTGATGCGAAACGCTAGTGTATTAGCGTCGTTCTGTCGAGGCCAAAAGGCGAGTGAAACGGAGCGCTGGTGCCAGCGTTGTTCTGCTGATGCTGGTCGGTGAAAAAGAGATGGATTTTTCGTTTGCAACAGTTTTTATAGTCAGAAGGGCAAATAACTCTGGTGTCGCTTTACAGTGCCACCTGTCGGTGAAAAAGCGACACCTACCGGCAAACCGGTGTAGTTATGTTTTGAAAGGAGGAGGTAACTGCTACAGATTGTCTTGAGGTGATTCTCCCTTCTTTACCCTTTTAACTCCTTACATCAAGTGGCTTCACGCCTTGTCTGGAGTGACTTCCATAAAAAATTCCTTTCCAGTATACTGCATATTTGGCTTGCAGATGTGTCTTTTCAATGAAACTAGTCCAGCATGGTTTCTGTTAGCTTTCTGGAACCACAATTTTGATCCTTTGAAGAGGATACCATCATTGATAGATAGTTTCACTAACCCTTTCATATGGCTTTTTTTTATTAACCCGATCTAGGTGCATATGTATCAGTTCTTCGATTGCGTTTATTTGTGTTTCCACGTAGTTGTTTCGTGTATTCTTTCTGAATTGCGCAGTATAAAGTAATTAATTTAAGATGTTATAGCGATGGTAGTCCGATAACTGCTGGTTCTAATACATCCATAGCATTTTATGAATGTGCCGTTTTATGGTACTAGTTTCATTTCACTTGTTTTTAATTTTTGCAAAATTATTTTTCTGGAAAAATTCTACGGAATGTAGAGGCATGGACGGCGGCACCGGGGGGGGGGCAGAGGGGGGGCTCCAGCCCCCTCACTTTTTGACTTGGCCCCCCCACTTTACGGTCATCAATAATTAAGTTGATATGCATGTGTTTAACCCCCCCCCCACTTTTTAGGAGAAGCCCCCCCCCCCCACACACTTTTATAACTGTCCCGCCGGCCCTGAGAGATATGTAGTACGTTTTCTTGGGGGATCTGGATCTATTTTTAGTCGTAGCCTGTAGATCCTACTTCTGTTTTAGTCTTATGTTAATATATGCGAATGCTTTATTTCTCTGAAAGATGAAAAAAATATTTTTATAGTACGAGCGCTTCATCTTGTCTTCGGCTATTGTATATTGCATCAGCTCGCATGGATACCTATTTGCGTATGGATTCCTATTGTGCGGATATTGATAGTGTGATTTGGTTTGTTATGACCTCTGCTTTGTGACATGGGCCGTGATCTTTCTTTTTATTTGACAGGAAAACCGTTTCTCAGTGATTGGCTTTAGCACATGTGTTGCATGTCGTCGAAATAGTGGACGTGCATGACTTCTACATTTAAGGCAATTTTTGTTGCTTCCCCAGAACGTGTTGGTGGGCCTATGTCACTTTTCTTCATAACTATTGTTCTACATGACTCTGAAGTTTAGACGTTAAAAACTTCATATGTTTTGCCAATATTGTACGCCTCTTAAAGCGTGAGCCTTGTCATCTTTCCCCAACAAATCTTTCTGGAAGTCTGCGATTAGAGTTCTGGCGATGTTGTTCAGTTTCAGATAGTTAACATATTTGTACCAGCCGTCTGCATCTGTTAACAAAATCGTCTAGTACTTTTCTGCTTTCTTTATATTTGACATTAATTTGAGACGATTCTTCGTCTGTGAGCGTTCAGAAATTATAACATTCTAGCTCTCGCTGTTGCAAACTCTTAATAATACGTGGCTTGTTGATCTGTTTTTTTTTACTATGAAATACAGTTCTACTAGTCGTTTGAACGTTTCTGCCGTATTTGGTGTTATCTAACCCATGGTAGGAATATCACTGACAGCCATTGTAACACGTTCACACACATACTATAAGCAAACAATAGTATACATAGAATTTTGTCTGTATGCAGGGATAAAAGCAGGGAACGTACAGTGAGTGTGTGCGCGTGTGTGTGTGTGTTACTGTCCACTGTGTATATGATTGAGGTAGTGGAAAGTAAGCGTATGATGGCACGAAAAAAGGGGGAATGGAAAGGAAAAAAATGGCGTTTGAGAAAAAGGGGACAGTAATGGCAAGACCATAAGAGTGAAATGTTCCTTTCGGAATGTTTTCCATAACAGTACGAATTAATTTTACCTTGATAGAAGGTTCAACATGTTTTGGAGAATCAATTGTTTTCCCTGTTGTTGTTTTCAGTGCGATATCAAAAAAAGAAGTTTCTTTTTTAGATAATGGAAGGATCTGTTGATTGTTGCTTTCTTCTTTACCGAAATCTTTTTTTAGTCCAAGTTGTCTTCGCCTCTTCTTGTTTCCCTTTCATTTTGGCGTGTTTTCGGCGTGTGGTGTATCGAACAAAATAAATGAATAGCTTCATTTAAATACGATATAATTTCTCCCACTACCAGTGGCAGTTTTGTTAGCTCAGTTGCCAGACTGAAGTTCCGGTTTTGGATTTCAAACACGTGTCTATGGATAACTAATATATATATATATATATATATATATATATATATATATATATATATATATATATATATATATATATATATATATATATAAAGTGGTGTACTAAAAGCGAACTTTTAGGAAAAGTAAAACCTTTTCGACACCGGACTTTTTAGCAATCGGACATTTGCTTGCATTCGGGCAGAATTTTGCCCTGTGTTTCTTCCCCTACAACTTTTATTTTATTTTTTCAAATTTTAAATCTTGGCCTTTGCCAACTTATCTATCCCAGCGACTTCCTCTGATGATAAGATTTTGATCTTTGAAAAGCCTGGCTTAAGGAAAATTTAACTTGAATAAATTGCCTTTTTTGCGGAATATACCTTGCTCTGAGCAATTGAATTGAATTATGATTTGGCTTTTGCTTCTCTAATTCCTTTCCATTCTTCTTCATTATATATATATATATATATATATATATATATATATATATATATATATATATATATATATATATATATATATATATATATATAATATTTATGTTAAGTAGATATTAAATAATTTTTATCGACATACGCCGGCGTTTCAAGCTTCCGCTATCATCAGTGTAGGAGGTGATAATTTCAGACGGTCGCAAGATGTGAACCCAGTTACAGAATCACCCTAGACTCCGCAAGCAAGCGCTCTAACCAAAAGGCCACGGGAAATTACCACGTAAAGAAAGGGAATTAAATTCTATTTATGCTAAGCAGGCATCGGCAGTAAACTATCGAGAGAGTGTTCAACGAACGTTGTCGGAACATGCCATACAGTCTATTTTTAACTCCCGGAACAGGGCTCAACTCCAATTTTTTAAACGGGCTTATAACAATATTTATTTAAGTAAATATTAAATTATTTTCAAGCTTCTGCTATCATCAGTGCAGGAGATGATATTATTTCATTTTTAACGATATTTTTTTTGGGGGGGGGGGGCACTCAACTACTACTACTAATCCAATTTATCTTCCTCCCACAAGGTAAGATGTGACACAAGGTCGGGAAAGTGGGAAAGAACCAGCGCTCGAGAATTTGAGCACTCTGGTTTTTTAAAAATTGCCTGGACAGCCCCGTCGGCATTCCCCGGTAGGGGCGCCTCAGACAGTAAGCAATAAACTTACTCCTCCCCAAAGAGGGGAGGCAAAGCCTGGGAGTGTACACCTCCTAGAACTGCACAGGACGGACAACCGATAGACCGGCGTAAATCCAGACCCGAAGGCCCGGACAATACCGGTTTATTAGGCGGGGTAAAAACCCCTGTCTGAACTACTACTACTAATAATACTACTATTACTACTACTACGTTTTATGTTTTAACATTATCAGAAAATCATCTAAATAAATAAATGCGAATTTTTTTACATCTATCCAACTATATTAACATCACAACAGTCTATTCTTAATTAAATCTAACAATACAAGAGTAATTTACTCCTCTCCAGGAGTTAGGCACAAGGCCAGTTTTTATCCTACTCCCACAAGTAAGATGTGACCCAAGCTCGGGTCGGAAAGTGGGGGTTGAAAAGCCAGCGCCCGAGAATCTAACAATACAAGATTACTTTGAAATGCCGTACATATCGTAATCTCCAAACACCCTCAAACAGCTATAGGTATTACTCATTTCCATATTTATTTTATAAAGAGTTTCTAATAAATAATTATTCTGTAATATACATTTCTAATTTCTATTACCTAATTTTCTTATATATACGTAATAGTTTTGTTGAAAGTAATATTATTATAATTATTAATGAAATTAATTAAAGCAATTTAACAAAAAGGATAGCGTTTTAAAAACTTTAAGAATTACATTTTCAATGGGGATTAATTTATATGAAAACTTCCGGTGTACACTTGCAGTATTAGTAAAACGTCTGATGTTGTTAAGATGTGGAGAAGAGATACTACACTTTGATCTTAGCCAAGGAACCATAAAAATAAAAATAATGTTTTTGTGACTAGGCATTTTTAAATGAATGAAAAACAAACACACCCTGATTTAATGGGAATATTTTTTAATGGGGTTAGGATGTCTAGTCAGGAATTACATCCTAATTGTTTAAGGGTGTAGGAGAAATCCTGCGAGGTATTACATCCTACTTTATTGTATTATCATTTAATGAGGATGAGTAGTGTAGTATCCGCTCTGTTGTCATAAGACCGTCTTCTAAGAAATTACCTCCTCCTTTTTTAAAAGGGGAGGGAATCCTCCAAGGTATTACATCTTCCTCTGAGGAGGGGCTAATGTATTATCTGTTCTGCTGTCATGAGACCAGCTTCCCAGGGATTACCTTCTCGTTGGGTGGGGAGCTAATGGGGGTAGTGTAGTATCTGTTCTGTTGTCATGATATCATACTTGCAGGCAATATCTTTGTCTTTTATGGGAGATACTCCTAAGCATTACCTCTTTTTTGGAGTGGGTAATGAAGTATCTGTTCTGTTATGATACCATCCTACCAGGCGTTGGGAGGCAGTGTAGAATATGTTTCTTCGTTGATCATGATACCCTTCCTAGGTATTACCAACTCTTCTTTTTTGGAAGGGGGGGGGGGAATCCTCCTAGGCTTTACACTCTTCTTTGGGGTTCGTGTAGTATATTTTCATTTATCTAGACGATACATTCCTCCCAGAGATTACTTCCTCTTTGGGGGTGGGGGCAGTATAGTATACGTTTGTCCCTCATGATACCATATTCTAAGCCATTTCTTCCCCCTTTAGGGGTCAGTGTAGTATATGTTTGTTCACCATGATACCATCCTTACAGGCTAGCAAAAATATGCGACCAGAGGGAGCATATTTTTGCTAGTTTAAAATAAAAACTAAAAAATATTTCAGTGTTTCGTTTGCAAGTTATGATTTTAGGTAGCGATAGAGACCATTTTTTTAAATTTTTAATTCTTGGAAAAGATTTCGGATTTTTTTATTTTATTTACTTTAGATTTCATTCGATTTTGATCAATTAAAAACGTTTCTGAACAATTTTTTAGACGAGACATGGCGATATTTATTTTTTATTATTTTAATAATATACAACTTTATAAAAAAGAAGCCACATTTCCAATCCAAATTAAATTCACATTTTGCCCGATTGGTTTATTCGTTGCTTTTAATTTTACTTAACGTTTTAATAAATTAAAAAAAAAAAACGATAGAGAAAAATAAATAATTTTTTTTTACACCAAAGTTATACACTGCATGTGTTGTTCTCAGGACTAAATTGAGTGCATTAAATAAATGGACAGCGCAGAATACCCCCCCTTCCCCATGCATAATGTGAAATGTGTACGGTATATATATCATACACATTTCACATTATCTTTTGTTTTACTTTTTTAGGATTCGTTTTGGTTTGTTTGTTTATTAGTTAACGCCGGAACACAACGTAGGATCGAAATTTTTCTCCAAGTGAGATAATTGGCGCCGACACAAGAAGGCGCTATGATTTGGTCTTAACGGACCACCATTTGATCGTAAATCGAAAACGAGACTAAGGTCTCAACTGCCACAACTAGACAGAATTGTGCCCGACAGATTTGCTTTTCAACATGGGTTTAAAAGAAAAAACGGACCACTTCTATATAAAAAAATCCCCTTTGATTCCAAATCAAGAACCTTCAGTAATCATAATCGTAAATTTTACTCGTGGCACATTATCATGAGAAATATGTAAGTACATTATATTTCGTGAACCACACATTCTCATTTGGTTCTTTTTACCCGGACAACACGTGCATTTAATATTGTAAGGAAACCAATTGGTTTCTTGTTTAGTACTCATGTATTTCTGCATTTTTGTGTCGTCCTTAACTGATGTTTTTATATCATTTCGACGTTATATTTGTAACGCGGACATGTATTAATAAACGTTGGCTGTTATTGTAAATGAATTTTCTCTTTTACATTCATTTCCCGCCACTTTGGCGTGTCATTAATACAATAAAACGCACAGACATTGTTACCACGTGGAGAGAATAAAATAATCCCAACGCATGGATATCAATTTATAAATTGGAGATCACATCGATCATTTATAGCAACATATATAATTCATACGACGTTTCCCCAAAGAAAGAATTCATCAGATGATGAACCTGGGTTCGGGAGCAAAGCGTCATTAATTTTAACACAGGCCGCCCTCAGTAGCATCTCACGATATCACGATAAACACATGTTAATGTTACTTATAATAGTAATTGGCCCCCCCGATTTTATAAATCGGGGGACTTATGTTTTGAGGCATGTCTGTCCGTCCGTCCGGATTTTTCTCCGCAACCATCCATTGAATTTCTCTGAAATTTTGCATGAATTTGTAACTTCGGTCAGGTTAGAAAGTAACATTCTCCGATTTTTGAAAAAAAATCTGGTTAGCCCCCCCCCCTCCAGGGGGTTAAAAGGCTCCGAAATGGCAAAAAATGACATTTTTTGCCCCATAACTTTTCATCCATCCATTCAATTTCTCTGAAACTTGGCCAAAATGTGGAGGCAATTGTTCCTAATAGAAAATAAGTATCGCTGACCTTGGAAAAAATCTGGTTCGCGCCCCCAGGGGGTCAAAAGCCCCCAAAATGGCAAAAATGACCCTTTTCTCCCATAACGTTTGATCCATCCATTCAATTTTTCTGAAACTTGGCCAAAATGTAGAGGCAATTGTTCTTGATATAAAATGAGCATCCTTGACCTCATAAACATTCTGGTTCGCGCCCCAAGGGGGTTAAAGGGGAGTCAAAAATGCCCCAAATTGCCCAAATTTATTGCATTTTACACTCGCCACATCGAGCCACATACAGAGGGGGACCACGCACGCGCGGCTTGTTTGAATTGATTAAAACAAGATAACTTGATATGAGGAAGATGAAGATTGAACAACACTGCATCCATGTTATCGTGATGCCACTGCATCGAGATGGCGAATACAGCCAGGTGGGTTCGCTACCTCACCCAGAGATCCTTTCTAAACCTAACGACCGACACTTTCCGTCCCTTATACATAACTCTGGCCGATTATTGAGTTTGCAATCCAAGCAACGAATCCTTATCTACAAAAACATATCATCCACCTGGAGCGTGTTTAACGGTTGCCAACCAGGATGTTGACGGAACTCTCCACGCTTACCTACCTACAAAAAACGGCTCTAATGACTAAATCTTTTCTTACTTGATCAGTTGATAATGAGAGGAGACTTGATTCTAGCGTACAACATCATCAACGGTAATGTAAATCTACCTTCGACTAATTTTTCAACCCAGAACCAAGTCGCAATCCCCACGGGCATCTGCAAAAGATGTACCACTATCGCTTTCGGTTCAGTAGAAGAAAGGCAACATCCTCTGTCCGTGTTTTTTTTCCGTGGAACAGCCTGCCAGAGGAAGTCGTGACGATGACAATTATATCCAAGTTTAAAGCGACCGTGGACAAACATTCAGACCGTGGAAATAAAAATCTTCTACCTGTCTATTTACATGGCTTGTTGCACTTTGATATTTTTTGCCAAGTAAATTTGATTTCATTAGATTCGATACACGCTCATGACAAAAAGATGCGAAAATAATACTAAGGGGAGCTTACTCAACATCAGCGACATCGCGTATGTCGATCTAACTTTGAAGAAAGAAGATATAACAGCGCATGGTAATTTGCATTTTTTCGACTTGCGTTCATCAAACCCCAAAAGACTTATTTTTTTGTCTGAAGAACGCAACGCAAGAAACTGGCAGTCACCCTGAATAAAAAATGAACTGAGCTTTCTAGGCAGCCGGTAGTGCGAATATAAGCAAACAAAACATAATTTCTCTTTCTTTCGGAGCGTAAAAGTAAGATGTCTCTATTGCTAACCAAACAGTCGGGGTTCGAATCTCAGCATGAAACTCTCGCCACGTCTTAGTCACACCGAAGAGCCGTGATACGGCGAAACAGCTGTATTTGAAAGTTTCTCTCTCTATATATATACATATACTAGCGGGGGCCCGTGAGATACCCGGTGTTGCCCGAAAAAAAACTGATGAACCCCAAATACCCCTGCTCCGAAATAATAAACCCATAATTAGTTTCTTGACTCGGCGAGCAAGTTTCCGGGTCCCCAGTAGTAATTCGTGGAGTATGGACCCGAGAGTTCTTTCATCGGTCATTTCAAGTGCTTTTGATATTCGCGATTGTCTTCAGGAAAGAATCTCCTTAGGACGCCATTTTGAATTTTTTGAATTTTTTGACACATACAATTATTACTACAACTACTAGGGATAAGAATAAAAAAAAAACAAGAAGAAAAACAAAACGGGGACGATAAAGGTGTGTGGTAGTAGTAGTAGTAGTAGAAGAGGAGGAAGTAGAAGAGGAGGAAGTAGAAGAGGAAGTAAAAAGAACAAAGCATATTAGTAGTAGTAATAACAATTCAAAATGGAGTCCTAAGGAGATTCTTTCCTCGTGGGAAGGTTTTTTTCTTTGTTTTTTCCTTTTCTTGCCCACAATGACCCACAGTGTGGTGTAGGTTTTTTTCAAGACTTTTTAATTTGCGAACTTTTCTTTTTTGTAGATTTTTCTGATGATCTTAAGGTGTAGCAGAGCCGATATTGATATAATAATGTTGGTTGGCTTACCTCCAGGGAAACGAGTCGTAAATATACATCTCACAGGAATGTTATGTTTTTTTAAAATGTAAAAAAATAAAAACAGAAAATAAAAACTATGATTATTGGAATATAAAATGAACCTGTCTTATTTATATATGCTTTGTTGTTACTGGTTGACAATCATCGAGCTGAATCTTTTTTGAAGAGAAAACTAATTAAAAGGTACTGATAGTATATGCTAGTACATATATTGTCATAATCACCCCCCCCCACATATATATATATATATAATGTATTTTTATGTAATTGTTTTTATTGGTTATTGCAGCGTTCGTTGTTTTTTCTTACTACAACTATTTCGATTGTTTCACTTCCTGAGTGATTAAGATGCAGAAAATTGCATTATTAGTCGCCCTTAACTTTATAGGATTACTTTTATGTACGTATAAAATTAATACAAATATATATTTAAACGCAAAATACGTCCTATAAAGTTAGGGGCGACTAATAATGCAATTTTCTACATCTCAATCACTCAGGGAGTGAAACAATCGGAATAATAGTAAGCAAAAAAACAACGAACCAATAAAAATCACCAATAAAAATCACCAATAAAAATGATTACATAAAAATACATTAAATATTAAGGTGATAAAAATCGTACATATTTCTAGGCAGAGCGTTGTAGTCCATTGGTAAGACGCTGGACTATAGACATCAATCTCAGAGGTTGACGGCTGTGAGCGAGAAACACGTGTCCATGGATTACTTTTATGTACGTATAAAATTTATATATATATATATATATATATATATATATATATATAAACCATAAGAATGCATATTTTCTATTTCAATGTCTATAAAGAGTGCGTAGCAAAAATGCAGGTAATTTCATATGCAACACCAGGAACAGCTGATGCAAAATATTCTATAAAAAGTGAAAAATGTTTGTATACGCTTAATGTAATGTAGCAATTAACGACCATTAGGATAAAGCTAAAATCGATGAGTATTAGATACATTGTTCAGTGTTGAAAGGCAAACACATTTTTGATAAAACGGATACCCTAGTATATATAATAGAATAGAATATAATTGTCCACCGACAAATATTTCGCCGTCTACGACTAATCAGCGTAGCTACACCTAGCGAGATTCGAAACTGGAACCCCAGTCAATAAAGCCTTTCTCTCTCTCTCTCTCTATATATATATACCTCTCTCTCTCTCTCTCTCTCTATATATATATATATATATACCTCTCTCTCTCTATATATATATATATATACCTCTCTCTCTCTCTCTATATATATATATATATATATACCTCTCTCTCTCTCTCTCTATATATATATATATATATATACCTCTCTCTCTCTCTCTATATATATATATATATATATACCTCTCTCTCTCTATATATATATATATATATACCTCTCTCTCTCTCTCTCTCTCTCTATATATATATATATATATATATATATACCTCTCTCTCTCTCTCTATATATATATATATATACCTCTCTCTCTCTCTCTCTATATATATATATATATATACCTCTCTCTCTATATATATATATATATACCTCTCTCTCTCTCTCTCTCTCTCTCTATATATATATATATATATATATACCTCTCTCTCTCTCTATATATATATATATATACCTCTCTCTCTCTCTCTCTCTCTCTATATATATATATATATATATATACCTCTCTCTCTCTATATATATATATATATATACCTCTCTCTATATATATATATACCTCTCTCTCTCTCTCTCTCTCTATATATATATATACCTCTCTCTCTCTATATATATATATATACCTCTCTCTCTCTCTCTCTCTCTCTCTCTCTCTCTATATATATATATATATATATATATATATATATATGTATATATATATATATGTATATATATATATATATATATATATATAAAAAGTATAAAGGTATACTCAAAAAAGAATAAAAGGGAAATACCAGTAGAGTGCTCAATTAAATTAAATTAAGAGCGTAATATTTTTTTATTTTTAAATACTAAAGATTAAAATCTGTATTTAAAAAAAAAAAAAAAAAAAAATATATATATTAAATAGAAAAACAAAATATTCAAATGATAAAAAGTTTTTATTGACTCATGTAACCAACGTTCGGTCAATGAGACGTTCCTCAGGGTATAGTGTGTTAAGTGGTGGTGTGTAGTGTAGCGGTACTTTGATTCGAGATAGAACGCTGTTCTGTTGAAATGTCGAGACGTAAACAATCCTGTAATTTGTATAAAAAATGTTGAGATTAAATTGAATCGTGATAGAATTTCTTGTAAAATGACTGCACAGGTGCCCGCTTCTAAATGAAGAAAAACAAAACAAAACATCTCCCACCACTGCAGCTGCTAACAGAAAGTAAGAACTATGGAGAATTAACTAACATACATTTGAATAAGTACTAGTTACTTCCATGAAATTGTTATTTCATATATATATATATATATATATATATATATATATATATATATATATATATATATATATATATGTATATGTATATATATATGTATATATATATGTATATATATGCAACATATATAATATATATATGTATATAAAATATATATAATATATATATATATATATATAATATATATATATATATATATATATATATATATATATATATATATATATATATATATATATATATATATATATATATTATATAGCAAAGATTAGTTTGTCTTGGGATTTAAACTGCATTTTACATTTTTTTTTAATGACTCAAAGCTTCTTTAGACTATATATTGGGTATTTAGATCTGTATGGCTAGGTTTCCCTCCTCTTATCTAATTACTTTTCTGGTACCAAAGGTACTTAAGCTTTATTTTTTATTTATTTTTAATGCAACTTTGATTCCTATATAATTTTATTGCTAGCTACCATATTGCAGAATGGTTCTTGGATGTAGTGTTTAGATAGTATTATTATTATTTTTATTTTTATATATTTTTTTTATTATTGTTTTAATTAATGTTATTTGATATGCAAATTACTATATCATACGGTAGTCTTAAGGATAATATATTATTATTATTATTATTATTATTATTATTATTATTATTATTATTATTATTATTATTATTATTACCTGGCACAGGCTAGGAAGTAAGTGTAGTATCTGTTCCGATGGATACTGCACGCCTGTCCTGTGCAGTTCTAGGAGGTCCACCCTCCCAGGCTTCGCCTCCCCTCTTTGGGGAGGAGTAAGTTTATTGCTTACTGCTTGAGGCGCCCCTACCGGGGAATGCCGACGGGGCTGCCCAGGCAATTTTTAAATGGCCAGAGTGCTCACCTCTCGAGCGCTGGCTTTTAACCCCACTTACTCGACCCAAGCTGTGGTCACATCTTACTGGTGGGAGTAAGATAAAACTGGCCTTGTGCCTAACTCCTGGAGAGGAGTAAATAAATATTATTATTATTATTATTATATCATTATTATTATTTATTTATGTATATATTAGTGATATTTTAAGCTGAATTATTTCGACACATGATAATTAGGGAAATGGTCGTATAATCAGTACCATTGGAGAGCCATGAATATTATAACTGTCCTGTTTTTAAATCTCCGAAACAGTTACATGGTAAACAGCTGATAATCCCCGTGTTAATATTAGACGCTTAAGGTCTCCTGTTTTTGTTTCACTCTTAGATAATTAACGCCCTCCATTTTTTTTATTTATTTTTTTTTTTTACTTATATTTTTTCATTTATAAATTTTCCAACGAATGTTAAGTCTGCAATATCTTGGATTTAGTTAGTTTGTCTTGGGATTTAAACTGCATTTTACATTTTTTTTAATGACTCAAAGCTTCTTTAGACTATATATATATATAAAATATATATAATAAATATATATAATATATATATAAAATATGTAATATAGCATAGATTATATATATATATATATATATATATATAATTCGATTGTTTTTTGATTTATTGGAACATAAAGTGATTATGTGAAGTTGCTTACATAAATCTATGCTATATATATATATATATATATATATATATATATATATATATATATATATAAATACACATAGGATATAGATTGGAGGATTATTGGCTTTATACATATAAATGCAATTCCTTCCTGTCATGCGAATAAAAATGTGCTGGACGGAACCATTTCAACTGTTTAGGGAACGGGGAAAAGAAATCGCAAATCAGACAGTCCCGCTCTCTGAAATGAATTCGGAATTAAATCCTTATTTCTATTTCCATAACGAGACATTTTTATTCTTTTTTCTTTTCTTTTTTCTATACTGATTGATATGCGTTTCTTTCTTAAAAAAACAAACTTTTCATTTCTTTTATTAACTTCACCAATTGAGACGTTTTCCCCCCCATCCCCTACGTCATTCTTGATGGAGAATGTACACTCATTTGTTTAATAAATAAGGGGACATTCTTTTTATAATGACATTAACTTTTTACGCGAAATATTTTTGAGATAAAAAGAAGTCTGTGAAAGAGGTAGGAAAAAGTGGGGAATCAGTTTTGCAAGATACCCAACAAATTTAAATGTTTATAAAACAATAAACACTGATCTTTATGTTATAAAGCAGAAAGTCTAAAATTATGGGGAAAAATATGTTTAAAAATTAATTATAACACAGAAAAAAAATCATCTATCGCCTCTTCATTCTAACTAAAGAAAAATATGATATAAGTTGCACCTCTTTTTATATAAATAATTGAGGGAGGGGGAAGAAGCAGGCAGAAATAAACTCATTTTGAATTTTTATTTTTTTATATTTAATTGGCTTTGCAAACTCACTTTTCCGGATTTAAAAAATCTAACCCGAACTCAATGGGTGACCCAACGTGTCACATTTTTTTTTTATCATACCACTAAAACTCTGAGTATATTATTTGTTATCCTGTTATTATGTTGTTTGTAACCGTGCACACATCATCTGCGATTGCATACGGAAATTTGGTTTAAAGAAAATTTGATTTGAAGACATAAAACGCATTAAATCCGAAATATGCACCAGGACTATATCATTTTTTTAGTATATAATTCCAATCATTTCATGGATTTTTTGTCAAAAATTGAATAAGAGTTCTAGGCATAAGGTTTCGTAGCATTTACACCGGCCTCAGCTTACACCACCCAAAAATGAACCAAGGAACAGAAATTACATAAAAACTATGAAAAAAAAAGAATTTTTTTTTTTACGATTTCTTAAAACGTGTTATAAAAATTTATATTATTTAGACAACTATTTTAACCTTGGATGTTATTCTTACAACGTTTCGGCCGAGGTAACCCCCGACCTTCTTCGAGTGTGTCTTGTTGAACCCGGGATCTAAAAATTTTTCGAAAAGTGTATAAAAAGTCTTTTGATTGATTAATATAGATTTTCTAGAATTTTTAAAAAATTGTATATTTATCTCTAAAAGTTACTTTTTTTACTCAAAATTGTATATTTATCTCCAAAAGACACTTATCCACCACCAAAAGCTATTATGAAAACTATTAGTTACTTTTTACTCAAAATTGTATATTTATCTCCAAAAGACACTTATCCACCACCAAAAACTATTATGAAGACTATAAGTTACTTTTTTACTCAAAATTGTATATTTATCTCCAAAAAACACTTATCCACCACCAAAAACTATTATGAAAATTATTAGTTACTTTTTTTACTCAAAATTGTATATTTATCTCCAAAAGACACTTATCCACCACCAAAAACTATTATGAAAACTATTAGTTACTTTTTACTCAAAATTGTATATTTATCTCCAAAAGACACTTATCTACCACCAAAAACTATTATTAAAACTATTAGTTACTTTTTTTCTCAAAATTGTATATTTATCTCCAAAAGACACTTATCCACCACCAAAAACTATTATGAAAACTATTAGTTACTTTTTACTCAAAATTGTATATTTATCTCCAAAAGACACTTATCCACCACCAAAAACTATTATGAAAACTATTAGTTACTTTTTACTCAAA
The DNA here is from genome assembly GCA_963556195.1 of Sepiola atlantica. NCBI lineage: Eukaryota > Metazoa > Mollusca > Cephalopoda > Sepiida > Sepiolidae > Sepiola > Sepiola atlantica. The sequence goes on along the minus strand of OY744537.1, from coordinate 73,854,457 downwards.
ATTGTATATTTATCTCCAAAAGACACTTATCCACCACCAAAAACTATTATGAAGACTATAAGTTACTTTTTTACTCAAAATTGTATATTTATCTCCAAAAAACACTTATCCACCACCAAAAACTATTATGAAAATTATTAGTTACTTTTTTTACTCAAAATTGTATATTTATCTCCAAAAGACACTTATCTACCACCAAAAACTATTATGAAAACTATTAGTTACTTTTTACTCAAAATTGTATATTTATCTCCAAAAGACACTTATCTACCACCAAAAACTATTATTAAAACTATTAGTTACTTTTTTTCTCAAAATTGTATATTTATCTCCAAAAGACACTTATCCACCACCAAAAACTATTATGAAAACTATTAGTTACTTTTTACTCAAAATTGTATATTTATCTCCAAAAGACACTTATCCACCACCAAAAACTATTATGAAAACTATTAGTTACTTTTTTTCTCAAAATTGTATATTTATCTCCAAAAGACACTTATCCACCACCAAAAACTATTATGAAAACTATTAGTTACTTTTTTCTCAAAATTGTATATTTATCTCCAAAAGACACTTATCCACCACCAAAAACTATTATGAAAACTATTAGTTACTTTTTTCTTAAAATTGTATATTTATCTCCAAAAGACACTTATCTACCACCAAAAACTATTATGAAAACTATTAGTTACTTTTTTTCTCAAAATTGTATATTTATCTCCAAAAGACACTTATCCACCACCAAAAACTATTATGAAAACTATTAGTTACTTTTTTCTCAAAATTGTATATTTATCTCCAAAAGACACTTATCCACCACCAAAAACTATTATGAAGACTATAAGTTACTTTTTTTACTCAAAATTGTATATTTATCTCCAAAAGACACTTATCCACCACCAAAAACATTCAACGTGCAGCCATAATGCTCCCCATTTACACAACAGTACTGATTAATGTATTTATATTATTTGAGAACAATCTATATAATAATACGCTATGCCACTTTATGCCTGTACGTACGTTATCTCCTTTCACAGACATAAAAAAATAAGATCGTCTGATTAGCAAAAGTTTGTAATATGTGATTAATCTGATGTCACTAAGGTAAAAGATTCCGACTTTACCCATTTTTAAAATGAATTGTTCCAAAATCAAATTATGTCGTTCCGTCGACTAAAACGGTACGATGTTAAAGGAATACATTTCAAATGAATACATTTCAAATGAATACATTTCAAATGAATACATTTCAAAATAGTAACATTCATTTTATTGATTTGAAAAATATTTATTGTTTGAAAAAGATTTAAACTGCTAAAATTTTAAATAAATAAATAAATAAATAAATAAATAAAGAAGAAACATTCGTTTTAGTTATTTAAAAGAATATTTAGCTAACAATGACAAATATTTTTACAAGAGAAGAAAAA
>OY744537.1:73818021-73840521 GCA_963556195.1 Sepiola atlantica | reverse complement strand
AGGTTGTAATTCGTAATTGTTATTGCTAATTTCCCCTGTTAAATAAGTTGAGCACTTTTGCAGTACTTGTACAGTAAAGTGGTCGACCATGGTTGAGGGCGACCTGAAACCTCCCTTTTCATTGGCTACAATATCGAGATGTAAGGGAGAGCGACCCTCATTTACCACGATTACTCAACTTACCCTTGATCCTCACCTCATAATGCTGAGTGATTAGCAAATGGGCATAAAGTACCATTTTTTTAATCTTTAGTATGACTCGAACAGAGATTGAACACCGGCTCCCGACCCATTACCAAACATTCTAACGATTATGCCAAAATGGACAATACTTCTACACAATATTTAGTATTTGTACTTCAGCTGAAGCCCCTTTCAGTCTCGAAAGACAATGGATACCATCTGTAAGGGTGAAGGAGTCCGCGGGGGAATATATAGTGAAGCAAGGGTTACACAATCCCAAGCCGCACATCTTCTACACAATATTTAGTATTTGTACTTCAGCTGAAGCCCCTTTCAGTCTCGAAAGACAATGGATACCATCTGTAAGGGTGAAGGAGTCCGCGGGGGAATATATAGTGAAGCAAGGGTTACACAATCCCAAGCCGCACATCTTCTACACAATATTTAGTATTTGTACTTCAGCTGAAGCCCCTTTCAGTCTCGAAAGACAATGGATACCATCTGTAAGGGTGAAGGAGTCCGCGGGGGAATATATAGTGAAGCAAGGGTTACACAATCCCAAGCCGCACATCTTCTACACAATATTTAGTATTTGTACTTCAGCTGAAGCCCCTTTCAGTCTCGAAAGACAATGGATACCATCTGTAAGGGTGAAGGAGTCCGCGGGGGAATATATAGTGAAGCAAGGATTACGCAATCCCAAGCCGCACATCTCCCGAATCGACATTGCTTGAGTTCAGCACGACTGGAAACACTGCCGGGACAAGCAGAACACTACTGGTGTTATTTCGGAGTTTTCGTTTTCTTAGGCTAGTTGCACTATCAAGGCTTGAGAGTATAGTCTAGACTACTATTTAATGGCTGGGGGGGGGGGAAAGGATATATGGATTAATACATTTCCCAATGGTATTAGTGAAAGTGAGTGAGAACTCGAATACAGCGTGCAGCGTCCATAGTTCACGCCGGTAACCACGTCAATTCCATAACTTTGGATTAGTATTTGGTGTTAACATTACCATTTCTAGAAAGAATCCGGTCTCCTCTATTGGTTCGTCGTTTCTGGGTTGCATTTTCAAAAGGATCTTAAAAGCCGAAAGAATATATTTACATAAATAAAACACCCAACACTAAAATATGCACAGAAACACAATATCACGTGCACTATTTTACAATGATATATTTTTTTGCATATTTTTCAATACTTGATTAATGTGTTCGAAAAGTATAACATTTCATCCCCCTGTCATTTTTGACGGAACGGGTAAAAAAAGTAAAGTGGTCGACCGTAGTCGAGGGCGACCCGAAGGCTCCCTTTTCATTAGCTACTACACCGAGATGTAGGGGAAGGCGCCACTTCTTTTCCAAGGATTACTCCGGCCCATTTGGCATAATGGTAAAAGAGAGTTCGCTAATGGGCCGGGGGATTAGGGTTCAAACCTCGGTCAAGTCATACCAAAGACTTAAAAAAATGGTATATTCGACGAGACCGTAATTGTAATTGCCGACAAAAGTACTAATAAGTGGACGCTATTTTTTCTTCACAAAATCTCTACAAAATACTTGAATTTAGCAAAATATTAACTACTCTGATAAAGTTTACGACACCTAAATCGATAAACAACAAAGGGAAATATTTATAATAAGATTTTCTACGTAAACTATAGTATTTTTTTAATGAATTTGTCACCTAAAATAAATTATTGAATCATAAAAAAACATATTTTTTAGCAAATAAATAAAAAGAAAAAATTCCTTTTTATGTTATAGCGTAAATATTAAATTTTTAATTTTGTAAATGTTTTAACGATAATTTGTGTATTTTACTTGAAAAATAAATTCCTACAACAATCGATCTGAACTATATAAAAGAATTGTTTTTATATTCTCATACACACACATATGTGTTGTTTTTATTTACTTATAGATAAAATAGTCATCCACAGATACGTGTTTCGCTGTTTATATATATATATGTGTGTGTGTGTGTGTGTGTGATAATATAAAATCATTCTTTTATATAGTTCAGATCGATTCTTGTAGGGATTAATTTTTAAAGTAAAATACACAAATTATCGCTAAAACATTTACAAAATTTAATATTTACGCTATAACATAAAAAGGAGATGTTTGTCTTTTTATTTAAATTGCAACACCACTAAATAAACTTTTTTTTTTGCATTTTTTACACACATATTTGCTTGACTTACCCAAGCGCCAATAAGGTCGGCCATATTGCTGATGGGCAAATGCAGCGATTAGCGATTGATCAAAACTATAACAAATTAATCGACATTAGCCAATGAAAACGATTGGAAACGAATTTACCGGCGAATCTCTAAAGTATTGCCTGTTATCAAATTTGTACTCAGTGTCGTTAGTGAGAATGTGAGGACTTCTGACTGTTAGATAAAAAAACCTACCCCCATTTCTCTATTCATGTCTAATAAAAAATCAAATATTGATCAAGATTACATTTTTGTTTATTACAACAGAGATCAATATTTGCCTTATATAACTGACGAAACATATTCGTTATATAGTTTGTAGTAGAAAATCTGACACTTCTGTTGTATATGTTTAGCAGCTGTCGATTTAGAAATCGAAATTGAAGAGTTCCATTTTTTTCCCACCAAGTACCATTCACTCAGAATTCACCGTAAGTAGATTACATTCACCGATCAAAACTTTTCAATTATAATAAAAAAAACACCACCAATCAAATCTTTTTAATTATAATAAAAAAATCATTGTTGACTTTTCATAAATTTTTAATTCATATAATAAAATAAAAAGTTGTTTACTGTTATATTATACCCAAAAAGAAATCAGCGTTGCCTATTTTTATGTTTTAATTTATACAAAAATAATAAATCACTTCCGGTTGAATTATCTCCCCTTATTTTCAGGAAAAGGAAAGAAAATATGCTGCTAAACATATACAGCAGAAGTGCCGAAAAGCTTTACTTTTATATGTAAGTATGTGACAGATAAAGATTTAATGAATATTACATTAGTTTTGAGAAGTTCCTAGCATACAAACAATAAAATTTAAGTTTAAAACACGATCTCCTTGGCGGAGTAAATTATTAATTTGCATAGCATTTGAACTGGTGGAAAGGCACACTTTCATTTTTTGTTGTTGTCTTTTTAGGAATATGACCTATCGGGTTCGAATGGATTGAAAAAAAAAAACAACGATAAAAAAAAGCAAAAAAAAAACATGCGTGTTACAACATATGCACATGTACGTTTAAAGAAGAAACTCCCCCCCCCCCTTCGGCATGAACGCATGCGTATTTCGTAGTATGTCAGGCATAATTCCACTATGATTACATGGAGGCAATTGAGGTAGAAAGAGTTGACGAGGTTTCGTTTCCGGTGTTATTTCACTGCCCTTCCGGTGTGTTTCTTCTCGAATCTATGGCCTTCTTTCAAAATTGAACAAAAGGTCCGCGGGCCTTCATCCTTAGGTTTAAGAACATCTTACGTCTTAGAGATCTTGTTTAGTTCTGTGTACTCGTTGACCTTACGCTGCTTCGTTAGTATCGGACGGTCGTTCTTTTGACGAACGTATAATATATATCGAGAGCGATGTATCAGAAAATTATGACGATCGCTTTCGCTGTGTTTTGTTATTATTTCTGACACACTGGGAGGTCTCATATGCGTCATTACCACTGATTGCTCATTGGCAAAAACAGGTGCTTTTTCTCTGGAGTATGGTGACAAGAAATCTCCTTAGATTTCCAACACCCCAGCTTCATTACCACTGATTGCTCATTGGCAAAAACAGGTGCTTTTTCTCTGGACTATGGTGACAAGAAGTCTCCTTAGATTTCCAACACCCCAGCTTCATTACCACTGATTGCTCATTGGCAAAAACAGGTGCTTTTTCTCTGGAGTATGGTGACAAGAAGTCTCCTTAGATTTCCAACACCCCAGCTTCATTACCACTGATTGCTCATTGGCAAAAACAGGTGCTTTTTCTCTGGAGTATGGTGACAAGAAATCTCCTTAGATTTCCAACACCCCAGCTTCATTACCACTGATTGCTCATTGGCAAAAACAGGTGCTTTTTCTCTGGACTATGGTGACAAGAAGTCTCCTTAGATTTCCAACACCCCAGCTTCATTACCACTGATTGCTCATTGGCAAAAACAGGTGCTTTTTCTCTGGAGTATGGTGACAAGAAGTCTCCTTAGATTTCCAACACCCCAGCTTCATTACCACTGATTGCTCATTGGCAAAAACAGGTGCTTTTTCTCTGGAGTATGGTGACAAGAAGTCTCCTTAGATTTCCAACACCCCAGCTTCATTACCACTGATTGCTCATTGGCAAAAACAGGTGCTTTTTCTCTGGACTATGGTGACAAGAAGTCTCCTTAGATTTCCAACACCCCAGCTTCATTACCACTGATTGCTCATTGGCAAAAACAGGTGCTTTTTCTCTGGAGTATGGTGACAAGAAGTCTCCTTAGATTTCCAACACCCCAGCTTCATTACCACTGATTGCTCATTGGCAAAAACAGGTGCTTTTTCTCTGGACTATGGTGACAAGAAGTCTCCTTAGATTTCCAACACCCCAGCTTCATTACCACTGATTGCTCATTGGCAAAAACAGGTGCTTTTTCTCTGGACTATGGTGACAAGAAGTCTCCTTAGATTTCCAACACCCCAGCTTCATTACCACTGATTGCTCATTGGCAAAAACAGGTGCTTTTTCTCTGGACTATGGTGACAAGAAGTCTCCTTAGATTTCCAACACCCAAGCTTCTGTCTATTCCGAAAGTTGCAAATCGCGTTGCATTCGCGCAACAGCCAATTACCATTAAAATCTCGTGTATAACGGCCGTTAGACTTTTTTTTTTTTGGGGGGGGGGGGGGGAGAATTTGAGTGACAATTACCCCCCCCCCCCAAGGATTCTAGTATTAACCGTGCCTTTCCAGTATAGGTCAGAGTAGTGGTTTCCCTCCTCGGTCTTTCCATCTTCTTTGACCCTTCACGACTATTTGGTTTAGTACAATTGATGTTGATGCGTTTTTGAGAGGCCTGTCAGATTATCGGACTTTTCTTGCATATCTATACTGGCAGTTTCCGTTCCCTTGGTTTTGTGTAATGCCTTTTCTATATTTCTAGCTGTGTTTATGCAACGTTATTCTATATCAATCTACAAGTTGTGTCACCTGGCTATATGTGATAGCTTCCGCACTCGAGTATTTTTCCTAGTATTTCAGCTATTTACATCAGTGCCGTTCTCGTTGACTATTATTACGTCCGGCCTTCTTGCTCGGAAAGTTCGTGCGTTTGTATTTCCATCTCCCACCGGATTTTATGCCTTTCATTTTTCAATACTGGTTCCGGGGGTTGTCAGTACCATTTATCTGCATGTTCAAAATGCAGTCGTTTTCACGGTTCCCAGTGGACTACCTTCCCGACCCAGTCTTGTCTGTTTGTATATTTTTTGGACTACTTTGCTGCATTCACTTATCGTGTGGTTTCACGTATCGTCTCTTTGCCCACAGCGTCTACATTTACTGTATCTTGGCTTTTATGTAGTTCATTCTGGTTACATTGTTTTGTCTTGCTGTCAATAGCGATTTCGTTTCTCTGTTCAAGTGTCCTTTTCGTAGCCATGCCCACGTGTTTTCAGGCATCTATTCTCTGGTCAGTCTTCTGAATCGTCCATGTAGCTGCTTCTATTCCCATTTTTTCTCCTCTTTTTGTTTCTCGTTTCGCTGCTCTCTGTATTGTCCTTGGCGCTGCTTTTAGTGGCTGTAATCAGACCCTCTGTATTTTGTGTTATATATTTTTTACGCCTATATCTCATCGTCCACGCAATCTTCAAGACTTATCAGTCTTCGCCCCTCTTCTTTCCCTTTTGAATAAAGTCGATCAGTATCACTCTTCGGGTGCAGTATGTTGTCCATAATCATTATTTTCTATGTTCTTTGATCTCGGTCCATGAGTTCTTCTTTTGTCCAGTTTATGAAGGGTCCAGAGTATCTTACTAGGGAAACTGCCCAAGTATTTATTTCTTTTTATTAGGTTTGTAATATATAATTGAATTTTAAGGAGCTTCCTGATCTTCTCATGTATTATCTTTTAAAAATATCTTTAATCTTTGTTGATTTGATGGAGTTCGCTTCAAGAATGCCCAGATATTTATAGTTACTGTGTACACCAAGTATCCTTATCACCCATCGATTGGCAAGAAGTTTCATTATATTTGCTTTTCTCGTCGTTATGCCGTTTCGTTTTCCTTTTTTGCTGTTTCGCTGCCCTCTTGTATTGTTATCCCTGGCGCTGCTTTTGTATTTATGACTGTTTCTAACTACTTTTGTGACTTTTTCTTTTGCAAATAGTTTAAGGCCATTCATATACATCAGGTGGTTATTTTTTAAATTTGTTTCTGTAAATTTGAGTACTGGTACAGCTTTTGAACGAGACAAAACCGACTTTTGCTGACGCAGAATGACGTAAACAGCCGGAAAAGCCGAATAAAAACGAACCGGCGTCAAAACCAAAACGAGGCTGCGTTCTAACAGAAAAAAATAATTATACAACATTTAAAGCAAGAAAAACTTTCACCCTTGTTTATTTTTATGAAAAATTATTTATTTTTTGATGAAGAAAATTAATGAAACACCTTTTTTTTTGTTTCACGAGAAAGTTAAATTAATTATTATTTTTTATTTCGGTACTAGTTTAGCTTTTTAACCAGATAAAAACCGAACCGTTTTTTTATTTTTTACCTTAACCCTAACCTAACCATCAGCTACTTTTATTCCCTTTGGTAGCAGTTATTTGTTAAGCTATTCGTTTTTTTCCACCCGTTTTTTTCGCCAATTTATGATTTAATCAATTTACAAGTTAAATCGTCGCCTGCTTTTCTCACCTTCTGATTAGATAAGCGCTTCGACATCTTCGGCTGTTTACGTAAACAGTCGGGAAAAGCCGAACGAAAAGTCGGTTTTGTCTTGTTAAAAAACTGCACCAGTACCTAAATTTGTATTCGGTATTGTACCCCATCCATATATTTTGAAGTGTCATTCTGGCTGGAATAAACAGTAATGGAGATAAAAAAAGTTTCCTTGAAAAATGGCCTTCTGTGTTCTTACTTCTGTTTTATTTTCTAGTTTTATTACTTTTCAATAAAGCTGATAATTTTGTCAGATATTTTGAACATCTTTAAGCATTCAATTATCCATGAGTGGGGGGTTGTGTCGTCTGCTTTTTTTGTAGTTTATACATGCCTATGTTATGTTCTTTTATCTGGGATTTACGTCCTTCGGTATTTTTGTCGATGTATAGCAGGTCATTTATCCTTCATGTTGCTTTCCCGCATCATTTCTATTCTCCAGGAAGTAGTCCGAAGATATTAAGGGAATAGTAAACCTATCCACTAAGTTGTGCCGACAATCCATTCACTCCATTGACTCTTTTCTTCAAGTGAATTTTGACCTTGATAAGTAGCCACTCACTATCAAAAATAAATTAAAATATGTATTTTAAAAATAAAAATAACATTCAATTCCAGAATATTTTTAATATCTAAAATAGTTCATCCCAATACTTATAAATATTTTGAAATAATTTAAAATGTTCATAAAACGTATCTGTAATTGAATTGTCCCCACCCCTTCTTCTTCTCGGCACCCTCGCTTTCACAGACCTAATGTTGCTAGTCTCAGTCTTTTCTATAAATACTATTATGGTATGCATTCTTCAGAATTGTCTGATCTATTCCCTGCTTCCTTTTTTCCAGATGGTTAGACTCGTTGGTCTAGTCGTCTCCATCAATTTGCTGTTTTGATACATCATTGTAATACAGCTTCCTATTCCAGTAGCTTCTTTCCAAGAACTGCAGGCTTCTGGAACTCTCTTCCTGTTGACTGTTTTCCTCCTACCTATAACCTTGATATTTTCAAGACTAAGGCCAATAGGCATCTCCTGTCTTTGCGAGAATCATCTTTCGTTCTTGTTAGTTCCTTACATTGAGTGGCTTCATGCCTTGTCTGGAGCGATTTCCATTACAAAAACAAAAAAAAAGAATATTTAAATAGTTATAATATTACCTCAAGTGTTCTACCCAGACAACGCCGGGTAAATCAGCGAGTTTATAAGAAATATGCATAGCACGATATTTATCTGTTTGGATCTAAATGATATTCACTAAGGCTGGGCGACGGATATTCAGCGGCGGTTATGGATCTTCAGATGATTCGAAAATTAATTTCGTTTAAAATTTCACCATTCCATTTTTCCTCACCGACTCTTTTTTCCATATATCTCTTTCTCACTCTGTGTTTTCTTCTATTTTTTTGTTTAGCAATCTCCCTCTCTTCTTCCCAGCCACTTTCTCTGTCTCTTTCTATCTTATTTTCTGACACATCTCTCACACATAAAGTACGTCACGCATTCTTAACTAAATATCTATGCAGAAACCTAACACAAGCACACACCAGCACTAAACGAAGAAAGAACAGAAGAAAAGCAAGTAACGACGCACACGACAAAAGAACGGAAGACATTTTGTTTGGTCTCAAATAGCACTTCAGGTGGTAATGTCCGATAGTCAAGCCAGCAAAGAGCGTTGGAACAGATACTCTGAAAGACAAAACTACAGAGAATAACAATGATTTATGCTAAGTGCACTCAGCATTTTTTTTATCAAACAGCGCTGGGAAAACACTGAATTTGTCTAAAATTCAGACAGTTAAAAAGTGAGAATAACAGATAATGTCAAGAGATTACCCGCAGCGAAACAGAGAAAGTTATAATAATAATACTATTAATATAAATAATAACGACACTAAGGTGATAACTAGTACTAATTCATGACGATGGTAAAAAAGTGGACTAATAAAATGTAGGTTAGGATTGGAATGTAGTTCTCAGTGTGTTTTGTACTACAGGTGTTATTTTTACATGTTAATAGTTAGGAGTTAAAATTAAAATAGATATTTGTTCTTTGTTGTTTAAAGATAGAATTATACATTCTTTCTTTAAACAACAAAGAACAAATATCTATTTTAATTTTAACTCCTAACTATTAACATGTAAAAATAACACCTGTAGTGCAAAAGAATTATACAGTCTTTCTTTAAACAACAAAGAACAAATATCTATTTTAATTTTAACTCCTAACTATTAACATGTAAAAATAACACCTGTAGTGCAAAAGAATTATACAGTCTTTCTTTAAACAACAAAGAACAAATATCTATTTTAATTTTAACTCCTAACTATTAACATGTAAAAATAACACCTGTAGTGCAAAAGAATTATACAGTCTTTCTTTAAACAACAAAGAACAAATATCTATTTTAATTTTAACTCCTAACTATTAACATGTAAAAATAACACCTGTAGTGCAAAAGAATTATACAGTCTTTCTTTAAACAACAAAGAACAAATATCTATTTTAATTTGAACTCCTAACTATTAACATGTAAAAATAACACTTAGCCGTTCGTAAAACAGGAGAGCAAAGATTGACACAGATTTGCGAGGACGTCCTCTGCTTTGTTTCTCTGGTGTAGCTAATGTACCAGCAATAAAAACCCTTTTTGTGTTTCTAGTCTTTATTTGTGATCAGACCTGCTTGAGTAAAATACTTCTCAAAATGCTGGACGTATTTACCAGCTGAAGAAAAGAGGTAAGTGCTGGCTTTTAGTTGTATGTAACGTGATATACTTAACGAAGATAATAGTGTCGGGACACGTATCCATGAAGAGAAACGTCCCGCATAACCACTTGAACTCTAAAGACACATGTGATGACCGTAAATAACAGATGGGCCGTAACGTTACAGTAACAATGGCCAACAACAAACTAATTTCTACATTTAAAACGATTTTTTTTACTTGAATTTGCCACTGAGACGTAAGGGGCCATTGTCGATTAGGGGCCATAAATTAAAAGGTGCATCCTAAGTTAAGAGTTGTGCAGTGAGATGTTTGTTTACATTACATTTAAATTTATGCACGTCGGTACAGTCAGGGAAACAGGGAGGGAGTTCCAAAGACTGGCAGCTCAAGGAAAGAAGCTATTAGAGCAGAAAGCTCTCCGGCATCTGGGGACCTCCACAGTGAATGGATGGGATTTAACTGATTGTCGAGTTGGTCTAGTTAACTTACGTCGAGGCTGCACTAGAGTGTATCTACGTCGAGGGGCACTAGAGCAGCAAGTTCGTCGGATTTATAACAAATCTGGTGTGCTAAATCAAAAATACACATTGACCAATCAGGTCAACTTTGTGAAGTATCGCTATGTCTTGTTATTTTACGTTTTTGTTTAGATGTACGGGTATTTTCGCTTCATATGTGGCAACATTCTTTTTTATTTCGTAAAATAAAAGAACTGTGAAAAGTTTGCATGCGCCAATTCATTAGTAGTTTTAATTTACAGATCAATGAAATAGCTTCATAAGTTTTAAAAAAAAATATATTTGCAACTGTACAATAATGCAGCTGATATTGTGTCCACGGGCATGTTTCAGTGCTGGATTATTTGTATTCAGGGAGATACCCCTTTCCGTTTTTGAGAATTCTCTGTAAAATACTACCCAGAAAATGGCCATGAAATAGGAGACGAGATTCTTTCTGGAAAAAGTAATTTTTTTTCACAGTGGACGTCTCCTGCTGATTATATATATATCTCTCTCTCTCTCTCTCTCTCTCTCTCTCTCTCTCTCTCTCTATATATATATATATATATATATATATATATTATATATATATATATATATATATATATATATATATATATATATATATATATATATATATATATGTCAACCTACAGTCTACTGATAGGGTTATACCCTCTCCTGTTTTCCTTTGATGTCGTCTGGAATTTCATGAGAACCGAACGATTTTCAGGTGAGATAATTAAAAATAGATGAGAATATTTATTTTATAGGTATTTGCTGGACTTTAGAGAAAGATGAGATTCTAACTGGCAAAAGGAATAGAGAGAAAGAGAGAGAGAGAGAGAGAGAGAGAGAGAGAGAGAGAGAGAGAGAGAGAGAGAGAGAGAGAGTTATTAACATCTAGGCTGGACAAACTATGGAACTCTGAGCAGGGATAGAGATGGTTACTATTAGAACATCACATTTTTCATACAAATAAACGATTAACTTTTCAAGGTTACAAAGTAAGAAGTTTATTATTGATTGTATGAAGACATGTTTCATGGTGCATTTAATAGTTTCATGGTGCATTTAATAGTTTACCTTCTTTAAAAATGTTTTAATGAATTAATTAAAAAAAATAGTTTCTATGATATTGAAGAAAACAAAAACAGTTACGAGAGGTCGTGGGTAGTATGCACAAACTGCAACAGTTGAAACCATGGCCAATAATCATCGCAACATTTACTTTTTTAATTACAACTGTGAGTGTCATTTTTGTTAACAAATCAATGAAATAAAATCAAGGGAGGCGCGAGGGCGCTCTATCCCTTAATAGACTTCAAAAACGGCCTATGCTATATATCTCATTTCTTTTATCAATCATAACTCAAAAACCAATAAACTAAATTAGTTAAAACTTTGCACAACATTTTTATTTGATAGGTTCTATCAGTGTGTAGAATTTCAGCATCATTAGTCAAGGCAACTCAGAGATCCAGAAAGGTCAGGCATGATTTTGTGTTATCCGTACGTACGTACGTACGTACGTATGTGCCACCCTGTATCTCATCGACTATTTGATGGATTCAGCTGATCTTTGGCAGAGATAGAGTTTCTAGGGTCTAGTTGATGGTATTTTAATTTCAGCGCACCTCACACACTTCATCCACTCATGCATAGAGATTTATACTGTAGTGATGTGATAATGAAATAGTTTGGTTGATATGTAGTCATACCCTTAATGACAATAGAAGTGTAAACATTTGGGAATTTCCTTGCTTTTGTACATTTAGTGTATATGAATTTTCATCTTAACCCTATTAAGGGCATATGATTTCAGTATACTGGCATTTATCATGGAATAATTTTTATAGTCTAGAAAAAACGTTAAGATAAGTTATGGGTAGTTTGGAAGCAAATGCAACAGTTAAAACCAAAGAATAAACGAAGTAGATATATTTACGTTTTTAATTACGTGCGCGGGTGTGAGGCAATAGGTCAAGTGAAGTTTTCACTGATATATTGAATGAAAGATAAGGATTAATAAAATGTGGATTGAGCCATGTAGTTCATAATGATATCATATTAAAGATAAACTAATTGGCATCTTGACATAAGATGAGGTTCAGAAAGAAAATCTTTGTCAAAGTTTTTAGAAGTAAAAGGGAAGAGATTTGAAGAAAATATTAAAGACTAAGTTAATGGGAACTGGCCAGAGAGGTTTTATTTTGTTTAAGGAATTATAGGGATCTCCCGAGGACCAAAGTATATGGGCAGCAGTCGTAATGGTAAGCGCGGAGTCTGTGGAGGATGGAAGGAACCCAATAGTTCAAAAGAACTTTATGCCTGGAGATCCCCAGTTGGAACAATCTGAGAGGGTGTTGTCAGAGCAATGATTGGGGATAGATCTTAATAAGTTTGACTTTGCATATCGATTGAGAGAGTGCAAGCGCCATGTAAGCGCCATGTAAGCGCGTAAAACTCAGGCTTAAACAGTCCTTTTTTGTCGTCATGTGATGGTCTTTGAGAGCGCCCTGGACCGATGGCACCACAGCCATCTCGAGATAATACCTAGGCGAGAATGTTGTTGATTGTTCATACAACAAAAACAAAAACACAGAAGAAAATAGTAGACATAGATTATGTGTGTAGGAGTTCCAAAAAGTAATGAGAGAATAAAACTTTAAATTCTAATTTAATTTAATATAATTTAATTTAATAATTATTTATTTATTTATTTATTTATTTATTTATTTATTAAACTCATGCTCCTGTACTGTTACCTTTAGAGATCTGAGTTTGAAAAGATTTGGAAATAATTTGATTAGCAGAAATATTTTCGGAAGTTCCTGCAGGTGCATGGAAGATATTTGAGTTTTTCAGAAATTTTGAAATGGTAGTATTATATAAAAAAAATTCTGATAGTTTTTAGCCACGGATATATATATATATATATATATATATATATATATATATATATATATATATATATATATATATATATTAGTAAGTTTTTGAAAGGCTGTGGGCAATGCAATTCCGGGTAAGATGCAAGTTGAAAGGAAAGGAACAAAAACAATAACAATAAATCGAATACGATATAAGACTTACTATTTATTTTTCCTTTTTTTTTTCTTTTTTTTTTTTCTTACATAACAGCAAGAGTGTTTTAGCTGTTCGTGTGATGTCCGGGTGATTAAAAATCACTATTTGATATTTCGGGAAAAGACATCCCTTTTTCAAAAATAATTAGACCAGAAGAAGAATAATATTTTATTCTTCTCCGACTGTGTAGAGAATAATACAAAACAAAATGGCTGCCAGATATAGACCGCAGCAAAAAAGCAGTTTCACAGGGAATATAAATTAAGTTAAGTTTTATTTTAATATTATGTTAAATATATGATTGGTGTTTAGAATATTTGTGTAATGTTGGTTAGGTGTATGCTGTTCGATAAACTGTTAGTTTTGATAATATATATATATATCATTTTTTATTTTTTATTTATTTTTTTAATTTTTATATTTGAATATTTACTTTGTTTTATCTTCGTATTTTTTTTTGTTTATCTTTCTATCGTAATTTAAAAATTTTAATATAAAGTAAAGTAATTAGTCTCATATTTTAAATATTCTAGATCTATCTACTTATCGATTTCGATTATCATCTATTAAAGAAGTGTTATTAATTACTAATTGTGAGTTTTGTCAAATTAGATTAACGAATTAACTTATTAACTTGATATATTTACTATAAGATAAAGGGGAGTAACTCTGGATTTTTAAAAATATTTTTTTATAATTAATTTTTATTTATTTATTTATTTATTTATTTTATTTTTTTTGGTGGAGATCTGTATAACAATATTAAAAAAAAAATAAATAATAAAAAAAATAAATAAAAATTAATTATAAAAAAATATTTTAAAAAATCCAGAGTTACTCCCCTTTATCTTATAGTAAATATATCAAGTTAATAAGTTAATTCGTTAATCTAATTTGACGAAACTCACAATTAGTAATTAATAACACTTCTTTAATAGATGATAATCGAAATCGATAAGTAGATAGATCTAGAATATTTAAAATATGAGACTAATTACTTTACTTTATATTAAAATTCTTAAATTACGATAGAAAGATAAACAAAAAAAATACGAAGATAAAACAAAGTAAATGTTCAAATATAAAAATAATAAAAAAAAAAAATAAATAAAAAATGATATATATATATTATCAAAACTAACAGTTTATCGAACACCATACACCTAACCAACATTACACAAATATTCTAAACACCAATCATATATTTAACATAATATTAAAATAAAACTTAACTTAATTTATATTCCCTGTGAAACTGCTTTTTTGCTGCGGTCTATATCTGGCAGCCATTTTGTTTTGTATTATTCTCTACACAGTCGGAGAAGAATAAAATATTATTCTTCTTCTGGTCTAATTATTTTTGAAAAAGGGATGTCTTTTCCCGAAATATCAAATAGTGATTTTTAATCACCCGGACATCACACGAACAGCTAAAACACTCTTGCTGTTATGTAAGAAAAAAAAAAAAAGGAAAAAAAAGGAAAAATAAATAGTAAGTCTTATAATGTATTCGATTTATTGTTATTGTTTTTGTTCCTTTCCTTTCAACTTGCATCTTACCCGGAATTGCATTGCCCACAGCCTTTCAAAAACTTACTACTACTATACCCAACAATGCTTCAAGCAAACTACCATTCTCTACTATATATATATATATATATATTAATACGATAGCGTGTGTGTTCGTGTGTCACGCTTACATCAAAAGCTCTGCGCATGCGTGTCGCACCTAGATTTTGAAAAGCATTCAAGTTACCTAATTTTCGTAACATTTTTCAAGTATTTCCCTTTGTCGCAACGGTTAGCGACGTAGGATTTTGACGTCGGGTTTTGACGTCGGCCCTACTGGTTTATAGTTCGATCCCAACTAACCTTTAAGATTTTTTTCTACATCGAAGGGGAAGGGGAGACAGGTAGGAAGGGGACGACCGGTAAGACACATATTAATACGATAGCGTGTGTGATATTTTGTGTCACGCTTACATCAAAAGCAACGACCTTCCGAATCTTTGGAATTTTTGGAGCCAAATTTAATTTAATCTATTTTATTCAAACATGTATAGGTTAGGAACAAGATAATTAGTATTGAAATGAAAACATTATTTCGTGTAATTTACACGGGTCCCGCTAGTGTGTGTATATATATATATATATATATATATATATATATATATATATATATATATATATATATATATATATAAAGTATTACATTATTAATACCTACAGACGCTAACGTTTCAAGCTTATTGCTCTCATCAGTGCAGGAAAGTAACAATTTCAGACGGTCGAGAGGCGCGAACCCAGTTCACAGAGTCAGCCTAGAACCTTCAAGCAGTCGCCATATCAACTCGGCTAACGGAAACTGTCACGTAAGTAAAGGAAATTAAGATCTATATGTACCTAGAAGCGGGCACAGATAGAAGACTAGTCGAGAGTGTTCGACGGAGGTATTCGGAACTTTGCATTAGAGCGTTTTTACAGTCTATTTTTAACATTCCCGAGAGTGCTCAACTTTAATTTCTTAAAGGGGCTTAATATCTTCTTTCATTTATTTACATAATTGCTCTGTCTCGTATATTGAGTGTCAATCATGTAACTATAGGTTTAATTCTCTAAAGTATACTTTTAGTACCATATATATATATATATATATATATATATATATATATATATATATAATAGATCTTATGTAAACAAATTTACAAAATATTCATTTACATACGTTCCAAGAATTCATCATACACAACGGTTTTATGTACGATCGTTTCTGAGACGATATGGGTGGCAATAAGAAAAACATTCACGGAAACGGTGCGCACGTAGTGGGAGTAACAACACCATTAAAAGTCAGTTTATAGTCTACAAAATGAGTAAAGTGGTCGACCATAGTCGAGGGCAACCCTAAGGTTCTCTTTTCATTAACAACTACACTGAGATGTAGGGGAGGGTGCCACTATTTCCCAGAATTAGTCAACTTATCGTTGACTCTTCACTTCACGAGTTTTTAGCAATGGGACATCAAGTATCATTTTTTAAGTCTTTGGTACAAACCGACCGAGGATTGAACCTGAGTCTCCCAACCCATTAGCGAACACTCTCACCATTATGCCATTTCTAAAATCAATTTCACATACAAATATCCTGGTTTGACTAGTATGCACTTCCTCACCGCTAAGAGCCTCTCGGGGGACAGGCCATAACCCCCTTGAAAAGAAGGTGACAATGCCTGGGAGGATTGTCTCCACTTCGAGCAGCGATAAATTCTAAATAACATAAAACCGCCCTGTTCCTTTATATCATAACACTACCCTTAGTGCTCATTTGCATATCTTAGTCCTAGCTTTGTATTCCGGAATTAACCCTCTCCCCCTGGCACTGAATATTCTTTGGAAAATACACCCGGGAAATAGCCGCGTCAAAGAAGAGACGAGGTTCTATTTTAGAAAAAGTAATTTTCACTTCAAGTGGAATTCCCTTGCTGCGATACTTTTTAATGTCCAAACCACAGTCTACTGATGAGGTTATACCCTTTCCCTTTTTTAAAATTTTAGCTGGAGTTTCAAGTCAAATTCTAGCTAGCCAGGGGAATAGAGGACCTAATATCTAGGCTGGATAGAGAATAGGGTTCTGGGCAGGGATAGAAATGCTCACTATTAAAACTACACACTCGTTGCATTGCTAACGAGATAAGAGAGATTACATTTTCACTAATATCTCCCAAATTACAAAATACGAACTTAATGGATTGTGACAAAATATGTTGACGCAAATAATAACAGCTGCTGATATCAAAGCGTTGTCCATTTATTTTGGTGACGTCATTTATTTCAGGATTAGTGGGCAACAATTTTTGTTTCTACAATTGCAGTTAGCTTTTGTTTCATTGGTCCTTGGATACTTTTAGTTATTTGTTATGTTTTGTTTTATGTGCAGAAGTAGCTGATTTTCAGGTTATTTTTGTTAAATATTTTGAAATGTGTGATTTATTTGAAGAAGTGTTTTTCTACTAGTTTGAGGAATTAATGTCAATGTTGATGTTTGTGTTTTTTTTTGTTAGAAGGTGTGTTGAACCAGATTATGTTCATTTTCCTGCCCTTTGTTTGGAGTTTTGGTGACGTGTGCAGTAGTGATTTCTTGTATCCATTATCTTTTAATGATATTTTGTAATGTGTCTTTCTGTTGTTGAAAATACTACTAGCATTAAAAGAGTTTTCAGAGAGTCTGGTATTTGCTTCATAATTAATAGAGGGTGGATTAATGAAGTGTTTATGTATATGCTTGTTACGTTTTCTTTCCTGAAGAGTTAAAATTTGTCATTGTTTAGGTTAAGTCTATGAAGTTTACTTGTTTTAAGTTAGCTTTTATTTCTATTGAGAATTCTATAGTTTTGAATGCGTTGATTATTAATTAATTTTTATTTCTGTGTTTATTTTTGGGTTTTCCTCTTAGGATTAAAAGGCTTGTGGTCTTTCGTTTTATTATAGTTGAATAGGATAGTATACGTATAATAGCAGTTCACAAATTTACTCTAAATTGTAGCATCTAATGGTGTTATAGTGTGATGTTTATCCACCCTATTTCAGAAATAGATTGGTTCACTAGACAATAGAGTTACGAACAAGTATCGTGGCAGTCATTGGTGGCAGTCATTAGTGGCAGTCATTGGTGGCAGTCATAGGTGGCAGTCATTGGTGGCAGTCATTGGTGGCAGTCATAGCCACAGTATTCGACACAGATTTTCTGTAACATACTATTTCCGTAACATACACTCTTGTAAATAAACAATAGTGCTGTCTTAATTATTATCGGCCTTCAAGGTAACAGCACTGACGACGAGGAGTCGGGAAAACACTGGAGACAATGCACTCGCACTTATTCGGACCAACATTTCTTTCGAACGTACGTCGCACAACTCTGGCGACAGGGAATTCGGATTTATTTGGACAGGAAAATAACCCGGACATATTTTACACACAAAAATGGCAACGAAAACTCATATTTATGTCTACAATTGTAATGTTGTTTTTTTAATTAAAAAAATACTTTTTTGGTTTCTAACAAGACAAACTACGACCGTGTGAATAAACGTTTATAAACAATTTATGGATCGAAGAAGGGTTTACGAACACATATTGCAAACATCAAATTTTATTAAAAATAGAGCGAAAAGTTGAAATGAAACTTAATTTTTCCAAGTAGTGTTTATCAAACAAACAGAACACTCAAACGTCGCGAATAGGACATAAGAGAAATGGTCCTTTTCCTAGTAGGATGAAACCGGCTTGAAAATTTAAGTCGTTCAACCGCGAAGGAATAAAGCGAAAAAAAACCCAACAAAAATGTCCGTCGATTTCTCTTTCGTTAATCAGAAATAAGTTTCTATAAGCTTATAATTTTCTTTCCGCTGAGAGGTTACAACTTTAACTTATCTTCTAACAAGAAAATCTACGACTGTGTGAATAATATATATATATATATATATATATATATATATATATATATATATATATATATATATATACACACACACACACGGAAAAGTGACGAAAAAATGAAGGAATTAAAAATGCAATTTTAGACATTTTCAGGCATCAGCAAGATCAGCAATTGCAATTGAAGAAAGAAAAAGCATCATATCAAAAGAAAATGGACGCAGAAAAATGGAATTACAGAAAAAAGCTTCGGATAAAAAAAATTCCAAGAACAACAAGCGGAATATCCAAAGAAAATAGATGCGGAAGAAATGGAATTGCAGAAAGAGCAGCAGAAAGAAAAGCTTCGAATAGAAGAAAGATTCCAAGAACAACAGAAAGAGAAAAAAGAATATCAAATGAGAATGGAATCAGAAAAGCTGGAACAAGTAAAACGATTTGAGGAAATGTTTCTTCAACCCAATAGGAACAGAAACAATATTCGAATGATCAAATGGGTGGAAAAATGGTTAAGATGAAAATGCGTTTTCACCAAACACTTTCTGGAACCCTATTGATAGTTTTAATTACGATCCTGCCAACGAGGTTACATTTCAGGCGATACGATGCCATTTATAATACGTACATTGCGAATTGGACCGATTTTTAAAAGGTTCGTTCGATTTTAAGGAAATTGGTACGGTTGAACATACTAAATTCGAAAATGATATATTACCACAAAAAATCAGCGACCTTACATTTGGGAAATCGACACTATTATTAACTAAATTGTTTAGCCCTAAAACGTCTCCTTTTCACAAAAGGTGGAAATGTATGAACCTTACAAGTAAAGACGACAAAGACCACACGACTTTTGCTAGCATAGTTAACAAGCACTGTGATGATTTCAAGTTGTCGGAGTTGAGTGCTTACAATTTCAAATGTCTTATATTTACGCAAAGATTAGTATCGAATACAGATGCGGAAATCAGAAGAAGGGCCCTTAATAAACTGGAAAATAAACCATATTAAATACTTACTCCAGCATATCGCAGAGGACTGCCAACGGTTTATTAGCGTGCGTGAAGATTCGAAAGATATTGAACAGAGTGTCACATATCAGAAAAATCCGCAACAAGAAAAAAAGTACTTCACCAGCTAAATTTGATAATCAAAAGAAAAGTAATCTGCCCCCCATAACCATATTTCGGTTGCGGACAGCTGCATTGGTACAGAGAATAGAAAACGAACAAGTGCTTTAAGTACGATCGCGTGGGACACAAAAATACGCACTGCAGAATAAAAAATTAAATTAAAAATGTTTTATCAGAATCGCTAAATGTGACGAAATTGAAAATAAGAGGAAATTTGTTCAAGTAAGAATATTGAATAGAAATATTAAAATAAAACTTGACCTAGGCTCCGATTTGTCAATTTTAAATCTTCAGACATGGAAGAAAATTGGAAAGCCGACTTTGTATTGAGGACTAAAAAAGTAGCTAAAACCGTCACTGGAGAACAAATCAAATTCCAGTGCGAACAAATCACTAACGTTACACTACAAGGAAAATGTTTGTAAGTAACCCACTTACACGGATTGGATGGAAAAGTTCCAACTGTGAGATTTTCTTATAAATTGCTTCTGCCAGAATATAAAAACTTTAGATGCTGCATTAGAAAAGTTAAAGAAAGAATTGAAAGAAAGGTTTTCAGAATTTTTTTTCTGGTGGGCTGGTTAGATACAACAAGTAATGCAATATACAACCGATCTTCAAAAAGAAGCAAACTGTTCCATTCGCGTCAGTAGATAAAATGGGTGTGCTATCAATGGTTGAATACAGCAAATGCGCTTCGCCTACAGTTTACGTGAAGAAAAAGAGTAAAGAAAATCGTGTGTTCGCAGATTTTTCCATGGGTTTGAACCAGACACTTAAAGATTATCATTATCCTCTGCCCATTCCAGAAGAAATATTCGCGAAGCTAAACAGAAGCAAGTTTTATTCCAAAGTTGACATAAGCGACGCATATTGGCAGAAGAATACTCGAAGTTAGTGTGTATAAATACACATAAAGGTTTATTCAAATTTGAAAAACTATCACTTGGAGTAAAGGTTGCGACTGTTATAATTCAACACATAATGGACGCATTACTTAGCGGTCTAGAGTTTACCACTGCCTATCTGGATGATATTCTAATAACTAGTAAAACTACGTAACAACATTAAGCGTACATACATTAAGTTTTCAAAAGAATTAAAAACTAAGGTTTCAAATTAAAGGAAGAGAAATGCGATTTTTATGGGACAAATTAAATATCTAGGACCAATAATAGACAAGAATGGGAGAAAACCCGACCCAGAGCGAGCAGATACAATAAAGAATATGCCAGCTTCAGAAAACATCGTCATTGCAAAGTTTCCTTGGGTTAGGAAATTATAACAACGTATTTATCCCAGGTATGCACAATATACAAACGCCTCGAAACGAACAATGGAGAATGAGAAAAAACTAGATCTGGATGGTAGAATACCACGAGGCATTTGAGAAAATAAAGAACATTCTCACGTCTGAATTATTTTTACCACATTATGATTCAAAGTGCGAGATCGTTGTAGCTACAGATGCTAGTTCATACCGTATTGGAGCTTGTATTTTACATAGAATGGATGACAGTTCGCTGAATCCTATCGCGCATGTGTCTGGTACACTTTTGCTGACAGAAAAGAGCTATTCACAAATTGGAAAAAAATCCTTTGGGTATTTTTTTTTGCTGTAACAAAATGTCACCGTTTCGTGCACGAAGACAATTTTTATTACAAATCGACCATGAACCTTTATAAACAAATTATGGATCGAAGAAGGGGTTACGAACACATTGCGAACATATTACAGAGATGGGGAACCATCCTCTTAAAATACAATTACAAAATGGAGTATCTCCCATCTTCAAAGATCAGTCAGGCAGACGGAGTCTAGATCGATGCCAAAAGGTGTTGAACCCATTGAGGACACGGTAATTGCTTCTATACAAACGGAAGTTGAGATGAAAAACACGTTGTATACAATCATAAAAGAGTTCCTAGTGACACTTGAAGAAATAAAGACAAAGGCGATTCATGATGATTGTCCAAGGAACATAAAATGGGTATAATAGAAAAAACCCCGACAAATCTCGTAAGTATATCCCATTTGCGGTGATATAGTGATGTACAATGGTTGGGTGGTAATTCCAGCAGCATTGCAAAAACGTATTCTAAGAGAGTTTTATGTCGGTTGCTCAGGCATTTCAAGAATAAAGAATCTTATGAAAAGTTACATCTACTGGACGAGCATGGACCGAGATATTAAGAATACAGCCAAATCATGTAAAAGGTGTGCGTTATCAGTAAAGACGTCACCCATGGAATTAAAACCCTGGCCGAAACTGGACCGACCGTGGTTTATAATCTGTATTGACTTTGATGGTATATTGAATGCGTTATCTTATCTGGTAGTAGTAGATAGTTTCACTAAATAGCCAAATATACTTAAGCATAGAAAACCAACGACAGAAGCAACAATTGGAGTTTTGCATAAATTGTTCTCACGTTTCGGAGTCGTGGATTGTGTAGTGTCG
The DNA here is from genome assembly GCA_963556195.1 of Sepiola atlantica. Lineage (NCBI taxonomy): Eukaryota > Metazoa > Mollusca > Cephalopoda > Sepiida > Sepiolidae > Sepiola > Sepiola atlantica. The sequence goes on along the minus strand of OY744537.1, from coordinate 73,818,067 downwards.
AATAAAGATACCCAATTCATATCCAGTGGATTCAGAATGTTTTGTA
>OY744537.1:73750521-73813021 GCA_963556195.1 Sepiola atlantica | reverse complement strand
GCGTTTCATTGCAAAATCATAAGAAATACATAGTATTCATCTTAACCTCGTTGATCATCAGAGAAATTTTTCATGTAATATTAATCGGAAAAACACATAATTCCAAAGACATGAGAAAGGAAAATGGGAAAGGTTTAAAAGTTCTTGACAATAGTAACGGCAAGCTAAAATACATGAAAAAAAAATCACATGAAAAATGGTGCCAAAAACCCTTCCCATAAGAAAATCTTATTCCCAAAACTTGAAACGTCTTTTACCACCAAATTCAACTGAGCTAGCATAAACACCCCCGACTGCAAAGCAAAAACCCTCAATAGGAAGACCCCCCCATAAAACCGATTGATAAATTATTATTAATCATGAAGATAAAATACCCCCTCTTTGAAAATTCCATATTCATACTAATGCTTAAAATGAAAGAACAGTACAAAATGGCACCCAGCATAAACAACAGCTTCGCAGAAAAACGTCCATTACCTAAAATTCAGATTGAAAATGTTTCTCTCATGGAAATTAATTTTTATATTTTTTGCTAAAATAAAATTAAAAGTTATAGCTAATTAGATTTAGTTCCCAAATATTTGCAAAAATTATAAACATTAATTTCTATGAGGGAAATATTTTTAAATCTCAATTTTAGGTCAGCTACGTTTTTTTCTGAGCTACAACTCAACATAACGCAAGATATTGCGCGTACATATGAACAAAATAGATCTCTCATGCAATTGCCACAATTTTATTATACCTTAAATTTGATTAAGATTCAAAAATGTAAAATTACAGGAGTTATCTCTCTTTCTCTGAAAAAAAAAGGTGTTAGCAGAATTATTTCCCTTTGTTCATACATATCTTAATGATAGTTAAGGTTTATCTTCTTTGATTTAGAGTTCCAAGTAAAAGTGTAAATTCATGTCTGGAGTCTGCTCTAAACCATTAACAATTATGATGCTTCCTTAGCCCGCCGCATACTTAATGATGTGTTGATATTTGAAAAACAAAAAATATCAATTAGTATACAATATCGATGTTTCAAAGGTTTATTGCTGTTTTGTGCGTCCCTGAGTGCTGGCTGTCAGCGAAGGAAGCAGAAGAACACTTATCATGTCTGTGTATTCTAGTTTATTTAAAGAATTTGCAATAAGTTGGATTCAAGCTATGTAAATGTTGCTAAAATATATGACATGCAAAAGATACTCAAGTCGTGGGCGAGTTAGAGTTTGCTCCCTATAATTTCATTAGCCTAGAGGCATCAACTCGAGGTGTGTGGGGAGAGAGAGAGAGACGGGTGTCTATTTTTCGTTAGCTCGGAAATGTTGTTCTCGAAATCCAACACGAGAATTAATCTCGGCTTTTTTTACGGGGCAAGGAAATTCCGATGCCGAAAATTGATGAAAACAAAAATAAACTGGTTTGAAAAATTCGGTCTGAAATTATGACAACAAAAACAACAAAAGGTAAAAAAAAGCAACAGTAGTTTACTTGATAAGGCAGAAATTCCTGCGTCGGCGAAATACTTTTCGTTTTTTTTTTTTATATCTATTTACAAAATGGCCGCGGCTATATTATTATATTTATTTCCTTATTTTTAGAAATCTCTGCGTAAACATTACGACAGGAGAAGATCGGAAGGGGAGATAAGCCGTGTTTATACAAAGAAACCCAGTTGAATATTGAATAACTGGAGCGAGGCACTGATATGTCTTACTTTTTCTGGCTGGAATGTCCGTTCGGTTTGTTAGAAAGGAACGCCGTGTGATTTGGCAGACGCTTATCTACGATATAGCCAATGCTCTCCCCCGCACGCGAGGTGGCAAAAAAAAAAAAGATTTAAACAAATCAACAAAGAAAGAAAAATGAATAAAGAAAAGATAAGAAAAGAAAAATAACAAGATGAAACAAATAAAAATAAAATAAAAAAATAGAAGAGAAACGAACCCGATGAAAGTAAATATCGTCTGATTTCCCAGTTTGTGTTCGGATATTTCAGTATTCTCGATCTGCGGAGGGATTCAAGCGTCTTTATGACGTAAAAAACTATCGTTTACACGTGGTTTCGCGTGATTTTATCAGACGGGGTCACTTCCGCCCCTCGATCTGGGTAGCTCTCTCGATGGAATCCGAGGACTTAAAGATCCCTTTTAAAACAGAAATGTTCAAAGGACCAGTTCTTTTAAAAATATAAAAAAAAATGCTTCGTTCTCTGAAACTTGTAACCTTTCCCCGACAATCTCTAATGGTTAACGCACGAAAAACTACAAGGACTGCATTTCTCAGCGATCACTATTTTAATTTATTTATAATTGTTTTAAATACGTTTATTTTCTCGACTTTATGACAGTTGCAAAAATGTTTTCATGTTCTTGTTTTTGACAGCGTATAAGTGTCCAGTTATGTATATCAGTAAATACAATCACCAAAAAAGAAGACAGAGAGGCTAAAGAAGGTATAAATAAAGAAGGGGGGGGGGCTTTTGTAGAAGAGCCCGCCAGACATGCGCAGTGCGCGCACACGCCATTGACCTAATTGTGTTAGTCCTGTTTAGACATGCGTAGGGTTAGGCTGTACAAAATCAGAATAAACACCACTGTGGAGCGCAGTCCGTAATAGTGGACAGCTTTGTGTGTGTGTTTATGTGGCAGCAGAAATATAAGAGTAACGATTTTAATATGAAAATACTCAAAAAAGTGAATTTCATCCGTTTGAGTAAGTAATGAAACGTTTTTTTAAATTTTTTTTTTTTTTTTTTACTATAACCTGGATTTTGTCTGCTTTTTTGGGTGTGGGGCGGAAGTATTTTTTGGTGCGGCTCTTAAAACTTAAAAAAAAAACCCAGCAACTTTTGTTCGTCTCAAACATGTCCCCCGAAGCGCAAGGGGTCTACTGTGATAGAGGTCGCATTTATAGGGTGCAACCTTGCTGGGGAGTTAGGCAGCAAGATGTTTATTTACATTACATTCAAATTTCTGCATGTTGGTACGGTCGGGGAAACAGGGAACAGGGAGGGAATTCCAAAGACAAGCTGCCCGAGGAAAGAAATTGTCAAAGTAGAAAATCTTCCGGCATCTGGGAATCTCTACAGTGAAGGGGTGGGATTTTGCTGCTAGTTAGGGTGGTTGGGGGTATTTCCGTAAGTTCATTTGAGCACATTCTGTCGAAGTATTTGTAGAACAAGCATAGGGATGTAACACTATAGCGATGCGACAGGGGATGGTGTTTGGAAGACAAGGCGGGACGTATTAGATTAGAAATTCGTTGTGGCACCCTGTCTAAGAGGGAAAGGTTGGTGCACCAGCCCAGATGTGGCAACAATACTCCATGCATGGTCTCTTCTATAAAACCCGTTTGTTTCAGGGGCCATCACAATTGGAGTGCTGAATTTACGCTGGGTCTGAGCGAGATAATCCCTGTAGAAACTAGATCAAATTTTGAACATTTTCATGATACAATATTTCAATAGACTAATTTTGGCATGTTGCTTCTCAAATTAGATCAACATGAGTAACCAATCAATTATTCAAAGCTTTATTCAAATCTGTACTGTAAATCTCTATTGTAATTCGTTGAAAAGTATTTGACTCGATTATATTTAATACTAGCTGGTTTTTCCGGCTCGCTATCGCTTCGCAAAGTTTACTACTTGAAATACTTGAAACATTAATGAAAAATAATCAATATTTCATCCATAACAAAAAACAAATCTTTCTCATTTATTCATATAGATAAATGGTATTTACATTTTTTAAACATTTCGCTACAACTTTATTCATGTTTCAAATGTGAAAGAAAAAGAAAGAAGAAATCAATTTGCCTTTTCACTTGCAATTTAAAAATAGATCGCAACCTGTTGAAACCAAGTCGGTCTCTTAAAAGAAAGAAAGGATTGAACACAAATGCTAAATATTCGCCGAGGAAATCAAACAATATTACAAAACAAAACAAAACAAAAAAATTGAATTAATTAATTATAACATAAAGTTAATTAATAAAATATCATTCCCCCCCCCCCCAAAAAAAAATGCAAATTAGATAACCTTGCGACTGATATCGCATATGCATAAACAGTATATAAAAAAAGAGGGGGTCTCTTGGGTAAATTTGAATTAACTTGAAATAAGGCGAGAAATGGGCCCAATATTCGTATTTATTCATTTAGCTTAATCAAGGGAGGCGCGATAGCGCTCTATCCCTTAATAGACGTCAAAAAACGGCCTATGCTGGAAATCTCATTTCTTTGATCAATCATAACTCAAAAAAGCAATAAACCAAATTAGTTAAAACTTTGCACAACATTTTTATTTGATAGGTTCTATAAGCGTGTAGAATTTTAGCATCATTAGTCAAGGCAACCCAGAGATCCAGAAATGTCAGGATTGATTTTGTGTTATCCGTGTGTACGTACGTACGTATGTGCCACCCTGTATCTCATCAACTATTTGATGAATTCAGCTGATTTTTGGCAGAGATAGAGGTTCTAGGGTCTAGTTGATGGCATTTTAATTTCAGTTTACCATATACCTCAGTTTTCCAGAAAATTCCGAAAAACCTTAAAAATGACCAGCCTTTACAAAAGTAGTGACATTCCATGAGAAATGCCAGTATACTGAAATCATATGCCCTTAATAGGGTTAAGATGAAAATTCATATACACTAAATGTACAAAAGCAAGGAAATTCCCAAATGTTTACACTTTTATTGTCATTAAGGGTATGCGAGCACAACAGGGCTATGTATTTTACTGGTAGGATTTTTTCTTCAGCACTTCACACACTTCATCCACTCATGCATAGAGATTTATACTGTAGTGATGTGATAATGAAATGGTTTGGTTGATATTTCTTTTAATTCTTCGGGACCCTATCGATTAAAGCACTAAAGGTTTTACTTTTATTATCTAATTTCTTTTTATTCTTGGGGATACTATCGATTAAAGCACTAAAGGTTTTACTTTTATTATCTAATTTCTTTTAATTCTTCGGGATACTATCGATTAAAGCACTAAAGGTTTTACTTTTATTATCTAATTTCTTTTAATTCTTCGGGATACTATCGATTAAAGCACTAAAGGTTTTACTTTTATTATCTAATTTCTTTTAATTCTTCGGGATACTATCGATTAAAGCACTAAAGGTTTTACTTTTATTATCTAATTTCTTTTAATTCTTCGGGATACTATCGATTAAAGCACTAAAGGTTTTACTTTTATTATCTAATTTCTTTTAATTCTTCGGAATACTATCGATTAAAACACTAAAGGTTTCGCCCGATGTAACCTTTGACCTTCTTCCGGTGCAACATTTCGAAATTGGCAATATTTATGTCGAACTCGGGAACCTATACGGAATTTAGAACTGAACCCTTTATTTTATCCACGGGGCTAGAATGTTCTCGTTCCGTCAGCCAATACTTAGTACATGCGGTAATAACTAGGAATCACTTTAAAATCACTTAATAATCACTTAACACTTCTAACCAATCATGTTTGACGGAACGAGGACAGTCCACGCCCATGGATTAAATAAGGAGTTCAGTCAGAAATTCCGTACAGATTCCCGAGTTCGACATACCGATTCCGAGTTCGGAAAGATGCATCTAAGGAAGATCGGAAGTTACATCGGCCGAAACGTTGTGAAAATAACAACCAAGATGAGAATAGTAATTCGAAGAATCCAAATAATATAAATTATCCTCATCTAAAAAAAAAATTCCGAAACAAAAATATTATTGTCCATTCTTTTAGGAGAGCACGCGGTTCAGTTTTGCTTATGTAAGTTTGACATAAAATCTTACCACCCTGAGGATTTCGTCACCATTCGCTAAGTGAAACTTTCGAAAATAATCATCAGATCTATATCTGTTGAAGACCCCATCTATTACTAATTAATGGAGATTTGGTATCTGTCTGTCTGAAACTGTAGCTATACTATTACTTCTATTAATGTATTATTATACTACCTTTCAATATTCAATTCGAGGAAGAGGTAGTGTAGTATCTGGTTTGTTGTCATGAGACCATCCCCTAGGCATTAGCTCCTCCTTTAGGTGTAGTATATGTTCGTCCATCGTCCCAAACATTACCTCCTCCTTTTTATGTGTGTGTATGTGTGGTATATATTCTGTGATCATGATACCATCCTCCCAGGCATTACCTCCTTTTTTTGAGGGGGGGGGATGGCGGATAGGCATTACCTCTCCTTTTTGGTGTGTGTGTAGTGTTTGTGTGTAGTATCTGTTCTGTTGTCATGAGGTCATCCTCCAAGGCATTACCTCCTCATTGTGCGTGGGGGTAGCGTACGTCAACAAGAAATTGTCACAATCAGCTGTTCATTAGTAAACTCAACACTTACATTATACATACTAGCAAAACTATGTGACCGGAAGGAGCATATTATTGTTAGTCCTAAGCTTACTTACATTTACCCGCCCGATAACCGGACAGGCGTCTGTAAGGAATTTGTAAAAAAATCAAGTAGATGCTTTTTTATACTAATGAGTTACCACTTATCAAGGTCAAAATCCACTCGAGGATAAGTGTTAATGAGAATGTCGGCAGGATGGTGAACAATATGATGATAGGATCGAAAACGCTGAATGAAATGGATAACATTTGACTACTGAAGAAGACGGCTTGACAAGTATTTGTTAACATTCGACTTGAAGATGAACCATGTTGAAGTCAGAAAGGGGAAAAATCCCGGAGTAATGTATTTTACAGATGGAAAATTCTTGAAATTAAATATTTGGTTTGGTTTAAAACCTTTTCGGATTATCAAACGCCGAATCCAATCATTTTGGTAAAACTTTTTATGCTTCAAGTCTTTTATGTCTTCAAAAATGTATTCATGGTGCTTAGTTTGGTTGTTTTGTAGAGAAAAATCATTGTTTTTTGCTTTTGGCTTTGGATTGAGTTTTGCAAAGGGGAAACAACAATAACATCAATGTTTGGTGCATTTTAGGCCAGGAAGCCGGTATCTTCAGACAGACTGATCTAGTAGCACCAGCCTTGGAAAGAAGATTCTTTTATGTTACATTTACGTATCAAACAGAGCATCACTTCTTACTAAATTTGAACAGGTAATTTTTTACTAGAGGAATCTGAAGTTGGGGTTTAATCGATAGTATCCGAAGAATAAATAAAAATCGAAATCAAAAATGTTCGAGATCAGTGATATATATGTCCGCCACGCCAAGTTTCAGATTATGCAAAGAAAGAATTAAAAAAAATATACTTGTTCAATTTTAGCAGGGCGTTCAGTTTGCTATTTGCACAAACGTCTTTTGGAATTTCGAGCAGCAGAGATCATGTTACTTTAAAAACTTACGTAGCAAACTTAAACCCCTTTAAAAAGATTGAACAGCAAGTTTTAAAATATTTTGTTAATAATTCGTGGATTTACTGTTAATTCGCTGTCGTAATCGAAATTTTTACTTGTTGTAAATAAGTAACACAGATTCTTGTAGATGGTGAAAAATTCACCGGGAAAATAAAAACCCATCCATTTTACGTTAAACTTGCATTTATTTTATATGAGTGTACACCCTCCGTCAAAAATGGCGGGAAAATATTGGTAGTCATATTTGTATAAAATAAAGTCTCAATCGGTGAAGTTAACAAAGGAGAGAGAAAAAGAATAATCTTTCTCTCTTAAAGCTGATGGGATATACGTCTGTATTCAATTATTTGTTTGTTAAAATGCTCTTTGATGTATATCTTCATCATCATCTAGTCGTGGTAGTGTCACAAATCCTCGTGCCTCTCTCACGTCATCTCGTTCTATCTTCTATTACACCGGGTAGGTTTTCATGGGTTCATTGTGAGCGTAGGTTGTGTGGGGTCTCCCCACTGAACTACACCCCTATTTTGACATTCAAAAAAGAACATCGTTTACGATTTCATCCTTAACATTCCAGCAGTGATCAGCAAATCTGTTTTTCTCTCTCTAATCAGGTCTGAGATACAAGGAAGGTCTATGTAGAGTTGCTCTCTCTCGTGGAGTACTTCCCCCAGGAGATGTTATGATCAACTTTTAGTATTCTGATATACACACCGTCAATTTTCCTTATAATCTGTTGGTAAAAGACCAGGTGCTACTTCTATATACGAGAACTGATTTAATAATGGCTTTCAAGGAAATCGCGTTCCATTTTGGTAGGAAGATTTGACTGCCAGATTGCTTTCATCTTGTTCAGTCCAGACCAAGCCTTTTTTTAGTTGGCATGATATAGGCACATCCTCCTATTTGAAAATTCAAATATTTCAGATTTGTATCGAATTTGAACCATGGTTATTAGACGCAAATTAAGCATGATTCCTTGAATTTCAATTTCTTCTTAAGAGCTCCTTAAATTTCAGACATTTTCTGTAATCAATGTCATGTAATCGATTTTGATCAAAATCGAAATAAGAATTCCACACACACACACACACACACACACACACACACACACACACACATATATATATATATATATATATATATAGAGAGAGAGAGAAAAGTGTGTGTGTGTACAATCACAAGTTGCATATATAAGATCTCGTATGTATGTATGTATGTGCGTGGGTGGTGTTAGAAAACCAATACCCTGTATCATAAAAAGACTATTAAACACTTTCGTTAACTTTTCAGTTTTCAGGTTTCAGCTTGCGCTATTTTAACAAACAGGCACTCTTCTCAATGCTGATATTGAGAAGACAAAAACACTCGTGATCAAAAGTTTAGAAGAAACTTAAAGGCATGCCGTTTTTTCTCCATAGGTCGTCAAGTACAACATATATGTATATACAGCAGAATTTCAAATCAACCACTCTGCATATCCGTTAACGTCCTTGTTTTTTTGTTTTTTTTTTAAATATTTCTTCAGTATATTAACGCTTAGTTGTCGATTATCGAAAACAATTTTTCTTGAAATAACTTATTACTTATTAGACGAGATTTCTATTTCCATTTCCAACGTTTATTCACTGTAAAATGAGCATATACTCACAGGCCATGAAGACAAGTGTACCTTTTTACGCTCTATGTGGCACGACGGGGGCCAATTTCTTTATCCCAGCGGATTGTTTTTAAAGTCCAACTGTTCCTGACCGTAGTAGAGGTGTTGGCAATGCGGCAGTGTCAGAGCTACATGGCTGACAGCGCTCTGGTGAAAATCCAGGAGGAGTCAACATGAGGATCCGTCGTCAATCTAGTCGTCTCTGAATCTGTGTGTGGCAACGACGTGTCAGGCGCGGAACCGTAAATACATGGGGTGATGATAACAACGTTTCTATGCGTATGCGCACCGCTATTCCTTTGTCTGTTCTGAGTTAAACTTTCCTCGACTTCGCATGCTCTCTCTTTGTTGCTCTCGTTTTCGCGGGTGAACCTGCAATCTTGCAGGTTTAACAAATAGTTATGGTTTACGAGGAGGACTTCATGCAGACCAGACACTTAGTGTTCTCATCGCAGAAGTCCAATCAAAAGAAGAAGAAGAACACCAACACCGCACACACAGAGCAGATTATTCGAACAGCAGCTCATCATGTATACAGCTTGAGTCGTGTTGATTTTCTGACACGTAACAACGGTTTGTTCCTTCTCTCTTTTTTGTTATTGTCGTCGTCTTCTTTCTACTATTAATGGTTGTAAAATATATACACGATCATTTGGGGGTTTTCTGTTACATTTCTAGTATACCGTATACATATATAATACCCCCACACCACCCCAGAGGAGAATGGGATCAACGGTCCCAAAGCACGACCTCCTCTCTCTCCCTCTATCTCGCTATTCAGAAAAAAGATCCCATCAGCTTACTTGCGACGTGTCACTGGCGACTTCCTGTCTTGTGACGTAATAACCTGACACGTGACCCTAATTCTGAACTTTGAGCTTCTAATGGAATTTTCCACTATTCTAACCTTATGCTACTTTTAACCTTATGTGAAAAAATAACGTTTGTTTTAACATTATTTCCACACACCCGCATTTAAATATTTCTACATTTCATTATATAAAGATGACTTCGGACTACTCATAACTTGAGAGTAAAACATTTTATTTTACAATTAGCTCAAGTTGAAATATTCCACGGCCATAAAGAAAGGATAGTCCACTCCAAATAAAGTCTAATATCTCATTATATATACTAAAAGGTTATGCCCCCTTCGGTCACATATTTTTGCGAGGATTATTTTGTCCTTTAGCCCTCATATTCCATGAGCGATGTTTCTGACAAAGGGAGAAGAATTGCTATTTTCTGGGTCGGAATCTATCCATCTGACACTTGTCGTTGGCTAGGTTTTGACCTTGAAGGTTTTTTTTTTGCTTCTTACATCAAGTGGCTTCATGCCTTGTCTGGAGCGATTTCCATAAAAATATATATAATGTAAGTGCTGAGTTGCTAATGAACAGATAATTGTGACAATTGCTACCCCCAATGAGAAGGAAATGCCTGGGAGGATGGTCTCATGACAACAGAATAGATACTACATTACACCCAAAGGAGAAGGTAATCACTGGGAGGATGGTATCATGACAACAGAACAGATACTACCGCCCCCTCCCTCCCCAAAGGAGGTAATGCATAAGAGGATGATCTCATGAAAACATACTATCCCTCGAAAGAAGACGAAAATGCCTAGGATGATAGTTTCATGACAACAGAACAGATACTACACTATCCGAAAAAGGAGAAAGTAATCCCTAAGAAGATGGTATCATAACCACAGAATAGATACTACACTACTCACATCTCCAAAGAAGGTACCGTTTAATAACAACAGATATTACACTACAACACAAAGAAGGAGGAAATGCATGGGAGGATGGTCTAATGATAACAGAACAGATACTACACTACCCCCTCAATTGAGCATTGAAATATAGTACAATAGTCTAATTAATCGAAGTAATAGTATAGTTACGGCTTCAGACAGATAGATATCAAATATCCATTAGTAATAGTTGTTCAGGATGTCATTGCTTGGCGACACCGCCATGGAGAAATTCTAAGCAAGTCACGAATTCAGCTAAAATGCACGCTGTTACGTCACATCAAATGGTGATCGTTAACGTCCAAAAGTAAACCCGTTTTAATAAAACAATATAAAACTGTGGTGGCAAAATCTGCTGGTGCTGCCTTACCAACTGAAACTGTGTTACCACGTCTGGTTGGTGGCTGATGAGGAGTATGGCACTGGCTATCACACGCTGTATGATAATTCTTACTCACTTAAAATTTCTCCGGGGGGGGGGGGCGCTGTGGCTCAGCAATGGGATCCTGAACATATACGGTATCATGAGATATTAAACGCTGATTGTCTTGCTTGGTTGATTGTTTTCACACTGAATGTATTAGATGGGGTGGGGGCGATTGAGACGGAATGTGGTGGGAGTAAGGTATGTATTAAATAAACAAATCTCATAACATGAATACTGTGAGTTCAATTCCAGTACAGGCAGAATGTATAAGTCGAGGGCAAAGCCAGCAAAATGTAAAACCTTTTTTAATAATGGGTAACGTATAAATTTTTTTATTGTAAATAAGATTTTTTTCTAACTACTTGTACAATTTCTTCAAATCTTATATTCTATTAAGTAAAAATAAATAAATGGGCTAAATTCCTATTCCGTCATGACCGCCATATCTGAAATCGAAAATTTCGACCGGTGTGGAAAAAAAAATCCCACATTATATTTTTGCCCTGATTTTTTTTTTTGCAAAAAAAATAATTAGTTTTCAACAATTTGTTTAATTATTATTACATAAAAAATATCAAAATGTTTTTTATAATTGTAATTTTTTTTATTTAAAAAAATATTTTTTGTACTTCTACGCAATACGAACAAAACTGAGTCGAGTTTTGCCGAACTAAACTTAAAACTTAGGTTGGGTAAGTTTAGGGTTAGGGTTAAAAAAAAGTTTGGTTCGTATTGTGTAGAAGTACTTATTTTTTTTAAAAATAGTTTAATTATTAATTATTGGCCAAATATAATTATATTACAAAGTAACAAACAATTATTTATAAATAATAATAAATTCAAACTGTTTTTTTTATAAATGGAAATGTTTCTTAACAAAATTTAAAAATATTAGAAATTTACATTTTTATATAGCCTAACAAATCATAATAATGAGGTAGCCAATAGATCATATTGCCGAAGGAATTGTCGAAGTGGCCCAAAATGAAATGGGGAATCTTTTAGGGATTCACACTGGTCGAAATTTCCGATTTCAGATATGGTGACCATAAAGGAGTAGGACTTTTCTATTTAACTAATAAATACATTTAAACATATCTACTTACGTTCACAATTCGATTGGGGACATGAAAAGTGTATCCGCTGTTATGCGTAGGTCTTACAATTTTTGAAACTAGTTCTTGCAACTTTTATATTCTTATTCATTGGTCTCTATTATAGAGTGGAGGATTGCAATGATAAAACGATTGGTGCTTATCAGTTACGAGTTCACAGAACATGGTACACGAATGATAGATTTAAACACAACAGAATCTTATTTTACTAGTGAAAAATGCTAGCCAAACAAGGGGAGATAATTAGCAAGTAGATTAATTGATTACACAGGGTTACAGACATTTTTCTTTTGTAAATTGTCTATGTTTTTCAATGAGTTTATTGTTCACCGTTGAATCCGAAAATGACATTCGTTTTTATGCAAAATTAATTAAAAACATTCGATTTTTCAGACTAAATAGATAGCATATTTATGACATTATTGCTTGATTTTTGTTAATATATGGTATCAGAAATATCCTTTTAAAAGAAAAAAAACATATTTTTAACAACTTATTAATTAAATGTTACAAACTTCGCCTTCTGTAAATTGAATAATAGACATTGGTAAAGATGGTAAAAGCCTAGTGTAGTATCCATATTTTGTGAGCTCTGCGCATGCGTCAGAGTTCATTCATAAATAGTCGTAGTGAGTGATTAAAACTAGCGCATGCGCCTGGCTGCATCTTAAAAGATTCTTGCGAGAAAAGGGCTCCCTCAGAAGTCCGCATGAATGGGAGTATATTTGCGAGTATTTGTTCAGAAAGGAATTCGCAGATGTATTTGCTGCGTTAGTGAATAAAATCAGCAATTCATATCCATTCTAAATTTTCGTGCTTGTTTTCATTTTCAGTTGTTTTTATTCTTAACACTTTGTTTTCATGTGCTCGTTCTACACGTTTAGCGTGTTTGTTCTCATTTTCAGCGATAGTAACTTAATTTGAATTTGGTAACATTTATTTGCATCACATTTGTTTCTTTTCACCGCTTTTCGTTCTGTTCGCTATTGTTAAAAATGCCCACTTTTTGTTTTATTTCCAACACCCTTCACTCCTGTGGGAGGCCTTTTCTCGCAAGAATTTTTTAAGATGCAGCCAGGCGCATGCGCTAGTCTTAATCACTCACTCACTACGACTGTTTATGAATGAACTCTGACGCATGCGCAGAGCTCACAAAATATGGATAATACACTAGGCTTTTACCGTAAAGATAAGTACATGAAAATTGAAAGTTATGTCAGCATTGTGCAAAATTGAAGGCGTGAACTTCCGTTTATTTGAACTTCTAGATCGTTCAGAATGAATGAAACTTCAGAGTCCAATTGTAATCAGTCATCATGACTGCATCCCAGCGTCATTGATATCTGATCTCCATCTATTTCATATCGAGATGCAATCTCTCTCTTGCTCGTCGCTCATCGATCACAGACTCCCAAAAACCGATGCATATATGAAAATAAGAATTGCATTTTAATGCTCATGTTGTATCCAAAGTTTGAGAGCAGCCTGCATATTGCTGAAATGTTCTGCATAATTCCTGGCCTTATTGTTGTCAAGGGAGTTTTTCGTGATCAAAACGAAAGCTTACAGTTCAACTTCGTTTTTCAAACCCAGGCTCTCTGATGATGTGAGAAACATCAAATATACCAGTTTTTAAGTTGTCTATTAATAAAATTAGAAAAAGCCTTGCACAAGTAAGTAAATCAGTGACCATCCTTGTCCAGATCTTTGGTGAAATGTCGCAGCAAGCCAAACTTGATGTGAAGCGGTGGAAAAAGTATTCTGTCTCTGTCTACAAGTTGATTGTTGATGACGTTCTTTGCTCTGCAAGGCACCAATTCTTGTCACACAGGGCAGTCTTTCTTTGGGTAATGCTGACCACTGTCCCTACAATCCCACATGCACAGAAAACATGGATACTTGGTAAAGTCGGACTGCTGTCCTAACAAAACATTCACCATCTTCATGTCACGCAAACCATTCATGTTGATCATAACAAATTTTTATCCAGCACATATTTTATCGCTTCATACCTTTGCTTCAGTGTAGTTGCGTGAGCAAATGATACAGAAGCAAATTTGGTAATGTTGTGCAGTAAAATACATTTCAACGGTCGCTTATGCTGTCAATGAACAGTCTCCAATCTTTGAGTTCGTACTGTGACACCCAAAGCTTGCGCAGAAGCTGAACAATATATTTAAAATACACCAAATCCTTCTCTCCAAAGAAAATAATGGAGATACCCTTGATGTCTGTTGCGGTAAAATGTCATGCGAGCACTGGTAGAGAGGACGTTATTTTATCTTCAATCTGAATGCTAACATCTCGGCAGAGAACTTTGACAAACTGAGATCGCGAACAGAATAATTTTTGGGAAGCATCATCGTTAATTACTACTCTTTCTCCATTTTCTTGATCACTAGCGGAATCTTCATCATTAATGTCAAAAAAGTCTCCAAAAATGGAACTGTAAGTTTATCACAGTGAGCTGCAGGACGACGCACTCATCTAGGATCAGGATATTTTAGGCTAACTGTGTTTTTTTTTTTCTGCTGATTCCAGTCACATCACTTTGTCGGCTCCCTCCAAACCATAGAAATCTCAAACTGCAGACAATTGTTCTGGTCTTTGGTTCATTGAGGCAGATACTTGGTGCATGTCTTGCATAACATGTGTAGCGCACAAGCTTTATCCTGATAACAAAGTTTAATACCAAAATATGCATAATAAGCACCTTTTACAAAACTTGTGAATGGTTTCCTATTATGAACATTGGTGTATTCGCCGCAGATATAGTAGAATATATCGGGCTTATTTTTGCTAGTATTCCAGACAAAATCATTTTATTTATATCTAAACTAGAAAATAGCCATGCATTGGCGCATGGAAACTCTTTAGAGTTCGTTAATTTCAAGAAATAAAGAAGTTTGTGTCATAGAAATTGAAAATGCCTGTACATGTAAACAAAAGATAAAAAATAACAAATTGCTTATTTTACAAAAATTACCCGATTAATCAATACCAATGTTATGTTTGTATTCAGCACATAAAACTGTCCTAACTCATTAAAAAAAAACTTTGATAATAAATGTGTTGTGGACCAATCTTATATAAGGATCAAGGTGAAGTATGGTTTCGCACCCTTGATCGGAGTGAACTAAAGTTCTGTTCGGTCCAAGGATCTTATCTCATTCTTCGGGAAAGAGATTGGTTTATTACCGGGCACATGTGGCTCCTCTAATGGTGAATATCGATGAATCCGATCACAGCAAAATTTGCATCCGTCCAGAGCGCCCGTTTTATAAGGAGTTGAGTTCCCCAGTATAAACTGACGTCATATCTAACTTTGCTGCAGGTAAATGACACTCACCTTTAATGTGATTATATGTGTCATTAATAGACTGGTTAATATCGGCGACACACTCTAGTGACGTGACAGCTTCAGCAGAGGACTGAAAGCGATCAAAGTACGTCGGTCTTCTCGACAGATTCGTATTCTAACCGATCGACGTGGAGACAAGTGG
The DNA here is from genome assembly GCA_963556195.1 of Sepiola atlantica. Taxonomy (NCBI): domain Eukaryota; kingdom Metazoa; phylum Mollusca; class Cephalopoda; order Sepiida; family Sepiolidae; genus Sepiola; species Sepiola atlantica. The sequence goes on along the minus strand of OY744537.1, from coordinate 73,797,223 downwards.
AGCGATTGGGACTTCTTCAACCGCCTGTGTCTATCAATGTCGCGCTACACCGGCCACCATCGTAAGTCGACTTGGCTCTACCAGCATTTCTCCACCCCCATAATTCGAGTGAACGCTTCGAGACTGCCCTCGGCCTGTCAAGCTAGCAGAATATCTGATCAAACCTCCCGATGTTTCGGACATATCCACAAAGGCTTTTATTCTTTTTTCTATCTTGATCGGGTGTTAATAATTTTCCCACTTTGTCGTCTTTTTGATGCTGTGTCTGAATTTGATTTTTGTGATTGATTCGTGTTTCTATTATTGGATTCAACGTGGTGTATTATGGTGGAATGTGTATTCGCACCGAGTGAATGCTTGAATTGGTTTGTTTCTCTTTATTAGAAGTCGCCATTTTCTTTTACTGCATCGGCAATCTTGCGTAATTATTAAGCATGATCTTCGTGTATTTAGTGTTTTTAATGCTTTAATCTTTTCGTTTTCCAATTATTATTGAATAGTATGCGTACTTTTTCAAATGGCTTTTAAGTTCATGTGATTTTTATTGTTGCTTCAATCGATTACAATTGATTTCTTTTTTGGTGTGTTTACTTTTTGGTAAGACATTACATCGATGCTTAAGAGTCGATTTTAAACTCATGTTTGAAGCGTTTATTTTTTATATCCATGATTCATGTATTCGTTTTACTTCTGTTTTCATATATATATATATATATATATATATATATATATATATATATATATATATATATATATATATATATATATATATATATATATATATAAACTTATCCAGCCCAAGTACGCATTTTCATTGTTTTCTTTCATCGTTTGAGTTTGCGTTTACTTTATGATTATTTCCTCGTCCATTTGATGTGCGCATTTTTATTAAAATGTCCCCTTCAACACAGTTACTGTAAAACGTATGAACACCGGCAAATTAGGTTATTTTATGAGAATTTCGACATAACTGTACTTATTTACCAAGGAAGTAACGCACATAAAAAATAAATTAGCAGCGTAATTCAATGCAAATAAATTATATACATTTTATTTACAATGAGAACGTGCGTCTGCGTGCGTTCACTGCACAGGCCGTGATCTTTCGTTCGTTGTGCTGGTCTGAGGTCGATGCTCGATTCCAACAGAGGTCATAGGGTCAATTGGGTGGTCTCGTTCAGAATGACCCCCTCCAGACAAAACCACAACTCAAGTTTAAAACAAGTAATACAAATGTTTTATTTTGAAAGATGTAACAATCATCCGCGTTTTCTTCTACTGAACAGCACACTTGCAAATCAAGACAAAAATATCGTCCAACCGAACACAATCCATTAGCTTAGGGTCGATCTCTCTCCTAGAAGCACACAAACCCAAATGACCCTCTTTGCCCATTTACTAGAATATATATATATATATATATATATATATATATATATATATATATATATATTTATATATCTCTCCAGTTGTGGGTTTGTCTGGAGGGGGTCCTTGTGTCGCACCACTGAACGAGACCACCCAATTGACCCTATGACCTCTGTTGGAATCGAGCATCGACCTCAGACCAGCACAACGAACGGAAGATCACGGCCTGTGCAGTGAACGCACGCAGACGCACGTTCTCATTGTAAATAAAATGTATATAATTTATTTGCATTTGCATATATATATATATATATATATATATATATATATATATAAATATATATATATATATATATATATATATATATATATATATATATAAGCCCCCTATACTAAAGGCTGGGCACTCTGAGTAAGTTTAATAACAAGCAGTACAAATAGGTTCATGCAAGATCCAAACACAGTTTGTTGATCACTTTCAACTGCTCGTGTAAAATACCCGCCGACTCGGTATTTACAAAGTTAAATTCCTCCTTAATTATTAGCTAATTCGTTGTGGCCGACGGGGGAACGCTCTTGACTACAAATCAGTGGCGATTTGTGATCGGAGTTCGAGCCCGCTGACCGTAGAGAATTAACTTCCTGCACTGAAGATTGCGTTAGCATGAAACATCGATGTCTGTGGGTAATATATATATATATATATATATATATATATATATATATATATATATATATATATATATATATATATATATATATATATATATAACTAGGTTCGCGCCTTCCGACCGACTGAAATTGTTACTTTCCTGCACTGATGAGAGCAATAAGCTTAGAACGCTAGCGTCTGTAAGTATTAATAATTTAATATTTATTTATAAATATTAAATTAAACTCCTTTAAGAAATTACAGTTGAGCACTCTCGGGGATATTAAAAATAGACTGTCAAAAAGCTCTAATACAAAGTTCCGAATACGTTCGTCGAACACTCTCAATCTGTGCCCGCTTCTAGGTACATATAGATCTTAATTTCTCTTAATTACGTGACAGTTTCCGTTGGTCAAGTGAATATAGTGACTGCTTGCAGATTCTAGGCTTACTCTGTGAATCGACCGTCTGAAATTGTTACTTTCCTGCACTGATGAGAGCAATAAGCTTGAAACGCTTGCGTCTGTAGGTATTTATAATTTAATATTTATTTATGAATATTATATATGTCTCTCTCTCTCTATATATATATATATATAGAGAGAGATAGATAGAGAGTTATTGGTATCCTTTGTGGTAGATCACCCACCGTTCACTTGAAAATCATCAGCTAGTTTTATCTATGGACATAAGAAATCTACTGCCGAGAGGGTCTCGTATTCCATTAATTTTTCGGATACTTTAAATGGTTTTATCTCTCAGCATGAATCCCCCGTTTAAAGAGACATTAACTTTTCCAAGTGGAGAAAGCAAATTCTGGGTGGTGAAACCTTAAATCAGACATATTTCCCATTTTTTGAGTAGTTTATCTTCTCTTAGTTAAATATCCCTCTCACAACAAGCCTGCTGTCGGCGTGCATAGCAACAATGCAGCCCACTAAACACGCAGCATTTCACATGTTTACAACAAAACATCAGAAGGTACAGAGGATTTAAAAGTTCGTATAATGATAGCGCCCAGAAACTCAGCAAGCGTCCTGCTGATGTGTGAGTATGAACAGTTAAGCTGGTGGGCATTTATCTCCCACGAGTTGTTTTAAGTAGTGCTTATTTGGCGTGAGGAGTGAGTATGTTGTTCAGACTGCTATGTTGTTGCGATGATTGATACTGGATGATATTTAGTGTATCTTTTTCGTTTTGTAGTGTAAGCATCAGCGCTCAGCGGCTTAGCGCGAAATATTTAACGGATATTTTTTGTGCTTTTAATTGAGATAAGTTTGACTTTTTCTAGTTATTTTATTTGAATTTGGAGCCGACTTTTGTACAAAATATGCAACAACTTTTTATTTATATATTTCTAGTATTCGTACATTAATATTCAGAATTCTTTTGTATCTTGTTTACGAGGCTTCTTTAATTTATGGCTTTAACGTTTTTATTGATTGTTACTATTTGCCTGTTTTGTATTTTTTCTGAACTTAATATTTTGGATCGAATTATTGATTGTTTGGCTCTCTGTTCTGCATAAACTGCTTTGCCGAGTATACATTCGGATTGACGCAGTAGATATTTAGAAGAATTCGAATTTTTGATCCCTCATATGTCATTTACTGCACGGTCCGTCAATTCGGTTTTAAATGTGTAACAAGATCATCAAATATTTGTTTGGCGGTAAAAATTATATATCAATAGTTAACATTAATGTAATACATGGCTTAAATATTTTTGTATTTTACTGAATTAATATATATATATATATATATATATATATATATATATATATATGGATGTATAAAAAATCTAAGAAATATATAAATTTTTATATATTATTTATTTTATTTCTAATTTATTGACGTATAGGAATACAAAATGTCTTTTAAAACAGAATTTTCGACTGTTTCCTGCACACTTCTTCAGTGTAATACTATATATATATATATATATATATATATATATATATATATATATATATATATATATATATATATATATAATGTATGTAGAGGAAGTAGGAGAGACTGAGGGAAAATGGAGACTATATATTAGCTTATAGAAAAAGGTTTATTTTATTCATGGCATTGCGATTACAAACAAATCCCATGTCTAACGCTTTCTTTTTCCCTTTTAAATTGGTTTATTTTCGTAATCGTAGACGAATACAACTGTACTCTAGATTACCCAAATCTGTTAAAACGCGTTTTTTTTTGCGAAACTGGTGCCGACTGTTACAGACTCTCCAATTTCCACGTCTGTCATTTGAACAGATTTTTTTCGCTTTAACATTCTTTATTAAAAGGCAAGCGAAAACAAGCAGAACGTTGTTAACCCATGGCCGGTAATAGCAGAAAAAAATCATTTGTAATTAATATTTTGTTGATTGATTTTATCCAAATAATACCATAATGGATATATGGTGTCTGCCTGTCTCTAATCAACATATGAAATTCATATTTAAGCGTTATTTTGTTTGTCTCTTTGTCATTTATTATTATAGTAAAGCTGAGTTAATCAACGTTTGCTTCTCTGATGCCTTTTTTCTCTCTATTTTAATTTCACAAAATACCTGCTAAAATATACCTTAGTTTTGAGATTCAGTTATATTTGAACAAAAATACGTTTTAATTATTTCAACGCCTGTAACCGTTACACAACACCACTGCTCGTGCCTTAAACCACTCATCTATTGCCCGTGCCTGTAACCACTACACTACACCACTGTATGCGCCAATAATATATTGTACTGTACTACTGATATAACGCAATTGCCCACGCCTGTAATCACTACATCACACCACTGTATGCGCCAGTACTGTACTGTACTACTGCCATAACGCAATTGTACACGCCTGCAATAGCTACATCACACTACTGTCCGCGCCTGTAACCACTACACTACACCACACCACTGTATGCGCCTGTACTGTACTGTACTACGCACATAACGCAATTGTCCACGCCTGTAATCACTACACCACACTACTGCCCGCGCCTGCTACCATTACACTACACCACGCCACTGTATACGCCGGTACTGTACTGTACTGTACTACTGACATAACACAATTGCCCACGCCGGTAATCACTACTGCCCGCGTCTGTAACCACTACACTACATCACCGTATGCGCCTGTACTATACTGTACGGTACTGTACTACTGACATAACGCAATTGCCCACGCCTGTAATCACTGCACAGCACTACTGCCGCGCCTGTAATCACTGCACAGCACTACTGCCGCGCCTGTAACCACTACACTACATCACTTCCTTGGGTTTATACTCTCAATCCATATTAGATAAAGACACAAGTGAATCATCTGGACGCTATAAATGTAAATAGTGTTCAGTCTACAATTACGGCATATTGCTGTCGTCATGAACCATTTAATGACTGGATACAAAAACATTCAGAATGATCGCCTATATTTTCTTTTCTATCATCCTCTAATGGCGGTCGTTCGGAGGGACGAACCGCATTGGAGGTGGGGCTGGGTGGTCAGGGCGTCCGAACTGCTCGGTGGGAGACCTGAATTGCGGACAAAGCTACAAATTGTACTCAGTGTTTTTCCATTTTTCGCTGACGGTAACTTATAATTTCACGATCAATTCAATACTGATTACTGTTTTTAAGGTTTAACTAGATTCTTCGCGTAACATTACTCGTGGAGTCCTCTCATATTCTGCAAGTGAAAGAAAAAAAAAATGAGAAAATTGTTGTTGATCTGTTTACTTGTACAAACTAGTAAACATACCCGCTCTCCGAACGCAAATATTATATATTACATTTATTTATGTTCCATTTTAATGAATTTCTTTTTAAAGCAATTATGCACTGAACTTTTATTTTGTTGATGTCGAATTTTTGGAACATTTGTACTTAATAATGATTATGTCATAAATTTTGTATCCTTTAAAGTTGTTATATATATATATATATATATATATATATATATATATATATATATATATATATATATATATATATATATATATATATGTATATATATATGCGTATATACATGTCTGCATATGTATGTGTATATATATATATATATATGTATATATATATATATGCGTATATACATGTCTGCATATGTATGTGTATATATATATATATATATATATATATATATATATGCGTATATAAATGTCTGCATATGTATGTGTGTATATATATATATATATATATATATATATATGTATATATATATATGTGTGTGTAGATATATATGTATGTATATCAGAAGGATATAGTTAGTTATTCAGTCTCGTGAGAGAGAATCTAGTTTGAGCTGAATTCGAAAATTGAAATCAGTCTGATTTTATTCTTGCTTTTCAGGCACTGAAACTAGATTAGATAAGATGATGTTTATTGGTAAAGTGTTTTCAATCACCTGTTAAAGTGTGACACTGTTTTATTTGTTAATTAGAGCCTAGAGTCTAGATTCTAGGCTTTTGCAGCATTCGCCCCCATTGTTTACTTAACTGTTCGCATATAATGAACAGACCCAGATACTATGATACCGAACTCCCCTTTCGTGTCAATTTTAAATTATGTCTTTATAGATCAATAAACTAGCTGCACACACACACACACACACACACACACACACACACACATATACATATAAATTCACTATTTCTTATCTATACATATCTATATATAAAGTTATATATATATATATATATATATATATATATATATATATATATATATATATATATATATATATATATATATATATATATATTAATATATATATATTGTTGTGAAGTAGTCCCACGGTAAAAAGAAGAAGTCAAGTTGAGGTTGGGTTAAGATAACAAGTGTATTAATATAAAAGGTACAAAGGTAAGGAAACTGACTGGCACTCGGCTAGACAGTTACAATACTGTTCTTTTTCTCCCTGGTGATTGTCTACTCGCACTATTTCTAGTGAGAACTGGTGTAGTTTCTCTTCTGTTAGAACGGCCGGTGTAACATATATATATATATATATTTAACCTCTTTGTAATATAGCAGGAAAAATCCCAGCAGAGTGCTCGATTAATTAAGAATTAAAGTTAAAAATTAAGAGCGTAATATTTATTCATTTTGGTGCAGAAAAATTAGTACAACATTCGTACCGTCGGTTTCTCACGGGAATTATATAGAAACATTATTTTTATTTATTTTATTATTTTTTACTTTCTTTATTTTATTTTTATATGTATTATTATTATTATTATTATTATTATTATTATTATTATTATTATTATTATTATTATTATTATTATTATTATTATTATTTTTTTGTATATTTTTATATCTCTTTAAATCTCCTCCGGTTTAAATCTCAACTGTTACTTTTCACCCCTCCCCTTTTTAAAACCTACCTTACACTAAATTAAAACAAATATACACAGCACTCTAAGCAAATAACGCGCCCCAACGAGAGTGACACGTGACTTCATATTTCCGAAACAGATGACAACAGAAGCTGAAGAGAGCCGGATGGCTAAGTCTTTCCGTGCTTGAAACCGACGGTACGAATGTTGTACTAATTTTTCTGCACCCCCCCCACACATATATATATATATATATATATATATATATATATATATATATATATATATATATATATATATAAAATAATGATAATAATAATTCAGGTAAAACATCCACAGGGTAGTAATCCAAAGAATTTCAACCGGGTTTATAAAAGTGCTCAATATCAAATAGAGCTTTTATATATGATTCTTTTTATTCACACAGACATGTACAACATCTGAGTGGAGCGGGAGCAACTCTATTTGGGACTAAAGAGCGGTGGTTTTATCGCTCCTCGCTCCAAAATTATTTGTTTTTTTTTCTTTTAAACATTAGTTTTTTATTCAGCAATAAAAAAGAAAAAGAAAAAATAGCTCAGAGTTTACTCAAGTTATTTAAAAAAATTATATCTGGTAAATGTATATGAGATAGGGAGAGAGAGAGAGAGAGGGAGAGGGAGGGATAGACAGGGAGAAAGAAGGAGAACATTTGAAGTTCTCAGATTTTTACATCTATGTGTTAAATTCTTGATGGGACAGTTTTCTTAAGGCAGAAGACAGACAATTTGGCACTAAATGTCTTTAAATGCGCCAGTGAGTCTATAGATGTCTTTGAAGTTATTTTCTCATAGATTTCAACTTTTTTTGTATTTATGACAACGATGCTTATTGTGATTGAATAAATAAGCCAATTTTTCTTTTAATTCGTGTTTGTAAATAAAGAATTTTAGGTTCAATTATACTATAGGGGCCGTTGGATTTTCTCGCCCATTTCGCTCGGTATTCACCCAAATGTTCGATAAAATCGATTTTTGGGGTGAAATGGTACATTTTGTCCTGACAAAAAATTATAATTTATTTTTTAGCATATATCAAATTGAACTTTTATGCCTCATTTTAACCCGTCGGCTCCTTTTTGAAAATGGGGAGCGTGAGAAAAGCCAGCTCGAATTTTGAGCGTTGGAGCAGGAGCGGGAGCAGCTCCAAAAGTAGTGGAGCGCGCAACGCCCTGTATATATATATATATATATATATATATATATATATATATATATATATATATATATATATATATATATATAGCGGGAGCGTAGAAATACCTGGTATAGTACCCAGGCGTGATGCTACTCTACTCGGCGAGATGGACCCGTAGATTTAGTTAGATCATCCGTCTAGGAGACGGAAACTCCGATATAAAACCTGCGCTCTACATCGTCTCTCGGTTGACTTGCTTCGGCTTGTAACTGAAACCAGACTTTGTAGAAGTGCAAACGCAGAGCATGGCCATCTACATATACAGATATCCATACAAGACTCACGGCGATGAAGACTTGTAATAATAAATCGAGCCTGCTAAACAATATGCGTGACCACAATCGGACATTGGAATCTTTGTAGGTTTATGTGTTGCCTTCTGTAAAGAAGTGGCAATCATCTATCTATCTATCTATCTATCTATCTATCTATCTATCTATCTATCTATCTATCTATCTATCTATCTATCTATCTATGTGTGTTCCTATTATTCCAAGCTTTTTTTATGGAAATCGCTCCAGACAAGGCATGAAGCCACTTGGTATAAGGAGCTAAAAATACTACTTCAAGGTTAAAAACTAGCCAACGATAAGTGTTAGATTGATAGATTCCGACTCAGAAAACACCCCCTGTCAGAAACATCGCTCATGGAATGTGAGGACTAAAGGACAAAATAAGGGAAGCGAAGCGAGAGTTACGAGCCTGCCGAAAGTAAACCCAATATCCACTTTCTACTCTCATTTTATTTATAGATGTGTGTATGTATTTAAAAATCATATTTAATTTCAATTTCATTTAGTTTCTGCCTTAATTCCTTAACTTTTTCCTGTTTTATTCTATTAGAAATATGTATATAGAAAAGTGTGAGTCTCTATATACCTATTTATGTGTATGCGTTATGTATGTGTGGTCTTTAGTGGATGTGTGTATATATGAATATGTGTGTGTATTTATGTGCATATATATGTATATATCTGTATGTATATATATATATATTTGTATGTATATATAGAGTATATATGTATATGTGTGACTCTCCATGTCTACATGTATGGAATTCAATCTATGTGTCTGCGTGTACGTTAGATTCCATTAGGTGAATCGCTTATCTCCCTTTAATAATTATTTCAATTTTATTAATAAGTTTTACTTGATTTGAATTACTTCCCTTTCTTAATTTTCCATGATAATTTGAAATATGCTTCTTAAAAATTGACGTTTGTTCGAATACTTATCGACAGTTAAATGCTGACTTGTTTTGAGAGCATTTAAGCAATCTTTAACCCGGAATTTACAATTTCCTGGATATTCTAAATTGAGACCTTCTCTGGTTTGATATTTTTCACATTGATATGATAATAATATTTTGATCTAAGACTTTTTATCTTTAAATAAAGTTCTCCAGTAATATTGACATCTACCCGCTTAATATTTGTGTTTTTTTATGTACTCCTATGGACGATTTTTAATCTATGAATAAGTTGCTTTTTGTTGTTTGTTTTCTTCTAATTGCTTTCTGATAATTTTCTTTATTATTTATTTGTCTTTATATATATAAAATAATTGTTTTGTATTCTATATCAAAGCGCTTTTGATTTATATACATATATATATATATATATATATATATATATATATATATATGTATTTGTGTATAAGTGTGTGTAATGTTTTTTATATATATATATGTGTTTTTATTAAATTTGATATATAGAATATTTTCTAAAATTTTGTTTATTACCCTTTAATTATTTTAAATTAAATTTTTGTTCTTATTTTTTTCTTATTAATGTTATTTCCTTATTATTATTTTTTCTAATTATTATTTTTTATTATTGTTCATTTATTTTATTTTTCTATTTCTCTTAATTTTACATGAATATATTTTTTTCTATTTTGTATTTTTCTCAACTTTGAATTTTGAATTTTTTATTCCGTGGTATTATTCCATATAGGTTTATTTTTCTTATATTTTCCTATTATGGTACATTTTTTTCTTATAATTATAATTATATTTTCAAGTTGTATTTTTATTTCTCTGTATATATTCTATATTCTCTATTATAGATTTTTCATCTTCTAATTATTTTAATTTTTTCATTAGTTTAACCTCTACTCTATCTTGTTTTTTTTTTAAATATAATTTTATTTTGATTAATTAATTAATTAATTTATTCTTTTATCGATTCTTAGATATATTCTCATGTATTTATTATTATTTTTTTATCATACTTTATTATATTTTATTATTTTTTTTATTCGATATAATTATTATCAATTATCATTTTTATCCTTTTATTTCTTAATGTTATTTTATTATTTTTCATATTTTATTTTTCTTAATTACATTTTTTCATCATCATCATCATCATCATCATCATCATCATCATCATCATCATCATCATCATCATCATCATGATGATGATGATGATGATTATGATGATGATGATGATGATGTGCTCACTAGGAGTTATCACACTAGTTATCGTCAGCGATTGCTCACCGACAACAACCAGTGGTGTTCCCTGGAATCTGAGTGATAACAAGTCTCCCCAGATTTCCAGTACTCTTCACCTCTTTCCGATAATCACCGCAAATGACCTTGCGGTATTGAAACAGCCATTGATTTCTCGCTGGTAACGACTATTGGTCTCCTCTGGGATTTGGGTGGCAATAAGCCTCCCCAAGGTCCCAGTACTCCCCGCACTCTTCCAGTGGAGGTCTGGTTAATGCTCTCCTTCCTCGGTCCCCTTCCTCCTTGACCCTTCACAATATTGTGTGTGGTATCAGACGAGGCTGGTGCCATCACTTTTCTTTTTTCTTGGTGGGGGGGGGGTAGTTTATGAGATTTCCTTGGTTCGTATGCTGGTGTTCTTTCTGTGGTTTTGTTTTATTCCTATTGTAATATCCATGTGATTGGTTACCGTTCGTTGCTTATGCGGGGTGGTTTCCGTATCCGAGGAGTTTCCGTAAGATTGCAGCTGTTTTCATCATTGTCGTATTTTGTATTGTCTCAGTGATCCCTTTAATTCTAATTTCCCCAAGTCTTTCCCCCATTTTTGGGATGGTTCCTAGTGCTCCTACGATTATCAGTATTGTATTGATATTTTTCATGCTCTATTTCCCTTTCAGTTCTCTGGCAAGTTCCGTATATTTGCTTCGTTTTTCCGTCTCCTTGATCTTCACTCTGTGGTCTGCTGAAACGGCAAAATCTACAACTTGGCAAGATTTTGTTCTTCTTGTTGACTATTATGACACCCGGCCTCCTTGCTTGTATGAGTTTATCTGCTTGCACCTCCACGTGCCAGAAGATTTTGTGATTTTACTTTTTCAGTCGTGTCTGTTATTGTGTTCTTTTTGAGCTAGTCGCTTACATTCACTTATTATATGATTTACTGTTTCGTCTCTTTGTCCACACAATCTGCAATTACTGTTTCCTGGGTTTTATCTATTTTAGCTTTAATGTGATAAGTCCTAATCGCATTGTTCCGTGCAACTGTCAGTAGATATTTTGTTTCTCTGTTTAGGTGCCCTTTTCTTAGCCATCCCCAGGAATGTTGGTTGGTTTCTTCTCTGGTCATTCTTATGAAACGCCGATGTAGCTGTTTTTCTTTCCACTTTTCTTTTCTTGTATTTTGTTTCTGGTTTCAGTGCTTTCCGAGGTGTCTCTTGTTGCGGTTATCAGCTTTTCTGTGTTCTGAGTTGTGTATTTCTCTAGCTCATTTTTGTGTGTTTTCCACACAGTCTTCTATACTTACCAGTCCTCTTCCCCTTCGTTTTTTTCACGTAGAGTTTTGTCTGTATCCTTTTTTTTGTTGGTGTAGTGCGTTGTGCATGGTAATTAATTTTTTAGTCTTCTGGTTAAGGTGCCTGAGTACTTTTTTAGTCCAGCCTATGAATAGTCTAGAGTATCTTATTAGTGATACTGCCCAGGTGTTTATTCCTTTTACTAGGTTTCTGCTATATAATTTTGTTTCTAAGAGTTTCCTTGTTCTTCTCAGGTATTCTTTTCCAATCTTCTCTTTAATTTCTGTAGATTCGATGGTGTCTGCTTCCAGAACTCCCAAATATTTATAGCTAGACCTAGTGGCCTCATCTCCTATTAATTGGGTAGTTCCATGCCGCCTATTGTCTCCAGTTTTCCCCTTTTCATTTCTAGCAGTGCACACTTTTCCATTCCAAATTCAATTTGAATGTCCTGGCTGAAGATTCTCGTCGTATTTATCAGCTGTTCCAGTTCCTTTACTTTTTGCAAATAGCTTCAGGTCGTCCACGTACATAAGGTGGTTTATTCGTTTTTCTTTGTCATCACATTTCCTAAGTATGTATTTGAGTGGCATCATGACAATGATAAACAGTAGTGATGATAGGATGTCTCCTTAAAAAAATTCCTCTCTGTATTCATATCTCAGTCAGGTGTTGTCCTTCAGCTGTCAGTTCTAATCTCGATGTTCCCATTGCTTTCTTGATAAGATTAATAATCTTGTCGGGTATTTTGTATATTTTTAGACATTCAATCATCTATGCCTGAGGGGTTCTGTGGTAGGCTTTCTTGTAGTCAATCCATGCCATTATTATGTTTTTTTTCCTGCTTTTTACCTCCTTCAGGACCTTTTGATCTATGTATAGGAGATAATACGTCCCTCTTTTCTCTTTTCGGCATCCTTTTTGTTCCTCGGGGATCAGTCCACGATTTTCCAGGGAGTGGTAGATTTGTTCTCTCATTTGTGCCGTTAGGATTTTCCACATTGTTGGTAAACAGGTTATCGATCTGTAGTTGCTTGGGATCGTTCCCTTTTTGGTCATCTACTCTGGTACGTCTGTTTTGTGGATACATCCTCTCAGTTTCTGCGCTAGTCCTTCATGTAGGGTCATGAATTTTTAAAATCAGTATGTATGTCTTCCATTGTGGTCCGGTGCTTTTCATTTGGCATTTTCCGTAGTGTTGTCTTAATCGTTTCTTCATTAATTTCTGTTTCTGTTCGTTTTCCAATTTTCTGTGGTTCATATTTCATGTTTTTCAGCCATTTGACATTTTTGTTGTTGTTTTGAGGCTTTTCCCATATCTTGCTCCAGAAGTGTTTTGTCTCTGTCGGGTCCGGTTGTTCTATCGTTGTTCGTTCTTTGTTTACGTTTTTTGTAAAACTGGCTTTAATTGTTTTCAAAGGTTCTATTATTATTATTATTATTATTATTATTATTATTATTATTATTATTATTATTATTATTATTATTATTATTATTATTATTATTATTATTATTTTCTTCCTGTTTTATTCTCTCTCTCTCTTTCTCTCTCTCTCTCTCTCTCTCTCTCTCTCTCTCTCTCTCTCTATATATATATATATATATATATATATATATATATACACTTCATTATTGCATTCAAATAACAATAGGATAAACCAATCCAAAACCATAATTTTCATTTGTTCTTTCAATTTCTTTATTTTTATATTTCGGCAAATATCTGTATTTATTCTTCATCTCACAAACCAATTTTTTTCTATATCTTACGCGCGTATCACAGCAAAGTCAAGAGAATAATATAGTCTTTAGTTTGCTGATCATCAGAGCAGTAGTTTATTTAATGATAATAGGAAAACATATTATTCAAAAGACTGGATAAAGGAAGATTGACTTTTTGACAAAAATAACGGCAAGCCAAAATACATGAAAAACTCACATGAAAAATGGTGACAAAAGTCCAGACCCCCCTAAAACCTTGCTCCCGAAATTTGAAACGAATCTTCAAACATTCATTTATAATTAAACCCAACCGAGCTGGCCTGAATCGACTTAAAGTGAAAAACAAAACCTCGATGGATAAATTTCCCACAAAAAACTTGAAAAAAAAACGTTGATAAATTATTATTAATCCTGAAGATAAATAATACCTGTTAAAATAATTTCAAATCCATATTAAAGCTTTATACGAAGGTACTATTAGTTTAGAATGCTATCTAATGTAAACAATAGGTTTGCAGAAACGTAGGCTATTCTTAAATGCGGACTTACTTGACCTAAAATTCCAGATAGATGAATAGTTCCATCATGGATATTATTTTCTAATTTTTCCAGCGAAAATTAAATTAAAAATTATAGTTGGTCGAATTTAATTTTATAGTATTTATTTTATATTTTTTCTCTATGGGTATTATATATGCCCTGAGGTTTATAATAAAACTTCATTGAGCTTTTGTGATACCTTTTCGGATATTATAAGGAGTATATACTTAAATATATATTTTTATAAGAACTCACAAATGTATATATATATATATATATATATATATATATATATATATATATATATATATATTTTCATTGAGCTTTTGTGATACCTTTTCGGATATTATAAGGAGTATATACTTAAATATATATTTTTATAAGAACTCACAAATGTATATATATATATATATATATATATATATATATATATATATATATATATATATATAAAATGCTTTATATATAATGCTTTATTCAATTAGCGTTTTTCTCAAAAGTTCTGTGCATCAAACCCTAATCGTGTAAATGACGCCATTTAAAAAAAAAAGTATGTCGACGCAATTGTCTTCATTGTCGTCCCATATACCGAGTTGAAAATTCGCTATTCTGTGAGGTTAACATGTACACGTCGTTATAATTAGCTAACCATTATTCTTCCTTCCTTAAATAATGATTTCCTTTAATGACAACTTCTTATAATGAATATTTGGTACATGTACGTTACGCCTGCGTTTTTGTTTCATATTTTCTCAGGGATCTTACTTAATTTCTCGATTCTTGGGATAACGAATAAAGGAAACATGAAACACTTTATCACATACTAGCCTTCTCTATCCGGCGTTGCCCGGGAGTGTAATAGAAGCAAGCCTATATAAAATAATACCAAACGTAACAATGTTTAATAATTATTTTAAATATGGGAAAAATCGTTATCTACTTTAATATTACTTTTACCCGACCGAAATATTACCAGAAAAAATCCGAATCGAAAGGAATTATATTCTTTCTAATAACATAGTCGGGGGAAACTAACGGGTGAAAATAAGGTAGCCCAGATCAAATAGCGATATGTCAGACTGACTGCTATTTAGATCTGAATTTGAAAATGTTCTCTTTATATGTATAAATTGATTTATTAGTATTCAATATTTCGACTTAGAATGCTCATCATCAGGACAAATGATATCTTATGGGCTGATCTGATCACTTGAAAGCGAAAATATTTTACTTAATTTTTCGAATATCGACGCAAATTAATACAATAACAACGAATAGTTCGCCGTTCTTTGATATGAACTTGTAAAAAGCGTAAAAATTATCTTCTCTTATTTCATTTGCCTTAAATAATGATGGAAACCATCATCTTATTATAACAGATTCTGTCTGTCTGTAAACGAATCTACGTCACATTGTTCAAAAGCACTACGTCATATTCTCAACGTGTAGGTAGGAATAGATACTTATATTTACCCTCTTACGTTATTTTTATCTGCTTAATCAAGCAGTTTTTCTCGCAAGTAAACGGACGATTTGGAAGGATTTTTGTGAGTTGTGTTGCGGGACTGACCGTCCGACCGACCCGTTGGTGGGTAGGTTGATCGAACAATCAGCCAAACAACTAAGAAAAGGTAGACACAGGCAAATAACGGCAAATGACAAAGAAGAAATGACAAACACAAGTGAACAGTTGAAAAGAATGGGTATTTATTTTACCATAAGAGATGGTAAATAACAATGGCTTTTGGTGATGACGTCTCTGGAATTAGGAGAGAGACTGGATAGCCGGGAGTGACGTCTCGGGTGGCAAGAGAGACTGGAAAGTCGGGAGTGACGTCTCTGGTAACAGGAAGAGAGACTGGACAGCCGGGAGTGACGTCTCTGGTAACAGGAGAGAGACTGGACAGCCGGGAGTGACGTCTCTGGTAACAGGAGAGAGACTGGACAGCCGGGAGTGACGTCTCTGGTAACAGGAGAGAGACTGGACAGCCGGGAGTGACGTCTCTGGTAACAGGAGAGAGACTGGACAGCCGGGAGTGACGTCTCTGGTAACAGGAGAGAGCGAAAACCTTGCTGTTGCTGGCTGGCAAAGAAAAGAAAGGAAATTCGCCGTAGTTGTCGGATTAGCCCTGATAAGGGCTGTTCAAATAAATATCGCAGTAGTTTGTAGCCCTGAGAAGGGCCGTTAAAAAAAACAATAAACTGGATCAGGAGAGTGCTGGTGTAGTGACTGGACTGCAGGAACTCTCAAGGGTCCAGGTTGATGTAAGCCAAAACTTAGACTGTAGTTCGAACTGCGGTGTGCAGGAATTCAGGACTGCAGGAACTCTCAAGGGTCCTGGCTGATGTAAGCAGGAACTTGCAGGAACTTAGACAGTAGTTCGGACTGCGGTGCGCAGGAACTCAGATTGTGGGAACAGGAGTTCGGACTGCGGTGTGCGCAGGAACTCAGACTGTGGGAACAGGAGTTCGGACTGCGGGGAATTCTGGGGTGAATCAGAATCATTATTTATCTACCTCCCACAAGGTAAAATGTGACACAAGGTCGGAAAGTGGGATTAGATAAGCCAGCGCTCGAGGGTTTGAGCAATCTAGCCATTTAAAAATTGCCTGGGCAGCCCCGTCGGCATTCCCCGGTAGGGGCGCCTCAGACAGTAAGCAATAAACTTACTCCTCCCCAAAGAGGGGAGGCGAAGCCTGGGAGGGTGCACCTCCTAGAACTGCACAGGACCGTTCACCCCCAATGGACCGGCGTAAATCCAGACCCAAAGGCCAGGACAATACCAGTTAATTAGGTGGGTTTAAAAACCCGGGTGAATCAGAATCATTATTTATCTACCTCCCACAAGGTAAAATGTGACACAAGGTCGGAAAGTGGGATTAGATAAGCCAGCGCTCGAGGGTTTGAGCAATCTAGCCATTTAAAAATTGCCTGGGCAGCCCCGTCGGCATTCCCCGGTAGGGCGCCTCAGACAGTAAGCAATAAACTTACTCCTCCCCAAAGAGGGGAGGCGAAGCCTGGGAGGGTGCACCTCCTAGAACTGCACAGGACCGTCTGACCCCCAATAGACCGGCGTAAATCCA
Source organism: Sepiola atlantica (assembly GCA_963556195.1). Classification (NCBI taxonomy): domain Eukaryota; kingdom Metazoa; phylum Mollusca; class Cephalopoda; order Sepiida; family Sepiolidae; genus Sepiola; species Sepiola atlantica. The sequence continues at coordinate 73,779,546 of OY744537.1, read as the reverse complement.
GACCCAAAGGCCAGGACAATACCAGTTCATTAGGTGGGTTTAAAAACCCGGGTGAATCAGAATCATTATTTATCTACCTCCCACAAGGTAAAATGTGACACAAGGTCGGAAAGTGGGATTAGATAAGCCAGCGCTCGAGGGTTTGAGCAATCTAGCCATTTAAAAATTGCCCGAGCAGCCCCGTCGGCATTCCCGGTAGGGCGCCTCAGACAGTAAGCAATAAACTTACTCCTCCCCAAAGAGGGGAGGCGAAGCCTGGGAGGGTGCACCTCCTAGAACTGCACAGGACCGTTCAACCCCCAATAGACCGGCGTAAATCCAGACCCAAAGGCCAGGACAATACCAGTTCATTAGGTGGGTTTAAAAACCCGGGTGAATCAGAATCATTATTTATCTACCTCCCACAAGGTAAAATGTGACACAAGGTCGGAAAGTGGGATTAGATAAGCCAGCGCTCGAGGGTTTGAGCAATCTAGCCATTTAAAAATTGCCCGAGCAGCCCCGTCGGCATTCCCGGTAGGGCGCCTCAGACAGTAAGCAATAAACTTACTCCTCCCCAAAGAGGGGAGGCGAAGCCTGGGAGGGTGCACCTCCTAGAAATGCACAGGACCGTTCAACCCCCAATGGACCGGCGTAAATCCAGACCCAAAGGCAAGGACAATACCAGTTCATTAGGTGGGTTTAAAAACCCGGGTGAATCAGAATCAGGGTATTTACTCCTCCCCAGGAGTTAGGCACAAGGCCAGATTTATCCTACTCCCACAAGTAAGATGTGACCACAGATTGGGTCGAGAAAGTGGGGTTAAAAGCCAGCGCTCGAGAGGTGAGCACTCTGGCCATTTAAAAATTGCCTGGGCAGCCCCGTCGGCATTCCCCGGTAGGGGCGCCTCAGACAGTAAGCAATAAACTTACTCCTCCCCAAAGAGGGGAGGCGAAGCCTGGGAGGGTGGACCTCCTAGAACTGCACAGGACAATCCCATAGACCGGCGTAAATCAAGCCCCGGAGGCCAAGACAATACCAGTCTATGGGGTGCAGTATCCATCGGAACAGATACTACACTTTGATCATTAGCCAAGAATCGTTATTTATCTACCTCCCACAAGGTAAAATGTGACACAAGGTCGGAAAGTGGGATTAGATAAGCCAGCGCTCGAGGGTGAGCAATTCTGACCATTTAAAAATTGCCTGGGCAGCCCCGTCGGCATTCCCCGGTAGGGGCGCCTCAGACAGTAAGCAATAAACTTACTCCTCCCCAAAGAGGGGAGGCGAAGCCTGGGAGGGTGGACCTCCTAGAACTGCACAGGACAATCCCATAGACCGGCGTAAATCAAGCCCCGGAGGCCAAGACAATACCAGTCTATGGGGTGCAGTATCCATCGGAACAGATACTACACTTTGATCATTAGCCAAGAATCAGCTTTTTGGGTAAAAAGTTACAGGCTTCATGTGGTTTGTGCATCGATACCTTTGATGGTCCTGAGAGAAAGATTAAATTTCGAGAAATAAATCTCGAAGAAATCTCTCGCCGTATAAGAAGGTTGACATGTACCTCCAATGTATTAGGGAGGTGTTCGGCCATGTTGGCGAGACGCTGGTGTATTCCATGAAGAAATATTAACGAAAATATTCGCCGGCCGATTTTTGCTGAATCATGTTTACAAAAATGGCGATTAAAAAATGGGTTTTTCCAATGTTCTAAATATAACAGGGAGCAGCCAGTACATTTCCATGGAAAAGGGTTTGGTGAAAACAGCTGCTGCTGCTGATGTCCAGATCGTGGCAAAACAGACAGTGAACTACTGCTGCTGCTAGTTTTTCCAAGATGGCGTGTTTTCCAAAAATAAACAAACGTCGCGGTGTTGTTGGACCGCGACAAGGCCCCTTCCCTGGATAATTGATCATTATCAATTAAAAATTAAAGGAAAACATTGTGGTGAAGAGTTGCAGAGGTATAATGAAATGTACCTGCAAGGATGGTCAAAAAAATGAAGATGCATGAGTGTTTACGCTGTGGTCGAACATTGACAGTGCAAGTGGATCTGCTCTGTTGAAAAATGTTGAGTGCGAGCGAATCTTGGTGACGTTGTTCATGTTAATTAGTCTGCGTTATGCGGAACTGATGAAACGAACGTTCAATTGTCAAGATCAGCGGTGCGTTGTGGTCAAAGACAAGTGTGTAAAAGTTCGGTATGTTGGTAAGGTCTGTGGTGCACATGAATTTGCACAGTTGGTTGAAGGTGATGAGTGAGCGCAAGTGGGTCTGCGCAGTTGTTGACGACTGAGCGCATGTGAGGTCTGCGTGGTTGTTGGTGGATGAGCGCATGTGGGGTCTGCGCGGTTGTTGGTGGATGAGCGCATGTGGGGTCTGCGCGGTGAGTTACGGTGATGAGTGAGCACAAGTGATTCTGTGCAGTTGGTGATGTTGCTCATGTTGAATAGTCCGTGTCGTGGAGCTGATGAACAAACATCTAGTTGTTGAGATTGGTGGTACACTATGGTCAAAAATCAAGTGCGCATATGCCTGCAAGTGAGTTAGCAGGTCCAAGTATAAGTGGGTCTGTACTGGTGTTGGTGCGCATCGTTCAAGTTGATGTATCGTTATCAATTAGAAATAAATATAAGTTTTATATTTTTCCGGGAACGTGACTTTTCTACCGGAACGGGTTTTTCTGGCTGGAATGGTCGGTCCTTCTGGTAGTGATGTTGTTCCTGTTTGGAGGGGTTGTGATTCGGTGGTTTCTGGGGCAGGTCGTGCAACAGTTGGTTTTGGGAAAAGTTGTTTCTCCGATAACGATGTCTCCAGAAAGGCTGGTTTCACCCGATCGATGGAAATAGTGTCCGTTCGATTTCCTCGAGTGATGGTGAGGTGTTTCTCGGAGCGCTGCAACACTTTGTATGGGCCTTGGTACGTTGGAGTCAGTGGTCTCTTTATCGCATCATTTCTGATGAAAATAAACTCACAGTCCTGTAGCTGATGTGGGACGTGAGTGGTCGTTGCTGACTGTCTGGGTGGTGTATAATTCAAGCGTGCCATTCTGTGGCGTAGTTCCTGAATGAAGGGAGTCGTAGCTGCGGAACATGGTGTGGTATGGTCGAAGTATTGACCGGGTAGTGAGAGTGCTGTACCAAAAACCAGCTCTGCCGAAGTGCAACCGAGGTCCTCCTTGAGTGAGTTGCGGATGGACAAAAGGACTAGGGGTAGCTCGTCCACCCAGCTGGTGGTGGCTTGTTTTGTTGCCAGAGAGGCCTTCATGGTTCTGTGGAATCTCTCGACAAGGCCGTTGGAGCAGGGATGATATGCGGTGGTCTTGATGTGCTTGACGCCGAGCAGCCGGGTAAACTCCTGGAATAGTGAAGATTGGAACTGTGAGCCGCGATCTGTAGTGATGATGTTGGGTACACCGAAAACCGCGATCCACTCACGCAGGACTGTTTTCGCGACCGTATTTGTTGAGGTATCCTTGATGGGTACTGCTAGCGGCCACCTGGAAAAACGGTCCACGATTGTGAGGAGGTATTGGAAATCCTGGCACATTGGTAAAGGTCCGACTATGTCGATGTGGACATGGGTGAAACGTGCGTCAGGATTGCTGAAAGTGCCGGGTGGAGATTTAGTGTGACGGTGCACCTTACACTTTTGGCACTCAAGGCAGGTTGAAACCCAATCACGGATGTCAGTGTTGATATTGGGCCAAATGAAACGATCGGTGATAAGTTTGACCGTTGCGCATTTACTTGGGTGTGACAATCCGTGTAGGTGCTTGAAGATTTGTTTCCTGAGTGCAGGAGGTATATATGGCCGGGGGTGGTCCAATTTCACGTCGCAGTATAACGTCTTACTGCTGAAAGGGGCTGGAAATTCCTTGAGTTGCAGTGACGTGTTGGCCAAAATGTCAGGAAGGGTCGAATCAGATTGTTGAGCTTCCGCTATCAGGTCCTGACTAAGTGGGTCCTCTTGCAAGGCGTTCACGTCGAATCGGGACAGGGCATCGGCGACGGTGTTATCTGTTCCTCTGACATACTGGATATCGGACGTGAATTGCGAGATGTAATCCAAGTGTCTGATTTCTCGAGCAGTATATTTGTCCGAGTTGTTGGACAGTGAACTTGTTAGAGGTTTGTGGTCGGTCAGTATTGTGAAATCCCGACCTTCCAGTAGGTGACGAAAATGCTTAAGGGACAGGTACATGGCCAAAAGTTCCTTGGAAAAGGTGCTGTATCTGGACTGTGCTGGTGACAGTTTAGCGGAGAAAAAGGCAATGGGCCGGCGTTGATCATGGAAATCTTGTTCCACCACGGCACCAACTCCAGTGTCCGAGGCATCCGTCGTCAAGTAGGTCCGAGTTCGGATGTCTTCGTCTAGATGGGCTAATTTGGTGAAATTAGCTAGAGAGTTCTTTGCTGTCTGGAAAACCTCCTCTTGGTAGCTCTCCAGGGAGATTGGTTTGTTTTTTCTCGTGATCAAACTTGTTAAAGGGGCGAGTAGGGTTGAGCACCCTGGGATGAACCTTCTGTAGAAATTTATCATACCCAAGAAACGTCGCAGTTGTTTGATGGACGTGGGTACGGGAAATTTCTGTATGGCGCTGATTTTTACTGGTAGTGGTGTGATACCATAGGCGTCCGTGTGGTGTCCGAGAAAATCCAGGTGTTGAGTGCCAAACTCGCATTTGTCAAGATTTACCCGGAGGCCGTAGTGGGCCAGACGTTGGAACACTTCATCCAGGTGTTGCTCATGGGTACTCGCATCCTGACTGGCCACTAAGATGTCGTCGATGTATGCATAGACGTATGGCAGGCCGCGCAGAACCTCATCCATCAACCTCTGAAATGTTTGAGCAGCGTTGCGTAGTCCGAAAGGCATTTTTAAGAATTCGTACAGTCCAAAGGGTGTTGTGACTGCAGTCTTTGGTATGTCTTCCGGAGCAACTGGGACCTGATAATATGCCTTTGTCAGGTCTATTTTGGAGAAAATGCGTGCCCCTTGTAGACCTGAGGCAAAATCGTGGATGTGTGGCACAGGGTACCGGTCAGGCACTGTAGATGCGTTAAGTTTCCGGTAGTCCACGCAGATCCTGAATTCCCCATCGGGCTTTGGTACCAGATGTAGTGGCGAGGCATACGGGCTGTCAGATGGACGTATGGTGTTATCCGCTAACATCTCCTGAAAAGCCTTCTTGGCGTATACCAATTTATGTGGAGGGAGTCGCCTGGGTCTGGAAAATGCTGGCTGGCCAGTGGTTTTGATGTGGTGCTGGGTTTGGTGTTGCCCTGCGTCAGTGGATTTTATAGACTTGGTAATGTCCTTGTACTGACGCAGGATCTCCATATAGCGTGGGTCGTGTTGAGTTGCGACGCTAATTCCAGTTGTGTTTAAGTTCGTTGGGATCCCTGTGACTCTGGCAGTTGTTACGTTGTCGGTCGAGGTTTTGGTTTTCATGTGGACACCCAAGTTGTAGTGTGCCAAGAAGTCGACACCGAGTAACGGTGTTTTTACATCGGCAACGGTGAATGTCCACTTGAGGTCGCGCCGCAGGTTTATGTTGAGTGTCAGCTCTTTGTTCCCATAGGTCTCAATTGTGGAACCGTTGGCTGCTCGAAGTTGGAGTGTGGAGGGAGTCAGGGTGGATCTGTTGCTGGGTGGGATCACGCTGATGGCCGCACCCGTATCGACCAGGAACTTAAGACTGTTGTTCCGGTCCCACACATAGAAAAGACGACTATGGGAACAAATACCGACTGGGCTGGTCGTCACTGCCTGCCGGCTTGTTAGTTTCCCTGGGCCTTGTGTTTGCAGGGAGCCTCACACTTACGAGCTTGGTCACCAAAGCGTTGGTGGTACCAACACTCGTCCTGGTTGGGTCTCCGGCCTCGGCTGGAGCTGCGGGTGCGAGTTTGACCGTGTCTATGTCGTGAAGGGCTTCGGTGGTATCTGCATGGTGACGGGCTTCGAGCGTGGTTGCACGTAGCTGGGCTCGGCTGCATCTGTTGTATTGATAACTTGAGGGATCGCAAGTCCTCGCGTAGCTGTGCCATCTCCTCCTCAAGGCGTCGTGAGTGGTCTCCAGTATAACTGTCGACTTGGTAGACTCTTTGGTTCGATTGGGAGTGTATCTTATCCGCTGAGTCGGCCAAAACGTCCAATGGTGCATCCGCTGGCATGGGGGCTAGGACCTGGGTCACGTTGAGGGGTAATCGGTCCATCCACAAACCCCTGAGGATAGGCTCTGCCATCGCGTTGTTTCCAAGACGACTCTTCATCAGACGTAGGAGCTGTGATGGGGTCCTGTCTCCCATAGAGACGTTGGCAAACAGGTCCCTGATGAGGTCCTCGTCCGAGCGTCCCGTACGTTTGAGGATGACTTCTTTGAGGCGGGTATATGGCAGGGTTGCCGGGGTGTTGAGGAGGATGTCCTCAACCTCTTCCACGATGGACGGTGGCAGAGCCTGTACAACAGAGGCATACTTGGTGTCTTGTCGAATGACTCGCCGAGCTGCAAAAATGGCTTCCAGTTGGATGAACCAACTCCTGGTGTTCACCATATTGTAGGGAGGCAGTTGTATCAGAGGAGCTGACACATTGATGTCTGGTTCGTCAGAGTGTTCTGCCATCCTCTCTGTCAACCGCTTGCCCGTGTCTGATCACGTCGGGGTCACCACTTGTTGCGGGACTGACCGTCCGACCGACCCGTTGGTGGGTAGGTTGATCGAACAATCAGCCAAACAACTAAGAAAAGGTAGACACAGGCAAATAACGGCAAATGACAAAGAAGAAATGACAAACACAAGTGAACAGTTGAAAAGAATGGGTATTTATTTTACCATAAGAGATGGTAAATAACAATGGCTTTTGGTGATGACGTCTCTGGAATTAGGAGAGAGACTGGATAGCCGGGAGTGACGTCTCGGGTGGCAAGAGAGACTGGAAAGTCGGGAGTGACGTCTCTGGTAACAGGAAGAGAGACTGGACAGCCGGGAGTGACGTCTCTGGTAACAGGAGAGAGACTGGACAGCCGGGAGTGACGTCTCTGGTAACAGGAGAGAGACTGGACAGCCGGGAGTGACGTCTCTGGTAACAGGAGAGAGACTGGACAGCCGGGAGTGACGTCTCTGGTAACAGGAGAGAGCGAAAACCTTGCTGTTGCTGGCTGGCAAAGAAAAGAAAGGAAATTCGCCGTAGTTGTCGGATTAGCCCTGATAAGGGCTGTTCAAATAAATATCGCAGTAGTTTGTAGCCCTGAGAAGGGCCGTTAAAAAAAACAATAAACTGGATCAGGAGAGTGCTGGTGTAGTGACTGGACTGCAGGAACTCTCAAGGGTCCAGGTTGATGTAAGCCAAAACTTAGACTGTAGTTCGAACTGCGGTGTGCAGGAATTCAGGACTGCAGGAACTCTCAAGGGTCCTGGCTGATGTAAGCAGCAACTTGCAGGAACTTAGACAGTAGTTCGGACTGCGGTGCGCAGGAACTCAGACTGTGGGAACAGGAGTTCGGACTGCGGGGAATTCTGGGGTGAATCAGAATCATTATTTATCTACCTCCCACAAGGTAAAATGTGACACAAGGTCGGAAAATGGGATTAGATAAGCCAGCGCTCGAGGGTTTGAGCAATCTAGCCATTTAAAAATTGCCCGAGCAGCCCCGTCGGCATTCCCGGTAGGGCGCCTCAGACAGTAAGCAATAAACTTACTCCTCCCCAAAGAGGGGAGGCGAAGCCTGGGAGGGTGCACCTCCTAGAACTGCACAGGACCGTTCACCCCCAATGGACCGGCGTAAATCCAGACCCAAAGGCCAGGACAATACCAGTTCATTAGGTGGGTTTAAAAACCCGGGTGAATCAGAATCATTATTTATCTACCTCCCACAAGGTAAAATGTGACACAAGGTCGGAAAGTGGGATTAGATAAGCCAGCGCTCGAGGGTTTGAGCAATCTGACCATTTAAAAATTGCCTGGGCAGCCCCGTCGGCATTCCCCGGTAGGGGCGCCTCAGACAGTAAGCAATAAACTTACTCCTCCCCAAAGAGGGGAGGCGAAGCCTGGGAGGGTGCACCTCCTAGAACTGCACAGGACCGTTCAACCCCCAATGGACCGGCGTAAATCCAGACCCAAAGGCCAGGACAATACCAGTTCATTAGGTGGGTTTAAAAACCCGGGTGAATCAGAAATATTTATTTATCTACCCCCTACAAGGTAAAATGTGACACAAGGTCGGAAAGTGGGATTAGATAAGCCAGCGCTCGAGGGTTTGAGCAATCTGACCATTTAAAAATTGCCTGGGCAGCCCCGTCGGCATTCCCCGGTAGGGGCGCCTCAGACAGTAAGCAATAAACTTACTCCTCCCCAAAGAGGGGAGGCGAAGCCTGGGAGGGTGCACCTCCTAGAACTGCACAGGACCGTTCAACCCCCAATGGACCGGCGTAAATCCAGACCCAAAGGCCAGGACAATACCAGTTCATTAGGTGGGTTTAAAAACCCGGGTGAATCAGAATCATTATTTATCTACCTCCCACAAGGTAAAATGTGACACAAGGTCGGAAAGTGGGATTAGATAAGCCAGCGCTCGAGGGTTTGAGCAATCTAGCCATTTAAAAATTGCCCGAGCAGCCCCGTCGGCATTCCCGGTAGGGCGCCTCAGACAGTAAGCAATAAACTTACTCCTCCCCAAAGAGGGGAGGCGAAGCCTGGGAGGGTGCACCTCCTAGAACTGCACAGGACCGTTCAACCCCCAATGGACCGGCGTAAATCCAGACCCAAAGGCCAGGACAATACCAGTCCATTAGGTGGGTTTAAAAACCCGGGTGAATCAGAATCATTATTTATCTACCTCCCACAAGGTAAAATGTGACACAAGGTCGGAAAGTGGGATTAGATAAGCCAGCGCTCGAGGGTTTGAGCAATCTAGCCATTTAAAAATTGCCTGGGCAGCCCCGTCGGCATTCCCCGGTAGGGGCGCCTCAGACAGTAAGCAATAAACTTACTCCTCCCCAAAGAGGGGAGGCGAAGCCTGGGAGGGTGCACCTCCTAGAACTGCACAGGACCGTTCAACCCCCAATAGACCGGCGTAAATCCAGACCCAAAGGCCAGGACAATACCAGTTCATTAGGTGGGTTTAAAAACCCGGGTGAATCAGAATCATTATTTATCTACCTCCCACAAGGTAAAATGTGACACAAGGTCGGAAAGTGGGATTAGATAAGCCAGCGCTCGAGGGTTTGAGCAATCTAGCCATTTAAAAATTGCCCGAGCAGCCCCGTCGGCATTCCCGGTAGGGCGCCTCAGACAGTAAGCAATAAACTTACTCCTCCCCAAAGAGGGGAGGCGAAGCCTGGGAGGGTGCACCTCCTAGAACTGCACAGGACCGTTCAACCCCCAATGGACCGGCGTAAATCCAGACCCAAAGGCAAGGACAATACCAGTTCATTAGGTGGGTTTAAAAACCCGGGTGAATCAGAATCATTATTTATCTACCTCCCACAAGGTAAAATGTGACACAAGGTCGGAAAGTGGGATTAGATAAGCCAGCGCTCGAGGGTTTGAGCAATCTAGCCATTTAAAAATTGCCCGAGCAGCCCCGTCGGCATTCCCGGTAGGGCGCCTCAGACAGTAAGCAATAAACTTACTCCTCCCCAAAGAGGGGAGGCGAAGCCTGGGAGGGTGCACCTCCTAGAACTGCACAGGACCGTTCAACCCCCAATAGACCGGCGTAAATCCAGACCCAAAGGCCAGGACAATACCAGTTCATTAGGTGGGTTTAAAAACCCGGGTGAATCAGAATCATTATTTATCTACCTCCCACAAGGTAAAATGTGACACAAGGTCGGAAAGTGGGATTAGATAAGCCAGCGCTCGAGGGTTTGAGCAATCTAGCCATTTAAAAATTGCCCGAGCAGCCCCGTCGGCATTCCCGGTAGGACGCCTCAGACAGTAAGCAATAAACTTACTCCTCCCCAAAGAGGGGAGGCGAAGCCTGGGAGGGTGCACCTCCTAGAACTGCACAGGACCGTTCAACCCCCAATGGACCGGCGTAAATCCAGACCCAAAGGCAAGGACAATACCAGTTCATTAGGTGGGTTTAAAAACCCGGGTGAATCAGAATCAGGGTATTTACTCCTCCCCAGGAGTTAGGCACAAGGCCAGATTTATCCTACTCCCACAAGTAAGATGTGACCACAGATTGGGTCGAGAAAGTGGGGTTAAAAGCCAGCGCTCGAGAGGTGAGCACTCTGGCCATTTAAAAATTGCCTGGGCAGCCCCGTCGGCATTCCCCGGTAGGGGCGCCTCAGACAGTAAGCAATAAACTTACTCCTCCCCAAAGAGGGGAGGCGAAGCCTGGGAGGGTGGACCTCCTAGAACTGCACAGGACAATCCCATAGACCGGCGTAAATCAAGCCCCGGAGGCCAAGACAATACCAGTCTATGGGGTGCAGTATCCATCGGAACAGATACTACACTTTGATCATTAGCCAAGAATCAGCTTTTTGGGTAAAAAGTTACAGGCTTCATGTGGTTTGTGCATCGATACCTTTGATGGTCCTGAGAGAAAGATTAAATTTCGAGAAATAAATCTCGAAGAAATCTCTCGCCGTATAAGAAGGTTGACATGTACCTCCAATGTATTAGGGAGGTGTTCGGCCATGTTGGCGAGACGCTGGTGTATTCTATGAAGAAATATTAACGAAAATATTCGCCGGCCGATTTTTGCTGAATCATGTTTACAAAAATGGCGATTAAAAAAATGGGTTTTTCCAATGTTCTAAATATAACAGGGAGCAGCCAGTACATTTCCATGGAAAAGGGTTTGGTGAAAACAGCTGCTGCTGCTGATGTCCAGATCGTGGCAAAACAGACAGTGAACTACTGCTGCTGCTAGTTTTTCCAAGATGGCGTGTTTTCCAAAAATAAACAAACGTCGCGGTGTTGTTGGACCGCGACAGTTGTTCCAGACCGGTATCCTTGTTCCAAATATCTGCCCACATTGAGACTCCATGTCGCATCCGACCTTTGTGGCAAGGTTGGTGGATAGGAACAATTAAGACAAGTCAGGATACAGACCTAAACATATTGCGAAGGGAGGATGATAGAATAAATTTCTAACATTGGAAGCTTATCGCGACCACAGAATATTACCTTAATGTATTGTGAGACGAACTCACACGATTGGAAGCTCATCGAAAGCACAGAATGCATATCGTAAGGTATTGTGAAAGGAAGAGTATACAATAATGTCACAAGATTGGAAGCGTATCGCGACCACAGGATACATACTTTAGCGTATTGTGAAAGGAAGAGTATACAATAATGTCACAAGATTGGAAGCGTATCGCGACCACAGGATACATACTTTAGCGTATTGTGAAAGGAAGAGTATACAATAATGTCACAAGATTGGAAGCGTATCGCGACCACAGGATAGATATTTTAGCGTATTGTTAAAGGAAGAGGATACAGCAGATTGCTAACTCTATTTCCTTCAGAGGTGAGGCTAGCCAAGTCAAACGAGACAAGAAACCAGAACCCCTACTCCATTTAAGGACCATATACTTAATTATATGTATTTACAATACATATAAATCCTCTATGTCAAAAGTTGCCAAACTACGACCTGCGGGATCAGTTCAGCGGTTCACCGATGCAATGAGTTAAAATATTATTATTAATATGGAAATATCATAGATTGTAGAAAAAAAACTTATAAAGTAAATGTAGAAAAAAGCTTAAATAAATGTAAGTAAATATGTCCAAATTTGTCAAATCTGACTTTATGTGTAATAGTTATATACAAGTGTGTATAAAGGAAGGGTGTGACGCAAATCGTTCATAATATTGGAAAACCAAGTACCTTGCGACAAAAATTACGGCAATGTGTTCGGCGCTCCCACGCAAGCAGGATTTCCGTCTATGACTGTGTTTAATCTTTAGAAATAATCATTAACACGAAAAGGAACTGATGTGTATCATCAACATGCTTTTTCTTCTATTGTTAGAAAAATCGCTGATAGAATGTGAAGACTATAAGAAAAAATAAAGTAGTAACGAGAGTTACGTAAACGCAACAGCCACTTATATATAAAAAGAAATGTCGCTCATCAGTGTAAATGTCATGTCTAAAAAATAAAATAAAACATTATTCAGTGGATTTTTCAGGGTGGGCCAAAATAAGGGTCCTATCTTTAAATTTGAATAACTTGAATTTGAATAACTTCCACAAAATAAAAGTTAAACTCACCAAACTTTATGTGTGTGTAGACTGACCCTTCCGAGATTTTTTGAAATAAACAAAACAAATTTTAGCCGAAAAACACTTCTTAAAACTTACAAAAACTAAAGTATTGTTTTTTACACTGTTTTGAGTTTTTTAAGCAAAAATAATGTTTTCTAAATGAGGGTACGTTCCTTAGGGCTAATACGGCTCATGCTTGCTTCGGAAGGGGTCCTTTACTTATTCTAAAAAAAAAAAAAAAAAAATCAATAAATAAAAAAGTTATGAATTTTTAAAAATAGGACCCTTATTTTTGCCTACCCTGTATTTGTAAAATCTTTTCTTCTAGGTCCCGCGGATGGATAGTTGGCCTTTATTTAAGCATCGTAATTAGCATCCTTAGTTTTCTTACAGCATCCCGAATACACTTTTATGCCAGTTTTGTTGCAACTCTACTCACTAGTTCTGAAGCCATAAGTATTTATTGCTACTATTAATAGTAGCAGTAACACTATAATATCATTATAATTGTTTTCTTCACATGACACACACATCAGTTATAGCAAACATATTTTGTAGAAAGATGCACATATAATAAAATAAATGATAATTGCAATCTCTACAAAATATATTCAATTTATTTTACAATCGGTTAGTAACTTTGAAATGACCCCCCCCTCGATTAATGTTGAAGAGAAGAGGAAAAATGAATCTTGGTCGAACCTGAAAGAGAATCATTGCAGTAGCAGTAGATTGCCTTGTGTGCGTGCAATCATTAATGTGTAAGTGTTTCCCTTACTATGTTTAAGAATTAGCTGTCAGGCTTGTACAAGTAAGTGGCAGTTTAACAGATCAGAATTGGTTGCCATAAGAACTGGTTGTGTGTTCTTACACAGAAAATATTTTGTAAAACTGGCTTTCGCAACTGTAAAATGTGTTTATAAAGAGTTAAATCGGCTCATGGCCGTTGGCAGATAATATTTAAACGTCTTTTTCTTGAACATTACGGAAGCATATATTTTTCATGCTTCTGATTATCTGATACATATATTTAAAATATTTTCTTTCAGATTCAATTCTGAGCCGGTTTTTGCACAATATTTGACTTTTTTTACTCTTTGTTGAGTATGAGTTATTATAATTTTATGCCAGATTTGGTGGAATTGTGAAAAATAATTTTGGAGCCTATAATTATTTATTGTTGTAGTAATAGTAATACTAGTAATAGTAATAACATGAATAGTCTTAAGGTAGCATTACTATGAGTTTTAAGATTATCCCTACGAAAGTTTTGATCTAAATACGACTATGAATAATTGTTCGCCAATCTTTTATCTATGGTTCCGCTATTTCTGGTTCGATTCCAACCGAATTTCAGGTCCGATTCTAACTTTCCTAAATAGCTAACTTAATCTCAGTTTTTTAAAAATTAGTCATGGGTAAAATGTTTTGCGTGATACAGACAGGGATTTAAACTTTAATTTTCGTATAGTAAAATAAATTAATAAGAAACAAATCTTTTATGTACATTTTGATGCATCTAATATTAATTTTGTCCTTTCAATTTAACGGTTAAAAATATTTTTTTAAAAATTGGCAGTGTAAATTAAAGAAGATAGTTTTAATAACATTTTGTTTCACGGATTAAGAAAATATTTTGTTTTATCTTCTATATGTAGAAGCGTGATAGTCGTCTACTTCGTGAAATCCGAAAAAGACAAACGGTAATCTTCTACTTGAGTAAATAAAATTTAAAAGCAGTGGTTGAAAGAGAAGCTAAAAGGGAAAGATAAATCTGAAGGCCGAAGTGATGAAACATGTTAACAGTAACAACATTTATTTTGTGCTTGATGTGGAAGAAAAGATGTTGCACACATGTGTATAAAGAATTGAAAAAGAAAAACAGAGAGAATAGGAGAGACAGAGAGAAAGATGGGAAGATGGTTCCTATTTCTTTCTATATGTTAGCTCATATTTTTCATACGTGTGTCCAGTGTCTCTTCTATACTAGATCGCCTGTTCTACTTCACAAAAGCTCTCTTCATCTCTATGACGTCACTTCCTATCTCTTGTTTCATTTCACTTTCGTTCTGGCCCCCTCGATGTAAATTCACTAGACCAACTCGACAATCAGCTAAATCCCACCCATTCACTGTGGAGGTCTCCAGATGCCGGAGAGCTTTCTACTCCAAAAGCTTATTTCCTCGTGCTGCTAGCCTCTGGAACTCCCTCCCTGCCCCCTGTTTTCCCGACGGTACTGACATGCAGAAATTTAAAACTAATGTAAACAGACATTTCGCTGCGCAGCTCCCAATTTAGGTTGACCCCCCCAAACCTTCTCCCTTTTTTCTCAGTAGCCCCTTACGTCTACAGTGGCGTCCTGCCTTGTTTGGGGGTGAACTATGTTAAAAAAGAGGCAGTAGATTGAGAGGTGAACGGGAAAAACCCCTAAATATCTAAGATGAAACGATGAACCATGTTAGCGATGACAACATTCATTTGGTGTTTGGTGTGAGAGAGATGTTGTAGATATATGTATAAATAATTAAAAAAGAGATAGAGAGGAGGGAGTCTCGATAGTATGGGTGCAATACCCAAATGCCTAAGACGTATGAATCTTGCATCATGTCAGGTCGAAGGATATTGGTAAAAGAGACCACGTGACAAAATATATTCAATTGAAGGAGTGAGATTTCGAAAAGAGGATCACGTGATTAAGAGTACAAAAATGGGGCTTGTAGAGATAAGCCAATAGGTGTGACCGGTACAGATACACGAATCATAATTCATATTGAATTCTGTTACAGTTGCTTACACATTGGCACGTTGAGCTTGTTTAACTATGTACTTTTCTATCTATCTATCTATCTATCTATCTATCTATCTATCTATCTATCTATCTATCTATCTATCTATCCATCTATCTATCTATCTATCTATCTATCTATCTATCTATCTATCTATCTATCTATCTATCTATCTATCTATCTATCTATCTATCTATCGAATGTATAATATACCAACGATGACCCAAGAGGTCACAGGTTGTCTAGTTGTTGCTAATTTTGAGTTTAGATAAAGTTGTATCAGGTAGTTTTAAATATAAACAATGTAAGGTGACGTAAATTTTCAGTTTACGTCACCTTACGTTGTTGTTGTTGTTGTTGTTGGGTTTAACGGCATGCCCCTATTTACTTGCCTCTCAACGAGGGCAGAGTTAGACACGGTTTTTAATGTGGGGAAAATACAGCTCCTTATAAAGGGGAACTCTGGATTGGGATGAAAATAAAAATTTCCTTAGTCTGGAAGGATTTGTCATTCATCGATCACGGACAGAACAGATGAAGTGTAGTATTAGAACAGATACTACATTTTGATCCCAGTATGCCAACTATTGTCGATTAATTTGGATTTGAGTAGATTTTTGTAACATACAGCACCTGGTCTTCTCAAATTGTCACCCATTTCGTACTTGCCATGCTTAACATCACTTAACTTCGGTGATTTTATGAGAAACGGGTCAACATGATTATAGTCGAGTAGATCTAAAAATTTATATCGCAGGAACCACAAATTGTAAGGATATGAGACTGTTACCATTCGAAAACTTCGTTTGTAAAGTTTTGTACTAGTAATTTTCTAACTATAAACCATGACATGAAAGAGATCCAAAAGGCCACCAGTAATGAACGCCATCTCCTGTATGGACGTGAACCAACAACCAACAGCCCAACGACTGAAGTCAAGGAGAGGCTCCCTCAGCCATGTTGAGCCCCTAACAACATCACAGGAAGAGACTAGACTGCAACTGTGGACCAGAGGGGTAGAATATACTTGTCCTCCTACTGAAATAGTAATCATCTCTTCCTAAGCCCCCTGACTCAGAAGCACCCTGGGTTCAGTGGAGGACACTAAACCGCCTGAGAACAGGAATAGGGCGATAAAAAGTGGCCATGACCAGATGGGACTACAAAATTGACCCAACCATATGCGAATGTGGAGAGGAGAGCCATATGATGCAGCATTGCCTTGTCTATCATCTACTGACCAACCAGTGTAGATTGAAAGATCTTGCAGAGTACAATAATAATAATGCAAAAGACTGCACAAAAACATGGGGAACTGTTGTATGACCACATGACACTTCAAAGACACACTAAGAAAAGGGGGAATCATGATATGTTAGTTTTCGTATGGGGTAAAATGACCTACCCTGTTGATGCATGCCGAGTAAGCAAAGGTGCACACAGTTCATTGGAAACGTTAGTTTGAGGGCGTTTGTGTTGTATTCTTTCGTACAGAAACTTGAAAGGATAAGCATTCAGGATCATTAAATTGTGTTCATAACCACAACAGTTCCCAGCATATAAGTTCTGAAAAAATGACATAAACTTATGAAACGCCTGGGAATGTATTGACGCCAGACATCAATAAGAATGACATGTAATCGCGACAGTCAAGGCGCGTCACCCCCTGAGTGTGACTGCCTGCCGATTAGTTAAGAGAGCATGCCACACCCAAGGTACGACGACACAGTCAGACACGTATGTCTCGTATTGTGGGACCGCTCTCTTTCTTCTATCTTTCTCTATCTTTCTCTGTCATTCTTTTTCTCTCTTTCTCTCCACCTCTCTCTCTCTCTCTCTCTCTCTGTCTATCTTTGCCCCTCTTCCTTTCTCTTTCCCTCTCTCTCTATCCTTTTCTCTCTCACTCGTTTTCTCTCTCTTTCTCTCTCTATCTCACTTTGTCATCTACAAGCGTTCATAGTCCGATAAAATTTGATCAAATAAATTTGCGGTTGTCAATGGTTATTTCAATTGCAACTCCCATGCACAGCAATTTTACGAGGGCGAATATCTCGACGCAATAACAATGACTTTTCCTGTTGCCATGGCTACATTTCCGCTACACACGTCACTATGGTACATGGTAGTGTACCATATTAAGATAAAATCTTTAAAAAATTAATAGTTTACTTAATAATATGAAAAAAAAATTCATTTAATTAAATTAAATTTAGTAAAACATAAATTACCATAAAAATGGGAGATTATTAAAGATGACTAACGTTTATTAAATTCGCATATATTTTCTAAACATCAGTGAAAGTATAACAAAGGCGTTGTAGTTTTCTTGAATCATTGTGTGTATTGTGTAAGAAGTTTGATTATTGAAAGTAGTGACAATGCGATATGAGGTTTGATAGAAAATCACACGCAAATCATTCACTCTATAATAAAAAAGCAATGTGCATATATATATATATATATATATATATATATATATATATATATATATATATAATCAAATATGAAAGTAAAAGTGTACTTTTAGTAGATAGAACCCATAGTGAAATAATTTAAGCTCAATATACGAGATAGAGCAATTATAAATATAGATGAAATAAGAGGGATAAACATGTACGAATGACAAATTTATTTCAATTTC
The DNA here is from genome assembly GCA_963556195.1 of Sepiola atlantica. NCBI lineage: Eukaryota > Metazoa > Mollusca > Cephalopoda > Sepiida > Sepiolidae > Sepiola > Sepiola atlantica. The sequence goes on along the minus strand of OY744537.1, from coordinate 73,761,897 downwards.
TATTGTTCAATGCAAGGTGTACCCGGTAATAAAATTATGTTTATGATTCTTTCCTTAAGCCAAGGCGTTTCAAAGATCAACATCTTATCATCAGAGGAATTACACAGATAGATAAGTTGGTTTTCGTGAAGGCAGCATAGAAAAAAAGTTCAACCCTCCTTTTCCATCTGTAAATCTCCTTTCATTGGACACCTCATCAACAGACAATTACCAACTGGACTTTCCCCATATCTTTTTTATACGAATTTTTTCTACTCTCCATTACTTAATATTTTTTCAAATTTTGAATTTTGGCTTTTCCACCGCCAACTTATCTATCTATGTACTTCCTCTGATGATAAGATTTTAATCTTTGAAAAGCCTTGGCTTAAGGAAAGAATCATAAACATAATTTTATTACCGAGTATACCTTGCATTGAACAATCGAAATTGAAATAAATTTATCATTCGTACATGTTTATCCCTCTTATTTCATCTCTCTCTCTCTCTCTCTCTCTCTCTCTCTCTCTCTCTCTCTCTCTCTCTCTATATATATATATATATATATATATATATATATATATATATATATATATCCGTCCTGTCATACAAAAATTAGCGAGTAAAAAAATGCCGGACGAATCTATTTCAAGTATTTAGGGGAATTGAGAAAGCAAATAGCAAAGTCAGATAAAAAAAATCTATTTCTATAATGAGATATTTTCTTTCTGCTTTCTATACCGATTTATATGTTTTTTTTAAAAACTTTCTAGTTTGAGAAGTTTTCTGTCTTTCTTCTTTTTTGTTACCCGATTCAGACGTTATTTTATATGAATATGAACACTGGCGAAGGATATTTTTTTTCGTCACTTTTGATGGAGGGTGTGCACTTGTATCTGGAATTTGTAAATGCATGTAAAAAGTATTACACATCTCATAAACTCTTTCCATAATTAAATCTTACTTTTGAAACATTTTAAGAACTACCATTGTCTTATTATTTTCCAAATATTCCACCATCGGTAAAATGTTTTTTTTTACTACAAACTTATACTTTAACCGATATACCCCACCTCTCAAGCGGTGGCATGCAGAGGTATGATGATGCCCCACTGACCCCCGGGGCCAACTCCTTGATTGTATGTCTGAAAAACTCAATTTTAATGCCTCTCTCCCAATTTGGATGCACGGGATCACCGCCCGTTATCCTTCTGTACGTCACTGCTTCTAAGGATCTACTAGGTCCGACCACGGAATAATAATTTACTAGATGATTAAAAACAATTGTTACCACAAACAAAACTTCTCATATTTGTGTTGATATTTAAAAACTTGTAAAGGTCTACTGTGTACGACGATGGTATTTTTGCTGATATCCTCACCCAGGATGGATTAGACACAGCTATGGAATAGTTATTTGTCAGATCATCCAACCCCGGTAAAATGTTGTCTTTTTTTCACAAACAAAACCTCTTATACTTTTGAATAAAGATTTCGGACGTTTTAGAAGGAGGTTTACCTCGAAATATATATAAAAAATTCGACATCACATTATATTTAATTCGATGCAATACATGGGTAAATATTTAATCGATAATTATTGAATTCTTCAATAGTATTGTTTTTTTTCTACCATTGCCTTGCACGATTTGCTACCAAACAGTGTCTTCAACCTAATACAGTCTTGTCAGTGCTTTAAATAATCAAACTTCTTACATACTACGCACAATAACACGCTTCTTATACTTTTACCGATATTTAAATCAGGCAAAGAGCAACTAGGCACGACCACAGAATGGATGATTCAATGATAATTTACCACCGGTAAACATGCTAAGCTCCTTTACTGCAGATGCCCCTAGATGCTGGAAGAATCTCTACTTCTTCTTTTCACGGACCACTTGCTTTTGGAATTCTCTTTATGCTCCCGTTTTCTTTGACCTTACCAACATTCAGAAATCTAAATGTTATCTCAACCAATATCTTGCTCCCCTACTCCCCACCCAGGTTGCCCCCTATAAATCTGTCCCTTATCAGAGTATCATCTTACGCTTCAATGGCAATATGCTTTGTTTGGGACGAACAAAAGTATAAAAAGCACCTGTAGAATTATCGTTTTTCTCAAACAAAACCCTCTTTAAATAATCTAATAGGAAGAATAATGAAATATTTCTTCGAAAGATCACTCTACACTGGTAAAATTGTTTCTCGTAAATTGTTGTCTATCTTAAAACCCTAAGATATAATGTTCTGCGAATTTCCTATCCGGGTAACGTCGGATATTTCTGCTTGGCCGATAAAAAGTCAGATTAAAATTTCCACGTTAACAACACACAAAACAAGAAGAAAACTAGTTGTTATCCTATTTCTATCTTTTATTTGTATTCAACGCTTTAGCATCTGAAATAGCTTCGAGGGGATCGTTGGTAAATATCGTTCGACTGTAATCAAACGGTTTTCGTGTTTGGCTATCAGAAGTCGCCCTTGATGATCCGGCTGGCTCCTCAGCAGTGGACCCACTCACCTCACGCAACGAGCTCACCCCCAACTGGGACGCCGCTTTCTACCTATACAAAGTTACCTTATTCATTAAGCCTACTTTTCCTTAAAAGTTATCGGTGAAAGTGGGCAATTTCTACTTCTGTTGACACGTTGTTTGTATCTCAGCCCCACACACAGAGAGAGAGAGAGAGAGAGAGAGAGAGAGAGAAAGAGAGAGAGAGAGAGAGAGAGAGAGAGAGAGAGGGAAAGAGAGACATAAAGTACACATATATGTAAATGTATATATATATCATTATATATACTCATATATATATATATATATATATATATATATATATATATATATATGTATATGTATGTGTAAATATGTGCATATATATACATATATATATATATGTAGGCAAATATATATATATGTATATATAGGCAAATATATGTATATATATATATGCATATATACACAGATATATGTATATATAAATACGTATATAAGTATATGCATATAAATATATATTTATAGCATATATATGAACGTTTATATATATATATATATATATATATATATATATATATATATATATATATATATATATATATATATATACTTACAAAATCTACCCGCCCTCCGGTAGCAATTAATTGGAAGGGGGGGCATTAATAAAAAAAAATGTTTTTTTACTCAGAGAATTCCATAATTTTAATAACTTTGATAAATTTGTAGATTAACACCCTCATCTAAATTATCCCCCTCTTAAAAAATGAAAATGAGATTCTTCTTTTTAGGGTCTTGATTGTTAGGTCAGTTCATATGTTTTCAACACTAGCCATAAGTTTGACTGAACTGCCCTAAAACTGGCCCGAAAATTAAATTTATATACGAAAATTTTTCCCACTTTAAATTATAAAATAATTGTTGTTTATTGCTTTTCTTCTTTCAAAAGGTAGAAAAAAATTGGGGGGGGGGGAGTAGTGAAGGATGTTAATCTACAATCATACCAAAATATGAATCTCTATTTTTTCTCGTAATCTGGACAGATAGTGCTACTAAACTTTTGTTTTCATTTGTCAATTAGAATAGTGAAAAAGTCTTTGTAAACATCAAAGAGAGAGAGAGAGAGAGAGAGAGAGAGAGAGAGAGAGAGACAACGACACTCTCCCTCCCACTCCCCCTTCCTCTTCTCGCTTCTGTCTCGCTTGTAGCAAGCCAAGACAACCACACTTCCTCTCCCACTCACCCTTTCTCTTTTCGCTTCTGCCTCGTTCGTAGCAAGCCACAACCTTCGGTAAGGTCGTCACGATTGCATAGTTAAAACTGAAGGTGTCTTAGTTATTTTTCCGATTTATTTATTAAATAACTTTAATTAATATAGACAAAACTATTGCATATAGATAGCCAACAAAAGCTAATGCAATTTCATATTTGTAATACTAAACATTAATTAATTATGAACGGTTTAGAAATAGTTATGCTAATTAGGCAGTCAAAAGGTTCTTTCTTAATCTTTTATCTCCACTATATATACAGAATATAAATAGTTTATGTTGTATTATTGATTTAAATAACAGTAACCCGTTTTGATTATAAAATAGGAATGATAAATGAAAAAAAAACTTCGCTTTATTCATTTATATATATATATATATATATATATATATATATATTATGCAAACATTGTTACAAATAACAGAATTCGTCTGTTTAATTAGACTTTTTTTATTTTTTCAATTGTCTTTTTTGTATTAAAATCAAAAAAATAATAAATGACCCATAGGTTTCACGAACCTTTTCGATTCTTCGTCGAATCATTCTCAAGTGTCAAAAGCCTGTGAAAACGGAGATCGAATTAAACCCGACTGCCTAATCGGTTAATGAGTCTAGTGAGTTGGAGGAGAAGGAGGATGAAATATCCCTGGTCCAACTCCAGAAAAGACTGAGAGAAGATAAAATAACTAAAAATGTGGACGAATTACCCTTGAAGTTACAGTTGAGGGGAGCAAAACGCCCCACATCAAAAGAGTAAGAAGACCAAGTAAAAGATAGTCAGGGATTTCGGGGACAGCTGGGGTTGCGCTGTATCGTATCTATTGGCTCCGCTATGTGCAGGGAGCCCCCCCCCCCTGTATGTGTAGTGCTAGTGGTTTTGGCGCGGACCGTTCTCCTTGATATCACCCTGGAGATAAACGGAAGATAAAGATAGAGTAAGATATATAAGTGGAACCGATAGGGTTGTCGTGGCTAGATCCAAATGGTTTATCACGTTAGTGATATATCTACAGCCGTACGGGTTGCTGCTGAAACGACTAAGCGGCGATGTAGTGAGTAAAAGGGGGTTGAAGGACAGACAATCGATAAATATTCGCACAACCAGGAATATGTCAGATTGTGATGATCCTTGCGAAAGGACACGGAGGTAATGATAAACGAATGGAGAGATATGAGATCCTATCTAAGAGAGATAGAGTTAATGCAGACGGGGCGGAAGAGATCAGTGTTACCGATAGTGGTAAATATACTCGGTGTGTTGTTTGGGACGGTGTTGGAAAGCGATGTGATAATTATCAGGAAGTAATTGGAGGCAATAGAAAAGAACCAACAGGTTACTGTCGCATGCGGCCAGAGAAAGCGTATCGATATTTAACGTCACAAGGCTGGAATTAGCCCAAAATAGGGCTAGTCTGAGGGAACTGTTTTCCCAGGTACTGGCATTTAGAGAAGAGGTGACCAATAGAATCGACGCGATGACAGCAAAGGTACGTGAACTAGACGGGTTCGTACAGAGATGAGTTCGGTTGTTAGCCTTCACGAGCAAGATGCACCAGACGGGGAAGTCGTTGGTGATGCTGTTGGAGCATGTGCGTGTACACTTAGTTATGTGTCGCTGGGACACCTGTCGCCGAGTATAGTAACCCCGTGAGGGTTGAGAGAAGTGCTGTTGAAGATACAGACTGAGTTACCCCACCATTTGAGATTACCTGTAGACCCCATTGAACAGTTATGGAAGTATTATAATGCGTTAGGATTTGTTACATTATCGGAAGGTTAAAATATATTAGCTTTGAGAAATTGAAGGCTCAATTAAGCCTTGTGGGAAAAGAAAATTCACTTTGGAAAGAGGATGTGGGTTCTGTAATAGCTTGGCCGGTGGTAGTGATGATTCCAAAAATGATAGGGTTAGAATTTGCAGCAAAAAGGGTGCTGGAAAGACGTAGGAAAAGGTTAGGTAACCGGGGGACACTGACAACAGAGTGCATGAGCGAAGAAGGTATACCAGTAAATGCACTTTACCGAAATCGTGATCGAGTGCATGAATTGCAACCCTTGACGAAAAATCCAGGTAGACCCCCATCTGCAGAGAGGAAGTTGAAAGGGGCAGGAGAGACACCAAGAGACACTAAGGAAAGAACAGTAAAGAAATGAAGATTGATTCCGAGGAGAAGAGAATGGTGTAGCAAATGTAAAAGGGCGCTGAGAGCCTTTGTTGATTAGTGGACTGGAACACAAGAACTTTTCATTGCATGACATGCATGGTTGACAGAGCCATGGCAAAGCGGAAAGATGCTTGACACGTGACACATGGCTCCAACGGATCAAACGGGTTTGCAGCCCATGATTCATAAAAATTAATTGCAACGAGTCAAGATAATAAAAAAGGCCCTTAAGATCTACGGGAACGGAGGGGGGGGGATAACAGATCGATAAAATCGGATAACATAGAAATGAACTTTGTACGTAAAAGGGACAAAGATAATGGACAACAGAAATTTATTTTCTGTGGAAATGATTTTGATACTTTTCGAGGACAACGAATACATCAAGAAAACACTTTGTAAGAAGAACGGTTCTCAACAGTGCGGGTCGATGGACCATAAGACGTGTAGCATATATCCCCGGGACCTACACCACAGTGGGAAACACTCTACCGTTGAGAAAGTTAAGCCAGCAAAATAATATAATAATAAAAAGTCCAAGATAAAGTTGCCAAAAGCCAATGATACTGCTACTTATGAAAAGTTTGATAGCGAGGTAGTTAATATGGTGTCTCGATATAGAAGAAGGATATGGTTGAAAAGGGATCATATGAACTGGAAGAAGAGGTGAGTTTTGGACGGCGAAAGAAGGGAGATGAAGGAGATAGTGATGACGCCATATGCAGGGTAGTTTATGACGTCACATTGCAATCAAAATCAATCGTTGATGATGATGACTGAAAGGTGTATCTGGCTTGATGGTATTTATGGGCAGATGACACCAGTGCTACATAACCACCTCATGGCAGAGGGGCCCCGCCACTTCAGAAAAGCAGTCGATGAATAGGGGCCGAAACTGCGAAGTGGTTCCTCCTGATGATGGTGTAGTTCTGGATCCGGTAGCTGGGCTGTCAGCTGCGAAGCACAAAAAAACCGTTTCATTCAAATCCTTAAGTCATTGATTTTATCGCCATTCTTTTCCAAATCAAGAACTATAAGATTCCATACATACACCCCCATATATACAATTAATTGAGGAAATTTTTGTTTTCTTTCATTTTTTTAATTGTTATATTATTTTTTCTCCGTGTTTCTGGACCGCGCGTCTGGAAGAGTGTCAATTACGAGTAAATGACAAAAATGATATGGGCGTATGTGACAATATTGTCGATCGGCCGTTATGTGGATTCGAACGCGAGATTATTTTTTTAATTTTTAACTAAGGGGAAAGCCTATCTCCGATAAAGTGAGAAAAATTGTTTTCTTTCTTGGGAGTTAGTGGGTGAGAAATAACTTATGGTAGAGATACAAAAAGGATATCATCCATCACTGCATCTATTTTGAAGAGATTAAAAGTTCCTCATAGAGCAATGACAACAAGTAATGGCGACTCGGGAAGATATAATCAGCTGAACAAGAGATAGCATAAGAACGAAATGTTTTTCTTAAATCGTTAATGGCAAAACAATTAAAGAGGTGTTTCTTGAAATGTTATTATCGTCTCTGCCGAAGTGAATTGGGATGGGGAATTGGCCATGTGGTTACTGTGATAGGGAAGTGAACATCGAGTTGTTGACATTCCCGACATTTGAATGTACATAGGTTAAGATAACAGCGTCCGGGAATGAACACATATTTTTTGAATTATTCTACGAGCAAGCCAGTGTGGCCGTGTAGGATTATGGGGGAGGTGAGGTGTCTGCGGAATAACATTCCTCGTATGTGCAGGTTAATGAAAATATATTTTATTTTCTGTGAATGAGTTGAAACGGAGGGGGATCTCCCCCTCTCACTCAAGAAACGGTGTGAGATGGAAACAGATGAAGAAGGAGTGTTTTTTCTGTGAATGAGTTTCAAAGGATGGGGGATCTCTTCCCTCCCACTAATGTAACAGTGGGAGGTTGAAACGGATGAAGAAGACGAGGGGCGGATTAAACATACACTTGCCCTTTCTGAGTGAATTGGAAAGTAATGCTAATGAGAATATATTTTTTCCGTTGTTCAATTGAATTCTGTTGGAGCAACACACCTAATTATCAATAAAAGGAAAGTATAAAAAACATTCAAATACTATACTTTGTATGCCCATCTAATCCACGTCGGTGAGAGAAAAAACCCTCGGACTTGGGATTGGTGTCGCCGAATAATGATCGACCAAACTTAGTAATATTGCCAGTCCAAAAACACAGACGTTAGAAGTTAAAAGTTAGAAGTTTTTGAGCAAACATAGTCTTGTATATTTTACCTTAATACTTATTCTTTTATACGCACATCCGAATTTGTCTTTAATCTTTTTGTTGCTTGGAATTGCATTCACCCTTCAGAATTACAAACTTTGGAGACCAGCATCAGCCGATTACCCTCTTGATCACATCACAACGTGGGGAGAGTGGTAATCGAACGCTCTTTCAACGCCGACGGTCTTCATCAGTACAGCAACCTTTTCTGCAGACAGGTACCGAGTGATCAATTGAAAAGCAGGAACGGCCAACTACAGGGACGTCACGAGAGACTGGGGTACATTTTAATGTCGCCACGACTAGGAGTGCTGCATTTTAATGGTGCCCCACATAAGGAAGTACAGTTTAGTAGTACCGTGCAGGGGTGGAGTACACACACATAACTATAATAACACAATTATAAAAAGCTAAAAAGACAATGGCAGATAGACAAACATACTTAAGATATATCCGAGAGAAGTCCTTTACAATTAAGATCAAGTCAAAATGTATTATTTAACATGGCAATAAAAGAAAATGTTCAAAGAATTCGCAATCTAAACAAAAAGAAGTCACTTAATATAGTTCACAGACAATGAATAATATTACTCAAAAATCCTTTAGCCTCTTAAAACAAGGAAAAATATCAATCGATTAATGCCAAAAGACTGGCTTATATCACCGGCGGAAACATATAAGGGTGCTGCCCGATGGATCTAGTTGACATAAAAGTTCTACCATTAACTTGAGTTTATGCCTGCCGTATTTCTGGATATATAATGGTCCAAATATACCTATACTTTCCCTTATATTTCAAAAGTGTTGCTTATTATTCGACTGTCAATTATATTCCTATGTCTTGTATTAGACTTTATTTTATATATATATTATATTTGTTTTTTTGGTATTTTCTTCTGAAGAGTCGCACTTATGAAAATAGCAGGATATATAACTCTATATTATGGTTGTTCATGTGTCGACAAAATGGTCTGTCAAGTATCTGGATTTCTTTTGAAAGGTGAATACAGACATGATTACTAAAATCTAACTTTCTATTGTTTATTCATAGATTCTCTGGTGTGTAAAAATTGAGCATAAAACTTGAAAGTCTGACTATTTATAATACATAAATACAAATATATATATTCTTATGTATATGTATATATATATATTTATATATATATTCATATGTATATATGCATATATATATATTCATATATATATAAATGTATGTTTATATATTTGTATATATACATATGCATATATATATACATATAAACACATATTATAAGTATAAAAATGACGGTAAAAATTATTTTAGCAAGTGTTCACACTAATATTCATATAAAATAACATCTTAATCGATGAAATTAAATAAAAAAGATAGAAAGAAAACCTCTGAAATTAGAAAGTATTTTATATATATATTAGTCAAACATTAGCGAATTATATTTTTTTCTGTAAATTTTGACAGAGGGTGTACTCTAGAATAATATATTACGAATATATAGTCTCGGTATTTACTTCAACAGTGCTCAATACGTCAGTAGCGCTTAGCCTGATGATTTCTACCAGGAATGAAACGTAACCGTTTAAGTGTAGCTTACTTTCTATAAGTATACTTTTATAAATATAATGCGAATAAAACACATTGCTCTTTATCATAAAGTGAAGAATATAACATTCTGTATTTATACTCTGGTACATGTATATACACACATTATATATCTGTTATATATCTCCCCTTTCTTTCTCTCTCCCCTTCTCTCTCATCTCTCTCTCTCTATATATATAAATTAAGATGTTTTCTGACAAAAAACACAAGACCTTATAACAAGCAAAATTGTATTCTTTCTCTTTCTCTTCCCTACTTTACCCTCCTCTCTCTCTCTTTATATATATATATATACTTTTAGTTGCATTCCAATGACCACAGGAAAAAACAATCCAAAATAATAATTTTCATATTCACTTCAACTTTTATTTTCATTTTCATATTTCGGCAAATACCTGTATTTCTTTTAATTCTTCCGAGAAACAAAACCCTTTTTATTATTTTATTTTTTAATTTTTTAATTTTTTCCTTTATTTTTTTCCAAAATGAAAAAAAAATTCTTACGCGCGTTTCGCAGCAAAGTCAAGGAGAAATATATAGACTTCAGGCCAATTTTCCTGATAAGAAGTTAATTTACAAGTAATATGGAAAATATACTATTCTAAAAACAGGAGAACGGAAAATGGGAAAAATCCAAGAAGACTTGACCCCCCCTTAGAATGTGGCAAACCGAAATACATGAGAAAAACTCACATAATATTATTAGTAGGAACATAAAAAAATATATAAGATGAATGGTGGAAAACGTGTAATCTTTCTTTTACTGAAAAACAGAGACACAAAACACAAAAACTTATCCAACAAAAATGACTAATATGGAAATGCTTGAAACGAAACAGTAATCAATACGTATTGATATTTTGTAAGATTTGTTGATCAAACATAAATATCTCATCCATTGGGATTAACCTCATGACACCGACGATGAAAGAAACAAAACAAAATATCAAACAAACAGAAAAACAAACACAAAGGAAACATTGAAATAAAAAAATAAATATTAATAACAGATAAATAACTCCCACTCATCAGAAAAACGCGTCTATATCTTTTAATGAATAATATACAACAGTGCAAGGATTCCCGACCTTATTTTCCTTCTGGACTCCCTTGTTGTGGAGCTATTTTATCATCTGTGGACACCGTATATATGTATGTTGCATTACCCGTTCTTTCGGGGCACCCGGTAAGATACGACAAGAATGACAAAGAACAGAACGTATATTGAAAAACTTTGGTTTTCTTTATTTCCTATCACCGGATGGTTTACGGCGGCTACGCACACACATATATATAAAAAATTTTTTGACATACTTTTGTCTCATGAAAGTCTTTTTCTTGCTGAGGTCACAGACTTGGTTTCCGCTAGAAACTTGTTCATATATACATCCGATTGGAAAGCAATTTGTTCTGCATTGTCTATCCGAGCGTGAACTGAAGCAATTTTTCCACAACCCCTTCCAATTATCTATTTGATGAATACAAGTCAGGGGATTCCCCCACAGTACCAACTTGCTCTTGCTTATCAGTCGCATTTTTAGTCGGCAGACACGAAAGCCTAACAGCAAGACGGGATTGGGTATCATAGCCAAT
>OY744537.1:73620521-73748021 GCA_963556195.1 Sepiola atlantica | reverse complement strand
TTTACTTGTTGGCTTGGTGGAAGAAATAATGCACGAGCTACTTTTCTAAGACTTTTCTAGGACTTTCTTTATTTATCGTTGTTCCTTGCTTTTTAACTTTGACTTTTATTTTTATTTTTTTCCTCTTCTCTTCTTAAGTGACCTCAACTATTGCAACGCCACATTGTGTATTGTCGGCAGTTGAAACCAGTATTCCAGACATTTAATTTCCCTGATGATCTGCCAAGCAAGTAACTGCTTGGTAGTGAAACACGTGTAGGAAAAAACATTTAATTTGAATAAATAGTATTTGTAAGAAAAAATATCTTTAATGGTGATCATTGGTGTCCTGAAAGTAATGCTTTGGTAAGCCTTCATAAAATCACATTTATTTTTCAAATCGGAGAATGTCACTTTCTAACCTGACCAAAGTTACAACTTCATGCAAAATTTCAGAGAAATTCAATGGATGGTTGCGGAGAAAAATCCGGACGGACGGACGGACATGCCTCAAAACATAAGTCCCCCGATTTTATTAATCGGGGGGCCAATAACCATGTTTTTATTTTGTTATTTTTATTTTTATTTTTTCACATTTCCAAAATACATAACATTTCTGTGAAATATATTTTTTAGTGTCTGTTTCATTTGTCTTGACCCAAACAACATTTGTATGTCAATATCGTCTCTTCAACATTACAAAATGATCAGAAAAAAATTCACAAATAGTAAAAAGTTCTTGGATTAAAGTGTCTTGAAAAAACCCTACTATGCAGTGGTTCATTTTTCGGTGAAACCAAACAAAAAACAAAGAAAAGAGTAAAGTCACACATGGAGGAACCCACTAATACGCCATTTTGAATTTTCGAAAAAAAAAATTATCTAAAAATTATATATATATATATATATATATATATATATATATATATATATATATATATATATATGATAATACTTATCGAAATAATAATGTGACGGAAAATGAAAACGGAAAAAACGAAATTTTTCAGAAAACACCCTGTTATACTTTTACCGATATGGACGTCCCTCAAGCAGTGGCGTGTAAAAGTCTGATAATGCCAACTCTTTGATTGTATGCCCGAAAGACTCAATTTGGATGGCCCTCTTCCAGTTTTGATGCATGGGGCCACCGCTCGTCATACCTCTGTACACCATTGCCTCCAAGGGTCTACTAGGCACCGCTACGGAATGATAATTTACAGATGATCTATCGCCGCGGAAAAGCTTAAAATACCCTACATTTGTTATCTTTTTGTTTATATTTAAAACATTGTAAAAGTCTATTTCGTACGACTATATGATCCCCAATCCCTAAAATCAAATTCTTTTCACGTCACAGACGCACGATGTATTTTCAAATACTTACTTCGATGTTTATCTTTAAATCAGAAGTCTTGAAATAAAGACGTTAATGAATTTTCCGTTTTTCATTTTTCATATTCAATATATATATATATATATATATATATATATATATATATATATATATATATATATATATATATGATGTATATATATATGATGTATATATATATATATGATGTATATATATATGATATATATATGATATATATATATATATATATGATATATATATATATGATATATGATATATATATATATATGATATATATATATATATATATATATATATGATGTATATATATATATATGATGTATATATATATGATGTATATATATATATATGATATATATATATATGATATATATATATATATATGATATATATATATATGATATATATATATATATATGATATATATATGATGTATATATATATGATATATATATATGATATATATATATATGATATATACATATATATATATGATGTATATATATATATGATGTATATATATATATGATGTATATATATATATATGATGTATATATATATATATATATGATGTATATATATATATATGATGTATATATATATATATATATATATATATATATATATATATATATATAAAACTTATTTCAGTTGGAGGAAACGAATGAGAAGGGGAAAAAAAAAAAAAAAAAAATTAAATCTCTCAACGTTAAGGTGGCTTTGAATCATTAAAGATCTCCAACTGATGTTTCAAAATCTTTTGTCTACACAGGCTAGGTCGATAGTTGTTAATGACTAACGCCTCAAGAATATTGAGATGGTAGTTCGACCTGGCACTGTGTAAAACAGAAAACCACCCATCGGAATACCTGTCAGAACAACTATTTGTACTAACGAGGTGATTACCGATGGCTGATTCCTGTGCCTGGAAGTTCCCGGATGATCTCGAAACCTTGTGTAGGCGAATATCACGTGGTATGTGTTGGGATATTCTAAATTCTAATCTTTGGGATGTCTTGCCAACGTAGTCAGCTCCACACTGACACATGAATTTATAAACTACAGAATTCTTTTGAATGGCTGGCAAAACATCCTTACGAAAAGAAGAGAAAAAGGTTCGAGTCGTGTAAACTATCCTCAACATGGTTGCCGGAAAACAACGTTGAGTAGAAGAAGAAATCCTTTTAACAATGTCAAGGCCGTCAGAACCCAACCAAGGGAGTTTCAAATAAATAGGGCAACGTGACGGGCCAATAAATTTACCACCATTAAATAAAGCAACTTTACGTGCAATGGTGCCTTTTATAGTGTTGATGGGATATCCATTGGCAAGAAAAATATTAGTAATCTCACCAAGTTCTGCATCGAGTCGTGTAGGTGAACAAATCATAAGAGCTCGATGAGTGAGAGTACCAATAAGATTTATTTTTCTTGCTCTTGGGGCGAAGGAAAACCAATTTAGATAAAGGCCTGTAAATGTTGGTTTTCTATACACACAGGTTTCAAATGATAAACCAGATTTAGACACTAAAACATCGAGGAATGGTAAGGAACCACAATCCTCGACCTCCATAGTGAATTGCAACGATGGATGCAAGTCACAAAGAAGAAGAAGAAACTGTTCAGCATCACTCCGAGAGGGAAAACAAGCAAAAGTGTCATCAACGTAACGTGTGTAGAAAGCCGGCTTGGTCACTTTGGAAAATAATTGGTTTTCCAAAAATCCAACGAAAATGTTGGCTAACGATGGACCAAGAGGGCTGCCCATGGATATACCATCAATTTGCCGATACATTATATTATTGAAACTGAAGGAAACTGATTTAGTAGCAAGTTCCATCAGTTCAACAAAAATTCGTTCAAGAAACTGTGGAGACTTTAAGGGGCCGCGGTAAAGATAATCTGCACATATACCAATGGTTTCATCCAAAGGTACATTGGTAAACAGACTACTAATGTCAAAGGAAGCCAAGAACTCGGTGTCCTTTGAGAGAGATAATTTGTGTATAGAAGACACAAATTGGAAGGAATCAGAGATACAATAGTCCGAATAAAAAGTAAGTACGGGCTTAAGAATATCAACTAACCATTTACCAAGTGCATGTTGTGCAGAACCCAACATTGATAGAATAGGCCGTAAAGGAACGTTAGGTTTATGAACCTTGGGTAAGCCGTACATTCTAGGCCTTTGAGAGCCGATAGGTCGTATTCCTTCATATATCTCTTTAGAAATAAACTTGCTTTTATAAAGTTGAAGAAGCCTTTTCTGGATTTTTATTTCCATACGAAAAGTGTCATCGTGGCTTAAACCACCCATCTTGAAAAATTTATTTTTATCATCCAAAATATTACACATTTTGGAGATATAATCTACTTGGTTCAGGATTACAACGCCTGAACCTTTGTCTGGACGAGTGATATAAATATCAGAGTTCGACTTAAGTAATTTCGCAGTTTCAAAATGATTTTTCTGCCAAATACAATCGCTAGATTTGGTACGTATAGCAGAAAACCTCCGACCTAATTCACCCAACTGGATTTTAACGCTAGTTAATTCATCAGTGGAAATAGGCGAATGTCTTTTTAGTTGAGAATATAATAGTTCAATCTCACTAAATATGTTGATTTTATCAACACGGAGGGGAGGAATGCAAAATTCTAAGCCGGCAGACAAGACAAATTTTTCAGTATTTGATAGAGCATAAGACGAATAATTAAATATATGTTTGTCCGAATATGCTCTAGTGCCGAACTTCTTGGTAATCAAATTCTGCAAATATTTATTATACTAGCGGGGCTACCCGGCGTTGCTCGGGGTCATAAAAACATATAATTGAAGAAAAATCGTGTGTGTAACATCTTTATATACAAACTTCTATTTCTCCCCCCCCTTTCTCTATAGCCGTCTCTTTATCTTTCTACCTTTCTCTTCCCTGGTCACCCCATTTCAGCGCTACTTTCTAATTTTGCCTTTTGCGAAAGCTGTTTCTTCCCCACCATTTCTCCTACGTTGGCCAGGGCAATAGTATATCATATTTCTATAAAAAGTAACACCTCTATATGCGCCTTCTATATAGGTACTTATCTCCGCCCCGGTGTTCATACTATATACGTATCTATCATCACCCCGGTGCGCATACTATATACGTACCTATCGCCGCCCCAGTGCACATACTATATATGTACCTATCGCCGCCCCAGTGCAGATACTATTTAAGTACCTATCGCCGCCTCGGTGCGAATGCTAAATAGTACCTATCGCCGTCCCGGTGTGCATGCTACATAAGTACCTATCGCTGCCCTAGTGCGAATAATTAATATGTACATATTGCCGCTTTGGTGCGAATGCTAAATACGTACCTATCGCCGCTTTGGTGCGAATGCTAAATACGTACCTATCGCCGGCCCGGTGCGAATGCTAAATACGTACCTATAGCCGCCTCGGTGCGAATGCGAAATACATACCTTTCGCCGTTCCGGTGCATGTGCTATATACGTACCTATCGCCGCCCCGGTGCACGTGCTATATACGTACCTATCGCCGCCCCGGTGCGCGCTCTATATATGTACTGACTGCCGCCGCAGAGCGCATGCTATGTACGTACTTATTGCTGCCCATGTGTACATGTTATATACGTAGCTATCGCCACCCCTAAATTCTGAATACGTACCTATAGCCGCCCCGGTGTGGAAGCTAAATAGGTACTAATTGCTGCCCCGGTGCGAATGCTAAATACATACCTATCGCCGCTCCGGTGTGAATTCTAAATACGTACCTATCACCGCCCGGTGTGAATTCTAAATACGTACCTATCGCTGCCCCGGGTCGGAAGCTAAATACGTACATATCGCCACCCTGGTGCGAATGCTAAATACATACCTATCGCCGCCCCGGTGTGAATGCTAAATACGTACCTATCGCCGCTCCGGTGTGAATTTTAAGTACGTACCTTTCCCCGCCCCGGTGCGCGTGCTATATACGTACCTATCGCCGCCCCGGTGTGAATTTTAAATACGTACCTTTCGCCGCCCCGGTGCGCGTGCTATATACGTACCTATCAGCGCCCTGGTGCACGTGCTATATATGAACCGATCGCTGCCCCAGTGCACATGCTAAATACATGCCTATCACCGCCCCGGTGCACATACTATATACATACTTATTGCCGCCGATGTGCACATGCTATATACGTACTTATCGCCACCGCTGAATGCTAAATAAGTACCTATCTCCGCCCAGGGGTGAATGCTAAATACGTACATATTGCCGCCCCGGTGTGCATACACCATATGTACCTATCACTGCCCCAGTGTGAATACTAAATATGTACATATCGCCGCCCCTGTGCGAATGCTGAATACGTACCTATCGCAACCCCAGGGCGAATGCTAAATACGTAACTATCGCCACCCCTATACACTACTATATACGTACCTATGCCACCCCAGTGCACATACTATATATAAACCTATCGCCGGCCTGGTGCGCATAATATATTCGTACCTATCGCGGCTCTGGTTTGCATACTACATACTTACCTATCTCTGCAAGGGTGCACATACTATATATGTACCTATCTCCAGCCCAGTTCGCACACGTAAGAACTCATATTAGTGCACCCCTGTCGTGTTTGAAAAACAAAATAGTGTTCATTCATGTATTGTCACTATCATAAATATAAATAATTTTAGTTAAAAACAGAAAAAAAGAAATGTTTTTGCCTCCCCCCACGAACATTTTTTTTCCATCCTCCCACATACTTAGAAATATTTTTAATTTAAAAGAAATAAAAAAGAAAAGAAAATTTTTTGACCCGCCCCAAAAATTTGATGTTCCCCCCATACATAGAAATATTTTTAGTTTAAAAAAAGAAAAAAAAAATTTGTTTAGCCCCCCGCCCAGAAAATTTTTTTTTCATCCTGCCCCATACATATAAATATTTTCAATGAAAAAGATAAAAGAAAAGGAAAAAAATGTTGCCCCCCACCACAATTTTTTTTTGTGCGCATGCTATATTCGTACTTATGGCATCCCATGTGCACATGCTATATACGTTCCTATCGCCACCGCTGAATGCTAAATACATACCTATAGTCTCCTCGGTGCGAATGCTAAATAGGTACCTATCGCCGCCCCGGTGCGAATGGTAAATACGTTTATATCGCCGCTAAAAATTTCCACGACCACCAATCTCTCCAGGCCCCCCAACTTTTTTTTACTCTCGCCCAACCCTGAGTAATATTTTTAGTTCCAAAAATAAAAAAATAAAAAAATTTGGCCCGACCCCTAAAAAGTTTGTCCTGACCTCTAAACATTTCCCCGAGCCCCCAATCTCTTCAGAACGCCCCCAACTTTTTTATTATTCTCTCCCAATCCTAAGAAATATTGTTAGTTAAAAAAATAAAAAAACAAAAAAAATTTGGCTCGACCTATAAAAAGTTTGTCCTGACCCCTAAAAATTTCCCCGACCCCCCCAATCTCTCCAGCCCCCCCACAGTTTTTTTACTCTCGCCCACCCTGAGTAATATTTTTGTGCAAAAAATAAAAAAATTTGGCCCGACCACTTAAAAGTTTGTCCTGACAATCTCTCCAGCCCCCTCAATTTCTTTTACTCTCCCAAACATGAGAAATATTTTGAGTTCAAAGAAAAAAAAAAAAATTTGGCCTGACCCCTAAAATTTAGGCCTGACCCCTAAAATTTTCCCCGACCCCCTAATCTCTCCAGCCCCCCCACTCCAACTTTTTTTCACTCTTCCCCTGAGGAATATTTTAAGTTCAAAAAAAGAAAAAAAAAATTTGGCCGGACCCCTAAAGAATTTGGCCTGACCCTTAAATTTTCCCCGACCCCCTAATCTCTCCAGACCCCCACCAACTTTTTTTTTCAGTGTCCCACAACCCTGAGAAATATTTTAAGTTAAAAAAAAATAAAATAAAAAATTTGGCCTGACCCCTAAAAAATTTGTCCTGACCCCTAAAATTTAATTGTGTTTTTAAACGTGAGTTAACGCACTTCCTTAGCTATCCTCTAACAAATAAATTTCATTAAAAAACATTAATTGGTTTATGAACTTGAGGTATTACGTAATTAAATTACAATATGACTCAGCAATTTCAAATTACTATAAAATATAATGAAAAATAAATGAAAAGCCCCCCCCCCCCGATGAAATATTCCCCATGGACCCTTAAGGGCTGGGTTAATAGATTCGAGAATACTCTCATCATCTTACTCTGTGAATTTTACATAAGAATACACTTTTATATGTTATGTATATATTCTCTAACCTTGTTTTAAACACCTTAATTGTGTTTTTAAACGTGAGTTAACGCACTTCCTTAGCTACCCTCTAAAAAATAAATTTCATTAAAAAACATTAATTGGTTTATGAACTTGAGGTATTACGTAATTAAATTACAATATGACTCAGCAATTTCAAATTACTATAAAATATAATGAAAAATAAATGAAAAGCCCCCCCCCCCGATGAAATATTCCCCATGGACCCCTAAGGGCTGGGTTAATAGATTCGAGAATACTCTCATCATCTTACTCTGTGAATTTTACATAAGAATACACTTTTATATGGTATGTATATATTCTCTAACCTTGTTTTAAACACCTTAATTGTGTTTTTAAACGTGAGTTAACGCACTTCCTTAGCTACCCTCTAAAAAATAAATTTCATTAAAAAACATTAATTGGTTTATGAACTTGAGGTATTACGTAATTAAATTACAATATGACTCAGCAATTTCAAATTACTATAAAATATAATGAAAAATAAATGAAAATTTCCCCCCCCCTCGATGAAATATTCCCCATGGACCCCTAAGGGCTGGGTTAATAGATTCGAGAATACTCTCATCATCTTACTCTGTGAATTTTACATAAGAATACACTTTTATATGGTATGTATATATTCTCTAACCTTGTTTTAAACACCTTAATTGTGTGTTTTAAACGTGAGTTAACGCACTTCCTTAGCTACCCTCTAAAAAATAAATTTCATTAAAAAACATTAATTGGTTTATGAACTTGAGGTATTACGTAATTAAATTACAATATGACTCAGCAATTTCAAATTACTATAAAATATAATGAAAAATAAATGAAAATTTCCCCCCCCCCCTCGATGAAATATTCCCCATGGACCCCTAAGGGCTGGGTTAATAGATTCGAGAATACTCTCATCATCTTACTCTGTGAATTTTACATAAGAATACACTTTTATATGGTATGTATATATTCTCTAACCTTGTTTTAAACACCTTAATTGTGTGTTTTAAACGTGAGTTAACGCACTTCCTTAGCTACCCTCTAAAAAATAAATTTCATTAAAAAACATTAATTGGTTTATGAACTTGAGGTATTACGTAATTAAATTACAATATGACTCAGCAATTTCAAATTACTATAAAATATAATGAAAAATAAATGAAAATTTCCCCCCCCCCCCTCGATGAAATATTCCCCATGGACCCCTAAGGGCTGGGTTAATAGATTCGAGAATACTCTCATCATCTTACTCTGTGAATTTTACATAAGAATACACTTTTATATGGTATGTATATATTCTCTAACCTTGTTTTAAACACCTTAATTGTGTGTTTTAAACGTGAGTTAACGCACTTCCTTAGCTACCCTCTAAAAAATAAATTTCATTAAAAAACATTAATTGGTTTATGAACTTGAGGTATTACGTAATTAAATTACAATATGACTCAGCAATTTCAAATTACTATAAAATATAATGAAAAATAAATGAAAATTTCCCCCCCCCCTCGATGAAATATTCCCCATGGACCCCTAAGGGCTGGGTTAATAGATTCGAGAATACTCTCATCATCTTACTCTGTGAATTTTACATAAGAATACACTTTTATATGGTATGTATATATTCTCTAACCTTGTTTTAAACACCTTAATTGTGTGTTTTAAACGTGAGTTAACGCACTTCCTTAGCTACCCTCTAAAAAATAAATTTCATTAAAAAACATTAATTGGTTTATGAACTTGAGGTATTACGTAATTAAATTACAATATGACTCAGCAATTTCAAATTACTATAAAATATAATGAAAAATAAATGAAAATTTCCCCCCCCCCTCGATGAAATATTCCCCATGGACCCCTAAGGGCTGGGTTAATAGATTCGAGAATACTCTCATCATCTTACTCTGTGAATTTTACATAAGAATACACTTTTATATGGTATGTATATATTCTCTAACCTTGTTTTAAACACCTTAATTGTGTGTTTTAAACGTGAGTTAACGCACTTCCTTAGCTACCCTCTAAAAATAAATTTCATTAAAAAACATTAATTGGTTTATGAACTTGAGGTATTACGTAATTAAATTACAATATGACTCAGCAATTTCAAATTACTATAAAATATAATGAAAAATAAATGAAAATTTCCCCCCCCCCCTCGATGAAATATTCCCCATGGACCCCTAAGGGCTGGGTTAATAGATTCGAGAATACTCTCATCATCTTACTCTGTGAATTTTACATAAGAATACACTTTTATATGGTATGTATATATTCTCTAACCTTGTTTTAAACACCTTAATTGTGTGTTTTAAACGTGAGTTAACGCACTTCCTTAGCTACCCTCTAAAAAATAAATTTCATTAAAAAACATTAATTGGTTTATGAACTTGAGGTATTACGTAATTAAATTACAATATGACTCAGCAATTTCAAATTACTATAAAATATAATGAAAAATAAATGAAAATTTCCCCCCCCCCTCGATGAAATATTCCCCATGGACCCCTAAGGGCTGGGTTAATAGATTCGAGAATACTCTCATCATCTTACTCTGTGAATTTTACATAAGAATACACTTTTATATGGTATGTATATATTCTCTAACCTTGTTTTAAACACCTTAATTGTGTGTTTTAAACGTGAGTTAACGCACTTCCTTAGCTACCCTCTAAAAAATAAATTTCATTAAAAAACATTAATTGGTTTATGAACTTGAGGTATTACGTAATTAAATTACAATATGACTCAGCAATTTCAAATTACTATAAAATATAATGAAAAATAAATGAAAATTTCCCCCCCCCCCTCGATGAAATATTCCCCATGGACCCCTAAGGGCTGGGTTAATAGATTCGAGAATACTCTCATCATCTTACTCTGTGAATTTTACATAAGAATACACTTTTATATGGTATGTATATATTCTCTAACCTTGTTTTAAACACCTTAATTGTGTGTTTTAAACGTGAGTTAACGCACTTCCTTAGCTACCCTCTAAAAAATAAATTTCATTAAAAAACATTAATTGGTTTATGAACTTGAGGTATTACGTAATTAAATTACAATATGACTCAGCAATTTCAAATTACTATAAAATATAATGAAAAATAAATGAAAATTTCCCCCCCCCCTCGATGAAATATTCCCCATGGACCCCTAAGGGCTGGGTTAATAGATTCGAGAATACTCTCATCATCTTACTCTGTGAATTTTACATAAGAATACACTTTTATATGGTATGTATATATTCTCTAACCTTGTTTTAAACACCTTAATTGTGTGTTTTAAACGTGAGTTAACGCACTTCCTTAGCTACCCTCTAAAAAATAAATTTCATTAAAAAACATTAATTGGTTTATGAACTTGAGGTATTACGTAATTAAATTACAATATGACTCAGCAATTTCAAATTACTATAAAATATAATGAAAAATAAATGAAAATTCCCCCCCCCCCTCGATGAAATATTCCCCATGGACCCCTAAGGGCTGGGTTAATAGATTCGAGAATACTCTCATCATCTTACTCTGTGAATTTTACATAAGAATACACTTTTATATGGTATGTATATATTCTCTAACCTTGTTTTAAACACCTTAATTGTGTGTTTTAAACGTGAGTTAACGCACTTCCTTAGCTACCCTCTAAAAAATAAATTTCATTAAAAAACATTAATTGGTTTATGAACTTGAGGTATTACGTAATTAAATTACAATATGACTCAGCAATTTCAAATTACTATAAAATATAATGAAAAATAAATGAAAATTTCCCCCCCCCCCTCGATGAAATATTCCCCATGGACCCCTAAGGGCTGGGTTAATAGATTCGAGAATACTCTCATCATCTTACTCTGTGAATTTTACATAAGAATACACTTTTATATGGTATGTATATATTCTCTAACCTTGTTTTAAACACCTTAATTGTGTGTTTTAAACGTGAGTTAACGCACTTCCTTAGCTACCCTCTAAAAAATAAATTTCATTAAAAAACATTAATTGGTTTATGAACTTGAGGTATTACGTAATTAAATTACAATATGACTCAGCAATTTCAAATTACTATAAAATATAATGAAAAATAAATGAAAATTTCCCCCCCCCCTCGATGAAATATTCCCCATGGACCCCTAAGGGCTGGGTTAATAGATTCGAGAATACTCTCATCATCTTACTCTGTGAATTTTACATAAGAATACACTTTTATATGGTATGTATATATTCTCTAACCTTGTTTTAAACACCTTAATTTTGTGTTTTAAACGTGAGTTAACGCACTTCCTTAGCTACCCTCTAAAAAATAAATTTCATTAAAAAACATTAATTGGTTTATGAACTTGAGGTATTACGTAATTAAATTACAATATGACTCAGCAATTTCAAATTACTATAAAATATAATGAAAAATAAATGAAAATTTCCCCCCCCCTCGATGAAATATTCCCCATGGACCCCTAAGGGCTGGGTTAATAGATTCGAGAATACTCTCATCATCTTACTCTGTGAATTTTACATAAGAATACACTTTTATATGGTATGTATATATTCTCTAACCTTGTTTTAAACACCTTAATTGTGTGTTTTAAACGTGAGTTAACGCACTTCCTTAGCTACCCTCTAAAAAATAAATTTCATTAAAAAACATTAATTGGTTTATGAACTTGAGGTATTACGTAATTAAATTACAATATGACTCAGCAATTTCAAATTACTATAAAATATAATGAAAAATAAATGAAAATTTCCCCCCCCCCCCTCGATGAAATATTCCCCATGGACCCCTAAGGGCTGGGTTAATAGATTCGAGAATACTCTCATCATCTTACTCTGTGAATTTTACATAAGAATACACTTTTATATGGTATGTATATATTCTCTAACCTTGTTTTAAACACCTTAATTGTGTGTTTTAAACGTGAGTTAACGCACTTCCTTAGCTACCCTCTAAAAAATAAATTTCATTAAAAAAACATTAATTGGTTTATGAACTTGAGGTATTACGTAATTAAATTACAATATGACTCAGCAATTTCAAATTACTATAAAATATAATGAAAAATAAATGAAAAGCCCCCCCCCCCCTACCCGATGAAATATTCCCCATGGACCCCTAAGGGCTGGGTTAATAGATTCGAGAATACTCTCATCATCTTACTCTGTGAATTTTACATAAGAATACACTTTTATATGTTATGTATATATTCTCTAACCTTGTTTTAAACACCTTAATTGTGTTTTTAAACGTGAGTTAACGCACTTCCTTAGCTATCCTCTAAAAAATAAATTTCATTAAAAAACATTAATTGGTTTATGAACTTGAGGTATTACGTAATTAAATTACAATATGACTCAGCAATTTCAAATTACTATAAAATATAATGAAAAATAAATGAAAAGCCCCCCCCCCCCCCGATGAAATATTCCCCATGGACCCTTAAGGGCTGGGTTAATAGATTCGAGAATACTCTCATCATCTTACTCTGTGAATTTTACATAAGAATACACTTTTATATGTTATGTATATATTCTCTGACCTTGTTTTAAACACCTTAATTGTGTGTTTTAAACGTGAGTTAACGCACTTCCTTAGCTACCCTCTAAAAAATAAATTTCATTAAAAAACATTAATTGGTTTATGAACTTGAGGTATTACGTAATTAAATTACAATATGACTCAGCAATTTCAAATTACTATAAAATATAATGAAAAATAAATGAAAATTCCCCCCCCCCCTCGATGAAATATTCCCCATGGACCCCTAAGGGCTGGGTTAATAGATTCGAGAATACTCTCATCATCTTACTCTGTGAATTTTACATAAGAATACACTTTTATATGGTATGTATATATTCTCTAACCTTGTTTTAAACACCTTTATTTTGTTTTTAAACGTGAGTTAACGCACTTCCTTAGCTACGCTCTAAAAAATAAATTTCATTAAAAACCATTAATTGGTTTATGAACTTGAGGTATTACGTAATTAAATATGACTCAGCAATTTCAAATTACTATAAAATATCATCAAAAATAAATGAAAAGCCCCCCCCCCCGATGAAATATAAATGCACATTGGTCTTTAGTATAGATAAATATAAATGCACATTGGTCTTTATTATAGATACAAATAAATGCACATTGGTCTTTATTATAGATACAAATAAATGCACATTGGTCTTTATTATAGATTTTCTTAATATCCCCCCACCAAGAAAAAAATTGGCCTGAGGCGCTCACACCGGCGAATGCCGTCACCCCCCCTCCCAATTTGGCATGAAAGGAGGAGGTAATGCCTATCATGATAACGGAAGGGAGGGGGAGGAATATTAGCGTCTATTAAAAGGTTGTAGTGTGAGTGAATTTCTTCCTGACACTTTGCATTATTTTTCAAATTATCTGCCACTCTCTGACGTCATGATGACCTGATATAACCGGACACAATTTAGAGCAAGACCGGGTACATCCGCCAAGGGATTATGGGACAGGTGCGGATGTGATTGAGCAACCCTTGTTTCACTACACACACTTAACATAGGATTCCTATGTTGTTATTGATGCATCCGGACAGAAATTATTGGATGATCTGATACAACCGGACACAATTTAGGGCAAGACCGGGTACATCCGGCAAGGGATTATGGGATGTTTACATTTTTGCATTTTTATCGGATTAGTACACAAATACATTAGAGTAATTTACTCCTCTCCAGGAGTTAGGGCACAAGGCCAGTTTTTATCCTACTCCCACCAGTAAGATGTGACCCAAGCTCGGGTCGGAAAGTGGGGGTTGAAAAGCCAGCGCCCGAGAGGTGAAATACATTAGATTATTTCGAATATGTTAAAAAAATGGCGTATAAAAGCTATGTTGAATTAGAGAAAAACGGCCTAGAGGAGTCTAAAAAATTTTGTTGATATTTAAAACTCATGTAATAATTTGTTAAATAGTATTGTACAATGTTTGTTGAAAGAAAATCATAGTTATTATTACTTGTTAATTTATTAAAGTAATTTGAACAGTGTATAGTGGATAGGCTGCTGTACTGCAGTAGATTTGTTATAAATAATCCAGTAAATCGCAGAAAATTTTTAAGCTTTGTCGGATGCTTCCTTGGTCTTTTGGCTAAGATCAAAGTGTAGTATCTGTTCCCCATAGACTGGTATTGTCTTGGCCTCCGGGGCTTGATTTACGCCGGTCTATGGGATTGTCCTGTGCAGTTCTAGGAGGTCCACCCTCCCAGGCTTCGCCTCCCCTCTTTGGGGAGGAGTAAGTTTATTGCTTACTGTCTGAGGCGCCCCTACCGGGGAATGCCGACGGGGCTGCCCAGGCAATTTTTAAATGGCCAGAGTGCTCACCTCTCGAGCGCTGGCTTTTAACCCCACTTTCTCGACCCAATCTGTGGTCACATCTTACTTGTGGGAGTAGGATAAAACTGGCCTTGTGCCTAACTCCTGAGGTGGAGTAAATACCTTTTAAGCTTTGTCGGCCTTTTGGCTAAGATCAGAGTGTAGTATCTGTTCTCAGATAAAACATTCTCGTTTTCCCAAAGACCAGGCTTTCCGCTTACCTAGCCTTGCGGCTAGGTTCAAAGCGTTTTTCTTTGACCAAGCCCCCTTTTGGGGCTTTTGTCACCTTTTTGTCCCCTCTTGGGACTTTTCTCTTTTCTTCTTTTCCCTGACTGTTGGGCTGACTTAAGCAGCTGGCAGGTTTCGGGGAGACTGACGAACCCGTAAAACGGTGAAGGTCTCTTCGTCTCCGAATCGGCGGGTCTAGTCCGACAGTCAGGTTCGTTCGCCCCTCTTGGGCCATTAATTATTTTTTCTTCTTTCTTTCAGCGTCTGTCTGAGGTGCGCACTTAAGCAGCTGGCAGGTTTCGGGGAGACTGACGAACCCGTAAAACGGTGAAGGTCTCCTCGTCTCCGAATCGGCGGGTGTCGTGCCTCTTACAGACCCGTTTATAGATGGAAGCCACCCGGGCTTCAAAAAACTGTGTTGTCGTTGACAACAGCGAGGAAGGTGTGACCGCGGAGGGCACCTTGTTAGATTTGGTGAATCGTACTCCTGAGTACGACCTAATGATGGTGGGGATAACCGTGCCGAGCGGTTCTCCGACCTGGAAGGGGGGCTGCACACCCGAGTGCGCCCCGGTCGTGTTGGAGGGGGGTGGCACACCCGAGTGCGCCCCGATCGTGTTGGAGGGGGGTTGCACGCCCGAGTGCGCCCCAGTCGTGTTGGAGGGGGGTTGCACGCCCGAGTGCGCCCCAGTCGTGTTGGAGGGGGGTTGCACGCCCGAGTGCGCCCCAGTCGTGTTGGAGGGGGGTTGCACGCCCGAGTGCGCCCCAGTCGTGTTGGAGGGGGGTTGCACACCCGAGTGCGCCCCAGTCGTGTTGGAGGGGGGTTGCACGCCCGAGTGCGCCCCAGTCGTGTTGGAGGGGGGTTGCACACCCGAGTGCGCCCCAGGAGGTGTTGCCTCGCCGGGCACCTCAGTTTCGGTTATGGGGGGGGTCGCACCGAGCGGCACTCCAGTCGGGTCGTTTTCTATGGCAGGGGGTAGCATGCCCGAATGCACCCAAACCATAAGTTTTGGCGAATTCAGTGACACCCCATTCTTTAATCAGAAGCCAATAAGAAAGTGCCAGTCTCTGGACTTGGAGGTGGCACAGAGACAGTATAGGCCAAAGTCGTTTCTTGGGTGCTCCTCGGGGGGATCATCAACCGACAGCTCTGAGGGAGACGAGAGTAGGCCTGAAAGACCAAGAGTTAGGAAAGGGGCCAAAAAGGTCTTGCCAGAAAAGACACTTAATAAGGACTCCAAAGGAACCACATCGACGTGGGGACCCCAGGCCCAGAAGACTCCAGAGGAGTATAGGCGACTCTTCAGAGATAAATACGCCGACTTCACCGATGGAAGTACAATCAAAGTAGTCCCGGGCACTCTGGAGAGACTAAAGAGACGAATAGTCTCATTGGTTACAACTGATACAAAGACGAAGGGGCTGACTGGGGTCCCCAAGGACAAAATAATGAAAATACTTGGGGATCTGAAGATCCCAGCTACTTACGTAGTAAAGCGATCATACGCTATGTATGATATTCTGCTCCCTAACGTGGCAGAAGCCGAAAGAGTGGCGAAATGGGAGCATACGAGTAACGGGATAAAATTGACTCCCGAATATTTATCCAAGAGGAGGACAACTGTGTCAGTTCTCGGCGTCCCATGCTGTGTCGCCTTCGAACACATAGGCGCCATTATGTCACAGTATGGCGACGTTGAGGCAGTGTTCCCAGTCCGTGGTCCCCGAAATATTCAGACGGGGGACTACAAAATCCTTATGCGACTCACCCGTGAAGGATTCCGGGAGATACCGGCGCAGCTATACTGCGAAACCTGGTCGATGCCAGTGATAGTGGAGGGAAGGAGGCCGGTTTGTTGGCACTGTCAGACGTCGGGGCATATGGCAAAGGAGTGCCCCAAAAGGAACCCACCAAAGACCCCGGTGGCAGTGCCAACAGTGACAACAAATGTCCCAAAACCAACAGTACCGGAAGAAGTACCGGAAGTACCGGAAGAAGAAAAAGGTTGGAACAAGGTGGCAGCCAAGAAGGGGAAAAAGACGACTCCAAGCACGAGCGAGAAACCCGCTAAACACCCAACCGCAGCAGGAGATCAGCCTGCACCTGCGGTCAAACGGAAGTTTCAGTTCCCCTCATCAGGATCAGACGAAAATAACGACTCTGAGGAGGACATGACTGTGGAAGGAGTACCGCCGGTCCAGAAGCCCAAGAAGGAGACCAGGGCAAAGAAGAGCCGAGACCAGAAAGCGACATGTCCAGACAAGGAAATCCTTCAACCACCCAAACCCCAATCTCCAGAACCCGAAGTTGTGGTTGAACGAAATACCCCTCCCCAATCCAACACCCCTGAAGAGATATCCATGGCCGTAGCATCGGCCGAGGCAGATGAACCGCCTAAAAGCCCATATAAAACTGCCAAACAACCAGAGGCAGCTGTAGCCGACAAGGTAGCGGCGGAGGAAGCTGTTGCCGACAAGGTAGCGGCGGAGGAAGCTGTTGCCGACAAGGTAGCTATGGAGGAAACTGTTGCTGACGAGGAAGTGCCGGAAGAAGTTACGGCGAAAACTGAACCCACTCCTCCACCAGTTAGACGAGAAAGATCCCGGAAGCTCCCTTTCCTGCCTGGGGGAAGAATTTGTGAGGCGGACGCAACACTTGTCCAGTCGGACCTAAGTAATAGGCAGAGGGGTTATCTGAAACAGTTGGGAGCGTTCACACATGTGAAAGGAAAAAGAGTTGATAACCCTCTGAACTTCCGGGATGCCCCAATGATAACTACCTTTATCAGGCATGATAAAGGTAGTAGGGCACGCGCCCTTTGGAGAATGGTGGAGGAGGGAAGGATGGCTATTCCGGGGGTTACCTTAGTTGACGAGGAGCATCCATCAAAAAAGAAATTGGCTTCGAAATGTCCGGGGAGGGTCCCCATTTATGTTCATCCCTCATTTTTTCGGGCTTTAAAGCTAACCTTTCCCCTGGACGTGGGAGGTCTGGCTCGAGACGGACGGATTTCGTCCGAACTGCTGACTGGCAGTCTTGGTCAGGCCTTCGGCGTCCTCACTCCCGAGGACTTTAGGCCCGTCTGCGACATATAAATAAAGGATAATGGCTTTAAACCTGGCCACATTGAATGTGAGGGGCATGAGATCTCGAAGCAAGGCTGTTCGCGTGCTGAGGGATCTCGTGGCCCTTAAGGTAGATATAGCTGCGATCGAGGAGACCCACTTCGTTTCGTATGGGGATTGTGATGTGCTGACTGACGACTATGACGTCATCTCAGCATATGGCAATGTCCGTAGTTGTGGTGTCTCTTTGCTAGTGAGACGCACTCTGTCCGCGACAGTGCGCGTTGTTCATACGGATGCGGAAGGACGGTTGGTCGTAGTCGATGTTGCCGTTGACAGCAGCAAGTTTCGGATCGTTGCGGTTTATGCGCCTAACGCTGTTGGTGAGAGGGTTTCCTTTTTTCGACGATTGGAGACGTTTCTCGGGGGTCCGGAGCGTGTAGTATTAATGGGGGATTGGAATGCCATCCTTGACCCCAAGATAGATAAGGTCGGGGGTAATAGAGGGTCGGATAGGTGTGATAGCAGTCTGTCTGACCTGATCGCCTCATGCGATCTTGTCGACAGATTTCGCGTTGATCACCCAGGGCGGGAGATGTGGACGTGGCATACTAGCGCGGCCTTCTTTTCAAGTACTTACTTGGACAGAATGTTAGTTAGAAGAGGCGACATAGATTTCTTATCTTGTCCCACGTTCACTTGGTTAGGTCACTCGGACCATAAATTGGTTATGGCCCGTTTGAGTTTAAGCGATAGGCCTAGGTTAGCTGGGTACTGGAAGTTGAATACCTCCTTACTGGAGATACCCGACTTCCGGGACAAGCTAACGTTACTACTTCAGCGGGCTTTAGTGGGGGCGGTTATCGGGAGTAGTTGGTGGGTGAAAACTAAGGTTTATGTTAGACGCTTTTGTGTCCGCTATAGCCAGCGCCTCGCTCAAGATAGGGCTAGGACACAGAAGCGTGTAGATGATAAGATGACCCGGGCGGTGGCTGGGGGGGATCCCCTAGAGATAGCCTTAATTAAGGGGGACCTCAATCGCTTGGCTAGCGAGCGATATGAAGGTCAAGTAGTTCGAGCTAGGTTAAAGAAAGTCTCTAACGAAGCTGTGAACGTTGACGCTGTTGAGCGTAAGGCTGCTTTACGTCGTGGCTCGGATGGGTACATTCGGAAGGTTAATAACCTGGAAGGACATACCCTGGTATCTACTCGTGAGATTTGCGAGGGGTTCCGCGAGCATTTGGAGGATCGCTTCACCCAACTACCCAGACTCCGCGGCCAGGAGTTTGACAGCTATTTGGCTGACTCGCCCCGCCTAGAGGCGGCCCGAGCAGCTGGCTGTGATGGGGACGTTACAGAGGGTGAGATCATTACTGCGTTGAAGCAGGTCGGCTACAACAAATCTCCAGGACTCGATGGTCTGCCATACGAAGTTTACTTGAGGCTGTCGCCCATGTTTGTTCCTCTTCTGAAGGATGTGTTTAACCACTGGTTTGTTCAGGGCTCGATCCCTGGGCAGGTTACCAAAGGAGTGGTCACATTGTTGAAGAAGGGGGGCCAACCTGGTGGGGGGAATTTAGATGATTACAGGCCCATAACTCTGCTAAACACAGAGTTAAAGATTTTGGCCCGTGTTCTTGCGAATCGTTTGCAGGTTGTTATCGCTGACTTGATCGAACCTGAGCAGAACTATGCTGTGAAGGGGAGGTCAATTCAAAACAATTTGCATCTGGTTCGCACGATCCTAGAGGGTATAGAAGACGACACTGAAGCCGCGCTGATCAATTTAGATCAGTCCAAGGCTTTCGATAGGGTCGACCATGGTTTCTTGGAATCTGTTCTAGAGGCTGCCGGTT
This sequence comes from Sepiola atlantica, assembly GCA_963556195.1. NCBI lineage: Eukaryota > Metazoa > Mollusca > Cephalopoda > Sepiida > Sepiolidae > Sepiola > Sepiola atlantica. The sequence continues at coordinate 73,727,892 of OY744537.1, read as the reverse complement.
TTAATCCGGACTTCCGCAAGTGGGTCTCGATTCTGTACCGTCTGCCGACGGTAGCGGTGCAAGTAAACGGTAGGCTTTCGGAGTCGTTCGTGGTTTCTCGTTCGGTACGTCAGGGTTGTCCGCTGTCGCCCCTGCTTTATGTCCTGGCGTTGGAGCCCTTCCTTCGCAAATTAAGGGACGGGGCGGCAACACCAGTCCTGCGCGGAATCGCTATCCCTCCTCACTATGCGCGAGCCAGGGTTTCCGCGTATGCCGATGATGTCACCGTTTTTGTGTCCAGCCGTGAAGACATAGAAGCGGTGATTAAGGCGCTCGCTCGGTACGAAGAAGTGACAGGGGCCATTGTCAACCGCAGCAAGTCCAATGGCCTGCGGTTGGCTGCCTGGAGCGGAGAGACCGCACTTCCAGGTGACTTCAACTGGACCGATGGCCCGGTTCGGATCCTTGGCGTTTGGTTCGGACCGGGTCTCCAGCTGGAGAAGAATTGGTCGGAAGTACAGGCAAAGGTCGAATCGTCTGTGAGGACTTGGATTCGAAGGAAACTTTCCTTGAAGGGGAGAGCGGAGGCGTGCGCCACTTACGTCTTTCCTCTCATCCTTTACCGACTGTCTGTACTCCCGCTGCCTGCGGACCGCCTTCTTGCTTTCACGCGCTTGCTCTTTTCACTTCTGTGGAATGGGCGGAAAGCATACGTCCGCAGACAGGTCTGTACGCAACGTCCGTGTGATGGAGGCTTGGGGATGCCTGACTTGGCAAGTCATAGACATGCTGAGAGACTGGCTTTCCTGAGTCGTACTTTGACGGAAGAAGCTCCGTGGGTCCCTGCGGTTGAGGACGCCTTTCCCAACCTCATACCCGACCACTCGGTCGAAGGTCGACGTAGGCCAAGAGGAGAGTCGCTGTTCGTCACCGAATGCCGAGCCGCGCTTAAGGCGTTGCCGGGGTCCAGTGACCTTGCCCGGTCTAGGAAGAGACTGTATCGGGATCTAGTGGAGGGGTCCGCTTCGGATCCACTTGGGAGACGGCTTGGATTGTCGACGGAGGAGGCTCGCTCCCAGTGGAGTTGGGCGCCAGGCCAGAGTTATCTCAACAATTCTGAGTACTCTCTGACCTGGCGACTTGTTCGGAACGCACTGCCCCTCTATGGCAGATTATGCAGGGATGGCATAAGGGACGTCCCCTTGTGCCCGCGCTGTGAGGACAATGAGGAAGAAACGGCCGAGCACGCCTTCTTCACTTGCAGAAAATTACGTCTTCTCTGGGAGTATGTCAGAGAGGTAACGGCTCGCATCGACGCCGAGCAGCCGCTGGTCCTGGATGTAGCATTCGTCATCAACAACGTAGCGCCGCCGTGGTCTAGAGAGAAGCGAATGGTGTTTCTTGTGATCCTGGCCGTAGCTAGGTTAGTGACGTGGGTTACACGTCTAGATGAGGTTCATGGGGTTGGGTCTGTTTCGGATCGTGATCTGGTTGTTTACTTTAAGCATCAGCTTAAAGTGAAAATCAGATGCGATTGGAAACGACTACATCGCATGGAGTTCAATAGAAGATGGGTGCACAACACTAGTTTGTGCATTCGACGAGGGTCCAGGTTTGAATACGTTTTCCCGCCTTAGCATGGCGCAGACGGTACTGGGTCCTACGGAACCCAGCCCAGTATAAAACAAAATTATTTTTTATTAGCCTAGTCGAACTATAAGCTAGTAGGAGTAAATGATGTCCTGTCCCAACTTTGTTTTTTCTGCAGGCACTAGAGAGCTTCCAAAGATGCCCACTCCACATATTTATTTTGTCCCCGGCTGATGAAACCCTTGGCAATATTATCTTGGAAGACGCCATCCATTCCCGTACCCAGATCCCGATTAATTTATTTTCAGAACGCCCCGCTTTATTCCCACTCCCATTTAGGGGTCGACCTGCTTGTTTTCGGCTTTGAGCCGGAAAACAGTGGGCGGTCCGCACTTAGCAAGAGGGTAGGGAAGGGTCCTACTAACCACCCCTTATCATTTTATTTGGTTCTTTATTTTTCTTTCTTTTTGGGTGTTTTTAATGTGTATCCCAATCCCACGTTATTTCATGGTTTCATGTATCATTTTGGGGATATTTTAAGTAGGGTTAAGCCATAGAGTGACTGTGAATTTTTTAGTGTGAATGTCTAGCTTAGGGTAGAGTAGGTTTTTGTCATTGTGCATTTTCTTTGCTTTTTGTCAAATAAAAAATGTCTTTGTTTTGTCTTTGTTTGAAATAAAAAATGTCAAACTGTTGTTTTTTAAATGTCACAATGACCCCCGACCCCCACCTTCCCCCCTTCCACAGCGGGCTTTTATGCCTAAGGTGGTATGCATTCTGGGAATGTAATCTTAACTCTAGGAGTTAATGTTTTCCAGGATGCATCCATCTAAATAAATTGTCGGATGCTTCCTTGGTCTTTTGGCTAAGATCAAAGTGTAGTATCTGTTCCCCATAGACTGGTATTGTCTTGGCCTCCGGGGCTTGATTTACGCCGGTCTATGGGATTGTCCTGTGCAGTTCTAGGAGGTCCACCCTCCCAGGCTTCGCCTCCCCTCTTTGGGGAGGAGTAAGTTTATTGCTTACTGTCTGAGGCGCCCCTACCGGGGAATGCCGACGGGGCTGCCCAGGCAATTTTTAAATGGCCAGAGTGCTCACCTCTCGAGCGCTGGCTTTTAACCCCACTTTCTCGACCCAATCTGTGGTCACATCTTACTTGTGGGAGTAGGATAAAACTGGCCTTGTGCCTAACTCCTGAGGTGGAGTAAATACCTTTTAAGCTTTGTCGGCCTTTTGGCTAAGATCAGAGTGTAGTATCTGTTCTCAGATAAAACATTCTCGTTTTCCCAAAGACCAGGCTTTCCGCTTACCTAGCCTTGCGGCTAGGTTCAAAGCGTTTTTCTTTGACCAAGCCCCCTTTTGGGGCTTTTGTCACCTTTTTGTCCCCTCTTGGGACTTTTCTCTTTTCTTCTTTTCCCTGACTGTTGGGCTGACTTAAGCAGCTGGCAGGTTTCGGGGAGACTGACGAACCCGTAAAACGGTGAAGGTCTCTTCGTCTCCGAATCGGCGGGTCTAGTCCGACAGTCAGGTTCGTTCGCCCCTCTTGGGCCATTAATTATTTTTTCTTCTTTCTTTCAGCGTCTGTCTGAGGTGCGCACTTAAGCAGCTGGCAGGTTTCGGGGAGACTGACGAACCCGTAAAACGGTGAAGGTCTCCTCGTCTCCGAATCGGCGGGTGTCGTGCCTCTTACAGACCCGTTTATAGATGGAAGCCACCCGGGCTTCAAAAAACTGTGTTGTCGTTGACAACAGCGAGGAAGGTGTGACCGCGGAGGGCACCTTGTTAGATTTGGTGAATCGTACTCCTGAGTGCGACCTAATGATGGTGGGGATAACCGTGCCGAGCGGTTCTCCGACCTGGAAGGGGGGTTGCACACCCGAGTGCGCCCCGGTCGTGTTGGAGGGGGGTTGCACGCCCGAGTGCGCCCCAGTCGTGTTGGAGGGGGGTTGCACGCCCGAGTGCGCCCCAGTCGTGTTGGAGGGGGGTTGCACGCCCGAGTGCGCCCCAGTCGTGTTGGAGGGGGGTTGCACACCCGAGTGCGCCCCAGGAGGTGTTGCCTCGCCGGGCACCTCAGTTTCGGTCATGGAGGGTGTCGCACCGAGCGGCACTCCAGTCGGGTCGTTTTCTATGGCAGGGGGTAGCATGCCCGAATGCACCCAAACCATAAGTTTTGGCGAATTCAGTGACACCCCATTCTTTAATCAGAAGCCAATAAGAAAGTGCCAGTCTCTAGACTTGGAGGTGGCACAGAGACAGTATAGGCCAAAGTCGTTTCTTGGGTGCTCCTCGGGGGGATCATCAACCGACAGCTCTGAGGGAGACGAGAGTAGGCCTGAAAGACCAAGAGTTAGGAAAGGGGCCAAAAAGGTCTTGCCAGAAAAGACACTTAATAAGGACTCCAAAGGAACCACATCGACGTGGGGACCCCAGGCCCAGAAGACTCCAGAGGAGTACAGGCGACTCTTCAGAGATAAATACGCCGACTTCACTGACGGAAGTACAATCAAAGTAGTCCCGGGCACTCTGGAGAGACTAAAGAGACGAATAGTCTCATTGGTTACAACTGATACAAAGACGAAGGGGCTGACTGGGGTCCCCAAGGACAAAATAATGAAAATACTTGGGGATCTGAAGATCCCAGCTACTTACGTAGTAAAGCGATCATACGCTATGTATGATATTCTGCTCCCTAACGTGGCAGAAGCCGAAAGAGTGGCGAAATGGGAGCATACGAGTAACGGGATAAAATTGACTCCCGAATATTTATCCAAGAGGAGGACAACTGTGTCAGTTCTCGGCGTCCCATGCTGTGTCGCCTTCGAACACATAGGCGCCATTATGTCACAGTATGGCGACGTTGAGGCAGTGTTCCCAGTCCGTGGTCCCCGAAATATCCAGACGGGGGACTACAAAATCCTTATGCGACTCACCCGTGAAGGATTCCGGGAGATACCGGCGCAGCTATACTGCGAAACCTGGTCGATGCCAGTGATAGTGGAGGGAAGGAGGCCGGTTTGTTGGCACTGTCAGACGTCGGGGCATATGGCAAAGGAGTGCCCCAAAAGGAACCCACCAAAGACCTCGGTGGCAGTGCCAACAGTGACAACAAATGTCCCAAAACCAACAGAACCAACAGTACCGGAAGAAGTACCGGAAGTACCGGAAGAAGAAAAAGGTTGGAACAAGGTGGCAGCCAAGAAGGGGAAAAAGACGACTCCAAGCACGAGCGAGAAACCCGCTAAACACCCAACCGCAGCAGATCAGCCTGCACCTGCGGTCAAACGGAAGTTTCAGTTCCCCTCATCAGGATCAGACGAAAATAACGACTCTGAGGAGGACATGACTGTGGAAGGAGTACCGCCGGTCCAGAAGCCCAAGAAGGACACCAGGGCAAAGAAGAGCCGAGACCAGAAAGCGACATGTCCAGACAAGGAAATCGTTCAACCACCCAAACCCCAATCTCCAGAACCCGAAGTTGTGGTTGAACGAAATACCCCTCCCCAATCCAACACCCCTGAAGAGATATCCATGGCCGTAGCATCGGCCGAGGCAGATGAACCGCCTAAAAGCCCATATAAAACTGCCAAACAACCAGAGGCAGCTGTAGCCGACAAGGTAGCGGCGGAGGAAGCTGTTGCCGACAAGGTAGCGGCGGAGGAAGCTGTTGCCGACAAGGTAGCTATGGAGGAAACTGTTGCTGACGAGGAAGTGCCGGAAGAAGTTACGGCGAAAACTGCACCCACTCCTCCACCAGTTAGACAAGAAAGATCCCGGAAGCTCCCTTTCCTGCCTGGGGGAAAAATTTGTGAGGCGGACGCAACACTTGTCCAGTCGGACCTAAGTAATAAGCAGAGGGGTTATCTGAAACAGTTAGGAGCGTTCACACATGTGAAAGGGAAAAGAGTCGATAACCCTCTGAACTTCCGGGATGCCCCAATGATAACTACCTTTATCAGGCATGATAAAGGTAGTAGGGCACGCGCCCTTTGGAGAATGGTGGAGGAGGGAAGGATGGCTATTCCGGGGGTTACCTTAGTTGACGAGGAGCATCCATCAAAAAAGAAATTGGCTTCGAAATGTCCGGGGAGGGTCCCCATTTATGTTCATCCCTCATTTTTTCGGGCTTTAAAGCTAACCTTTCCCCTGGACGTGGGAGGTCTGGCTCGAGACGGACGGATTTCGTCCGAACTGCTGACTGGCAGTCTTGGTCAGGCCTTCGGCGTCCTCACTCCCGAGGACTTTAGGCCCGTCTGCGACATATAAATAAAGAATAATGGCTTTAAACCTGGCCACATTGAATGTGAGGGGCATGAGATCTCGAAGCAAGGCTGTTCGCGTGCTGAGGGATCTCGTGGCCCTTAAGGTAGATATAGCTGCGATCGAGGAGACCCACTTCGTTTCGTATGGGGATTGTGATGTGCTGACTGACGACTATGACGTCATCTCAGCATATGGCAATGTCCGTAGTTGTGGTGTCTCTTTGCTAGTGAGACGCACTCTGTCCGCGACAGTGCGCGTTGTTCATACGGATGCGGAAGGACGGTTGGTCGTAGTCGATGTTGCCGTTGACAGCAGCAAGTTTCGGATCGTTGCGGTTTATGCGCCTAACGCTGTTGGTGAGAGGGTTTCCTTTTTTCGACGGTTGGAGACGTTTCTCGGGGGTCCGGAGCGTGTAGTATTAATGGGGGATTGGAATGCCATCCTTGACCCCAAGATAGATAAGGTCGGGGGTAATAGAGGGTCGGATAGGTGTGATAGCAGTCTGTCTGACCTGATCGCCTCATGCGATCTTGTCGACAGATTTCGCGTTGATCACCCAGGGCGGGAGATGTGGACGTGGCATACTAGCGCGGCCTTCTTTTCGAGTACTTACTTGGACAGAATGTTAGTTAGAAGAGGCGACATAGATTTCTTATCTTGTCCCACGTTCACTTGGTTAGGTCACTCGGACCATAAATTGGTTATGGCCCGTTTGAGTTTAAGCGATAGGCCTAGGTTAGCTGGGTACTGGAAGTTGAATACCTCCTTACTGGAGATACCCGACTTCCGGGACAAGCTAACGTTACTACTTCAGCGGGCTTTAGTGGGGGCGGTTATCGGGAGTAGTTGGTGGGTGAAAACTAAGGTTTATGTTAGACGCTTTTGTGTCCGCTATAGCCAGCGCCTCGCTCAAGATAGGGCTAGGACACAGAAGCGTGTAGATGATAAGATGACCCGGGCGGTGGCTGGGGGGGATCCCCTAGAGATAGCCTTAATTAAGGGGGACCTCAATCGCTTGGCTAGCGAGCGATATGAAGGTCAAGTAGTTCGAGCTAGGTTAAAGAAAGTCTCTAACGAAGCTGTGAACGTTGACGCTGTTGAGCGTAAGGCTGCTTTACGTCGTGGCTCGGATGGGTACATTCGGAAGGTGAATAACCTGGAAGGACATACCCTGGTATCTACTCGTGAGATTTGCGAGGGGTTCCGCGAGCATTTGGAGGATCGCTTCACCCAACTACCCAGACTCCGCGGCCAGGAGTTTGACAGCTATTTGGCTGACTCGCCCCGCCTAGAGGCGGCCCGAGCAGCTGGCTGTGATGGGGACGTTACAGAGGGTGAGATCATTACTGCGTTGAAGCAGGTCGGCTACAACAAATCTCCAGGACTCGATGGTCTGCCATACGAAGTTTACTTGAGGCTGTCGCCCATGTTTGTTCCTCTTCTGAAGGATGTGTTTAACCACTGGTTTGTTCAGGGCTCGATCCCTGGGCAGGTTACCAAAGGAGTGGTCACATTGTTGAAGAAGGGGGGCCAACCTGGTGGGGGGAATTTAGATGATTACAGGCCCATAACTCTGCTAAACACAGAGTTAAAGATTTTGGCCCGTGTTCTTGCGAATCGTTTGCAGGTTGTTATCGCTGACTTGATCGAACCTGAGCAGAACTATGCTGTGAAGGGGAGGTCAATTCAAAACAATTTGCATCTGGTTCGCACGATCCTAGAGGGTATAGAAGACGACACTGAAGCCGCGCTGATCAATTTAGATCAGTCCAAGGCTTTCGATAGGGTCGACCATGGTTTCTTGGAATCTGTTCTAGAGGCTGCCGGTTTTAATCCGGACTTCCGCAAGTGGGTCTCGATTCTGTACCGTCTGCCGACGGTAGCGGTGCAAGTAAACGGTAGGCTTTCGGAGTCGTTCGTGGTTTCTCGTTCGGTACGTCAGGGTTGTCCGCTGTCGCCCCTGCTTTATGTCCTGGCGTTGGAGCCCTTCCTTCGCAAATTAAGGGACGGGGCGGCAACACCAGTCCTGCGCGGAATCGCTATCCCTCCTCACTATGCGCGAGCCAGGGTTTCCGCGTATGCCGATGATGTCACCGTTTTTGTGTCCAGCCGTGAAGACATAGAAGCGGTGATTAAGGCGCTCGCTCGGTACGAAGAAGTGACAGGGGCCATTGTCAACCGCAGCAAGTCCAATGGCCTGCGGTTGGCTGCCTGGAGCGGAGAGACCGCACTTCCAGGTGACTTCAACTGGACCGATGGCCCGGTTCGGATCCTTGGCGTTTGGTTCGGACCGGGTCTCCAGCTGGAGAAGAATTGGTCGGAAGTACAGGCAAAGGTCGAATCGTCTGTGAGGACTTGGATTCGAAGGAAACTTTCCTTGAAGGGGAGAGCGGAGGCGTGCGCCACTTACGTCTTTCCTCTCATCCTTTACCGACTGTCTGTACTCCCGCTGCCTGCGGACCGCCTTCTTGCTTTCACGCGCTTGCTCTTTTCACTTCTGTGGAATGGGCGGAAAGCATACGTCCGCAGACAGGTCTGTACGCAACGTCCGTGTGATGGAGGCTTGGGGATGCCTGACTTGGCAAGTCATAGACATGCTGAGAGACTGGCTTTCCTGAGTCGTACTTTGACGGAAGACGCTCAGTGGGTCCCTGCGGTTGAGGACGCCTTTCCCAACCTCATACCCGACCACTCGGTCGAAGGTCGACGTAGGCCAAGAGGAGAGTCGCTGTTCGTCACCGAATGCCGAGCCGCGCTTAAGGCGTTGCCGGGGTCCAGTGACCTTGCCCGGTCTAGGAAGAGACTGTATCGGGATCTAGTGGAGGGGTCCGCTTCGGATCCACTTGGGAGACGGCTTGGATTGTCGACGGAGGAGGCTCGCTCCCAGTGGAGTTGGGCGCCAGGCCAGAGCTATCTCAACAATTCTGAGTACTCTCTGACCTGGCGACTTGTTCGGAACGCACTGCCCCTCTATGGCAGATTATGCAGGGATGGCATAAGGGACGTCCCCTTGTGCCCGCGCTGTGAGGACAATGAGGAAGAAACGGCCGAGCACGCCTTCTTCACTTGCAGAAAATTACGTCTTCTCTGGGAGTATGTCAGAGAGGTAACGGCTCGCATCGACGCCGAGCAGCCGCTGGTCCTGGATGTAGCATTCGTCATCAACAACGTAGCGCCGCCGTGGTCTAGAGAGAAGCGAATGGTGTTTCTTGTGATTCTGGCCGTAGCTAGGTTAGTGACGTGGGTTACACGTCTAGATGAGGTTCATGGGGTTGGGTCTGTTTCGGATCGTGATCTGGTTGTTTACTTTAAGCATCAGCTTAAAGTGAAAATCAGATGCGATTGGAAACGACTACATCGCATGGAGTTCAATAGAAGATGGGTGCACAACACTAGTTTGTGCATTCGACGAGGGTCCAGGTTTGAATACGTTTTCCCGCCTTAGCATGTCGCAGACGGTACTGGGTCCTACGGAACCCAGCCCAGTATAAAACAAAATTATTTTTTATTAGCCTAGTCGAACTATAAGCTAGTAGGAGTAAATGATGTCCTGTCCCAACTTTGTTTTTTCTGCAGGCACTAGAGAGCTTCCAAAGATGCCCACTCCACATATTTATTTTGTCCCCGGCTGATGAAACCCTTGGCAATATTATCTTGGAAGACGCCATCCATTCCCGTACCCAGATCCCGATTAATTTATTTTCAGAACGCCCCGCTTTATTCCCACTCCCATTTAGGGGTCGACCTGCTTGTTTTCGGCTTTGAGCCGGAAAACAGTGGGCGGTCAGCACTTAGCAAGAGGGTAGGGAAGGGTCCTACTAACCACCCCTTATCATTTTATTTGGTTCTTTATTTTTCTTTCTTTTTGGGTGTTTTTAATGTGTATCCCAATCCCACGTTATTTCATGGTTTCATGTATCATTTTGGGGATATTTTAAGTAGGGTTAAGCCATAGAGTGACTGTGAATTTTTTAGTGTGAATGTCTAGCTTAGGGTAGAGTAGGTTTTTGTCATTGTGCATTTTCTGTGCTTTTTGTCAAATAAAAAATGTCTTTGTTTTGTCTTTGTTTGAAATAAAAAATGTCAAACTGTTGTTTTTTAAATGTCACAATGACCCCCGACCCCCACCTTCCCCCCTTCCACAGTGGGCTTTTATGCCTAAGGTGGTATGCATTCTGGGAATGTAATCTTAACTCTAGGAGTTAATGTTTTCCAGGATGCATCCATCTAAATAAATTGTCGGATGCTTCCTTGGTCTTTTGGCTAAGATCAAAGTGTAGTATCTGTTCCCCATAGACTGGTATTGTCTTGGCCTCCGGGGCTTGATTTACGCCGGTCTATGGGATTGTCCTGTGCAGTTCTAGGAGGTCCACCCTCCCAGGCTTCGCCTCCCCTCTTTGGGGAGGAGTAAGTTTATTGCTTACTGTCTGAGGCGCCCCTACCGGGGAATGCCGACGGGGCTGCCCAGGCAATTTTTAAATGGCCAGAGTGCTCACCTCTCGAGCGCTGGCTTTTAACCCCACTTTCTCGACCCAATCTGTGGTCACATCTTACTTGTGGGAGTAGGATAAAACTGGCCTTGTGCCTAACTCCTGAGGTGGAGTAAATACCTTTTAAGCTTTGTCGGCCTTTTGGCTAAGATCAGAGTGTAGTATCTGTTCTCAGATAAAACATTCTCGTTTTCCCAAAGACCAGGCTTTCCGCTTACCTAGCCTTGCGGCTAGGTTCAAAGCGTTTTTCTTTGACCAAGCCCCCTTTTGGGGCTTTTGTCACCTTTTTGTCCCCTCTTGGGACTTTTCTCTTTTCTTCTTTTCCCTGACTGTTGGGCTGACTTAAGCAGCTGGCAGGTTTCGGGGAGACTGACGAACCCGTAAAACGGTGAAGGTCTCTTCGTCTCCGAATCGGCGGGTCTAGTCCGACAGTCAGGTTCGTTCGCCCCTCTTGGGCCATTAATTATTTTTTCTTTTTTCTTTCAGCGTCTGTCTGAGGTGCGCACTTAAGCAGCTGGCAGGTTTCGGGGAGACTGACGAACCCGTAAAACGGTGAAGGTCTCCTCGTCTCCGAATCGGCGGGTGTCGTGCCTCTTACAGACCCGTTTATAGATGGAAGCCACCCGGGCTTCAAAAAACTGTGTTGTCGTTGACAACAGCGAGGAAGGTGTGACCGCGGAGGGCACCTTGTTAGATTTGGTGAATCGTACTCCTGAGTACGACCTAATGATGGTGGGGATAACCGTGCCGAGCGGTTCTCCGACCTGGAAGGGGGGTTGCACACCCGAGTGCGCCCCGGTCGTGTTGGAGGGGGGTGGCACACCCGAGTGCGCCTCAGTCGTGTTGGAGGGGGGTTGCACGCCCGAGTGCGCCCCAGTCGTGTTGGAGGGGGGTTGCACGCCCGAGTGCGCCCCAGTCGTGTTGGAGGGGGGTTGCACGCCCGAGTGCGCCCCGGTCGTGTTGGAGGGGGGTTGCACACCCGAGTGCGCCCCAGTCGTGTTGGAGGGGGGTTGCACGCCCGAGTGCGCCCCAGTCGTGTTGGAGGGGGGTTGCACACCCGAGTGCGCCCCAGGAGGTGTTGCCTCGCCGGGCACCTCAGTTTCGGTTATGGGGGGGGTCGCACCGAGCGGCACTCCAGTCGGGTCGTTTTCTATGGCAGGGGGTAGCATGCCCGAATGCACCCAAACCATAAGTTTTGGCGAATTCAGTGACACCCCATTCTTTAATCAGAAGCCAATAAGAAAGTGCCAGTCTCTGGACTTGGAGGTGGCACAGAGACAGTATAGGCCAAAGTCGTTTCTTGGGTGCTCCTCGGGGGGATCATCAACCGACAGCTCTGAGGGAGACGAGAGTAGGCCTGAAAGACCAAGAGTTAGGAAAGGGGCCAAAAAGGTCTTGCCAGAAAAGACACTTAATAAGGACTCCAAAGGAACCACATCGACGTGGGGACCCCAGGCCCAGAAGACTCCAGAGGAGTATAGGCGACTCTTCAGAGATAAATACGCCGACTTCACCGATGGAAGTACAATCAAAGTAGTCCCGGGCACTCTGGAGAGACTAAAGAGACGAATAGTCTCATTGGTTACAACTGATACAAAGACGAAGGGGCTGACTGGGGTCCCCAAGGACAAAATAATGAAAATACTTGGGGATCTGAAGATCCCAGCTACTTACGTAGTAAAGCGATCATACGCTATGTATGATATTCTGCTCCCTAACGTGGCAGAAGCCGAAAGAGTGGCGAAATGGGAGCATACGAGTAACGGGATAAAATTGACTCCCGAATATTTATCCAAGAGGAGGACAACTGTGTCAGTTCTCGGCGTCCCATGCTGTGTCGCCTTCGAACACATAGGCGCCATTATGTCACAGTATGGCGACGTTGAGGCAGTGTTCCCAGTCCGTGGTCCCCGAAATATCCAGACGGGGGACTACAAAATCCTTATGCGACTCACCCGTGAAGGATTCCGGGAGATACCGGCGCAGCTATACTGCGAAACCTGGTCGATGCCAGTGATAGTGGAGGGAAGGAGGCCGGTTTGTTGGCACTGTCAGACGTCGGGGCATATGGCAAAGGAATGCCCCAAAAGGAACCCACCAAAGACCCCGGTGGCAGTGCCAACAGTGACAACAAATGTCCCAAAACCAACAGAACCAACAGTACCGGAAAAAGTACCGGAAGTACCGGAAGAAGAAAAAGGTTGGAACAAGGTGGCAGCCAAGAAGGGGAAAAAGACGACTCCAAGCACGAGCGAGAAACCCGCTAAACACCCAACCGCAGCAGGAGATCAGCCTGCACCTGCGGTCAAACGGAAGTTTCAGTTCCCCTCATCAGGATCAGACGAAAATAACGACTCTGAGGAGGACATGACTGTGGAAGGAGTACCGCCGGTCCAGAAGCCCAAGAAGGACACCAGGGCAAAGAAGAGCCGAGACCAGAAAGCGACATGTCCAGACAAGGAAATCGTTCAACCACCCAAACCCCAATCTCCAGAACCCGAAGTTGTGGTTGAACGAAATACCCCTCCCCAATCCAACACCCCTGAAGAGATATCCATGGCCGTAGCATCGGCCGAGGCAGATGAACCGCCTAAAAGCCCATATAAAACTGCCAAACAACCAGAGGCAGCTGTAGCCGACAAGGTAGCGGCGGAGGAAGCTGTTGCCGACAAGGTAGCGGCGGAGGAAGCTGTTGCCGACAAGGTAGCGGCGGAGGAAGCTGTTGCCGACAAGGTAGCTATGGAGGAAACTGTTGCTGACGAGGAAGTGCCGGAAGAAGTTACGGCGAAAACTGAACCCACTCCTCCACCAGTTAGACGAGAAAGATCCCGGAAGCTCCCTTTCCTGCCTGGGGGAAGAATTTGTGAGGCGGACGCAACACTTGTCCAGTCGGACCTAAGTAATAGGCAGAGGGGTTATCTGAAACAGTTGGGAGCGTTCACACATGTGAAAGGAAAAAGAGTTGATAACCCTCTGAACTTCCGGGATGCCCCAATGATAACTACCTTTATCAGGCATGATAAAGGTAGTAGGGCACGCGCCCTTTGGAGAATGGTGGAGGAGGGAAGGATGGCTATTCCGGGGGTTACCTTAGTTGACGAGGAGCATCCATCAAAAAAGAAATTGGCTTCGAAATGTCCGGGGAGGGTCCCCATTTATGTTCATCCCTCATTTTTTCGGGCTTTAAAGCTAACCTTTCCCCTGGACGTGGGAGGTCTGGCTCGAGACGGACGGATTTCGTCCGAACTGCTGACTGGCAGTCTTGGTCAGGCCTTCGGCGTCCTCACTCCCGAGGACTTTAGGCCCGTCTGCGACATATAAATAAAGGATAATGGCTTTAAACCTGGCCACATTGAATGTGAGGGGCATGAGATCTCGAAGCAAGGCTGTTCGCGTGCTGAGGGATCTCGTGGCCCTTAAGGTAGATATAGCTGCGATCGAGGAGACCCACTTCGTTTCGTATGGGGATTGTGATGTGCTGACTGACGACTATGACGTCATCTCAGCATATGGCAATGTCCGTAGTTGTGGTGTCTCTTTGCTAGTGAGACGCACTCTGTCCGCGACAGTGCGCGTTGTTCATACGGATGCGGAAGGACGGTTGGTCGTAGTCGATGTTGCCGTTGACAGCAGCAAGTTTCGGATCGTTGCGGTTTATGCGCCTAACGCTGTTGGTGAGAGGGTTTCCTTTTTTCGACGATTGGAGACGTTTCTCGGGGGTCCGGAGCGTGTAGTATTAATGGGGGATTGGAATGCCATCCTTGACCCCAAGATAGATAAGGTCGGGGGTAATAGAGGGTCGGATAGGTGTGATAGCAGTCTGTCTGACCTGATCGCCTCATGCGATCTTGTCGACAGATTTCGCGTTGATCACCCAGGGCGGGAGATGTGGACGTGGCATACTAGCGCGGCCTTCTTTTCAAGTACTTACTTGGACAGAATGTTAGTTAGAAGAGGCGACATAGATTTCTTATCTTGTCCCACGTTCACTTGGTTAGGTCACTCGGACCATAAATTGGTTATGGCCCGTTTGAGTTTAAGCGATAGGCCTAGGTTAGCTGGGTACTGGAAGTTGAATACCTCCTTACTGGAGATACCCGACTTCCGGGACAAGCTAACGTTACTACTTCAGCGGGCTTTAGTGGGGGCGGTTATCGGGAGTAGTTGGTGGGTGAAAACTAAGGTTTATGTTAGACGCTTTTGTGTCTGCTATAGCCAGCGCCTCGCTCAAGATAGGGCTAGGACACAGAAGCGTGTAGATGATAAGATGACCCGGGCGGTGGCTGGGGGGGATCCCCTAGAGATAGCCTTAATTAAGGGGGACCTCAATCGCTTGGCTAGCGAGCGATATGAAGGTCAAGTAGTTCGAGCTAGGTTAAAGAAAGTCTCTAACGAAGCTGTGAACGTTGACGCTGTTGAGCGTAAGGCTGCTTTACGTCGTGGCTCGGATGGGTACATTCGGAAGGTTAATAACCTGGAAGGACATACCCTGGTATCTACTCGTGAGATTTGCGAGGGGTTCCGCGAGCATTTGGAGGATCGCTTCACCCAACTACCCAGACTCCGCGGCCAGGAGTTTGACAGCTATTTGGCTGACTCGCCCCGCCTAGAGGCGGCCCGAGCAGCTGGCTGTGATGGGGACGTTACAGAGGGTGAGATCATTACTGCGTTGAAGCAGGTCGGCTACAACAAATCTCCAGGACTCGATGGTCTGCCATACGAAGTTTACTTGAGGCTGTCGCCCATGTTTGTTCCTCTTCTGAAGGATGTGTTTAACCACTGGTTTGTTCAGGGCTCGATCCCTGGGCAGGTTACCAAAGGAGTGGTCACATTGTTGAAGAAGGGGGGCCAACCTGGTGGGGGGAATTTAGATGATTACAGGCCCATAACTCTGCTAAACACAGAGTTAAAGATTTTGGCCCGTGTTCTTGCGAATCGTTTGCAGGTTGTTATCGCTGACTTGATCGAACCTGAGCAGAACTATGCTGTGAAGGGGAGGTCAATTCAAAACAATTTGCATCTGGTTCGCACGATCCTAGAGGGTATAGAAGACGACACTGAAGCCGCGCTGATCAATTTAGATCAGTCCAAGGCTTTCGATAGGGTCGACCATGGTTTCTTGGAATCTGTTCTAGAGGCTGCCGGTTTTAATCCGGACTTCCGCAAGTGGGTCTCGATTCTGTACCGTCTGCCGACGGTAGCGGTGCAAGTAAACGGTAGGCTTTCGGAGTCGTTCGTGGTTTCTCGTTCGGTACGTCAGGGTTGTCCGCTGTCGCCCCTGCTTTATGTCCTGGCGTTGGAGCCCTTCCTTCGCAAATTAAGGGACGGGGCGGCAACACCAGTCCTGCGCGGAATCGCTATCCCTCCTCACTATGCGCGAGCCAGGGTTTCCGCGTATGCCGATGATGTCACCGTTTTTGTGTCCAGCCGTGAAGACATAGAAGCGGTGATTAAGGTGCTCGCTCGGTACGAAGAAGTGACAGGGGCCATTGTCAACCGCAGCAAGTCCAATGGCCTGCGGTTGGCTGCCTGGAGCGGAGAGACCGCACTTCCAGGTGACTTCAACTGGACCGATGGCCCGGTTCGGATCCTTGGCGTTTGGTTCGGACCGGGTCTCCAGCTGGAGAAGAATTGGTCGGAAGTACAGGCAAAGGTCGAATCGTCTGTGAGGACTTGGATTCGAAGGAAACTTTCCTTGAAGGGGAGAGCGGAGGCGTGCGCCACTTACGTCTTTCCTCTCATCCTTTACCGACTGTCTGTACTCCCGCTGCCTGCGGACCGCCTTCTTGCTTTCACGCGCTTGCTCTTTTCACTTCTGTGGAATGGGCGGAAAGCATACGTCCGCAGACAGGTCTGTACGCAACGTCCGTGTGATGGAGGTTTGGGGATGCCTGACTTGGCAAGTCATAGACATGCTGAGAGACTGGCTTTCCTGAGTCGTACTTTGACGGAAGAAGCTCCGTGGGTCCCTGCGGTTGAGGACGCCTTTCCCAACCTCATACCCGACCACTCGGTCGAAGGTCGACGTAGGCCAAGAGGAGAGTCGCTGTTCGTCACCGAATGCCGAGCCGCGCTTAAGGCGTTGCCGGGGTCCAGTGACCTTGCCCGGTCTAGGAAGAGACTGTATCGGGATCTAGTGGAGGGGTCCGCTTCGGATCCACTTGGGAGACGGCTTGGATTGTCGACGGAGGAGGCTCGCTCCCAGTGGAGTTGGGCGCCAGGCCAGAGTTATCTCAACAATTCTGAGTACTCTCTGACCTGGCGACTTGTTCGGAACGCACTGCCCCTCTATGGCAGATTATGCAGGGATGGCATAAGGGACGTCCCCTTGTGCCCGCGCTGTGAGGACAATGAGGAAGAAACGGCCGAGCACGCCTTCTTCACTTGCAGAAAATTACGTCTTCTCTGGGAGTATGTCAGAGAGGTAACGGCTCGCATCGACGCCGAGCAGCCGCTGGTCCTGGATGTAGCATTCGTCATCAACAACGTAGCGCCGCCGTGGTCTAGAGAGAAGCGAATGGTGTTTCTTGTGATCCTGGCCGTAGCTAGGTTAGTGACGTGGGTTACACGTCTAGATGAGGTTCATGGGGTTGGGTCTGTTTCGGATCGTGATCTGGTTGTTTACTTTAAGCATCAGCTTAAAGTGAAAATCAGATGCGATTGGAAACGACTACATCGCATGGAGTTCAATAGAAGATGGGTGCACAACACTAGTTTGTGCATTCGACGAGGGTCCAGGTTTGAATACGTTTTCCCGCCTTAGCATGGCGCAGACGGTACTGGGTCCTACGGAACCCAGCCCAGTATAAAACAAAATTATTTTTTATTAGCCTAGTCGAACTATAAGCTAGTAGGAGTAAATGATGTCCTGTCCCAACTTTGTTTTTTCTGCAGGCACTAGAGAGCTTCCAAAGATGCCCACTCCACATATTTATTTTGTCCCCGGCTGATGAAACCCTTGGCAATATTATCTTGGAAGACGCCATCCATTCCCGTACCCAGATCCCGATTAATTTATTTTCAGAACGCCCCGCTTTATTCCCACTCCCATTTAGGGGTCGACCTGCTTGTTTTCGGCTTTGAGCCGGAAAACAGTGGGCGGTCCGCACTTAGCAAGAGGGTAGGGAAGGGTCCTACTAACCACCCCTTATCATTTTATTTGGTTCTTTATTTTTCTTTCTTTTTGGGTGTTTTTAATGTGTATCCCAATCCCACGTTATTTCATGGTTTCATGTATCATTTTGGGGATATTTTAAGTAGGGTTAAGCCATAGAGTGACTGTGAATTTTTTAGTGTGAATGTCTAGCTTAGGGTAGAGTAGGTTTTTGTCATTGTGCATTTTCTTTGCTTTTTGTCAAATAAAAAATGTCTTTGTTTTGTCTTTGTTTGAAATAAAAAATGTCAAACTGTTGTTTTTTAAATGTCACAATGACCCCCGACCCCCACCTTCCCCCCTTCCACAGCGGGCTTTTATGCCTAAGGTGGTATGCATTCTGGGAATGTAATCTTAACTCTAGGAGTTAATGTTTTCCAGGATGCATCCATCTAAATAAATTGTCGGATGCTTCCTTGGTCTTTTGGCTAAGATCAAAGTGTAGTATCTGTTCCCCATAGACTGGTATTGTCTTGGCCTCCGGGGCTTGATTTACGCCGGTCTATGGGATTGTCCTGTGCAGTTCTAGGAGGTCCACCCTCCCAGGCTTCGCCTCCCCTCTTTGGGGAGGAGTAAGTTTATTGCTTACTGTCTGAGGCGCCCCTACCGGGGAATGCCGACGGGGCTGCCCAGGCAATTTTTAAATGGCCAGAGTGCTCACCTCTCGAGCGCTGGCTTTTAACCCCACTTTCTCGACCCAATCTGTGGTCACATCTTACTTGTGGGAGTAGGATAAAACTGGCCTTGTGCCTAACTCCTGAGGTGGAGTAAATACCTTTTAAGCTTTGTCGGCCTTTTGGCTAAGATCAGAGTGTAGTATCTGTTCTCAGATAAAACATTCTCGTTTTCCCAAAGACCAGGCTTTCCGCTTACCTAGCCTTGCGGCTAGGTTCAAAGCGTTTTTCTTTGACCAAGCCCCCTTTTGGGGCTTTTGTCACCTTTTTGTCCCCTCTTGGGACTTTTCTCTTTTCTTCTTTTCCCTGACTGTTGGGCTGACTTAAGCAGCTGGCAGGTTTCGGGGAGACTGACGAACCCGTAAAACGGTGAAGGTCTCTTCGTCTCCGAATCGGCGGGTCTAGTCCGACAGTCAGGTTCGTTCGCCCCTCTTGGGCCATTAATTATTTTTTCTTTTTTCTTTCAGCGTCTGTCTGAGGTGCGCACTTAAGCAGCTGGCAGGTTTCGGGGAGACTGACGAACCCGTAAAACGGTGAAGGTCTCCTCGTCTCCGAATCGGCGGGTGTCGTGCCTCTTACAGACCCGTTTACAGATGGAAGCCACCCGGGCTTCAAAAAACTGTGTTGTCGTTGACAACAGCGAGGAAGGTGTGACCGCGGAGGGCACCTTGTTAGATTTGGTGAATCGTACTCCTGAGTACGACCTAATGATGGTGGGGATAACCGTGCCGAGCGGTTCTCCGACCTGGAAGGGGGGTTGCACACCCGAGTGCGCCCCGGTCGTGTTGGAGGGGGGTTGCACACCCGAGTGCGCCCCAGTCGTGTTGGAGGGGGTTTGCACGCCCGAGTGCGCCCCAGTCGTGTTGGAGGGGGGTTGCACGCCCGAGTGCGCCCCAGTCGTGTTGGAGGGGGGTTGCACGCCCGAGTGCGCCCCGGTCGTGTTGGAGGGGGGTTGCACGCCCGAGTGCGCCCCGGTCGTGTTGGAGGGGGGTTGCACGCCCGAGTGCGCCCCAGTCGTGTTGGAGGGGGGTTGCACACCCGAGTGCGCCCCAGGAGGTGTTGCCTCGCCGGGCACCTCAGTTTCGGTTATGGAGGGTGTCGCACCGAGCGGCACTCCAGTCGGGTCGTTTTCTATGGCAGGGGGTAGCATGCCCGAATGCACCCAAACCATAAGTTTTGGCGAATTCAGTGACACCCCATTCTTTAATCAGAAGCCAATAAGAAAGTGCCAGTCTCTAGACTTGGAGGTGGCACAGAGACAGTATAGGCCAAAGTCGTTTCTTGGGTGCTCCTCGGGGGGATCATCAACCGACAGCTCTGAGGGAGACGAGAGTAGGCCTGAAAGACCAAGAGTTAGGAAAGGGGCCAAAAAGGTCTTGCCAGAAAAGACACTTAATAAGGACTCCAAAGGAACCACATCGACGTGGGGACCCCAGGCCCAGAAGACTCCAGAGGAGTACAGGCGACTCTTCAGAGATAAATACGCCGACTTCACCGACGGAAGTACAATCAAAGTAGTCCCGGGCACTCTGGAGAGACTAAAGAGACGAATAGTCTCATTAGTTACAACTGATACAAAGACGAAGGGGCTGACTGGGGTCCCCAAGGACAAAATAATGAAAATACTTGGGGATCTGAAGATCCCAGCTACTTACGTAGTAAAGCGATCATACGCTATGTATGATATTCTGCTCCCTAACGTGGCAGAAGCCGAAAGAGTGGCGAAATGGGAGCATACGAGTAACGGGATAAAATTGACTCCCGAATATTTTTCAAAGAGGAGGACAACTGTGTCAGTTCTCGGCGTCCCATGCTGTGTCGCCTTCGAACACATAGGCGCCATTATGTCACAGTATGGCGACGTTGAGGCAGTGTTCCCAGTCCGTGGTCCCCGAAATATCCAGACGGGGGACTACAAAATCCTTATGCGACTCACCCGTGAAGGATTCCGGGAGATACCGGCGCAGCTATACTGCGAAACCTGGTCGATGCCAGTGATAGTGGAGGGAAGGAGGCCGGTTTGTTGGCACTGTCAGACGTCGGGGCATATGGCAAAGGAGTGCCCCAAAAGGAACCCACCAAAGACCCCGGTGGCAGTGCCAACAGTGACAACAAATGTCCCCAAACCAACAGAACCAACAGTACCGGAAGAAGTACCGGAAGTACCGGAAGAAGAAAAAGGTTGGAACAAGGTGGCAGCCAAGAAGGGGAAAAAGACGACTCCAAGCACGAGCGAGAAACCCGCTAAACCACCAACCGCAGCAGGAGATCAGCCTGCACCTGCGGTCAAACGGAAGTTTCAGTTCCCCTCATCAGGATCAGACGAAAATAACGACTCTGAGGAGGACATGACTGTGGAAGGAGTACCGCCGGTCCAGAAGCCCAAGAAGGACACCAGGGCAAAGAAGAGCCGAGACCAGAAAGCGACATGTCCAGACAAGGAAATCGTTCAACCACCCAAACCCCAATCTCCAGAACCCGAAGTTGTGGTTGAACAAAATACCCCTCCCCAATCCAACACCCCTGAAGAGATATCCATGGCCGTAGCATCGGCCGAGGCAGATGAAGAGCCTAAAAGCCCATATGAAACTGCCAAACAACCAGAGGCAGCTGTAGCCGACAAGGTAGCGGCGGAGGAAGCTGTTGCCGACAAGGTAGCGGCGGAAGAAGCTGTTGCCGACAAGGTAGCTATGGAGGAAACTCTTGCTGACGAGGAAGTGCCGGAAGAAGTTACGGCGAAAACTGAACCCACTCCTCCACCAGTTAGACGAGAAAGATCCCGGAAGCTCCCTTTCCTGCCTGGGGGAAGAATTTGTGAGGCGGACGCAACACTTGTCCAGTCGGACCTAAGTAATAGGCAGAGGGGTTATCTGAAACAGTTAGGAGCGTTCACACATGTGAAAGGAAAAAGAGTTGATAACCCTCTGAACTTCCGGGATGCCCCAATGATAACTACCTTTATCAGGCATGATAAAGGTAGTAGGGCACGCGCCCTTTGGAGAATGGTGGAGGAGGGAAGGATGGCTATTCCGGGGGTTACCTTAGTTGACGAGGAGCATCCATCAAAAAAGAAATTGGCTTCGAAATGTCCGGGGAGGGTCCCCATTTATGTTCATCCCTCATTTTTTCGGGCTTTAAAGCTAACCTTTCCCCTGGACGTGGGAGGTCTGGCTCGAGACGGACGGATTTCGTCCGAACTGCTGACTGGCAGTCTTGGTCAGGCCTTCGGCGTCCTCACTCCCGAGGACTTTAGGCCCGTCTGCGACATATAAATAAAGGATAATGGCTTTAAACCTGGCCACATTGAATGTGAGGGGCATGAGATCTCGAAGCAAGGCTGTTCGCGTGCTGAGGGATCTCGTGGCCCTTAAGGTAGATATAGCTGCGATCGAGGAGACCCACTTCGTTTCGTATGGGGATTGTGATGTGCTGACTGACGACTATGACGTCATCTCAGCATATGGCAATGTCCGTAGTTGTGGTGTCTCTTTGCTAGTGAGACGCACTCTGTCCGCGACAGTGCGCGTTGTTCATACGGATGCGGAAGGACGGTTGGTCGTAGTCGATGTTGCCGTTGACAGCAGCAAGTTTCGGATCGTTGCGGTTTATGCGCCTAACGCTGTTGGTGAGAGGGTTTCCTTTTTTCGACGGTTGGAGACGTTTCTCGGGGGTCCGGAGCGTGTAGTATTAATGGGGGATTGGAATGCCATCCTTGACCCCAAGATAGATAAGGTCGGGGGTAATAGAGGGTCGGATAGGTGTGATAGCAGTCTGTCTGACCTGATCGCCTCATGCGATCTTGTCGACAGATTTCGCGTTGATCACCCAGGGCGGGAGATGTGGACGTGGCATACTAGCGCGGCCTTCTGTTCGAGTACTTACTTGGACAGAATGTTAGTTAGAAGAGGCGACATAGATTTCTTATCTTGTCCCACGTTCACTTGGTTAGGTCACTCGGACCATAAATTGGTTATGGCCCGTTTGAGTTTAAGCGATAGGCCTAGGTTAGCTGGGTACTGGAAGTTGAATACCTCCTTACTGGAGATACCCGACTTCCGGGACAAGCTAACGTTACTACTTCAGCGGGCTTTAGTGGGGGCGGTTATCGGGAGTAGTTGGTGGGTGAAAACTAAGGTTTATGTTAGACGCTTTTGTGTCCGCTATAGCCAGCGCCTCGCTCAAGATAGGGCTAGGACACAGAAGCGTGTAGATGATAAGATGACCCGGGCGGTGGCTGGGGGGGATCCCCTAGAGATAGCCTTAATTAAGGGGGACCTCAATCGCTTGGCTAGCGAGCGATATGAAGGTCAAGTAGTTCGAGCTAGGTTAAAGAAAGTCTCTAACGAAGCTGTGAACGTTGACGCTGTTGAGCGTAAGGCTGCTTTACGTCGTGGCTCGGATGGGTACATTCGGAAGGTGAATAACCTGGAAGGACATACCTTGGTATCTACTCGTGAGATTTGCGAGGGGTTCCGCGAGCATTTGGAGGATCGCTTCACCCAACTACCCAGACTCCGCGGCCAGGAGTTTGACAGCTATTTGGCTGACTCGCCCCGCCTAGAGGCGGCCCGAGCAGCTGGCTGTGATGGGGACGTTACAGAGGGTGAGATCATTACTGCGTTGAAGCAGGTCGGCTACAACAAATCTCCAGGACTCGATGGTCTGCCATACGAAGTTTACTTGAGGCTGTCGCCCATGTTTGTTCCTCTTCTGAAGGATGTGTTTAACCACTGGTTTGCTCAGGGCTCGATCCCTGGGCAGGTTACCAAAGGAGTGGTCACATTGTTGAAGAAGGGGGGCCAACCTGGTGGGGGGAATTTAGATGATTACAGGCCCATAACTCTGCTAAACACAGAGTTAAAGATTTTGGCCCGTGTTCTTGCGAATCGTTTGCAGGTTGTTATCGCTGACTTGATCGAACCTGAGCAGAACTATGCTGTGAAGGGGAGGTCAATTCAAAACAATTTGCATCTGGTTCGCACGATCCTAGAGGGTATAGAAGACGACACTGAAGCCGCGCTGATCAATTTAGATCAGTCCAAGGCTTTCGATAGGGTCGACCATGGTTTCTTGGAATCTGTTCTAGAGGCTGCCGGTTTTAATCCGGACTTCCGCAAGTGGGTCTCGATTCTGTACCGTCTGCCGACGGTAGCGGTGCAAGTAAACGGTAGGCTTTCGGAGTCGTTCGTGGTTTCTCGTTCGGTACGTCAGGGTTGTCCGCTGTCGCCCCTGCTTTATGTCCTGGCGTTGGAGCCCTTCCTTCGCAAATTAAGGGACGGGGCGGCAACACCAGTCCTGCGCGGAATCGCTATCCCTCCTCACTATGCGCGAGCCAGGGTTTCCGCGTATGCCGATGATGTCACCGTTTTTGTGTCCAGCCGTGAAGACATAGAAGCGGTGATTAAGGCGCTCGCTCGGTACGAAGAAGTGACAGGGGCCATTGTCAACCGCAGCAAGTCCAACGGCCTGCGGTTGGCTGCCTGGAGCGGAGAGACCGCACTTCCAGGTGACTTCAACTGGACCGATGGCCCGGTTCGGATCCTTGGCGTTTGGTTCGGACCGGGTCTCCAGCTGGAGAAGAATTGGTCGGAAGTACAGGCAAAGGTCGAATCGTCTGTGAGGACTTGGATTCGAAGGAAACTTTCCTTGAAGGGGAGAGCGGAGGCGTGCGCCACTTACGTCTTTCCTCTCATCCTTTACCGACTGTCTGTACTCCCGCTGCCTGCGGACCGCCTTCTTGCTTTCACGCGCTTGCTCTTTTCACTTCTGTGGAATGGGCGGAAAGCATACGTCCGCAGACAGGTCTGTACGCAACGTCCGTGTGATGGAGGCTTGGGAATGCCTGACTTGGCAAGTCATAGACATGCTGAGAGACTGGCTTTCCTGAGTCGTACTTTGACGGAAGAAGCTCCGTGGGTCCCTGCGGTTGAGGACGCCTTTCCCAACCTCATACCCGACCACTCGGTCGAAGGTCGACGTAGGCCAAGAGGAGAGTCGCTGTTCGTCACCGAATGCCGAGCCGCGCTTAAGGCGTTGCCGGGGTCCAGTGACCTTGCCCGGTCTAGGAAGAGACTGTATCGGGATCTAGTGGAGGGGTCCGCTTCGGATCCACTTGGGAGACGGCTTGGATTGTCGACGGAGGAGGCTCGCTCCCAGTGGAGTTGGGCGCCAGGCCAGAGTTATCTCAACAATTCTGAGTACTCTCTGACCTGGCGACTTGTTCGGAACGCACTGCCCCTCTATGGCAGATTATGCAGGGATGGCATAAGGGACGTCCCCTTGTGCCCGCGCTGTGAGGACAATGAGGAAGAAACGGCCGAGCACGCCTTCTTCACTTGCAGAAAATTACGTCTTCTCTGGGAGTATGTCAGAGAGGTAACGGCTCGCATCGACGCCGAGCAGCCGCTGGTCCTGGATGTAGCATTCGTCATCAACAACGTAGCGCCGCCGTGGTCTAGAGAGAAGCGAATGGTGTTTCTTGTGATCCTGGCCGTAGCTAGGTTAGTGACGTGGGTTACACGTCTAGATGAGGTTCATGGGGTTGGGTCTGTTTCGGATCGTGATCTGGTTGTTTACTTTAAGCATCAGCTTAAAGTGAAAATCAGATGCGATTGGAAACGACTACATCGCATGGAGTTCAATAGAAGATGGGTGCACAACACTAGTTTGTGCATTCGACGAGGGTCCAGGTTTGAATACGTTTTCCCGCCTTAGCATGGCGCAGACGGTACTGGGTCCTACGGAACCCAGCCCAGTATAAAACAAAATTATTTTTTATTAGCCTAATCGAACTATAAGCTAGTAGGAGTAAATGATGTCCTGTCCCAACTTTGTTTTTTCTGCAGGCACTAGAGAGCTTCCAAAGATGCCCACTCCACATATTTATTTTGTCCCCGGCTGATGAAACCCTTGGCAATATTATCTTGGAAGACGCCATCCATTCCCGTACCCAGATTCCGATTAATTTATTTTCAGAACGCCCCGCTTTATTCCCACTCCCATTTAGGGGTCGACCTGCTTGTTTTCGGCTTTGAGCCGGAAAACAGTGGGCGGTCCGCACTTAGCAAGAGGGTAGGGAAGGGTCCTACTAACCACCCCTTATCATTTTATTTGGTTCTTTATTTTTCTTTCTTTTTGGGTGTTTTTTAATGTGTATCCCAATCCCACGTTATTTCATGGTTTCATGTATCATTTTGGGGATATTTTAAGTAGGGTTAAGCCATAGAGTGACTGTGAATTTTTTAGTGTGAATGTCTAGCTTAGGGTAGATTAGGTTTTTGTCATTGTGCATTTTCTTTGCTTTTTGTCAAATAAAAAATGTCTTTGTTTTGTCTTTGTTTGAAATAAAAAATGTCAAACTGTTGTTTTTTAAATGTCACAATGACCCCCGACCCCCACCTTCCCCCCTTCCACAGTGGGCTTTTATGCCTAAGGTGGTATGCATTCTGGGAATGTAATCTTAACTCTAGGAGTTAATGTTTTCCAGGATGCATCCATCTAAATAAATTGTCGGCCTTTTGGCTAAGATCAGAGTGTAGTATCTGTTCTCAGATAAAACATTCTCGTTTTCCCAAAGACCAGGCTTTCCGCTTACCTAGCCTTGCGGCGAGGTTCAAAGCGTTTTTCTTTGACCAAGCCCCCTTTTGGGGCTTTTGTCACCTTTTTGTCCCCTCTTGGGACTTTTCTCTTTTCTTCTTTTCCCTGACTGTTGGGCTGACTTAAGCAGCTGGCAGGTTTCGGGGAGACTGACGAACCCGTAAAACGGTGAAGGTCTCTTCGTCTCCGAATCGGCGGGTCTAGTCCGACAGTCAGGTTCGTTCGCCCCTCTTGGGCCATTAATTATTTTTTATTCTTTCTTTCAGCGTCTGTCTGAGGTGCGCACTTAAGCAGCTGGCAGGTTTCGGGGAGACTGACGAACCCGTAAAACGGTGAAGGTCTCCTCGTCTCCGAATCGGCGGGTGTCGTGCCTCTTACAGACCCGTTTATAGATGGAAGCCACCCGGGCTTCAAAAAACTGTGTTGTCGTTGACAACAGCGAGGAAGGTGTGACCGCGGAGGGCACCTTGTTAGATTTGGTGAATCGTACTCCTGAGTACGACCTAATGATGGTGGGGATAACCGTGCCGAGCGGTTCTCCGACCTGGAAGGGGGGCTGCACACCCGAGTGCGCCCCGGTCGTGTTGGAGGGGGGTGGCACACCCGAGTGCGCCCCGATCGTGTTGGAGGGGGGTTGCACGCCCGAGTGCGCCCCAGTCGTGTTGGAGGGGGGTTGCACGCCCGAGTGCGCCCCAGTCGTGTTGGAGGGGGGTTGCACGCCCGAGTGCGCCCCAGTCGTGTTGGAGGGGGGTTGCACGCCCGAGTGCGCCCCAGTCGTGTTGGAGGGGGGTTGCACACCCGAGTGCGCCCCAGGAGGTGTTGCCTCGCCGGGCACCTCAGTTTCGGTTATGGGGGGGGGGTCGCACCGAGCGGCACTCCAGTCGGGTCGTTTTCTATGGCAGGGGGTAGCATGCCCGAATGCACCCAAACCATAAGTTTTGGCGAATTCAGTGACACCCCATTCTTTAATCAGAAGCCAATAAGAAAGTGCCAGTCTCTGGACTTGGAGGTGGCACAGAGACAGTATAGGCCGAAGTCGTTTCTTGGGTGCTCCTCGGGGGGATCATCAACCGACAGCTCTGAGGGAGACGAGAGTAGGCCTGAAAGACCAAGAGTTAGGAAAGGGGCCAAAAAGGTCTTGCCAGAAAAGACACTTAATAAGGACTCCAAAGGAACCACATCGACGTGGGGACCCCAGGCCCAGAAGACTCCAGAGGAGTATAGGCGACTCTTCAGAGATAAATACGCCGACTTCACCGATGGAAGTACAATCAAAGTAGTCCCGGGCACTCTGGAGAGACTAAAGAGACGAATAGTCTCATTGGTTACAACTGATACAAAGACGAAGGGGCTGACTGGGGTCCCCAAGGACAAAATAATGAAAATACTTGGGGATCTGAAGATCCCAGCTACTTACGTAGTAAAGCGATCATACGCTATGTATGATATTCTGCTCCCTAACGTGGCAGAAGCCGAAAGAGTGGCGAAATGGGAGCATACGAGTAACGGGATAAAATTGACTCCCGAATATTTATCCAAGAGGAGGACAACTGTGTCAGTTCTCGGCGTCCCATGCTGTGTCGCCTTCGAACACATAGGCGCCATTATGTCACAGTATGGCGACGTTGAGGCAGTGTTCCCAGTCCGTGGTCCCCGAAATATTCAGACGGGGGACTACAAAATCCTTATGCGACTCACCCGTGAAGGATTCCGGGAGATACCGGCGCAGCTATACTGCGAAACCTGGTCGATGCCAGTGATAGTGGAGGGAAGGAGGCCGGTTTGTTGGCACTGTCAGACGTCGGGGCATATGGCAAAGGAGTGCCCCAAAAGGAACCCACCAAAGACCCCGGTGGCAGTGCCAACAGTGACAACAAATGTCCCAAAACCAACAGAACCAACAGTACCGGAAGAAGTACCGGAAGTACCGGAAGAAGAAAAAGGTTGGAACAAGGTGGCAGCCAAGAAGGGGAAAAAGACGACTCCAAGCACGAGCGAGAAACCCGCTAAACACCCAACCGCAGCAGGAGATCAGCCTGCACCTGCGGTCAAACGGAAGTTTCAGTTCCCCTCATCAGGATCAGACGAAAATAACGACTCTGAGGAGGACATGACTGTGGAAGGAGTACCGCCGGTCCAGAAGCCCAAGAAGGAGACCAGGGCAAAGAAGAGCCGAGACCAGAAAGCGACATGTCCAGACAAGGAAATCGTTCAACCACCCAAACCCCAATCTCCAGAACCCGAAGTTGTGGTTGAACGAAATACCCCTCCCCAATCCAACACCCCTGAAGAGATATCCATGGCCGTAGCATCGGCCGAGGCAGATGAACCGCCTAAAAGCCCATATAAAACTGCCAAACAACCAGAGGCAGCTGTAGCCGACAAGGTAGCGGCGGAGGAAGCTGTTGCCGACAAGGTAGCGGCGGAGGAAGCTGTTGCCGACAAGGTAGCTATGGAGGAAACTGTTGCTGACGAGGAAGTGCCGGAAGAAGTTACGGCGAAAACTGAACCCACTCCTCCACCAGTTAGACGAGAAAGATCCCGGAAGCTCCCTTTCCTGCCTGGGGGAAGAATTTGTGAGGCGGACGCAACACTTGTCCAGTCGGACCTAAGTAATAGGCAGAGGGGTTATCTGAAACAGTTGGGAGCGTTCACACATGTGAAAGGAAAAAGAGTTGATAACCCTCTGAACTTCCGGGATGCCCCAATGATAACTACCTTTATCAGGCATGATAAAGGTAGTAGGGCACGCGCCCTTTGGAGAATGGTGGAGGAGGGAAGGATGGCTATTCCGGGGGTTACCTTAGTTGACGAGGAGCATCCATCAAAAAAGAAATTGGCTTCGAAATGTCCGGGGAGGGTCCCCATTTATGTTCATCCCTCATTTTTTCGGGCTTTAAAGCTAACCTTTCCCCTGGACGTGGGAGGTCTGGCTCGAGACGGACGGATTTCGTCCGAACTGCTGACTGGCAGTCTTGGTCAGGCCTTCGGCGTCCTCACTCCCGAGGACTTTAGGCCCGTCTGCGACATATAAATAAAGGATAATGGCTTTAAACCTGGCCACATTGAATGTGAGGGGCATGAGATCTCGAAGCAAGGCTGTTCGCGTGCTGAGGGATCTCGTGGCCCTTAAGGTAGATATAGCTGCGATCGAGGAGACCCACTTCGTTTCGTATGGGGATTGTGATGTGCTGACTGACGACTATGACGTCATCTCAGCATATGGCAATGTCCGTAGTTGTGGTGTCTCTTTGCTAGTGAGACGCACTCTGTCCGCGACAGTGCGCGTTGTTCATACGGATGCGGAAGGACGGTTGGTCGTAGTCGATGTTGCCGTTGACAGCAGCAAGTTTCGGATCGTTGCGGTTTATGCGCCTAACGCTGTTGGTGAGAGGGTTTCCTTTTTTCGACGGTTGGAGACGTTTCTCGGGGGTCCGGAGCGTGTAGTATTAATGGGGGATTGGAATGCCATCCTTGACCCCAAGATAGATAAGGTCGGGGGTAATAGAGGGTCGGATAGGTGTGATAGCAGTCTGTCTGACCTGATCGCCTCATGCGATCTTGTCGACAGATTTCGCGTTGATCACCCAGGGCGGGAGATGTGGACGTGGCATACTAGCGCGGCCTTCTTTTCAAGTACTTACTTGGACAGAATGTTAGTTAGAAGAGGCGACATAGATTTCTTATCTTGTCCCACGTTCACTTGGTTAGGTCACTCGGACCATAAATTGGTTATGGCCCGTTTGAGTTTAAGCGATAGGCCTAGGTTAGCTGGGTACTGGAAGTTGAATACCTCCTTACTGGAGATACCCGACTTCCGGGACAAGCTAACGTTACTACTTCAGCGGGCTTTAGTGGGGGCGGTTATCGGGAGTAGTTGGTGGGTGAAAACTAAGGTTTATGTTAGACGCTTTTGTGTCCGCTATAGCCAGCGCCTCGCTCAAGATAGGGCTAGGACACAGAAGCGTGTAGATGATAAGATGACCCGGGCGGTGGCTGGGGGGGATCCCCTAGAGATAGCCTTAATTAAGGGGGACCTCAATCGCTTGGCTAGCGAGCGATATGAAGGTCAAGTAGTTCGAGCTAGGTTAAAGAAAGTCTCTAACGAAGCTGTGAACGTTGACGCTGTTGAGCGTAAGGCTGCTTTACGTCGTGGCTCGGATGGGTACATTCGGAAGGTTAATAACCTGGAAGGACATACCCTGGTATCTACTCGTGAGATTTGCGAGGGGTTCCGCGAGCATTTGGAGGATCGCTTCACCCAACTACCCAGACTCCGCGGCCAGGAGTTTGACAGCTATTTGGCTGACTCGCCCCGCCTAGAGGCGGCCCGAGCAGCTAGCTGTGATGGGGACGTTACAGAGGGTGAGATCATTACTGCGTTGAAGCAGGTCGGCTACAACAAATCTCCAGGACTCGATGGTCTGCCATACGAAGTTTACTTGAGGCTGTCGCCCATGTTTGTTCCTCTTCTGAAGGATGTGTTTAACCACTGGTTTGTTCAGGGCTCGATCCCTGGGCAGGTTACCAAAGGAGTGGTCACATTGTTGAAGAAGGGGGGCCAACCTGGTGGGGGGAATTTAGATGATTACAGGCCCATAACTCTGCTAAACACAGAGTTAAAGATTTTGGCCCGTGTTCTTGCGAATCGTTTGCAGGTTGTTATCGCTGACTTGATCGAACCTGAGCAGAACTATGCTGTGAAGGGGAGGTCAATTCAAAACAATTTGCATCTGGTTCGCACGATCCTAGAGGGTATAGAAGACGACACTGAAGCCGCGCTGATCAATTTAGATCAGTCCAAGGCTTTCGATAGGGTCGACCATGGTTTCTTGGAATCTGTTCTAGAGGCTGCCGGTTTTAATCCGGACTTCCGCAAGTGGGTCTCGATTCTGTACCGTCTGCCGACGGTAGCGGTGCAAGTAAACGGTAGGCTTTCGGAGTCGTTCGTGGTTTCTCGTTCGGTACGTCAGGGTTGTCCGCTGTCGCCCCTGCTTTATGTCCTGGCGTTGGAGCCCTTCCTTCGCAAATTAAGGGACGGGGCGGCAACACCAGTCCTGCGCGGAATCGCTATCCCTCCTCACTATGCGCGAGCCAGGGTTTCCGCGTATGCCGATGATGTCACCGTTTTTGTGTCCAGCCGTGAAGACATAGAAGCGGTGATTAAGGCGCTCGCTCGGTACGAAGAAGTGACAGGGGCCATTGTCAACCGCAGCAAGTCCAATGGCCTGCGGTTGGCTGCCTGGAGCGGAGAGACCGCACTTCCAGGTGACTTCAACTGGACCGATGGCCCGGTTCGGATCCTTGGCGTTTGGTTCGGACCGGGTCTCCAGCTGGAGAAGAATTGGTCGGAAGTACAGGCAAAGGTCGAATCGTCTGTGAGGACTTGGATTCGAAGGAAACTTTCCTTGAAGGGGAGAGCGGAGGCGTGCGCCACTTACGTCTTTCCTCTCATCCTTTACCGACTGTCTGTACTCCCGCTGCCTGCGGACCGCCTTCTTGCTTTCACGCGCTTGCTCTTTTCACTTCTGTGGAATGGGCGGAAAGCATACGTCCGCAGACAGGTCTGTACGCAACGTCCGTGTGATGGAGGCTTGGGGATGCCTGACTTGGCAAGTCATAGACATGCTGAGAGACTGGCTTTCCTGAGTCGTACTTTGACGGAAGAAGCACCGTGGGTCCCTGCGGTTGAGGACGCCTTTCCCAACCTCATACCCGACCACTCGGTCGAAGGTCGACGTAGGCCAAGAGGAGAGTCGCTGTTCGTCACCGAATGCCGAGCCGCGCTTAAGGCGTTGCCGGGGTCCAGTGACCTTGCCCGGTCTAGGAAGAGACTGTATCGGGATCTAGTGGAGGGGTCCGCTTCGGATCCACTTGGGAGACGGCTTGGATTGTCGACGGAGGAGGCTCGCTCCCAGTGGAGTTGGGCGCCAGGCCAGAGTTATCTCAACAATTCTGAGTACTCTCTGACCTGGCGACTTGTTCGGAACGCACTGCCCCTCTATGGCAGATTATGCAGGGATGGCATAAGGGACGTCCCCTTGTGCCCGCGCTGTGAGGACAATGAGGAAGAAACGGCCGAGCACGCCTTCTTCACTTGCAGAAAATTACGTCTTCTCTGGGAGTATGTCAGAGAGGTAACGGCTCGCATCGACGCCGAGCAGCCGCTGGTCCTGGATGTAGCATTCGTCATCAACAACGTAGCGCCGCCGTGGTCTAGAGAGAAGCGAATGGTGTTTCTTGTGATCCTGGCCGTAGCTAGGTTAGTGACGTGGGTTACACGTCTAGATGAGGTTCATGGGGTTGGGTCTGTTTCGGATCGTGATCTGGTTGTTTACTTTAAGCATCAGCTTAAAGTGAAAATCAGATGCGATTGGAAACGACTACATCGCATGGAGTTCAATAGAAGATGGGTGCACAACACTAGTTTGTGCATTCGACGAGGGTCCAGGTTTGAATACGTTTTCCCGCCTTAGCATGGCGCAGACGGTACTGGGTCCTACGGAACCCAGCCCAGTATAAAACAAAATTATTTTTTATTAGCCTAGTCGAACTATAAGCTAGTAGGAGTAAATGATGTCCTGTCCCAACTTTGTTTTTTCTGCAGGCACTAGAGAGCTTCCAAAGATGCCCACTCCACATATTTATTTTGTCCCCGGCTGATGAAACCCTTGGCAATATTATCTTGGAAGACGCCATCCATTCCCGTACCCAGATCCCGATTAATTTATTTTCAGAACGCCCCGCTTTATTCCCACTCCCATTTAGGGGTCGACACTTAGCAAGAGGGTAGGGAAGGGTCCTACTAACCACCCCTTATCATTTTATTTGGTTCTTTATTTTTCTTTCTTTTTGGGTGTTTTTAATGTGTATCCCAATCCCACGTTATTTCATGGTTTCATGTATCATTTTGGGGATATTTTAAGTAGGGTTAAGCCATAGAGTGACTGTGAATTTTTTAGTGTGAATGTCTAGCTTAGGGTAGATTAGGTTTTTGTCATTGTGCATTTTCTTTGCTTTTTGTCAAATAAAAAATGTCTTTGTTTTGTCTTTGTTTGAAATAAAAAATGTCAAACTGTTGTTTTTTAAATGTCACAATGACCCCCGACCCCCACCTTCCCCCCTTCCACAGTGGGCTTTTATGCCTAAGGTGGTATGCATTCTGGGAATGTAATCTTAACTCTAGGAGTTAATGTTTTCCAGGATGCATCCATCTAAATAAATTGTCGGCCTTTTGGCTAAGATCAAAGTGTAGTATCTGTTCTCGGCATTTTTGCCTTGAGATCAAGTGTATTATCTAGTCCTATCTCCTATTCGATAGGTGTCGATCTTACACTCTCGAATCAAAAATCAGATTATCATTGTATTTTTTAATCCCTTTTCCTTTGGTACACTTCCTCTCCCCTAAAGTACGGCTGATCGCGGCCACAGTAGGGATCTCTCTCGCCGACTAATACTCAAACTCCCCAAAATTTCGCCTGAGCCGCTCATACCGCGCGCTCATACCGACGAATGCCGACATTCCCCCTCCCCAGATTTCCTCTGAGGCGCTCATACCGGCGAATGCCCACATTCCCCCTCCGCAGATTTCGCCTGAGGCGCTCATACCTGCGAATTCCGACATTCCCCCTCCCTAAATTCGGCCTGAGGGGTCCGACTGCTGACATTCCCCCTCCCCAGATTTGGCCTGAGGCGCTCATACCGGCGAATGCCGACATTCCCCCTCCCCAGATTTGGCCTGAGGCGCCCCACCACCGAATGCCGACACTCCCCCTCCGCCAAATTTCGCCTTAAGCGCTCATACCGCCGAATGCCGACACTCCCCCGCCCCCAAATTTCGCCTGAGGCGCTCACACCGACGAATGTCGACACTCCCCCTCCCCCAAATTTGGCCTGAGGCGCTCATACCAGCGAATGCCGACATTCCCCCTCCTCAGATTTGGCCTGAGGCACTCACATCGGTGAATGCCGACATTCCCCCCCCCCTTATTTGGCCTGAAAGGAGGAGGTAATGCCTGGAAGTATTATATCAGGATAACAGAACGGCCATAGTGAGGAAGGGAGGGGGGAAGGAATATTAGCGTCTATTAATAATTAAGAAAGAAAGTGTGGGAGTGAGAGGGAAAGAAGAAAGAAAGGAAAAAAATGGTTGTAGTGTGAGTGAATTTCTACCCGCCACTCCCTTACTCTGACGTCATATCTAGTTTATCGTTACTTTGCATTATTTTTCTTCTCAAATTAGTATAAATAACGTTGAAAAATGGAGTTAAAAGCCACCCCCCATTGGAGAAAAGTGCTCAGTCGACCCCGGAAGAGTCAATTTTTTTTTCCGGTTCCGAGATATTAGACGCGCCTGGGCTGGCCGGTCGGAATGATGTCACCCGTGTGAACGTGTGTTGGGTACTTTCGGAGGAGAAGCTTTACATACATACATACATACATACATACAGACAGGTGGGATTTATATAATAGACTAGCGGGGCTACCCGGCGTTGCTCGGGGTCATAAAAACATAATTGAAGAAAAATCGCATGTGTAACATCTTTATATTAAAACTTCTATTTCTCTCCCTCTTTCTATAGCTGTCTCTTTATCTTTCTACTTTTATCTACCCTGGTCGCTACTTTTAAATTTTGCCTTTTGCGAAAGCTGTTTCTTCCCCACCATTTCATCCTACGTTTCACAGGGCAATAGTATGACTTATTTCTATAAAAAGTACCACCACTGTCTGCGCCTTCTATATAGGTACTTATAACCGCCCCGGTGTTCATACTATATATTTTGAATCCCCTCATGATATCCTTAATCATTTTAACGCCCCTCGTTGTATTCATCATTTTCGATCTCCTCATACTATTAATCATTTTCAATCCCCTCATAATATTCTTCATCAGTTTCAATCTCCTCATACTATTAATCATTTTCAATCCCCTCATAATATTCTTCATCATTTTCAATCCTCTCGTAATATTCCTCATCATTTTCAATACGCTCATGATATTCTTAATAATTTTAAATCCTCTCATGATATTCTTCATTTTTCAATCCTCTCATGATATTCTTCATTATTTTCAATCCCCTCATGATATTCTTCATCATTTTCAATCCTCTCATGGTATATTTCATCATTTTCGATCCCCTCATGATATTCTTCTCATTTTCAATCCCCTCATGATATTATTCATCATTTTCAATCCTCTCATGGTATTCTTCATCATTTCCAATCCTGTCAGTCTATTCTTCATAATTTTCAATCCTCTCATGACATTCTTCATCATTTCCAATCCTCTCATGACATTCTTCATCATTTTCAATCCCCTCATGATAGTCCTCATCATTTTCAATTCCCTCATGATAGTCTTCATCATTTTCAATCCCCTCATGATAGTCTTCATCATTTTCAATCCTCTCATGATAGTCTTCATCATTTTCAATCCTCTCATGATAGTCTTCATCATTTTTAATCCTCTCATGATAGTCTTCATCATGTTTAATCCTCTCATGATAGTCTTCATCATTTTCAATCCTCTCATGATAGTCTTCATCATTTTCAAACCTCTCATGATAGTCTTCATCATTTTCAATCCTCTCATGATATTCTTCATCATTTTCAATCCTCTCATGATATTATTCATCATTTTAAATCCCCTCATGGTATTTTTCATCATTTCCAATCCTGTCAGTCTATTCTTCCTCATTTTCAATCCTCTCATGAAATTCTTCATCATTTTCAATCCTCTCATGACATTCTTCATCATTTTCAATCCCCTTATGATAGTCTTCATCATTTTCAATCCCCTCATGATAGTCTTCATCATTTTCAATCCCCTCATGATAGTGTACATCATTTTCAATTCCCTCATTATAGTCTTCATCATTTTCAATCCCCTCATGATAGTCTTCATCATTTTCAATCCTCTCATGATAGTCTTCATCATTTTCAATCCTCTCATGATAGTCTTCATCATTTTCAATCCTCTCATGATAGTCTTTATCATAGCTCTATCTAGGATATTGAGCACTTTTCTCTCGGATAACGCCGAGTACTTTGAAAATCAAGGAGGCCTCATGAGCACTACTTAAATCACTTAGGTATCATCTCTCCTTCTGATCTGCAAAATAGTCCAAAAGGGAACAGAAGATGGCGTTAACATATTTTCCAAACCTATCACTACAGTAGCTCTATCTAGGACATTGAGCACTTTTCTCCCGGCCAACGCCAGGTACTTTGATAATAAAGGAGGCCTCCTGAGGACTACTGAAATCACTTAGGTATCCTCTCTCCTTCTGATCTGCGAAATAGTCCAAAGGGGAACGAAGATGGCGTTAAAATATTTTCCAAACCTATCACTACAGTAGCTCTATCTAGGACATTGAGCACTTTTCTCCCGGACAACGCCGAGTACTTTAATAATAAAGGAGGCCTCCTGAGGACTACTGAAATCACTTAGGTGTCCTCTCTCCTACTGATCTGCGAAATAGTCCAAAGGGGAACGAATATGGCGTTAAAATATTATCCAAACCTATCACTACAGTAGCTCTATATAGGACATTGAGCACTTTTTTTCCCGGACAACGCCGAGTACTTTGATAATCAAGGAGGCCTCCTGGGGACTACTGAAATCACTTAGGTATCCTCTCTCCTTCTGATCTGCGAAATAGTCCAAAGGGGAACGAAGATGGCGTTAAAATATTTTCCAAACCTATCACTACAGTAGCTCTATCTAGGATATTGAGAACTTTTCTCCCGGACAACGCCGAGTATTTCAAAATCAAAGAGGCCTCCTGAGCACTACTGAAATAACTCTTATCGATTCCCCCATCCTTTTCAGCGTAGATACTGTTAAAATATTATCCAAACCTATCACTACAGTACCTCTATCTAGGACGTTGAGCACTTTTTTCCCGGACAATGCCGAGTACTTTGAAAATCAAAGTAGCCTCCTGGGGACTACTGAAATCAGTTAGGTATCCTCCCTCCTTTTAATCTGCAAACTTGTCCAAAGGAGAACGAAGATGGCGTTAAAATATGTTCTAAACCTATCACTACAGTAGCTCTATCTAGGATATTGATCACTTTTCTCCCGGACAACGCCGAGTACTTTGAAAATCGAGGAGGCTTCGTGAGCACTCCTGAAATCCCTTAGGTATCCTCTCTCCTTCTGATCTGCGAAATAGTCCAAAGGGGAACGAAGATGGCGTTAAAATAATTTCCAAACCTATCACTACAGTAGCTCTATCTAAGACATTGAGCACTTTTCTCCCGGACAACGCCGAGTACTTTGATAATCAAGGAGGCCTCCTGGGGACTACTGGAATCACTTAAGTATCCTCTCTCCTTCTGATCTGCGAAATAGTCCAAAGGGAAACGAAGATTGCGTTAAAATATTTTCCAAACCTATCACTACAGTAGCTCTATCTAGGATATTGTGCCTTTTTCTCCCGGACAACGCCGAGTATTTCAAAATCAAAGAGGCCTCCTGAGCACTACTTACATAACTCTTATCGATTCCCCCATCCTTTTCAGCGTAGATGCTGTTAAAATATTATCCAAACCTATCACTACAGTAGCTCTATCTAGGACATTGAGCACTTTTCTCCCGGACAACGCCGAGTACTTTGATAATCAAGGAGGCCTCATGGGGACTACTGAAATCACTTAGGTATCCTCTCTCTTTCTGATCTGCGAAATAGTCCAAAGAGGAACGAAGATGGCGTTA
The DNA here is from genome assembly GCA_963556195.1 of Sepiola atlantica. Lineage (NCBI taxonomy): Eukaryota > Metazoa > Mollusca > Cephalopoda > Sepiida > Sepiolidae > Sepiola > Sepiola atlantica. The sequence continues at coordinate 73,690,430 of OY744537.1, read as the reverse complement.
AAATATTTTCCAAACCTATCAATACAGTAGCTCTATCTAGGATATTGAGCACTTTTCTCCCGGACAACGCCGAGTATTTCAAAATCAAAGAGGCCTCCTGGGGACTACTAAAATAATTCTTATCCATTCCCTCATCCTTTTCAGCGTAGATGCTGTTAAAATATTATCCAAACCTATCACTACAGTAGCTCTATCTAGGACATTGAGCACTTTTTTCCCGGACAACGCCGAGTACTTTGAAAATCAAAGAGGCCTCCTGGGGACTACTGAAATCAGTTAGGTATCCTCCCTCCTATTCATCTGCAAAATTGTCCAAAGGGGAACGAAGATGGCGTTAAAATATTTTCTAAACCTATCACTACAGTAGCTCTATCTAGGATATTGAGCACTTTTCTCCCGGACAACGCCGAGTATTTCAAAATCAAAGAGGCCTCCTGGGGACTACTAAAATAATTCTTATCTATTCCCTCATCCTTTTCAGCGTAGACGCTGTTAACATATTATCCAAAACTTATAACTACAGTAGCTCTATCTAGAACTTTGAGCACTTTTTTCCCGGACAACGCCGAGTACTTTGAAAATCAAAGAGGACTCCTGGGGACTACTGAAGTAACTTAGGTATCATTCTCTCCTTTTCATCTGCAAAATTGTCTAAAGGGGAACGAAGATGGGGTTAAAATATGTTCTAAACCTATCACTACAGTAGGTCTATCTAGGATATTAAGCACTTTTCTCCCGGACAACGCCGAGTACTTTGAAAATCGAGGAGGCTTCATGAGCACTCCTGAAATCCCTTAGGTATCCTCTCTCCTTCTGATCTGCGAAATAGTCCAAAGGAAAACGAAGATGGCGTTAAAATATTTTCCAAACCTATCACTACAGTAGCTCTATCTAGGATATTGAGCACTTTTCTCCCGGACAACGCCGAGTACTTTGATAATCAAGGAGGTATCCTGGGGACTACTGAAATCACTTAGGTATGCTCTCTCCTTCTGATCTGCGAAATAGTCCAAAGGCGAAACGAAGATTGCGTTAAAATATTTTCCAAACTTATCACTACAGTAGCTCTATCTAGGATATTGAGCACTTTTCTCCCGGACAACGCCGAGTATTTAAAAATCAAAGAAGCCTCCTGAGCACTACTTACATAACTCTTATCGATTCCCCCATCCTTTTCAGCGTAGATGCTGTTAAAATATTATCCAAACCTATCACTACAGTAGCTCTATCTAGGACATTGAGCACATTTCTCCCGGACAACGCCGAGTACTTTGATAATCAAGTAGGCCTCCTGGGGACTACTGAAATCACTTAGGTATCCTCCCTCCTTTTCATCTGCAAAATTGTCCAAAGGGGAACGAAGATGGCGTTAAAATATTTTCCAAACCTATCACTACAGTAGTTCTATCTAGGGCATTGAGCACTTTTCTCCCGGACAACGCCGAGTACTTTGATAATCAAAGAGGCCTCCTGGGGACTACTGAAATCACTTAGGTATCCTCTCACCTTCTGATCTGCGAAATAGTCCAAATGGGAACGAAGATCGCGTTAAAATATTTTCCAAACCTATCACTACAGTAGCTCTATCTAGGATATTGAGAACTTTTCTCCCGGACAACGCCGAGTATTTCAAAATCAAAGAGGCCTCCTGAGCACTACTGAAATAACTCTTATCGATTTCCCCATCCTTTTCAGCGTAGATACTGTTAAAATATTATCCAAACCTATCACTACAGTACCTCTATCTAGGACGTTGAGCACTTTTTTCCCGGACAACGCCGAGTACTTTGAAAATCAAAGAAGCCTCCTGGGGACTACTAAAATCACTTAGGTATCCTCCCTCCTTTTCATCTGCAAAATTGTCCAAAGGGGAACAAAGATGGCGTTAAAATATGTTCTAAACCTATCACTACAGTAGCTCTATCTAGGATATTGAGCACTTTTCTCCCGGACAATGCCGAGTACTTTGAAAATCGAGGAGGCTTCATGAGCACTCCTGAAATCCCTTAGGTATCCTCTCTCCTTCTGATCTGCAAAATAGTCCAAAGGGGAACGAAGATGGCGTTAAAATATTTTCCAAACCTATTACTACAGTAGCTCTATCTAGGATATTGAGCACTATTCTCCCGGACAACGCCGAGTATTTCAAAATCAAAGAGGCCTTCTGAGCACTACTGAAATAACTCTTATCGATTCCCCCATTCTTTTCAGCGTAGATGCTGTTAAAATATTATCCAAACCTATCACTACAGTAGCTCTATCTAGGACGTTGAGCACTTTTTTCCCGGACAACGCCGAGTACTTTGAAAATCAAAGTAGCCTCCTGGGGACAACTGAAATCACTTAGGTATCCTCCCTCCTTTTCATCTGCAAAATTGTCCAAAGGGGAACGAAGATGGCGTTACAATATGTTCTAAACCTATCACTACAGTAGCTCTATCTAGGATATTGAGCACTTTTCTCCCGGACAACGCCGAGTACTTTGAAAATCGAGGAGGCTTCGTGAGCACTCTTGAAATCCCTTAGGTATCCTCTCTCCTTCTGATCTGCGAAATAGTCCAAAGGGGAACGAAGATGGCGTTAAAATAATTTCCAAACCTATCACTACAGTAGCTCTATCTAAGACATTGAGCACTTTTCTCCCGGACAACGCCGAGTACTTTGATAATCAAGGAGGTATCCTGGGGACTACTGAAATCACTTAGGTATGCTCTCTCCTTCTGATCTGCGAAATAGTCCAAAGGCGAAACGAAGATTGCGTTAAAATATTTTCCAAACTTATCACTACAGTAGCTCTATCTAGGATATTGAGCACTTTTCTCCCGGACAACGCCGAGTATTTAAAAATCAAAGAAGCCTCCTGAGCACTACTTACATAACTCTTATCGATTCCCCCATCCTTTTCAGCGTAGATGCTGTTAAAATATTATCCAAACCTATCACTACAGTAGCTCTATCTAGGACATTGAGCACATTTCTCCCGGACAACGCCGAGTACTTTGATAATCAAGTAGGCCTCCTGGGGACTACTGAAATCACTTAGGTATCCTCTCTCCTTCTGATCTGCGAAATAGTCCAAAGGGGAACGAAGATGGCGTTTAAATATTTTCCAAACCTATCACTACAGTAGCTCTATCTAGGACATTGAGCACTTTTCTCCCGGACAACGCCGAGTACTTTGATAATCAAGGAGGCCTCCTGGGGACTACTGAAATCACTTAGGTATCCTCTCTCCTTCTGATCTGCGAAATAGTCCAAAGAGGAACGAAGATGGCGTTAAAATATTTTCTAAACCTATTACTACAGTAGCTCTATCTAGGATATTGAGCACTTTTCTCCCGGACAACGCCGAGTATTTCAAAATCAAAGAGGCCTCCTGAGCACTACTGAAATAACTCTTATCGATTCCCCATCCTTTTCAGCGTAGACGCTGTTAACATATTATCCAAACCTATAACTACAGTAGCTCTATCTAGAACTTTGAGCACTTTTTTCCCGGACAACGCCGAGTACTTTGAAAATCAAAGAGGCCTCCTGGGGACTACTGAAATCACTTAGGTATCATTCTCTCCTTTTCATCTGCAAAATTGTCCAAAGCGGAACGAAGATGGGGTTAAAATATGTTCTAAACCTATCACTACAGTAGCTCTATCTAGGATATTAAGCACTTTTCTCCCGGACAACGCCGAGTACTTTGAAAATCGAGGAGGCTTCATGAGCACCCCTGAAATCCCTTAGGTATCCTCTCTCCTTCTGATCTGCGAAATAGTCCAAAGGGGAACGAAGATGGCGTTAAAATATTTTCCAAACCTATCACTACAGTAGCTCTATCTAGGATATTGAGCACTTTTCTCCCGGACAACGCCGAGTATTGTAAAATCAAAGAGGCCTCCTGGGGACTACTGAAATAATTCTTATCCATTCCCCCATCCTTTTCAGCGTAGATGCTGTTAAAATATTATCCAAACCTATCACTACAGTAGCTCTATCTAGGACATTGAGAACTTTTTTTCCCGGACAACGCCGAGTACTTTGAAAATCAAGGAGGCCTCCTGAGGACTACTGAAATCAGTTAGGTATCCTCCCTCCTTTTCATCTGCAAAATTGTCCAAAGGGGAACGAAGAGGGCGTTAAAATATTTTCTAAACCTATCACTACAGTAGCTCTATCTAGGATATTGAGCACTTTTCTCCCGGACAACGCCGAGTACTTTTAAAATCGAGGAGGCTTCATGAGAACTCCTTAAATCCCTTAGGTATCCTCTCTCCTCTTCTGATCTGCGAAATAGTCCAAAGGGGAACGAAGATGGCGTTTAAATATTTTCCAAACCTATCACTACAGTAGCTCTATCTAGGATATTGAGCACTTTTCTCCCGGACAACGCCGAGTATTTCAAAATCAAAGAGGCCTCTTGGGGACTACTGAAATAATTCTTATCCATTCCCTCATCCTTTTCAGCGTAGATGCTGTTAAAATATTATCCAAACCTATCACTACAGTAGCTCTATCTAGGACATTGAGCACTTTTTTCCCGGACAACGCCGAGTACTTTGAAAATCAAAGAGGCCTCCTGGGGACAACTGAAATCACTTGGGTATCCTTCCGTCCTTTTCCTCTGCAAAATAGTCCAAAGGGGAACGAAGATGGCGTTAAAATATTTTCCAAACCTATCACTACAGTAGCTCTATCTAGGATATTGAGCACTTTTCTCCCGGACAACGCCGAGTACTTTGAAAATAAAGGAGGCCTTCTGAGCACTACTAAAATCACTTAGGTATCCTCCCTCCTTTTCATCTGCAAAATAGTCCAAAGGGGAACGAAGATGGCGTTAAAATATTTTCCAAACCTATCACTACAGTAGCTCTATCTAGGATATTGAGCAGTTTTCTCCCAGACAACGCCGAGTATTTAAAAAATCAAGGAGGCTTCTTGAGCACTAATGAAATCACTCTAACCGATTCCCCCCCCCCCCGCTTTTCATTTGCAAAATAGTCCAAAGAGAAACGTAGATGCTGTTATTCGGCATTCCTCTGTAGGGGCGCCTCAGGCGCAGTAAGCAATAAACTTACTCCTCCCCAAAGAGGGGAGGCAAAGCCTGGGAGTGTGGACCTCCTAGAACTGCACATGACAAACTCATAGACCGGCGGAATGAAGCCCCGATGGCCAAGACGATTCCAGTTCATGGGGTGCAGTATCCATCGGAAGATACTACACCTTGATCTTAGCCAAAAGAAGTGAATTAATGTAATTTTCGGTAAAAAAAAAAATGGCGTCTAAAAGCTATGTTGAATTAGAGAAAAACGGTCTGGGGGAGTTTAAAATTATTTGTTGATATTCAAAACTCATGTAATAAGTTGTTAAATAGTATTATACAATGTTTGTTGAAAGAAAATCATAGTTATTATTACTTGTTAATTTAATAATGTAATTTAAACAGTGTCTAGTGGATAGACCGCTGTTCAGGTGTAGATTGGTTATGAATACCTCAGTAAAATTTTGGAATTTCGGATCCTTTGTTGGCCTTTTGGCTAAGATCAAAGTGTAGTATCTGTTCTCTCATTTTGATTTTGGTCAAATATTTTTTCTAATGTACTGATTCTCGCCCTAGTCATTGGGGTGGGGGATGCAGTAACAACCCTCTTGTTTGACATTGTCAGCGGCACCCTCACCGCATGACCCACTTTTACTATCACTTCCTTCTCCCTTCGGGTTGAGATGCAACACTGACCTTCCCGTAAGCCTCGAGCGACAAGGGGGGTCAAACCCACTTTCTCTCTTCTATTAACGCTCTCCCCCTCCCTCTCTCAGTTCTATCTCCCCCTCTTGCCTGTTTTGGCGCCCTGAGAGCGCGCCAAAACCGGCTCTATAGTCGACGCCGTCTCCACGCCAGTTGAAATCGTGAACTTTCAGCCCCCCCCCACTTTTTTCTTTTATTATTATTTTAACTGGCAGAGACATGGAAGAGATTTCATTTACCACCAAGAACGCTGAGGAGCATGACACATCTCTCAGCCCGGACCCCACCAAGACAGTTGCTCCCATAGAGGACGACTCCCCCAATGGGGGAGCCGAAAAGGACAGGGCATACTGCCCGGATATAGACTTTCCTAAAAAGGACTCCCCATGCGGGAATGAACACCAAAAAAGGGAGGCTCCCCTGCAGGTTGACTCCCCCAATGGGGAAGTGGGACCCGCAAAGTGCACCGACGGGGCTTACCGCCCGGATGTCATCGTGCCAGGGGCGGCTTCCCCTAAAAAGGATTCCCTTTGCGGGAATGCAAACCAAAAAGGGGTTGCTCCCCCAGAGGCTGACTCCCCAAATGAGGGAGCAGAAAAACGAAAAGAGGCGGTTTCACCCAATATGGTGGTGCCCTCTGCAGTTGAAGTAAGCATGGCTCCCCCAGTGAGTGGCTCCATTGCAGGGAGTCTGGCTTCCCCCAGCGAGGGAGCAAAAAAGGGAAAAGAGCCAACTTCACTCAATGCGGCGATTCCCTCCACTTCCAATACCCTCCAGACTCCCCAGAAAAGGGGCTCCGCTTCCAGGAGCCAAGGCGTCTCTGGTTCCACCATCAGGGACCAGAGGGAGGCCAAAACAGCACCACCGAGGGAGTCTGCTTGGGGGAAGAAGAACCCAGAGAAGAGGTTGTCCCCACAGGACTACAAAGAATTGTATTTAAAAAAATATAAACAGTACATTGAAGGGAGTGTACTGCAGCCTGTGCCTGGTTCCTGGGAGGCGATTGAGGACAGGGTTTTGTCCCTCGTAACCTCGGACTTGAAGGAAAATCGCCTCCTGGGACTCAAAAAGGAGGATATGGCGGAGCTCCTAAAGAAGCTAAACATTCCGGCAACCTATATCTGCCAAAGGAGCTATGCCATGTGGGACATCCTGCTCCCCTCTCGGGAGGAAGCAGAACGTCTCTCCATGAAAGAGATGAGGAGCGGGAGTATAAAATTGCAGCCCGAATACCAGGGAAAAAGGAGGACCCGGGTCCGCATTTATAATGCCCCACCTGATCTGTGCGCGGATTACCTAGGCGCATACTTCAGCCAGTTTGGGGATGTAGAACAAGTGGACCCGGTAAGGTCCAGGAGTGGACTACACATGGCCGACTACACGATCGCCATGAAGCTGATGCGGGCAGACTTCCTTGCAATTCCGTCGGTGCTGACGCATAAAGGCTGGAACATGCCGATCGTGGTAGAAGGCCGTCGCCCGCACTGCTGGTTTTGTCAGCAAATAGGCCACATGGCAAAGAACTGCCCCAAAAAAGCAGTTTGCAGCCAAATAACGCCATCGGCTGCTCCTGTGCCGGTTCTGAAGACAGCTCCAACCACTCTTCCAATTTCTGCTACAACAACAGCCCCAAGATCAAAAAAACCCTTGGGAAGAGCAGAAGAAGAATGCAGCACAGTGGTGAGGGAAGAGAGGAAGAATGTAACCGCTTCCACCGTGATCTCACCACTCGTCCAACCGCAGGAACAGCAGCAACAGGAACAGCAGAAGCAGCAGCAGCAAAATGAACAGATTGCCCTCAGGCCGCAAAACCGGCAGGGGGTAAAAAGAAAACAAAAAAAATCCTCCGATGAAGAGGAAGAAGTCGGTGAGGAGGAGATGCCAAAAAATTTGCTCCCCCCCGGTTCAGAAAAAGAACAAATGAAAGGAAAAAAGAGGATAAGGGAAGAAAAGATTGCCCAATCCCCCATGGAGCAGACACCATCCCCGACACCTCCAAAACCTACATCCACACAACCAACTCCCATCCCCAGTACAACAATTTCGAAGAAAAAACCTATCCCCACTCTGCAAGCACCGACCCCCACACCAACACAAGCAATAACACCAGCCCCCACACTGCATTTATCAAAACAGACACCTGCACATACACCACCCAGCTCCGAATCCTCTCAGCCCAAACTAGTCAAACCGGGGAGGAAAAGGAGCCAATCTTCCTCACCGGCTCGGAGGAAAATCAAAGAAAGACCCCTCCCCTTTAAATTGGGGAGGGAGCTGTGTAAAATTGACCCCCTATCTTTTGGCATGGACGTATCCTTCCGGCAGAAGAGGAACTTAAAACCTCTGTTGGACTTCAGCCAGATAGGGGGTAAAGACATAGAAGACCCCACCAATTTCCCGGAGGCCCCCTTCTTAACAACTTTTGTGAGGCTTCCAGCCGGTCGTAACAACTCTGTCTGGCAAATGCTGGAGGCCACGGAGGGAGCCATACCGGGAATAAACCTCACCAAGGACAAAGACCCTTCCCTGGACGAACTTTTACCAGAATGCAAGGGAAGGGTCCCAATGTTGGTTCATCCTTCTCTTTATAGGGCCTTAAAACTTACCTTTCCCCTGGACGTCGGCGGCATTGCGCGCAGCGGCCAGGACACCAAAGAATTGGCCACATTGAGCATGGCGCATAGCGTCGGCGTCCTCTTGCCGGCAGACTTTGGAACCGGGTGCGACACTGCTTAAGGTAAGTTCATGACTCTGTGCTTGGCTAGTTTGAATGCAAGGGGCTTGAGGTCTTCAAACCGGGCGGTTCGCGTCCGGAGGGATCTCCTGTCCCTGGGAGTGGATGTAGCTGCGATCCAGGAGACGCACTTTGTTTCATCCGCGGATTGTCAGGTGCTGACAAGAGACTACGATGTCTTCTCAGCATATGGGAATCCCCGGGGGAAGGGTGTCTCCTTGCTTGTGAAACGCACCCTGTCCGCGACGGTAGACGTTGTTCATAGGGATTTGGGGGGCAGGCTGGTCGTGGCCGATGTGGCCGTAAAGGATTTTGTGTTCCGGGTAATTGCGGTTCATGCACCCAGCACCGCTCGAGAGAGGGTCTCCTTTTTTCGGGATCTGGACGTGTTTGTCGCATGTCCGAAACGCGTAGTTTTAATGGGAGATTGGAATGCCATCCTTAATCCCAAAATAGACAAGGTCGGGAGGGGAACGAGAGGGACGGAGAGATGTGAGACCAGCCTGGTTGACCTGATGGAAAGATGCGATCTGGTCGACAGGTTTCGTGTCGATCATCCGGGGCGGGAGAATTGGACATGGACAAATAGTGTGCCTTCCTACCCGAATACTTATTTGGATAGGATGTTAGTTAGAAGAGGCGATGTAGACTTTATATCGTGTCCTACGTTCAAATGGTTAGGTCAATCGGACCATAAACTAGTTATGGCCCAGTTGAAGTTAGGGAACAGGCCTAAACTAGCCGGGTACTGGAAGTTGAATACCTCCTTGCTGGAGATACGAGACTTCCGGGAAAAGCTAATGCAGCTTATCCAGAAGGCTTTAGTGGGGGCAGTTACCGGAAGTAGGTGGTGGGTCAGTTTAAAAACTAAGATCAGAACCTTTTCCGTCAAATACGCCCAGCGTCTCGCTTTAGATAAGGCCAAGACGGAAAAGCACTTAGAAGAGAAACTAACCCGGGTGGTGGCTGAGGGGGATACTGTAAGCATAGAACTAACTAAACAAGACCTACGACGCGAGGCTAGCGAGCGCTATGAAGGCCAAGTAGTTAGGGCTAGGCTAAGGAAAGTTTCCAATGAAGCCGTGAACTGCGACGTAGATGAGCGTAGGGAAGTTTCGAGGCGTGGCTCGGATAGATACATTGGAAAAGTCAAGCACCCAGATGGACGTGCCTTGGAGTCGACTCGGGAGATCTGCGAGGGATTTCGGGAGCATTTCGAGGAACGCTACACCCAACTGCCCAACCTCCCGGTCCAGGAGTTTGGCAACTATTTGGCTGACTCTCCCCGCCTCGATGTGGCTAGAGCAGCTGGTTGTGAAGGCAGGGTTACGGAGCGTGAGGTCTTAGCTGCGTTGAAGCAAGTCGGCTGTGACAAATCGCCGGGACTTGATGGTCTGCCCTACGAGATGTATTTGAGGCTGTCGCACATGTTTGTGCCGATTCTGACGAGTGTGTTCAACCACTGGTTTAACCAGGGTTCTATCCCCGGTCAAGTCACCAAGGGAGTGATCACATTGCTAAAGAAGCGGGACAGGCATGGTGGGGAGGAACTAGACGATTACAGGCCCATTACTCTGCTAAACACAGAGTTAAAGATTTTGGCCAAGATCTTATCGAACCGGTTGCAGGGTGTCATCGGAGAATTGATCGAACTTGAGCAGAACTACGCTGTGAAGGGGAGATCGATTCAGAACAACTTGCACCTGATTCGTACGATCATAGAGGGGATAGAAGACGACACGGAAGCCGCGCTGATCAACTTGGATCAGTCCAAAGCTTTCGACAGGGTCGACCATCGCTTCTTGGCATCTGTTTTAGAGACCGCCGGTTTCAAACCGGATTTCCGCAAATGGATCTCTGTTCTGTATAGCTCGCAGACGGCAGTAGTACAGGTAAACGGAAGGCGTTCGAAGTCTTTCGCTGTCTCCCGGTCGGTACGCCAGGGTTGTCCGCTGTCGCCCCTGCTCTACATCCTTGCACTGGAGCCACTACTTCGCAAGCTAAGGAGTGGGGAGGCAGGTCTGGCCCTATGCGGAATCGCTTTGCCTGGTGGAGCGCGAGCCAGGGTCTCCGCGTTCGCCGATGACATCACCGTCTATGTGTCGTGCTTCCAAGACATTGAGAGGGTGACAGAGGCGCTCACACATTACGAAGCGATCACAGGGGCCCAAATCAACTGTAACAAGTCAACTGGCCTGCGGTTGGGTGCCTGGAGCGGTGACACAACCCTTCCAGCTCCGTTCTGCTGGACAGATGGCCCGGTTCGAATCCTTGGCGTGTGGTTCGGACCGGGCCTCCAGCTCGATAGGAATTGGTCGGAGGTACAGTCAAAGGTCGAAGCGTCGGTTAACACTTGGCTTCGAAGGAAACTCTCCTTAAAGGGTAGAGCGGAGGCGTGCGCCACCTACGTCTTCCCTCTCATCCTTTACCGATTGGCTGTGCTTCCCCTGCCTGTGAACCGCCTCAAGGTGCTCCGGCGCCTTCTGTCCTCACTTCTCTGGGACAGGAAGAGGCATTGGGTTTGCAGCCAGGTCTGCATTCAACGTCCGTGTGAGGGAGGCTTGGGGATGCCTGACTTGACGTGTCATCGAGACGCCGAGAGACTGGCTTTCCTGAGTCGAACATTGACAGAGGAATCTGCGTGGAACCCCGCGGTCGATAGTGCTTTCCCCGACCTTATCCTCGACCATTCGGTTGAGGGCCATCGTAGGCCGAGGGGTGAATCGCAGTTTTTCAGGGAGTGTCGAGCCGCGCTCAAAAAGCTTCCTAGGTCCAGTGACCTTTCGCGGCTTTCTAGAAAAGAACTCCATAGAGGATTAGTGAGGGGGGCAGCTGACGATCCGTTAGTTAAGCGTTGCGGGTGGACAGAGGAGGAGATCCGCTCCGAATGGAGTTGGGCACCGGGAACGAGTCATATCAACAACTCGGAGTTCTCTCTGACCTGGCGATTGGCCCGGAATGCGCTACCCCTTAATGCAATACTGCAGAGATCCGGAATTGAGGACTCACCCGAGTGTCCCCGTTGCGACAGGCTCTTTGAGGAAACGCCTGATCACGCTTTCTTCTTGTGCCATAAGCTCCAGCAGTACTGGGAGTACGTCAATGAGGTGACGGCTCGCATCGATCCTGAGCAGCCGCTGCCACTGCACCTAGCTTACGTAATAGACAACGTCTGTCCGCCGTGGGATGGGGAGAGACGAATGGTGTTTCTCGTGATCCTGGCTGTAGCGCGAATGGTGGTGTGGACGTCGCGTCTGAGAAATAACCAGGGGGTTGAATCTTTCGCTGATCAGGATCTGATCGCATTCTTCAAGCACCAGCTGAAAGTCAAGATCAGATGTGATAGGAAAAGATTACACTCCTCGGTTTTTGAAAAAAGGTGGATACAAGTAGCGAGCTTGTGTGTACGAAAAGGAGTCAAGTATGAGTACGTGTTCCCGGCCTGAGCATGGCGTGCACGGTTCCTTGTCCAGTCGGACCCCAGCCCTTTGGGTAAGTTTAGCCTCTTATCTAGTTGAATGAATGAGTTATCCCACCCTCCTGGTAATAGAAACCCTCCAAGATGCCCACTCTCCACTTTCAATTTTTTGTCCTCAGCCCCACCCCAACTTGCACTTATCTTGGAAGGACACCACCCACTCTCCAAACTCCATCCCCCACTCTCTTTTTTCTCCCACTTAGATCCCACCCCCATTTAGAGACGAATCTGCTTGTTTTTGGTTCGGAACAAACCGGAAAACAGTGGGCAGTCTAATATTTAGAAAGGGTTAGGAGGGTCTTACTAACTGGGTTTTGCTTTTCTCCCCTACCCCATTATACTCCAATGAATTTCTGTAAATATAACCATATTATTTATTTATTTATTTTACTATATATGAAAAAAAAAAAAAAAAAAAAAAAAAAAAAAAAAAAAAAAACCCCGAAGGAAAATTTTAAGATTGCAAACTAATTTTACAATAGCCTAAGTAGGACTGCCCCTAGAGTAAATGTGGTATTGTGGTGACTGAGATGATTCTAGTTAAGAGTAGGATAGACAATTTTATTACCTTTGACAAAGGATGACCAACGACACCCACCCCCACACTTTTGATGGCCTTGTGCCTAATTTGTTTTGAATATTAACATGTATTTTCTGCAAATAAATTTTTCAAAGTGTAGTATCTGTTCTCAGTTACGACATTTTCGTCTTCCCAAAGACCAAGCGTCCCGCTACCGGGCCCGTTGGCTAGGTTTAAAGCGTTTTCTTGCCCCCTTGGGGCTTTTGTTACTTTTTTCCTCCCCCTTTTGGGGATTTTTTCTCTTTTTTTTTTATATGATCTTTCTAGTTCCTCCCCCGTTGGGGAGGCAGCTCCCACTTGGTTTTAGAGCTAATTTCTCATTTTCCTCTATCTAGTTCCAGCTCCCACTTGGTTTTAGAGCTAAGTTTCTTACTTTTTTCTTTCTTGTAGCCACTTTTTTGGCAATTAATATTAATTAATTCTTTTTTCAGAGTCTGACTGCTTGTCCCAACTTAAGCAGCCGGCAGGTTCGGGGAAGACTCACGTGCCTTTTGGCGACGGTCTCCCTGATTCCGAATCGGCGGGTTGTGGTCGGCAGACAGACACAGATTGAGATGGAGGCCACCGGGGTCTCAAAAGCCAGAGCTGTCTTGGCTAAAGACAGCGAGAGGGGTGTGGCCGCGAAGGGCGCCCCAGTTGCGAGTTCGGTGAGTGCCGCGTCGAGCGACACTCCAGTCCGGTCGGGGGACGACACGCTCGAGTGCTCCCCAGGAGGTGTTGCCCCGCAGGGCACCTCTGGAGCTTTGTTGGGGAGTGTCGTGCCGTGCGATACTCCAGTTCGGTCGGGGGGAGACACGCTCGAGTGCTCCCCAGGAGGTGTTGCCTCGCAGGGCACCTCTGGAGCTTTGTTGGGGAGTGTCGTGCCGTGCGATACTCCAGTTCGGTCGGGGGGAGACACGCTCGAGTGCTCCCCAGGAGGTGTTGCCTCGCAGGGCACCTCTGGAGCTTTGTTGGGGAGTGTCGTGCCGTGCGATACTCCAGTTCGGTCGGGGGGAGACACGCTCGAGTGCTCCCCAGGAGGTGTTGCCACGCAGGGCACCTCTTCATCGCGACGAGGGAGTGTCGCGTCGAGCGACAATCCATCGTTGTCGGATTTTCTTTTGGAAATGGAGACGCCAGCGGTTCCAAGAGTATTGGTGTCTCCGGAAGTTTTCTTCCAAGGGTATGATGATACCCCTTTTCATAAAAGTAAACTAACGAAAAGCCAGTCGTGGGACTTAAAGGTGGCGGAACAAAACTACCGCCCAGGTTTATTTGTAGGGTGCTCCTCAGGGGATGAAAGTCTATCAGGGGGAGAGGGCCCAAGTAAACCAGCTCACAGACCGGAAAGGAGGAAGGGGATCGCGGCTAATGAACCATGGCCAAGGCCGTCCAACTCTGGTTCGCGGATCCCCAATAAAAAGAAGATCGAGGTAACGGCTTCCGCTAAACCCACTAGTTCAGTGTGGGGGCCCAAACAGCAGAAGACTCCTGAACATTATAGGAGAGTGTTCGAGGAAAAATACAAGGAGTTCACTGAAGGAAACACAGTGAAGCTGCCTCCGGGAACGCTGGAAAAATTGAGGAAGAGGATCATCTCCTTCGTAACTTTGGACGCAAAGGCGAATGGGTTGGTAGGAGTCCTGAAGGAGAGAGTCATGGAAGCACTGGTGGGCTTGAAGATCCCAGCTTCCTATATCCTCAGGAAAAGCTTTGCAATGTGGGATGTGCTGCTCCCAACCCAGGAGGTAGCAGAAAAGCTAGCAATGGGCGGAGACGTAGTCTGGAAGGGCATGAAATTAAGACCCGAATATATGGAAAGGAGAAGCGCGTCAGTTTCGGTTCTCGGCGTCCCATGCTGCATCGACTCCGACCATCTGGGAGCGATAATGTCGCAGTATGGCGACGTCGAGGAGGTGGTGCCGACTCGCGGAATGCATGGTATTCTGACAGGAGAATACAGGCTGAAGATGAGGGTCAACCGGCAGGGGTTTCAGGCGATTCCAGCGCAGTTAAAATGCGAATCCTGGTCTATGTCGATCATCGTGGAGGGAAGAAGGCCACATTGCTGGCGCTGTCAGACGCCAGGGCATGTGGCAAAGGACTGCCCCCAAAGAATAACAGCAAAGCCCCCGGCGGCTGTTCCCCAAAAAGCGCCAGCCGTGTCAGCATCATCGTCAGCAGCAGTAGACAAGGTGTCCACAGAGAAGGGGAGGAAGCCCACCCCGACCCCTATACCAACCAAGGGGAGACCGATGCCTGCAGCTTTGAAGAGGAAGCTGACAGCCCTCTCATCAGAATCGGAGGAAGAGGGAAAGGAGGTGGAAGCAGCAATGGAGCCCCCCAAAAGAAAGGACCCAAAAGCTAAAAAAGTCCGGGAGTCAGCAAGAGAGGAGGAAAACATTAAATCTTTAGCCCCCTCCGAGTCAATGGAACAGGAAAATGTTCCTCTCAAGTTTTACACTCCCTTAAACAGCCCTCGGGATAGGTCCCCAGTGTCGGCGAGACAGAGGGAAGAGGAGGCTCCCATCCCAGTAGCGCCGCCGGCCTCTGAACCAGAAGGAGCTGCTGAGGGAGTCATGCCAGAAGTCGTTCCAGGAAGAAAGCAAGAGGTCATTCCAGAAGTCGTCCCGGTACCACCTCCTCCTGCGCCAGTGAGACGGGAGAAGACTAGGAGGTTCCCCTTTCTGCCGGGGGTAAGGATCTGTGAGGCGGATTCATTACAGGTCCAATCAGACCTCAATGGAAGGCAGAGGCGATACATTAAGCAGCTGGAGAGCTTCACCCACGTAGGAGGAAAACAGGTGCAAGACCCCCGAAATTTTAAAAATGCACCCAAAATTATAACGTTTGTGAGGCAGGAAACCGGGAACGGGAGGGAGAAAGCATTATGGAGAATGCTTAGGGCGGCCAAGGACGCAATCCCGGAGCAACCCCTTATAGAAGAGGAGCACCCTTCATTTAAGGAAATTAAGTCCAAATGTAGTGGGAGGGTCCCCATTTATGTTCACCCCTCATTTTTTCGGGCTTTAAAATTAACTTTCCCCGTGGACGTGGGAGGTTTGGCACGAGACGGACGGATTTCGTCCGAACTGCTGACCGGCAGTCTCGGTCAGACCTTCGGCGTCCTCACTCCCGAGGACTTTAGCCCCGTGTGTGACACTAATTGATGGGGACCACAAATTTAAACTTGGCTTGTTGGAATGTGAGGGGCATGAGATCCCGAAGCAGGGCTGCTCGCGTGCTGAGGGATCTCGTGGCCCGTGAGGTAGATGTAGCTGCGATTGAAGAGACCCACTTCGATTCGTATGGGGATTGTGATGTGCTGACTGACGACTATGACGTCTACTCAGCATATGGCGATGCTCATAGTTGTGGCATCTCTTTGTTAGTGAGACGCACCCTGCCTGCGGCGGTGAGCGTTGTTCATGCGGATGCGGTGGGACGACTGGTCGTGGTCGATGTTGCCGTTGAAAACAGCAAGTTTCGGATCGTTGCGGTTTATGCGCCCAACATTGCTGGCGAGAGGGTTTCCTTTTTTCGACGGTTGGAGGCGTTCCTCAAGGGTCCGGAGCGAGTAGTTTTAATGGGGGACTGGAATGCCATCCTAGACCCCAAGATAGATAAGGTCGGTGGGAATAGAGGGTCGGCGAGGTGGGAAAGCAGTCTGTCTGACCTGATGGCCTCATGCGATCTTGTCGACAGATTTCGCGTTGATCACCCAGGGCGGGAGATGTGGACGTGGCATACTAGCGCGGCCTTCTGTCCGAGTACTTACTTGGACAGAATGTTAGTTAGAAGAGGCGACGTAGATTTCATATCTTGTCCCACGTTCACTTGGTTAGGACATTCGGACCATAAATTGGTTACGGCCCGGTTGAACTTAAGTGATAGGCCTAGGTTGGCTGGGTACTGGAAGTTTAATACCTCCTTACTGGAGATACGAGACTTCCGGGAACAGCTAACGTTACTACTCCAGCGGGGATTAGTGGGGGTGGTTATCGGGAGTAGGTACTGGGTTAAAACTAAGGCTCAGGTTAGAAACTTTTGTGTCCGCTACAGCCAGCGCCTCGCTCAAAATAGGGCTAGGACGCAAAAGCAAGTAGAGGATAAGATGACCCGGGCGGTGGCTGGGGGGGATCCCCTAGAGATAGCATTAATTACGGGGGACCTCAATCGCTTGGCTAGCGAGCGATATGAAGGTCAAGTAGTTAGAGCTAGATTAAAGAAAGTCTCTAACGAAGCCGTGAACGTTGACGCTGTTGAGCGTAAGGCTGCTTTACGTCGTGGTTCGGATGGGTACATTCGGAAGGTGAAAAACCTGGAAGGACATACCCTGGTATCGTCTCGTGAGATCTGTGAGGGGTTCCGTGAGCATTTGGAGGAACGCTTCACCCAACTGCCCAGACTCCGCGGCCAGGAGTTTGACAGCTATTTGGCTGACTCGCCCCGCCTCGAGGCGGCTCGAGCAGCTGGCTGTGATGGCAGGATTACGGAGGGCGAGATCGTTACTGCGTTGAAGCAGGTCGGCTTGAACAAATCTCCGGGACTCGATGGTCTGCCGTACGAAATGTATTTGAGGCTGTCGCCCATGTTTGTCCCAATTCTGAAGGATGTGTTTAACCACTGGTTTGTTCAGGAGTCAATCCCTGGACAGGTAACCAAAGGAGTGGTCACATTACTGAAGAAGAGGGACCAACCTGGTGGGGGAAATTTAGACGACTACAGGCCCATAACTCTGCTAAACACAGAGTTAAAGATTTTGGCCCGCGTTCTTGCGAACCGCCTGCAGGTTGTTATCGGTGATTTGATCAAGCCTGAGCAGAACTTTGCTGTGAAGGGGAGGTCGATTCAGAACAACTTGCATTTGATTCGCATGATCATAGAGGGGACAGAAGACGACGCTGAAGCTGCGCTGATCAATTTAGATCAGTCCAAGGCTTTCGATAGGGTCGACCATGGTTTCCTGAAAGCTGTTTTAGCGGCTGCCGGTTTTGGTCCGGACTTCCGCAGGTGGATCTCTATTCTGTATGACTCGCCGACGGCAGTGGTGCAAGTCAATGGAAAGAGGTCGGAATCGTTCGTTGTTTCTCGGTCGGTACGTCAGGGTTGTCCGCTGTCGCCCCTGCTCTACATCCTGGCGTTGGAACCCTTCCTTCGCAAATTAAGGGATGAGGCGACAACACCAGTCCTGCGCGGGATCGCTATCCCTCCTCGCAAAGTGCGAGTCAGGGTTTCCGCGTTTGCCGATGATGTCACCGTTTTCGTGTCGAGCCGTACTGACATTCGAACGGTGATTAAGGCGCTCGCTCGGTACGAAGAAGTGACAGGGGCCATAGTCAACCGCAGCAAGTCGAACGGCCTGCGGTTGGGTGCCTGGAGCGGAGAGACCGCTCTTCCAGGTGACTTCAGCTGGTCGGATGGCCCGGTTCGAATCCTCGGCGTGTGGTTCGGGCCGGGCCTCCAGCTGGAAAAGAACTGGTCGGAAGTACAGACAAAGGTCGAATCGTCGGTCCGGGCTTGGATTCGAAGGAAGCTTTCCTTAAAGGGCAGAGCGGAGGCGTGCGCCACTTACGTCTTTCCTCTCATCCTTTACCGGCTGTCTGTACTACCACTGCCTGCGGCCCGCCTTATCGCTTTCACGCGCTTACTCTTCTCGCTTCTTTGGAAGGGCCGGAAAGCGTACGTCCGCAGACAGGTCTGTACTCAAGTTCCGAGTGTGGGAGGCTTGGGGATGCCTGACTTGGCAAGTCATCGACATGCCGAGAGACTGGCTTTCCTGAGTCGGACTTTGATGGAAGACACTCCGTGGGTCCCTGCGGTCGGGAGCGCCTTTCCCAACCTCATACCCGACCTCTCGGTCGAAGGACGACGTAGGCCGAGAGGGGAGCCCTTGTTCTTCGCCGAATGCCGGGCCGCGCTTAGAGCGTTGCCGGGGTCCAGTAACCTTGCCCGGTCTAGGAAGAGACTATATCGGGATCTAGTGGAGGGTACCGCTTCGGACCCACTTGAGGAGCGGCTTGGATTGTCGAGGGAGGAGGCCCGCTCCCAGTGGAATTGGGCGCCAGGCCAGAGTTATCTCAACAATTCTGAGTATTCTCTGACCTGGCGACTGGTTCGGAACGCACTGCCCCTCTATGGCAGATTATGCAGAGATGGTTTAAGGGACGTCCCCTTATGCCCGCGCTGTGAAGACAACGAAGAAGAAACGGCCGAGCACGCCTTCTTCACCTGCAGCAAACTTCGACATCTCTGGGGATACGTCAGGGAGGTGACGGCCCGCATCGACGCCGAGCAGCCGATGGTCCTGGATGTAGCATCTGTCATCAACAACGCAGCACCGCCGTGGTCTGGGGAGAAACGAATGGTGTTTCTAGCCATCCTAGCCGTAGCAAGACTAGTGACGTGGGTTACACGTCTTAATGAGGTTCATGGGGTTGGATCTGTTTCGGATCGGGATCTGGTAGTTTACTTTAAACACCAACTTAAAGTGAAGATCAGATGCGATTGGAAACGATTACATCGCATGGATTTCGATAGGAGATGGGTGCATGACACTAGTTTGTGCATCCGACGAGGCGCCAAGTTTGAGTTCGTGTTCCCTCCATAGTTATGGCACACGCGGTACTGGGTTCTACGGAACCCACCCCTGTAGAGTTTTTTGGATTTATTTAAAAAAACTGGTAACCTCTTAAACTAGTAGGAATGAAAGTTATCCTGTCCCTATTTTATTTTTGCCGGCACTAGAGAGCTTCCAGAGATTCCCACTTCCACTGTTTTATTTTGTCCCCGGTCTTTTGAAACCCTTGGCATTACTATCTTGGAAGACGCCATCCACCCCATGATCCCATTCCCGATGAATTTATTTTTTGAACACTCCTCTCTTAAAGTTCCCACTCCCACTTAGTGACCGACCCGCTTGTTTTCGGTCTCGTGCCGGAAAACAGTGGGCGGTCTAACACTTAGTCATGAGGGAAAGCCGGGCCATACTAACTTTTTTACCATTTTATTTCGTTCTTTATTTTTCTTTCTTTTTGGGTGTTTTTAATATTTTTTCCCACTCCCACGATAATTCTTTTTTACATCGATGTTTTTTTGGGATATTTTAAGTAGGGATCAACCCACAGAGTGAATGCGGTATTTTGGTGCAAGAATCTAGTTTGGAGTCAGCAAATGTTCTTTTTTATGTTGTTTGTAAAATTTTGTGAAATAAAAAACATTGAACAGCTTGTCTCACTTATCCCCGACCCCCCCTCCCCCTACATAACGGGCACTATGCCTAAGGTCTGGTGAGTTCCCAAGGTTTGTAAAATCTTCATCTGTAGATAAAGATGAGGGTTGTCCGAAGGAACTCACCTGCCTAAATAAATTGGCCTTTTGGCTAAGATCAAAGTGTAGTATCTGTTCTCAGTTACGACATTTTCGTCTTCCCAAAGTCCAAGCGTCCCGCTACCGGGCCCGTTGGCTAGGTTTAAAGCGTTTTCTTGCCCCCTTGGGGCTTTTGTTACTTTTTTCCTCCCCCTTTTGGGGATTTTTTCTCTTTTTTTTTATATGATCTTTCTAGTTCCTCCCCCGTTGGGGAGGCAGCTCCCACTTGGTTTTAGAGCTAATTTCTCACTTTTCTCTATCTAGTTCCAGCTCCCACTTGGTTTTAGAGCTAAGTTTATTACTTTTTTCTTTCTTGTAGCCACTTTTTTGGCAATTAATATTAATTAATTCTTTTTTCAGAGTCTGACTGCTCGTCCCAACTTAAGCAGCCGGCAGGTTCGGGGAAGACTCACGTGCCTTTTGGCGACGGTCTCCCTGATTCCGAATCGGCGGGTTGTGGTCGGCAGACAGACACAGATTGAGATGGAGGCCACCGGGGTCTCAAAAGCCAGAGCTGTCTTGGCTAAAGACAGCGAGAGGGGTGTGGCCGCGAAGGGCGCCCCAGTTGCGAGTGTGAGTGCCGCGTCGAGCGACACTCCAGTCCGGTCGGGGGGAGACACGCTCGAGTGCTCCCCAGGAGGTGTTGCCCCGCAGGGCACCTCTGGAGCTTTGTTGGGGAGTGTCGTGCCGTGCGATACTCCAGTTCGGTCGGGGGGAGACACGCTCGAGTGCTCCCCAGGAGGTGTTGCCTCGCAGGGCACCTCTGGAGCTTTGTTGGGGAGTGTCGTACCGTGCGATACTCCAGTTCGGTCGGGGGGAGACACGCTCGAGTGCTCCCCAGGAGGTGTTGCCTCGCAGGGCACCTCTGGAGCTTTGTTGGGGAGTGTCGTGCCGTGCGATACTCCAGTTCGGTCGGGGGGAGACACGCTCGAGTGCTCCCCAGGAGGTGTTGCCACGCAGGGCACCTCTTCATCGCGACGAGGGAGTGTCGCGTCGAGCTACAATCTATCGTTGTCGGATTTCCTTTTGGAAATGGAGACGCCAGCGGTTCCAAGAGTATTGGTGTCTCCGGAAGTTTTCTTCCAAGGGTATGATGATACCCCTTTTCATAAAAGTAAACTAACGAAAAGCCAGTCGTGGGACTTAAAGGTGGCGGAACAAAACTACCGCCCAGGTTTATTTGTAGGGTGCTCCTCAGGGGATGAAAGTCTATCAGGGGGAGAGGGCCCAAGTAAACCAGCTCACAGACCGGAAAGGAGGAAGGGGATCGCAGCTAATGAACCATGGCCAAGGCTGTCCAACTCTGGTTCGCGGATCCCCAATAAAAAGAAGATCGAGGTAACGGCTTCCGCTAAACCCACTGGTTCAGTGTGGGGGCCCAAACAGCAGAAGACTCCTGAACATTATAGGAGAGTGTTCGAGGAAAAATACAAGGAGTTCACTGAAGGAAACACAGTGAAGCTGCCTCCGGGAACGCTGGAAAAATTGAGGAAGAGGATCATCTCCTTCGTAACTTTGGACGCAAAGGCGAATGGGTTGGTAGGAGTCCTGAAGGAGAGAGTCATGGAAGCACTGGTGGGCTTGAAGATCCCAGCTTCCTATATCCTCAGGAAAAGCTTTGCAATGTGGGATGTGCTGCTCCCAACCCAGGAGGTAGCAGAAAAGCTAGCAATGGGCGGAGACGTAGTCTGGAAGGGCATGAAATTAAGACCCGAATATATGGAAAGGAGAAGCGCGTCAGTTTCGGTTCTCGGCGTCCCATGCTGCATCGACTCCGACCATCTGGGAGCGATAATGTCGCAGTATGGCGACGTCGAGGAGGTGGTGCCGACTCGCGGAATGCATGGTATTCTGACAGGAGAATACAGGCTGAAGATGAGGGTCAACCGGCAGGGGTTTCAGGCGATTCCAGCGCAGTTAAAATGCGAATCCTGGTCTATGTCGATCATCGTGGAGGGAAGAAGGCCACATTGCTGGCGCTGTCAGACGCCAGGGCATGTGGCAAAGGACTGCCCCCAAAGAATAACAGCAAAGCCCCCGGCGGCTGTTCCCCCAAAAGTGCCAGCCGTGTCGGCATCATCGTCAGCAGCAGTAGACAAGGAGTCCACAGAGAAGGGGAGGAAGCCCACCCCGACCCCTATACCAACCAAGGGGAGACCGATGCCTGCAGCTTTGAAGAGGAAGCTGACAGCCCTCTCATCAGAATCGGAGGAAGAGGGAAAGGAGGTGGAAGCAGCAATGGAGCCCCCCAAAAGAAAGGACCCAAAAGCTAAAAAAGTCCGGGAGTCAGCAAGAGAGGAGGAAAACATTAAATCTTTAGCCCCCTCCGAGTCAATGGAACAGGAAAATGTTCCTCTCAAGTTTTACACTCCCTTAAACAGCCCTCGGGATAGGTCCCCAGTGTCGGCGAGACAGAGGGAAGAGGAGGCTCCCATCCCAGTAGCGCCGCCGGCCTCTGAACCAGAAGGAGCTGCTGAGGGAGTCATGCCAGAAGTCGTTCCAGGAAGAAAGCAAGAGGTCATTCCAGAAGTCGTCCCGGTACCACCTCCTCCTACGCCAGTGAGACGGGAGAAGACTAGGAGGTTCCCCTTTCTGCCGGGGGTAAGGATCTGTGAGGCGGATTCATTACAGGTCCAATCAGACCTCAATGGAAGGCAGAGGCGATACATTAAGCAGCTGGAGAGCTTCACCCACGTAGGAGGAAAACAGGTGCAAGACCCCCGGAATTTTAAAAATGCACCCAAAATTATAACGTTTGTGAGGCAGGAAACCGGGAACGGGAGGGAGAAAGCATTATGGAGAATGCTTAGGGCGGCAAAGGACGCAATCCCGGAGCAACCCCTTATAGAAGAGGAGCACCCTTCATTTAAGGAAATTAAGTCCAAATGTAGTGGGAGGGTCCCCATTTATGTTCACCCCTCATTTTTTCGGGCTTTAAAATTAACTTTCCCCGTGGACGTGGGAGGTTTGGCACGAGACGGACGGATTTCGTCCGAACTGCTGACCGGCAGTCTCGGTCAGACCTTCGGCGTCCTCACTCCCGAGGACTTTAGCCCCGTGTGTGACACTAATTGATGGGGACCACAAATTTAAACTTGGCTTGTTGGAATGTGAGGGGCATGAGATCCCGAAGCAGGGCTGCTCGCGTGCTGAGGGATCTCGTGGCCCGTGAGGTAGATGTAGCTGCGATTGAAGAGACCCACTTCGATTCGTATGGGGATTGTGATGTGCTGACTGACGACTATGACGTCTACTCAGCATATGGCGATGCTCATAGTTGTGGCATCTCTTTGTTAGTGAGACGCACCCTGCCTGCGGCGGTGAGCGTTGTTCATGCGGATGCGGTGGGACGACTGGTCGTGGTCGATGTTGCCGTTGAAAACAGCAAGTTTCGGATCGTTGCGGTTTATGCGCCCAACATTGCTGGCGAGAGGGTTTCCTTTTTTCGACGGTTGGAGGCGTTCCTCAAGGGTCCGGAGCGAGTAGTTTTAATGGGGGACTGGAATGCCATCCTAGACCCCAAGATAGATAAGGTCGGTGGGAATAGAGGGTCGGCGAGGTGGGAAAGCAGTCTGTCTGACCTGATGGCCTCATGCGATCTTGTCGACAGATTTCGCGTTGATCACCCAGGGCGGGAGATGTGGACGTGGCATACTAGCGCGGCCTTCTGTCCGAGTACTTACTTGGACAGAATGTTAGTTAGAAGAGGCGACGTAGATTTCATATCTTGTCCCACGTTCACTTGGTTAGGACATTCGGACCATAAATTGGTTACGGCCCGGTTGAACTTAAGTGATAGGCCTAGGTTGGCTGGGTACTGGAAGTTTAATACCTCCTTACTGGAGATACGAGACTTCCGGGAACAGCTAACGTTACTACTCCAGCGGGGATTAGTGGGGGTGGTTATCGGGAGTAGGTACTGGGTTAAAACTAAGGCTCAGGTTAGAAACTTTTGTGTCCGCTACAGCCAGCGCCTCGCTCAAAATAGGGCTAGGACGCAAAAGCAAGTAGAGGATAAGATGACCCGGGCGGTGGCTGGGGGGGATCCCCTAGAGATAGCATTAATTACGGGGGACCTCAATCGCTTGGCTAGCGAGCGATATGAAGGTCAAGTAGTTAGAGCTAGATTAAAGAAAGTCTCTAACGAAGCCGTGAACGTTGACGCTGTTGAGCGTAAGGCTGCTTTACGTCGTGGTTCGGATGGGTACATTCGGAAGGTGAAAAACCTGGAAGGACATACCCTGGTATCGTCTCGTGAGATCTGTGAGGGGTTCCGTGAGCATTTGGAGGAACGCTTCACCCAACTGCCCAGACTCCGCGGCCAGGAGTTTGACAGCTATTTGGCTGACTCGCCCCGCCTCGAGGCGGCTCGAGCAGCTGGCTGTGATGGCAGGATTACGGAGGGCGAGATCGTTACTGCGTTGAAGCAGGTCGGCTTGAACAAATCTCCGGGACTCGATGGTCTGCCGTACGAAATGTATTTGAGGCTGTCGCCCATGTTTGTCCCAATTCTGAAGGATGTGTTTAACCACTGGTTTGTTCAGGAGTCAATCCCTGGACAGGTAACCAAAGGAGTGGTCACATTACTGAAGAAGAGGGACCAACCTGGTGGGGGAAATTTAGACGACTACAGGCCCATAACTCTGCTAAACACAGAGTTAAAGATTTTGGCCCGCGTTCTTGCGAACCGCCTGCAGGTTGTTATCGGTGATTTGATCAAGCCTGAGCAGAACTTTGCTGTGAAGGGGAGGTCGATTCAGAACAACTTGCATTTGATTCGCATGATCATAGAGGGGACAGAAGACGACGCTGAAGCCGCGCTGATCAATTTAGATCAGTCCAAGGCTTTCGATAGGGTCGACCATGGTTTCCTGAAAGCTGTTTTGGCGGCTGCCGGTTTTGGTCCGGACTTCCGCAGGTGGATCTCTATTCTGTATGACTCGCCGACGGCAGTGGTGCAAGTCAATGGAAAGAGGTCGGAATCGTTCGTTGTTTCTCGGTCGGTACGTCAGGGTTGTCCGCTGTCGCCCCTGCTCTACATCCTGGCGTTGGAACCCTTTCTTCGCAAATTAAGGGATGAGGCGACAACACCAGTCCTGCGCGGGATCGCTATCCCTCCTCGCAAAGCGCGAGTCAGGGTTTCCGCGTTTGCCGATGATGTCACCGTTTTCGTGTCGAGCCGTACTGACATTCGAACGGTGATTAAGGCGCTCGCTCGGTACGAAGAAGTGACAGGGGCCATAGTCAACCGCAGCAAGTCGAACGGCCTGCGGTTGGGTGCCTGGAGCGGAGAGACCGCTCTTCCAGGTGACTTCAGCTGGTCGGATGGCCCGGTTCGAATCCTCGGCGTGTGGTTCGGGCCGGGCCTCCAGCTGGAAAAGAACTGGTCGGAAGTACAGACAAAGGTCGAATCGTCGGTCCGGGCTTGGATTCGAAGGAAGCTTTCCTTAAAGGGCAGAGCGGAGGCGTGCGCCACTTACGTCTTTCCTCTCATCCTTTACCGGCTGTCTGTACTACCACTGCCTGCGGCCCGCCTTATCGCTTTCACGCGCTTACTCTTCTCGCTTCTTTGGAAGGGCCGGAAAGCGTACGTCCGCAGACAGGTCTGTACTCAAGTTCCGAGTGTGGGAGGCTTGGGGATGCCTGACTTGGCAAGTCATCGACATGCCGAGAGACTGGCTTTCCTGAGTCGGACTTTGATGGAAGACACTCCGTGGGTCCCTGCGGTCGGGAGCGCCTTTCCCAACCTCATACCCGACCTCTCGGTCGAAGGACGACGTAGGCCGAGAGGGGAGCCCTTGTTCTTCGCCGAATGCCGGGCCGCGCTTAGAGCGTTGCCGGGGTCCAGTAACCTTGCCCGGTCTAGGAAGAGACTATATCGGGATCTAGTGGAGGGTACCGCTTCGGACCCACTTGAGGAGCGGCTTGGATTGTCGAGGGAGGAGGCCCGCTCCCAGTGGAATTGGGCGCCAGGCCAGAGTTATCTCAACAATTCTGAGTATTCTCTGACCTGGCGACTGGTTCGGAACGCACTGCCCCTCTATGGCAGATTATGCAGAGATGGTTTAAGGGACGTCCCCTTATGCCCGCGCTGTGAAGACGACGAAGAAGAAACGGCCGAGCACGCCTTCTTCACCTGCAGCAAACTTCGACATCTCTGGGGATACGTCAGGGAGGTGACGGCCCGCATCGACGCCGAGCAGCCGATGGTCCTGGATGTAGCATCTGTCATCAACAACGCAGCACCGCCGTGGTCTGGGGAGAAACGAATGGTGTTTCTAGCCATCCTAGCCGTAGCAAGACTAGTGACGTGGGTTACACGTCTTAATGAGGTTCATGGGGTTGGATCTGTTTCGGATCGGGATCTGGTAGTTTACTTTAAACACCAACTTAAAGTGAAGATCAGATGCGATTGGAAACGATTACATCGCATGGATTTCGATAGGAGATGGGTGCATGACACTAGTTTGTGCATCCGACGAGGCGCCAAGTTTGAGTTCGTGTTCCCTCCATAATTATGGCACACGCGGTACTGGGTTCTACGGAACCCACCCCTGTAGAGTTTTTTGATTTATTTAAAAAAACTGGTAACCTCTTAAACTAGTAGGAATGAAAGTTATCCTGTCCCTATTTTATTTTTGCCGGCACTAGAGAGCTTCCAAAGATTCCCACTTCCACTGTTTTATTTTGTCCCCGGTCTTTTGAAACCCTTGGCATTACTATCTTGGAAGACGCCATCCACCCAATGATCCCATTCCCGATGAATTTATTTTTTGAACACTCCTCTCTTAAGTTCCCACTCCCACTTAGTGACCGACCCGCTTGTTTTCGGTCTCGTGCCGGAAAACAGTGGGCGGTCTAACACTTAGTCATGAGGGAAAGCCGGGCCATACTAACTTTTCTACCATTTTATTTCGTTCTTTATTTTTCTTTCTTTTTGGGTGTTTTTAATATTTTTTCCCACTCCCACGATAATTCTTTTTTACATCGATGTTTTTTGGGGATATTTTAAGTAGGGATCCACCCACAGAGTGAATGCGGTATTTTGGTGTAAGAATCTAGTTTAGAGTCAGCAAATGTTCTTTTTATGTTGTTTGTAAAATTTTGTGAAATAAAAAACATTGAACAGCTTGTCTCACTTATCCCCGACCCCCCCTCCCCCTACATAACGGGCACTATGCCTAAGGTCTGGTGAGTTCCCAAGGTTTGTAAAATCTTCATCTGTAGATAAAGATGAGGGTTGTCCGAAGGAACTCACCTGCCTAAATAAATTGGCCTTTTGGCTAAGATCAAAGTGTAGTATCTGTTCTCGGCATTTTTGCCTTGAGATAAAGTGTATTATCTAGTCCTATCCGATAGGTGTCGGTTTTACACTCTCGAATCAAAAATCAGATTATCATTTTATTTTTTAATCCCTTTTCCTTTTGGGCATTTATTCTCCCCTAAAGTACAGGCTAATACGCTCCCAAGGATCGGGCTATTTCGCCTGAGGCGCCCCCCCGTCGAATACCGATACCCCCCCCCCCCTCCCCAAATGTTTCCTAAGGCGCCCCACCGGCGAATACCCCCAGATTTGGCCGGAGACGCTCATACCGGCGAATGCCGACATTCCCCCATCCCCAAATTAGGCCTGAGGCGCTCATACCGGCGAATGCCGACACTCCCCCCCCCAATTTGGCCTGAGGCGCTCACCCCGGCGAATGTCGACACTCCCCCTCCCCAGATTTGGCCTGATGCGCCCCAACGGCGAATGTCGACACTCCTCTTCCCCTTAATTTCGCCTGAGGCGCTCATACCGGCGAATGCCGACACCCCCCCTCTCCAGATTTGGCCTGAGGCGCTCATACCGGAGAATGCTGACATTCCCCCTCCCCAGATTTGGCCTGATGCCGACACTCCCCCTCCCCAGATTTGGCCTGAAGAACCCCACCGCCGACATTTCCCCTCCCCAGATTTGGCCTGAGGCGCCCCACCACCGAATACCGACACTCCCCCTCCCCCAAATTTCGCCTTAGGCGCTCATACTGCCGAATGCCGACACTCCCCTCCCCAAATTTGGCCTGAGGCGCTCATACCGGCGAATGCCGACACACCCCCTCCCCCAAATTTGGCCTGAGGAGCCCCGCCACCGAATACCGACACTCTCCCTCCCCCCAAATTTGGCGTGAGGCGCCCTATCGCCGAATGCCGACACTCCCCCATCCCCAGATTTGGCCTGAGGCGCTCATACCAGCGAATGCCGACATTCCCCCTCCTCAGATTTGGTCTGAGGCGCCCCACCGCCGAATGCTGACACTCCCTCTCCCCAGATTTGGCCTGAAAGGAGGAGGTAATGCCTGGAAGTATAACAGAACGGCCATAGTGAGGAAGGGAGGGGGGAAGAAATATTAGCGTCTATTAATAATTAAGAAAGAAAGTGTGGGAGTGAGAGGGAAAGAAGAAAGAAAGGAAAAAAATGGTTGTAGTGTGAGTGAATTTCCTCCCGCCACTCCCTTACTCTGACGTCATATCTAGTTTATCGTGACTTTGCATTATTTTTCTTCTCAAATTAGTATAAATAACGTTGAAAAATGGAGTTAAAAGCCACCCCCCATTGGAGAAAAGTGCTCAGTCGACCCCGGAAGAGTCAATTTTTTTTTCCGGTTCCGAGATATTAGACGCGCCTGGGCTGGCCGGTTGGAATGATGTCACCCGTGTGACCGTGTGTTGGGTACTTTCGGAGGAGAAGCTTTACATACATACATACATACATACATACATACATACATACAGACAGGTGGGATTTATATAATAGACTAGCGGGGCTACCCGGCGTTGCTCGGGGTCATAAAAACATAATTGAAGAAAAATCGCGTGTGTAACATCTTTATATTAAAACTTCTATTTCTCTGCCTCTCTCTCTATAGCTGTCTCTTTATCTTTCTACTTTTATCTACCCTGGTCGCTACTTTTAAATTTTGCCTTTTGCGAAAGCTGTTTCTTCCCCACCATTTCATCCTACGTTTCACAGGGCAATAGTATGACTTATTTCTATAAAAAGTACCACCACTGTCTGGGCCTTCTATATAGGTACTTATAACCGCCCCCGTGTGCATACTATATATTTTGAATCCCCTCATGATATCCTTCATCATTTTAACTCCCCTCGTTGTATTCATCATTTTCGATCTCCTCATACTATTAATCATTTTCAATCCCCTCATAATATTCTTCATCATTTTCAATCTCCTCATACTATTAATCATTTTCAATCCCCTCATAATATTCTTCATCATTTTCAATCCTCACGTAATATTCCTCATCATTTTCAATCCGCTCATGATATTCTTAATAAGTTTCAATCCTCTCATAGTATATTTCATCATTTTCGATCTCCTCATGATATTCTTCTCATTTTCAATCCCCTCATGATATTATTCATCATTTTCAATCCTCTCATGGTATTCTTCATCATTTCCAATCCTGTCAGTCTATTCTTCATAATTTTCAATCCTCTCATGACATTCTTCATAATTTTCAATCCTCTCATGACATTCTTCATCATTTTCAATCCTCTCATGATAGTCTTCATCATTTTCAATCCTCTCATGATAGTCTTCATCATTTTCAATCCTCTAATGATAGTTTTCATCATTTTCAAACCTCTCATGATAGTCTTCATCATTTTCAAACCTCTCATGATAGTCTTCATCATTTTCAATCCTCTCATGATATTCTTCATCATTTTCAATCCCCTCATGATATTATTAATCATTTTAAATCCCCTCATGGTATTCTTCATCATTTCCAATCCTGTCAGTCTATTCTTCCTCATTTTCAATCCTCTCATGAAATTCTTCATCATTTTCAATCCCCTAATGATAGTCTTCATCATTTTCAATCCCCTCATGATAGTCTTCATCATTTTCAATCCCCTCATGATAGTGTACATCATTTTAAATCCCCTCATTATAGTCTTCATCATTTTCAATCCCCTCATGATAGTCATCATCATTTTCAATCCCCTCATGATAGTCATCATCATTTTCAATCCTCTCATGATAGTCATCATCATTTTCAATCCTCTCATGATAGTCATCATCATTTTCAATCCTCTCATGATAGTCTTCATCATTTTCAATCCTCTCATGATAGTCTTCATCATTTTCAATCCTCTCATGATAGTCTTCATCATTTTCAATCCTCTCATGATAGTCTTTATCATAGCTCTATCTAGGATATTGAGCACTTTTCTCTCGGACAACGCCGAGTACTTTGAAAATCAAGGAGGCCTCATGAGCACTACTGAAATCACTTAGGTATCCTCTCTCCTTCTTATCTGCGAAATAGTCCAAAGGGGCACAAAGATGGCGTTAAAATATTTTCCAAACCTATCACTACAGTAGCTCTATCTAGGACATTGAGCACTTTTCTCCCGGCCAACGCCGAGTACTTTGATAATCAAGGAGGCCTCCTGAGAACTACTGAAATCATTTAGGTATCCTCCCTTCTTTTTAATCTGCAAAATAGTCCAAAGGGGAACAAAGATAGCGTTAAAATATTTTCCAAACCTATCACTACAGTAGCTCTATCTAGGATATTGTACACTTTTCTCCCGGACAACGCCAGATACTTTGAAAATCAAGGAGGCCTCCTGAGCACTACGTAAATTACTTAGGTATCCTCCCTCCTTTTCATCTGCAAAATAGTCCAAAAGTTAACGAAGATGGCGTTAAAATATTTTCCAAACCTATCACTACAGTAGCTGTATCTAGGATATTGAGCACTTTTCTCCCGGACAACGCCGAATACTTTGAAAATCAAGGAGGCCTCCTGAGCACTACGTAAATTACTTAGGTATCCTCCCTCCTTCTGATCTGCGAAATAGTCCAAAGAGGAACGAAGATGGCGTTAAAATATTTTCCAAACCTATCACTACAGTAGCTCTATCTAGGATATTGAGCACTTTTCTCCCGGACAACGCCGAATACTTTGAAAATCAAGGAGGCCTCCTGAGCACTACGTAAATTACTTAGGTATCCTCCCTCCTTTTTATCTGCAAAATAGTCCAAAGGTTAACGAAGATGGCGTTAAAATATTTTCCAAACCTATCACTACAGTAGCTCTATCTAGGATATTGAGCACTTTTCTCCCGGACAACGCCAAATACTTTGAAAATCAAGGAGGCCTCCTGAGCACTACGTAAATTACTTAGGTATCCTCCCTCCTCTTCATCTGCAAAATTGTCCAAAGGGGATCGAAGATGGCGTTAAAATATTTTCCAAACCTATCACTACAGTAGCTCTATCTAGGATATTGAGCACTTTTCTCCCGGACAACGCCGAATACTTTGAAAATCAAGGAGGCCTCCTGAGCACTACGTAAATCACTTAGGTATCTTCCCTCCTTTTCATCTGCAAAATAGTCCAAAGGGGATCGAAGATGGCGTTAAAATATTTTCCAAACCTATCACTACAGTAGCTCTATCTAGGATATTGATCACTTTTCTCCCGGACAACGCCGAATACTTTGAAAATCAAGGAGGCCTCCTGAGCACTACGTAAATTACTAAGGTATCCTCCCTCCTTTTTATCTGCAAAATAGTCCAAAGGTTAACGAAGATGGCGTTAAAATATTTTCAAAACCTATCACTACAGTAGCTCTATCTAGGATATTGAGCACTTTTCTCCCGGACAACGCCAAATACTTTGAAAATCAAGGAGGCCTCCTGAGCACTACGTAAATTACTTAGGTATCCTCCCTCCTTTTCATCTGCAAAATAGTCCAAAGGGGATCGAAGATGGCGTTAAAATATTTTCCAAACCTATCACTACAGTAGCTCTATCTAGGATATTGAGCACTTTTCTCCCGGACAACGCCGAATACTTTGAAAATCAAGGAGGCCTCCTGAGCACTACGTAAATTACTTAGGTATCTTCCATCCTTTTCATCTGCAAAATAGTCCAAAGGGGATCGAAGATGGCGTTAAAATATTTTCCAAACCTATCACTACAGTTGCTCTATCTAGGATATTGAGCACTTTTCTCCCGGACAACGCCGAGTACTTTGAAAATCAAGGAGGCCTCCTGAGCACTACTTAAATTACTTAGGTATCCTTCCTCTTTTTCATTTGCAAAATAGTCCAAAGGGGATAGAAGATTGTGTTAAAATATTTTCCAAACCTATCACTACAGTAGCTCTATCTAGGATATTGAGCACTTTTCTCCCGGACAACGCCGAGTACTTTGAAAGTCAAGGAGGCCTCCTGAGCACTACTGAAATTACTTAGGTATCCTCCCTCTTTTTCATCTGCAAAATAGTCCAAAGGGGATAGAAGATTGCGTTAAAATATTTTCCAAACCTATCACTACAGTAGCTCTATCTAGGATATTGAGCACTTTTCTCCCGGACAACGCCGAATACTTTGAAAATCAAGGAGGCCTCCTGAGCACTACGTAAATTACTTAGGTATCCTCTCTCCTTTTCATCTGCAAAATAGTCCAAAGGGGATCGAAGATGGCGTTAAAATATTTTCCAAACCTATCACTACAGTAGCTCTATCTAGGATATTGAGCACTTTTCTCCCGGACAACGCCGAATACTTTGAAAATCAAGGAGGCCTCCTGAGCACTACGTAAATTACTTAGGTATCCTCCCTCGTTTTCATCTGCAAAATAGTCCAAAGGGGATCGAAGATGGCGTTAAAATATTTTCCAAACCTATCACTACAGTAGCTCTATCTAGGATATTGAGCACTTTTCTCCCGGACAACGCCGAATACTTTGAAAATCAAGGAGGCCTCCTGAGCACTACGTAAATTACTTAGGTATCCTCCCTCCTTTTCATCTGCAAAATAGTCCAAAGGGGATCGAAGATGGCGTTAAAATATTTTCCAAACCTATCACTACAGTAGCTCTATCTAGGATATTGAGCACTTTTCTCCCGGACAACGCCGAATACTTTGAAAATCAAGGAGGCCTTCTGAGCACTACGTAAATTACTTAGGTATCCTCCCTCCTTTTTATCTGCAAAATAGTCCAAAGGTTAACGAAGATGGCCTTAAAATATTTTTCAAACCTATCACTACAGTAGCTCTATCTAGGATATTGAGCACTTTTCTCCCGGACAACGCCGAGTACTTTGAAAATCAAGGAGGCCTCCTGAGCACTAATGAAATTACTTAGGTATCGTCCCTCCTTTTTATCTGCAAAATAGTCCAAAGGGTAACGAAGATGGCGTTAAAATATTTTCCAAACCTATCACTACAGTAGCTCTATCTAGGATATTGAGCACTTTTCTCCCGGACAACGCCGAGTACTTTGAAAATCAAGGAGGACTCCTGAGCACTAATGAAATTACTTAGGTATCCTCCCTCCTTTTTATCTGCAAAATAGTCCAAAGCGTAACGAAGATGGCGTTAAAATATTATCCAAACCTATCACTACAGTAGCTCTATCTAGGATATTGAGCCCTTTTCTCCCGGACAACGCCGAGTACTTTGAAAATCAAGGAGGCCTCCTGAGCACTACTGAAATTACTTAGGTATCCTCCCTCCTTTTCATCTGCAAAATAGTCCAAAGGGGAACGAAGATGGCGTTAAAATATTTTCTAAACCTATCACTACAGTAGCTCTATCTAGGATATTGAGCACTTTTCTCCCGGACAACGCCGAGTATTTCAAAATCAAACAGGCCTCCTGGGAACTACTGAAATAATTCTTATCCATTCCCCCATCCTTTTCAGCGTAGATGCTGTTAAAATATTATCCAAACCTATCACTACAGTAGCTCTATCTAAGACATTGAGCACTTTTCTCCCGGACAACGCCGAGTACTTTGATAATCAAGGAGGCCTCCTGGGGACTACTGAAATCACTTTGGTATCCTCTCTACTTCTTATCTGCGAAATAGTCAAAAGGGGAACGAAGATGGCGTTAAAATATTTTCCAAACCTATCACTACAGTAGCTCTATCTAGGATATTGAGCACTTTTCTCCCGGACAACGCCGAGTACTTTGAAAATCAAAGAGGCCTCCTGGGGACAACTGAAATCAGTTAGGTATCCTCCCTCCTTTTCATCTGCAAAATTGTCCAAAGGGGAAAGAAGATGGCGTTAAAATATTTTCTAAACCTATCACTACAGTAGCTCTATCTAGGACATTGAGCACTTTTCTCCCGGACAACGCCGAGTACTTTTAAAATCGAGGAGGCTTCATGAGCACTCCTGAAATCCCTTAAGTATCCTCTCTCCTTCGGATCTGCGAAATAGTCCAAAGGGGAACGAAGATGGCGTTAAAATATTTTCCAAACCTATCACTACAGTAGCTCTATCTAGGATATTGAGCACTTTTCTCCCGGACAACGCCGAGTATTTCAAAATCAAAGAGGCCTCCTGGGGACTACTGAAATAATTCTTATCCATTCCCCCATCCTTTTCAGCGTAGATGCTGTTAAAATATTATCCAAACCTATCACTACAGTAGCTCTATCTAGGACATTGAGCACTTTTTTCCCGGACAACGCCGAGTACTTTGAAAATCAAAGAGGCCTCCTGGGGACAACTGCAATCAGTTAGGTATCCTCCCTCCTTTTCATCTGCAAAATTGTCCAAAGGGGAACGAAGATGGCGTTAAAATATTTTCTAAACTTATCACTACAGTAGCTCTATCTAGGATATTGAGCACTTTTCTCCCGGACAACGCCAAGTACTTTGAAAATCGAGGAGGCTTCATGAGCACTCCGGAAATCCTTTAGGTATCCTCTCTCCTTCTGATCTGCGAAATAGTCCAAAGGGGAATGAAGATGGCGTTAAAATATTTTCCAAACCTATCACTACAGTAGATCTATCTAGGATATTGAGCACTTTTCTCCCGGACAACGCCGAGTACTTTGAAAATCGAGGAGGCTTCATGAGCACTCCTGAAATCCCTTAGGTATCCTCTCTCCTTCTGATCTGCGAAATAGTCCAAAGGGGAACGAAGATGGCGTTAAAATATTTTCCAAACCTATCACTACAGTAGCTCTATCTAGGACATTGAGCACTTTTCTCCCGGACAACGCCGAGTACTTTGATAATAAAGGAGGCCTCCTGGGGACTACTGAAATCACTTAGGAATCCTCTCTCCTTCTGATCTGCGAAATAGTCCAAAGAAGAACGAAGATGGCGTTAAAATATTTTCCAAACCTATCACTACAGTAGCTCTATCTAGGATATTGAGCACTTTTCTCCCGGACAACGCCGAGTATTTCAAAATCAAAGAGGCCTCCTGAGCACTACTGAAATAACTCTTATCGATTCCCCATCCTTTTCAGCGTAGACGCTGTTAACATATTATCCAAACCTATCACTACAGTAGCTCTATCTAGGACATTGAGCACTTTTTTCCCGGACAACGCCGAGTACTTTGAAAATCAAAGAGGCCTCCTGGGGACTACTGAAATCACTTAGGTATCATTCTCTCCTTTTCATCTGCAAAATTGTCCAAAGGGGAACGAAGATGGGGTTAAAATATGTTCTAAACCTATCACTACAGTAGCTCTATCTAGGATATTGAGCACTTTTCTCCCGGACACCGCCGAGTACTTTGAAAATCGAGGAGGCTTCATGAGCACTCCTGAAATCCCTTAGGTATCCTCTCTCCTTCGGATCTGCGAAATAGTCCAAAGGGGAACGAAGATGGCGTTAAAATATTTTCCAAACCTATCACTACAGTAGCTCTATCTAGGATATTGAGCACTTTTCTCCCGGACAACGCCGAGTATTTCAAAATCAAAGAGGCCTCCTGGGGACTACTGAAATAATTCTTATCCATTCCCCCATCCTTTTCAGCGTAGATGCTGTTTAAATATTATCCAAACCTATCACTACAGTAGCTCTATCTAGGACATTGAGCACTTTTTTCCCGGACAACGCCGAGTACTTTGAAAATCAAAGAGGCCTCCTGGGGACAACTGAAATCAGTTAGGTATCCTCCCTCCTTTTCATCTGCAAAATTGTCCAAAGGGGAACGAAGATGGCATTAAAATATTTTCTAAACCTATCACTACAGTAGCTCTATCTAGGATATTGAGCACTTTTCTCCCGGACAACGCCGAGTACTTTGAAAATTGAGGAGGCTTCATGAGCACTCCTGAAATCCCTTAGGTATCCTCTCTCCTTCGGATCTGCGAAATAGTCCAAAGGGGAACGAAGATGGCGTTAAAATATTTTCCAAACCTATCACTACAGTAGCTCTATCTAGGATATTGAGCACTTTTCTCCCGGACAACGCCGAGTATTTCAAAATCAAAGAAGCCTCCTGGGGACTACTGAAATAACTCTTATCCATTCCCCCATCCTTTTCAGCGTAGATGCTGTTAAAATATTATCCAAACCTATCACTACAGTACCTCTATCTAGGACGTTGAGCAAAAAAGGAGGAGATAATGCATGGGAATAGTGCATCATGACAACGGAACTGATACAACCCTACCTCACACTTCTCAAAAAAGGAGGAGATAATTCATGGGATGAGTGCATCATGACAACGGACCCGATACGACCCTACCTCAACACTTCTCAAAAAGGTTAGCACTCTGGCCATTCAAAATTGCCTGGGCCGCCCCGTCGGGATTCCCCCGGTAGAGGCGCCTCAGTAAGCAATAAACTTACTCCTCCCCAAAGAGGGGAGGCAAAGCCTGGGAGTGTAGACCTCTTAGAACTGCACAGGACAGACCCATAGACCGGCGGAATGAAGCCCCGAAGGCCAAGACGATACCAGTCTATGGAGTGCAGTATCAATCGGAACAGATACTACACCTTGATCTTAGCCAAAAGAAGTGAATTAATGTAATTTTCGGTTAAAAAAAAATGGCGTCTAAAAGCTATGTTGAATTAGAGAAAAACGGCCTGGGGATGTCTAAAATTATTTGTTGATATTCAAAATTCATGTAATAAGTTGTTAAATAGTATTATACAATGTTTGTTGAAAGAAAATCATAGTTATTATTACTTGTTAATTTATTAATGTAATTTAAACAGTGTATAGTGGATAGACCGCTGTACTGTGGTAGATTCGTTATAAATACTGATAGAAATCGTGCCAAAAATTTAATTTCGGATGCTTTCCCGGCCTTTTGGCTAAGATCAAAGTGTAGTATCTGTTCTCGGCATTTTTGCCTTGAGATAAAGTGTATTATCTATTCCTATCCAGTAGGTGTCGGTTTTACACTGTCGAATCAAAAATCAGATTATCATTTTTTTTTTTTTAATCCCTTTTCCTTTTGGGCATTTCTTCTCCCCTAAAGTACAGGCTGAGGTCGTTATCTCACCGATGGATACTCATACTCCCCCCCCCTCCCCTTAATTTCACCTGGGGCGTTCACACCAGCGAATGCTGGCACTCCACCTCCCCAAGTATCGCCTGAGGCGCCCCACTGGCGAATACCGATTTCCCCCAGATTTCGCCTGAGGCGCTCATACCGGCGAATGCCGACACTCCCCCTCCCCAGATTTAGCCTGGCACCCCCTCCGGCAAATACCGATACTCTCCTCTCCCCCAAATTTGGCCTGAGGCGCTCACACCGGCGAATGTCGACACTCCCCCTCCTTAAATTTGGCCTGAGGCGCTCATACCGGCGAATGCCGAACCCCCCCCCCTATTTGGCCTGAAAGGAGGAGGTAATGCCTGGAAGGATTATATCAGGATAACAGAACGGCCATAGTGAGGAAGGGAGGGGGGAAGGAATATTAGCGTCTATTAATAATTAAGAAAGAAAGGTAGAAAGTGTGGGAGTGAGAGGGGAAGAAGAAAGAAAGAAAAAAATGGTTGTAGTGTGAGTGAATTTCTACCCGCCACTCCCTTACTCTGACGTCATATCTAGTTTATCGTGACTTTGCATTATTTTTCTTCTCAAATTAGTATAAATAACGTTGAAAAATAGAGTTAAAAGCCACCCCCCATTGGAAAAAAGTGCTCAGTCGACCCCGGAAGAGTCAATTTTTTTTTCCGGTTCCGAGATATTACACGCGTCTGGGCTGGCCGGTCGGAATGATGTCACCCGTGTGACCGGGTGTTGGGTACTTTCGGAGGAGAAGCTTTACATACATACATACATACATACATACATACATACATACATACATACATACATACATCCATACAGACAGGTGACGTTTATATAATAGACTAGCGGGGCTACCCGGCGTTGCTCGGGGTCATAAAAACATATAATTGAAGAGAAATCGCGTGTGTAACATCTTTATATTCAAACTTCTATTTCCCCCCTCCTCTATAGCCGTCTCTTTATCTTTCTACCTTTCTCTTCCCTGGTCGCCCCATTTCACAGCTACTTTCTCATTTTGCCTTTTGCGAAAGCTGCTTCTTCCCCACCATTTCTCCTACGTTTTCCAGGGCAATAGTATGACATATTTCTATAAAAAGTACCACCTCTATCTACGTTTACTATATAGGTACTTATCTCCGCTCTGGTATTCATACTATATACGTATGTATCGCCACAATGGTGCGCAGACTATATACGTACCTACTGTCGCCCCAGTGCACATACTATATACATACTTATTGCCGCCCCGGTGCATATACTATAAAAGTACCTATTGCCGCCCCGGTATGCATGCTATATACGTACCTATCGCTGCTTCAGTGTGAATGATACATACGTACCTATCGCAGCCCAAGTGCGAATGCGAAATACGCATCTATCACCGGCCCAGTGCGAATACTATACCACAGAAGCCTCGTGGTCCTATACCGCAGAAGCACCCCACCCCTGGTTGCTATACCGCAGAAGCATCGTGATTCTATACTGCAGAAGCACCCCCCTGGGTGCAATACCACAGAAGCACCCCCCTGGGTGCCATACTGCAGAAGCACCCCCAGGGTGCCATACTCCAGAAGCAGCCTCCTGGTTGCCATACCGCAGAAGCCTCAGGTTCCTATTCTGCAAAAACACCCCCCGAGTGCCATACAAACAGAAGCACCCCCTCCCCCCCGTTGCTATACCAGAGAACCCCCCCCTCCCCCGGTTGCTACACTGCAGAAGCCTCGTGGTCCTATACTGAGGAAGCACCCTACCCTTAGCTGCTATACCGCAGAAGCTTCAAGTTCCTATACTGCAGAAGCAACCCCCCGGGTGCTATACCATAGAAGCACCCCCCTATACCGCAGAAGAACCCCCTGAGTGACATACCGCTGAAGCCTCCGACTCCTATACCGCAGAAGCACCACCCTCCGGTTGCTATACCACAGAAGTACCCACCAGTTGCTATACTGCAAGAGCAACTCCCCCCCCGCGGTTTCTATACCGCAGAAGCACCCCGCAGGTGCCATACCGCAGAAGCACACCCTGGGTGCCATACCGCAAATACCTCAGGTTTCTATACCGCAGAAGCACCCTCCCCCGCCTGCCATACTGCAGAAGCCTCAAGTTCCTATACCGCAGAAGCACTCCTCTGGTCCCCTACCGCAGAAGCCGCAGGTTCCTATACCGCAGAAGCACTCCCCAGGTTCAATACCGCAGAAGCTACTACTTACTGCCCCCCTCTCCTTTTCATCTGCAAAATAGTCAAAAAGGGAACGAAGATGGTGTTAAAATATTTTCCAAACCTATCACTACAGTAGCTCTATCTACGATATTGAGCACTTTTCTCCCAGACAACGCCGAGTACTTTGAAAATCAAGGAAGCCTCCTGAGCACTACTGAAATTACTTAGGTAATCTCCGTCCTTTTCATCTGCAAAATAGTCCAAAGGGAAACGAAGATGGTGTTAAAATATTTTCAAAACATATCACTACAGTAGCTCTATCTAGGATATTGAGCACTTTTCTCCCGGACAACGTCAAATACTTTGAAAATCAAGGAGGCCTCCTGAGCACTACTGAAATCACTTAGGAATCCTCCCTTCTTTTTTATCTGCAAAATAGTCCAAAGAGTAACGAAGATGGTGTTAAAATATTTACCAAACCTATCACTACAGTAGTTCTATCTAGGATATTCAGCACTTTTCTCCCGGACAACGCCGAGTAATTTAAAAATCAAGGGGCCTCCTGAGCACTACTGAAATTACTCTTATCGATTTCCCCTATCCTTTTCAGCGTTAATGCTGTTAAAATATTATCCAAACCTATCACTACAGTAGCTCTATCTAGGACATTGAGCAATTTTATCCCGGACAATGTAGAGTACTTTGACAATTAAGAAAGCCTCCTGAGCACTACTAAAATCACTTAGGTATCCTCCCTCTTTTTCATCTGCAAAATAACCAAAGGGGAACGAAGATGGCGTTAAAATATTTTCCAAACCTATCACTACAGTAGCTCTATCTAGGATATTGAGCACTTTTCTCATGGACAACGCCGAGAAGCGTCGTGATTCTATACCGCAGAAGCACCCGCCCTAAGTGCCATACAGCAGAAGCACCCCCCGGGTGCCATACCACCTCATGGTTCCCTATTGCAGAACCACCCTCCGGTTGATATACCACAGAAGTAGCCCCCTGGTTGCTATATTGCAGAAGCACCCCCCTGGTTTCTATAACACAGAAGCACCCCTCGGGTGCCATACCGCAGAAGCACCCCCCGGGTGCCATAGAGCAGAAACCCGAGGTTCCTATATCGCAAAGCACCCCCTGGTTTATATAACGCAATAGCACCCCTGATGCCATACCGCAGAAGCCTCAAGCTTCTATCCCGCAGAAGAACTCCCCTGGTGCCATACTGCCGAAGCCTCAGGTTCCTATACCGCAGAAGAACTCCCCGAGTGCAATACCGCAGAAGTCACTCTTACTGACCCCCTCTCCTTTTCATCTGCAAAATAGATTCTGTTAAAATATTATCCAAACCTATCACTACAGTAGCTCTATCTAGGACATTGAGCAATTTTCTTCCAAACAACGCTGAGTAATTTGAAAATCAAGGAGGCCTCCTGAGCACTACTGAAATCACTCTTATGGATTCCCCCATCCTTTTCAGCGTAGATGCTGTTAAAATATTATCCAAACCAATCACTACAGTAGCTCTATCTAAGACATTGAGCAATTTTCTCCCGGACAACGCCGAGTACTTTTAAAATCAAAGAGGCCTCCTGAGCACTACTGAATTCCTTTAGGTATCCTGTCTCCTTCTGATCTGCCAAATAGTCCAAAGTCGAACGAAGATGGCGTTAAAATATTTTCCAAACCTATCACTACAGTAGCTCTATCTAGGACATTGAGCACTTTTCTCCTGGATAACGCCGCATACTTTGCTAATCAAGGAAGCCTCCTGAGCACTACTGAAATCACTTAGGTATCCTCCCTCCTTTTCATCTGCCAAATAGTCCAAAGGGGAATGAAGATGGCATTTAAAAAATTTTCAAAACCTATCACTACAGTAGCTCTATTATGGATATTGAGCAATTTTCTTCCAAACAACGCTGAGTAATTTGAAAATCAAGGAGGCCTCCTGAGCACTACTGAAATCACTCTTATGGATTCCCCCATCCTTTTCAGCGTAGATGCTTTTAAAATATTATCCAAACCTGTCACTACAGTAGCTCTATCTAGGACATTGAGCAATTTTCTCCCGGACAACGCCGAGTTCTTTGAAAATCAAAGAGGCCTCCTGAGCACTACTGAAATTACATCGATTTCCCCATCCTTTTCAGCGTAGATGCTGTTAAAATATCATCAAAACTTATCACTACAGTAACTCTATCTATGACATTGAGCACTTTTCTCCCGGACAACGCCAAGTAATTTGAAAAAAAAAAAGGCCTCCTGAGCACTACTTAAATTACTTAGGTATCCTTCCTCCTTTTCATCTGCAAAATAGTTCAAAGGGGATCGAAGATGGCGTTAAAATATTTTCTAAACCTATCACTACAGTAGCTCTATCTAGGATATTGAGCACTTTTCTCCAGCACAACGCCGAGTACTTTGAAAATCAAGGAGGCCTCCTGAGCACTACTGAAATCACTCTTATCGATTATCCCAACCATTTTCAGCGTAGATGCTGTTAAAATATTTTCCAAACCTATCACTACAGTAGCTCTATTATAGATATTGAGCACTTTTCTCCCGGACAACGCCGAATACTTTAAAAATCAAGGAGGCCTCCTGAGCACTACGTAAATTACTTAGGTATCCTCCCTCCTTTTCATCTGCAAAATAGTCCAAAAGGGATCGCAGATGGCGTTAAAATATTTTCCAAACCTATCACTACAGTAGCTCTATCTAGGATATTGAGCACTTTTCTCCCAGACAACGCCGAGTACTTTGAAAATCAAGGAGGCCTCCTGAGCACTACTGAAATTACTTAGGTATCGTCCCTCCTTTTTATCTGCAAAATAGTCCAAAGGGTAACGAAGATTGCGTTAAAATATTTTCCAAACCTATCACTACAGTAGCTCTATCTAGGATATTGAGCACTTTTCTCCTGGACAACGCCGAGTACCTTGAAAATCAAGGAGGCCTCCTGAGCACTAATGAAATTACTTAGGTATCCTCCCTCCTTTTTATCTGCAAAATAGTCCAAAGAGTAACGAAGATGGCGTTAAAATATTTTCCAAACCTATCACTACAGTAGCTCTATCTAGGATATTGAGCGCTTTTCTCCCGGACAACGCCGAGTACATGAAAATCAAGGAGGCTTTCTGAGCACTACTGAAATTACTTAAGTATCCTCCCTCCTTTTCATCTGCAAAATAGTCCAAAGGGGAACGAAGATGGCGTTAAAATATTTTCCAAACCTATCACTACAGTAGCTCTATCTAGGATATTGAGCACTTTTCTCCCGGACAACGCTGAGTACTTTAAAAATCAAGGAGGCCTCATGAGCACTACTGAAATTACTTAGGTATCCTCCCTCCTTTTCATCTGCAAAATAGTCCAAATAGGAACGAAGATGGCGTTAAAATATTTTCCAAACCTATCACTACAGTAGCTCTATCTAGGATATCGAGCGCTTTTCTCCCGGACAACGCCGAATAATTTGAAAATCAAGGAGGCCTCCTGAGCACTACGTAAATTACTTAGGTATCCTCCCTCCTTTTCATCTGCAAAATAGTCCAAAGGGGAACGAAGATGGCGTTAAAATATTTTCCAAACCTATCACTACAGTAGCTTTATCTAGGATATTGAGCACTGTTCTCCCGGACAACGCCGAGTACTTTGAAAATCAAGGAGGCCTCCTGAGCACTACTGAAATTACTTAGGTATCCTCCCTCCTTTTCATCTGCAAAATAGTCCAAAGGGGAACGAAGATGGCGTTAAAATATTTTCCAAACCTATCACTACAGTAGCTCTATCTAGGATATTGAGCACTTTTCTCCCGGACAACGCCGAGTACTTTGAAAATCAAGGAGGCCTCCTGAGCACTACTGAAATTACTTAGGTATCCTCCCTCCTTTTCATCTGCAAAATAGTCCAAAGGGGAACGAAGATGGCGTTAAAATATTTTCCAAACCTATCACTATAGTAGCTCTATCTAGGATATTGAGCACTTTTCTCCCGGACAACGCCGAGTACTTTGAAAATCAAGGAGGCCCTCTGAGCACTACTAAAATTACTTAGGTATCCTCCCTGCTTTTCATCTGCAAAATAGTCCAAATAGGAACGAAGATGGCGTTAAAATATTTTCCAAACCTATCACTACAGTAGCTCTATCAAGGATATTGAGCGCTTTTCTCCCGGACAACGCCGAATACTTTGAAAATCAAGGAGGCCTCCTGAGCACTACGTAAATTACTTAGGTATCCTCCCTCCTTTTCATCTGCAAAATAGTCCAAAGGGGATCGAAGATGGCGTCAAAATATTTTCCAAACCTATCACTACAGTAGCTCTATCTAGGATATTGAGCACTTTTCTCCCAGACAACGCCGAGTACTTTGAAAATCAAGGAGGCCTCCTGAGCACTACTGAAATTACTTAGGTATCGTCCCTCCTTTTTATCTGCAAAATAGTCCAAAGGGTAACGAAGATTGCGTTAAAATATTTTCCAAACCTATCACTACAGTAGCTCTATCTAGGATATTGAGCACTTTTCTCCTGGACAACGCCGAGTACCTTGAAAATCAAGGAGGCCTCCTGAGCACTAATGAAATTACTTAGGTATCCTCCCTCCTTTTTATCTGCAAAATAGTCCAAAGAGTAACGAAGATGGCGTTAAAATATTTTCCAAACCTATCACTACAGTAGCTCTATCTAGGATATTGAGCCCTTTTCTCCCGGACAACGCCGAG
The DNA here is from genome assembly GCA_963556195.1 of Sepiola atlantica. NCBI lineage: Eukaryota > Metazoa > Mollusca > Cephalopoda > Sepiida > Sepiolidae > Sepiola > Sepiola atlantica. The sequence continues at coordinate 73,646,357 of OY744537.1, read as the reverse complement.
TACATGAAAATCAAGGAGGCCTCCTGAGCACTACTGAAATTACTTAGGTATCCTCCCTCCTTTTCATCTGCAAAATAGTCCAAAGGGGAACGAAGATGGCGTTAAAATATTTTCCAAACCTATCACTACAGTAGCTCTATCTAGGATATTGAGCACTTTTCTCCCGGACAACGCCGAGTACTTTGAAAATCAAGGAGGCCTCATGAGCACTACTGAAATTACTTAGGTATCCTCCCTCCTTTTCATCTGCAAAATAGTCCAAAGGGGAACGAAGATGGCGTTAAAATATTTTCCAAACCTATCACTACAGTAGCTCTATCTAGGATATTGAGCACTTTTCTCCCGGACAACGCTGAGTACTTTAAAAATCAAGGAGGCCTCATGAGCACTACTGAAATTACTTAGGTATCCTCCCTCCTTTTCATCTGTAAAATAGTCCAAATAGGAACGAAGATGGCGTTAAAATATTTTCCAAACCTATCACTACAGTAGCTCTATCTAGGATATCGAGCGCTTTTCTCCCGGACAACGCCGAATAATTTGAAAATCAAGGAGGCCTCCTGAGCACTACTGAAATTACTTAGGTATCCTCCCTCCTTTTCATCTGCAAAATAGTCCAAAGGGGATCGAAGATGGCGTTAAAATATTTTCCAAACCTATCACTACAGTAGCTCTATCTAGGATATTAAGCACTTTTCTCCCGGACAACGCCGAGTACTTTGAAAATCAAGGAGGCCTCCTGAGCACTACTGAAATAACTTAGGTATCCTCCCTCCTTTTCATCTGCAAAATAGTCCAAATAGGAACGAAGATGGCGTTAAAATATTTTCCAAACCTATCACTACAGTAGCTCTATCTAGGATATTGAGCACTTTTCTCCCGGACAACGCCGAGTACTTTGAAAATCAAGGAGGCCTCCTGAGCACTACTGAAATTACTTAGGTATCCTCCCTCCTTTTCATCTGCAAAATAGTCCAAAGGGGAACGAAGATGGCGTTAAAATATTTTCCAAACCTATCACTACAGTAGCTCTATCTAGGATATTGAGCACTTTTCTCCCGGACAACGCCGAGTACTTTGAAAATCAAGGAGGCCTCCTGAGCACTACTGAAATTACTTAGGTATCCTCCCTCCTTTTCATCTGCAAAATAGTCCAAAGGGGATCGAAGATGGCGTTAAAATATTTTCCAAACCTATCACTACAGTAGCTCTATCTAGGATATTGAGCACTTTTCTCCCGGACAACACCGAGTACTTTGAAAATCAAGGAGGCCTCCTGAGCACTACTGAAATTACTTAGGTATCCTCCCTCCTTTTCATCTGCAAAATAGTCCAAAGGGGAACGAAGATGGCGTTAAAATATTTTCCAAACCTATCACTACAGTAGCTCTATCTAGGATATTGAGCACTTTTCTCCCGGACAACGCCGAGTACTTTGAAAATCAAAGAGGCCTCCTGAGCACTACGTAAATTACTTAGGTATCCTCCCTCTATTTCATCTGCAAAATAGTCCAAAGGGGAACGAAGATGGCGTTAAAATATTTTCCAAACCTATCACTACAGTAGCTCTATCTAGGATATTGAGCACTTTTCTCCCGGACAACGCCGAGTACCTTGAAAATCAAGGAGGCCTCCTGAGCACTACTGAAATTACTTAGGTATCCTCCCTCCTTTTCATCTGCAAAATAGTCCAAAGGGGAACGAAGATGGCGTTAAAATATTTTCCAAACCTATCACTACAGTAGCTCTATCTAGGATATTGAGCACTTTTCTCCCGGACAACGCCGAGTACTTTGAAAATCAAGGAGGCCTCTTGAGCACTACTGAAATTACTTAGGTATCCTCCCTCCTTTTCATCTGCAAAATAGTCCAAAGGGGAACGAAGATGGCGTTAAAATATTTTCCAAACCTATCACTACAGTAGCTCTATCTAGGATATTGAGCACTTTTCTCCCGGACAACGCCGAGTACTTTGAAAATCAAGGAGGCCTCCTGAGCACTACTGAAATTACTTAGGTATCCTCCCTCCTTTTCATCTGCAAAATAGTCCAAAGGGGAACGAAGATGGCGTTAAAATATTTTCCAAACCTATCACTACAGTAGCTCTATCTAGGATATTGAGCACTTTTCTCCCGGACAACGCCGAGTACTTTGAAAATCAAGGAGGCCTCTTGAGCACTACTGAAATTACTTAGGTATCCTCCCTCCTTTTCATCTGCAAAATAGTCCAAAGGGAACGAAGATGGCGTTAAAATATTTTCCAAACCTATCACTACAGTAGCTCTATCTAGGATATTGAGCGCTTTTCTCCCGGACAACGCCGAGTACTTTGAAAACCAAGGAGGCCTCCTGAGCACTACTGAAATTACTTAGGTATCCTCCCTCCTTTTCATCTGCAAAATAGTCCAAAGGGGATCGAAGATGGCGTTAAAATATTTTCCAAACCTATCACTACAGTAGCTCTATCTAGGATATTGAGCACTTTTCTCCCGGACAACGCCGAGTACTTTGAAAATCAAGGAGGCCTCCTGAGCACTACTGAAATCAATTAGGTATCCTCGCTATTCTTTAGTTATCCTCTAACAAATAAATTCAAGTTGGCCTTGTAAAGCTAGCGCCCGTAAAGGTTAGCACTCTGGCCATTCAAAATTGCCTGGGCCGCCCCGTCGGGATTCCCCCGGTAGAGGCGCCTCAGTAAGCAATAAACTTACTCCTCCCCAAAGAGGGGAGGCAAAGCCTGGGAGTGTGGACCTCTTAGAACTGCACAGGACAGACCCATAGACCGGCGGAATGAAGCCCCGAAGGCCAAGACGATACCAGTCTATGGAGTGCAGTATCTATCGGAACAGATACTACACCTTGATCTTAGCAGCCAACAGAATGTAATTAATGTAATTTTCGGTTAAAAAAAAATGGCGTCTAAAAGCTATGTTGAATTAGAGAAAAACGGCCTGGGGAAGTCTAAAATTATTTGTTGATATTCAAAATTGATGTAATAAGTTGTTAAATAGTATTATACAATGTTTGTTGAAAGAAAATCATAGTTATTATTACTTGTTAATTTATTAATGTAATTTAAACAGTGTATAATGGATAGACCGCTGTACTGTGGTAGATTCGTTATAAATACTGATAGAAATCGTGCCCAAAATTTTAATTTCGGATGCTTCCTTGGTCTTTTGGCTAAGATAGCATCCTCGCTACCGGGCCTTTTGGCAAGGTTTAAAGCGTTTTTCTTTGACCAAGCCCCCCTTTTGGGGCTTTTGTCACTTTTTTGTCCCCTCTTGGGACTTTTTTCTTTTCTTCTTTTCCCTGACTGTTGGGCTGACTTAAGCAGCTGGCAGGTTTCGGGGAGACTGACGAACCCGTAAAACGGTGAAGGTCTCTTCGTCTCCGAATCAGCGGGTCTAGTCCGACAGTCAGGTTTGTTCGCCCCTCTTGGGCCATTAATTATTTTTTATTCTTTCTTTCAGCGTCTGTCTGAGGTGCGCACTTAAGCAGCTGGCAGGTTTCGGGGAGACTGACGAACCCGTAAAACGGTGAAGGTCTCCTCGTCTCCGAATCGGCGGGTGTCGTGCCTCATTCAGACCCGTTTATAGATGGAAGCCAGCCAGGCTTCAAAAGCTCGAGTTGCCACGGAGGTGAGCAACGACCAGGGTGTGACCGCCGAGGGCACCCTTTTAGACCTGGTCAGTCGTACTCCTGAGTGCGATCTGATGATGGTGCCCGTGAAGGGGGGTTGCACACCCGAGTGCACCCCAGTCGTAATGGAGGGGGGTTGCACACCCGAGTGCGCCCCAGTTGAGACGGAGGGGGGTTGCACACCCGAGTGCGCCCCAGTCGTGTTGGAGGGGGGTTGCACACCCGAGTGCGCCCCAGTCGTGTTGGAGGGGGGTTGCACACCCGAGTGCGCCCCAGTCGTAATGGAGGGGGGTTGCACACCCGAGTGCGCCCCATTGCCTGTGTCGGGGAGTGTCGCACCGAGCGGCACTCCAGTCGTATTGGAGGGGGGTTGCACACCCGAGTGCGCCCCATCAGGTGTGGCCTCGCAGGGCACCTCGTTGTCTGTGTTGGGGAGTGTCGCACCGAGCGGCACTCCAGTAGCGTCAGGGGGTCGTACACCCGAGTGCGACCTGCTTTCTTCAGTCGAGGGGATGGACACACCCGATGACGTCCCAGATTCTATCATCTTTGGGGACTTTGATCAGCAAAGTTCTATCCCCAAAGTACTTATCTCCCAGAAGGAATTTTTCGCTGAGATGAAAAAAACCACGTTTATCATGCCTAAGAATCCACAGTTAAGGAAGTGTAATTCTTTGGACCTAAACATAGCCGAAAAGAATTACAACCCAAATATATTTTTAGGGTGCTCCTCAGATGAGTCAGACTCAGATTCAACAGAGGGAGAGGGTCCAGAAAAAATTCAAAGTCAACTTCTAGCAAAAGTTAAAAAGGGGGCCCCAAAACTTGCTACAAAGGCGTGGCCTACATTGAAAAGCCAAGATACTAAAATTATTGCTGGCCAGAAACTTCAAAAGAAGAACATCTCTGCAATGACCAAAACAACAGGATGGGGCCCACAAGCGCAGAAAACTCCCCAAGAGTATCGGGCTCTCTTCCAAGAAAAGTACGCAAGTCTCACGGAGGGAAACCAGATCAAACTCATTCCGGGGACGCTTGAAACTTTAAGACTGCGAATCGTATCCTTGGTTACAACAGACCTGAAATTAAAAGGCCTCATCACAGTTACTAAGGAACGAATGATGGATATGTTGGTGGAGTTAAATATCCCAGCAACCTATATCGTTAAAAAATCATATGCGATGTGGGATATTTTGCTCCCCAATCAAGCGGAGGCTGAAAAGGTGGCCAAGGGAAATTTTACTTGGAAGAATATGAAGATAAAACCAGAGTATCTGGAAAAAAGGCGAACTGTAGTCACAATCCTCGGCGTCCCATGCTGCATTAGCCCTGATCACATGGGGGCAATCATGTCACAGTATGGTGACGTCGAGGGGGTAATCCCAGTGCGTGGGCCTCGAAACATCGGTAATGGGGATTACAAGATAAAAATAAGGGTAGATCATAAGAACTTCCTCAGAATCCCGGCTCAACTAAACTGCGAGGGATGGGTGATGTCCCTAATTGTGGAAGGGCGTAGACCTTATTGCTGGCACTGCCAGACGCCAGGTCATATGGCAAAGGTGTGCCCAAAAAGAAACCCGGAGAAACCTAAAACACCTGTGGCTCCGGTACAAAAAATAGTAGCGACTCCGAAGGCCCCCATACCCGTAGCTGAAAAGGAGGTAGTAGACCAGACAGAAAAGCAGGAAGAAGGCCAGGAAAAATGGAGTACGGTGGTGATCAAGAAAGGAAAGAAGGTGTCTCCAAGGCCTGAGATAGCCCCATCATCAGCCGTAAAAAGAAAGCTTAGTGACCCCTCGTCATCGGAATCTGATGGAGAAAGACAAGAGGAAGGGGAAAGGATGACAGTGGAAGGAGACGAAGCCCAGACATCTAAGGCGAAAGACCCAAAACCGAAAAAAATCCGTGAAACCAAAGATAAAAAAGACGAAATAATTGCTCAACCCGCAGAACCCCAATCCCCAGTCCCGACAGATATGGTTGAGCAATGTACCCCTCCCCTCTACAATACCCCTTCAGTGAGTGAAGAACCCGTGGCAATGGTTGAAGAACCCGTGGCAATGGTTGAAGAACCTAGGGTAGAAACCCAAGAGAAAATCGTGAAAGGGACACAAGAGGTGGAGAAAAAGGGTACGGAGAAGCCTGAAGTGACTCCCATTGAAACAACCCCCTCACCTCCTCCTAGACAAGAAAGGTCAAAAAAGTTTCCGTTCCTGCCTGGGGAAAGAATCTGTGAGGCGGACGCCTCACTGGTTCAATCCGATTTGAATGTCCGGCAGCGGAAATATCTACAGCAATTGGAGGCCTTTACACATGTGAAAGGGAAGAAGGTACAGGATCCCCGTAACTTCAATAACATCCCCCTGATAACTACCTTCGTCCGACAAGATAAAGGTAGTAGGGCAAAGGCCCTCTGGAGAATGTTGGAGGCGGCAAGGGACGCCATACCAGGTGTGAGACTAGTAGAGGAGGAGCACCCATTTTTAAAAAAATTAGCGTCGAAATGTCCGGGGAGGGTCCCGATTTACGTTCACCCCTCATTATTTCGGGCACTTAAATTAACCTTTCCCCTGGACGTGGGAGGTCTGGCTCGAGACGGACGGATTTCGTCCGAACTGCTGACCGGCAGTCTTGGTCAGGCCTTCGGCGTCCTCACTCCCGAGGACTTTAGGCCCATTTGCGACATATAAGTAAGGGATAATGGCTTTAAACCTGGCCACATTGAATGTGAGGGGCATGAGATCTCGAAGCAAGGCTGTTCGCGTGCTGAGGGATCTCGTGGACCTTAAGGTAGATATAGCTGCGATCGAGGAGACCCACTTCGTTTCGTATGGGGATTGTGGTGTGCTGACTGACGACTATGACGTCATCTCAGCATATGGCAATGTCCGTAGTTGTGGTGTCTCTTTGCTAGTGAGACGCACTCTGTCTGCGACAGTGAGCGTTGTTCATACGGATGCGGTGGGTCGGCTGGTCGTAGTCGATGTTGCCGTTGAAAACAGTGAGTTTCGGATCGTTGCGGTTTATGCGCCCAACTTTACTGGTGAGAGGGTTTCCTTTTTTCGACGGTTGGAGACGTTTCTCGGGGGTCCGGAGCGTGTAGTATTAATGGGGGATTGGAACGCCGTCCTTGACCCCAAAATAGATAAGGTCGGGGGTAATAGAGGGTCGGATAGGTGTGATAGCAGTCTGTCTGACCTGATCGCCTCATGCGATCTTGTCGACAGATTTCGCGTTGATCACCCAGGGCGGGAGATGTGGACGTGGCATACTAGCGCGGCCTTCTGTTCGAGTACTTACTTGGACAGAATGTTAGTCAGAAGAGGCGACATAGATTTCTTATCTTGTCCCACGTTCACTTGGTTAGGTCACTCGGACCATAAATTGGTTATGGCCCGTTTGAGTTTAAGCGATAGGCCTAGGTTAGCTGGGTACTGGAAGTTGAATACCTCCTTACTGGAGATACCCGACTTCCGGGACAAGCTAACGTTACTACTTCAGCGGGCTTTAGTGGGGGCGGTTATCGGGAGTAGTTGGTGGGTTAAAACTAAGGTTTATGTTAGACGCTTTTGTGTCCGCTATAGCCAGCGCCTCGCTCAAGATAGGGCTAGGACACAGAAGCGTGTAGATGATAAGATGACCCGGGCGGTGGCTGGGGGGGATCCCCTAGAGATAGCCTTAATTAAGGGGGACCTCAATCGCTTGGCTAGCGAGCGATATGAAGGTCAAGTAGTTCGAGCTAGGTTAAAGAAAGTCTCTAACGAAGCTGTGAACGTTGACGCTGTTGAGCGTAAGGCTGCTTTACGTCGTGGCTCGGATGGGTACATTCGGAAGGTGAATAACCTGGAAGGACATACCCTGGTATCTACTCGTGAGATTTGCGAGGGGTTCCGCGAGCATTTGGAGGATCGCTTCACCCAACTACCCAGACTCCGCGGCCAGGAGTTTGACAGCTATTTGGCTGACTCGCCCCGCCTAGAGGCGGCCCGAGCAGCTAGCTGTGATGGGGACGTTACAGAGGGTGAGATCATTACTGCGTTGAAGCAGGTCGGCTACAACAAATCTCCAGGACTCGATGGTCTGCCATACGAAGTTTACTTGAGGCTGTCGCCCATGTTTGTTCCTCTTCTGAAGGATGTGTTTAACCACTGGTTTGCTCAGGGCTCGATCCCTGGGCAGGTTACCAAAGGAGTGGTCACATTGTTGAAGAAGGGGGGCCAACCTGGTGGGGGGGATTTAGATGATTACAGGCCCATAACTCTGCTAAACACAGAGTTAAAGATTTTGGCCCGTGTTCTTGCGAATCGTTTGCAGGTTGTTATTGCTGACTTGATCGAACCTGAGCAGAACTATGCTGTGAAGGGGAGGTCAATTCAAAACAATTTGCATATGGTTCGCACGATCCTGGAGGGTATAGAAGACGACACTGAAGCCGCGCTGATTAATTTAGATCAGTCCAAGGCTTTCGATAGGGTCGACCATGGTTTCTTGGAATCTGTTCTAGAGGCTGCCGGTTTTAATCCGGACTTCCGCAAGTGGATCTCCATTCTGTATCGTCTGCCGACGGTAGCGGTGCAAGTAAACGGTAGGCTGTCGGAATCGTTCGTGGTTTCTCGTTCGGTGCGTCAGGGTTGTCCGCTGTCGCCCCTGCTTTATGTCCTGGCGTTGGAGCCCTTCCTTCGCAAATTAAGGGACGGGGCGGCTACACCAGTCCTGCGCGGAATCGCTATCCCTCCTCACTATGCGCGAGCCAGGGTTTCCGCGTATGCCGATGATGTCACCGTTTTTGTGTCCAGCCGTGAAGACATAGAAGCGGTGATTAAGGCGCTCGCTCGTTACGAAGAGGTTACAGGGGCCATTGTCAACCGCAGCAAGTCCAACGGCCTGCGGTTGGCTGCCTGGAGCGGAGAGACCGCACTTCCAGGTGACTTCAACTGGACTGATGGCCCGGTTCGGATCCTTGGCGTTTGGTTCGGACCGGGTCTCCAGCTGGAGAAAAATTGGTCGGAAGTACAGGCAAAGGTCGAATCGTCTGTAAGGGCTTGGATTCGAAGGAAACTTTCCTTGAAGGGGAGAGCTGAGGCGTGCGCCACTTACGTCTTTCCTCTCATACTTTACCGACTGTCTGTACTCCCTCTGCCCGCGGACCGCCTTCTTGCTTTCACGCGCTTGCTCTTTTCACTTCTGTGGAACGGGCGGAAAGCATACGTCCGCAGACAGGTCTGTACGCAACGTCCGTGCGATGGAGGCTTGGGGATGCCTGACTTGGCAAGTCATCGACATGCCGAGAGACTGGCTTTCCTGAGTCGTACTCTGACGGAGGACGCCCCGTGGGTCCCTGCGGTTGAGGACGCCTTTCCCAACCTCATACCCGACCACTCGGTCGAAGGTCGACGTAGATCGAGAGGGGAGTCCATGTTCGTCGCCGAATGCCGAGCCGCGCTTAAGGCGTTGCCGGGGTCCAGTGACCTTGCCCGGTCTAGGAAGAGACTATATCGGGACCTAGTGGAGGGGTCCGCTTCGGATCCGCTTGGGACGCGGCTTGGATTGTCGATTGAGGAGGCTCGCTCCCAGTGGAGTTGGGCGCCAGGCCAGAGTTATCTCAACAATTCTGAGTATTCTCTGACCTGGCGATTGGTTCGAAATGCACTGCCCCTCTATGGCAGATTACGCAGGGATGGCATAAGGGACGTTCCCTTATGCCCGCGCTGTGAGGACAATGAGGAAGAAACGGCCGAGCACGCCTTCTTCACTTGCAGCAAAGTTCGTCGTCTCTGGGAGTATGTCAGAGAGATAACGGCTCGCATCGACGCCGAGCAGCCGATGGTACTTGATGTAGCATACGTTATCAACAACGTTGCACCGCCATGGTCTAGGGAGAAAAGAATGGTTTTTCTGGCGATCCTAGCCGTAGCTAGGTTAGTGACGTGGGTTACACGTCTAGATGAGGTTCATGGGGTTGGGTCTGTTTCGGATCGTGATCTGGTTGTTTACTTTAAGCATCAGCTTAAAGTGAAAATCAGATGCGATTGGAAACGACTACATCGCATGGAGTTCAATAGAAGATGGGTGCACAACACTAGTTTGTGCATTCGACGAGGGTCCAGGTTTGAATACGTTTTCCCGCCTTAGCATGGCGCAGACGGTACTGGGTCATACGGAACCCAGCCCAGTATAAAACAAAATTATTTTTTATTAGCCTAGTCGAACTATAAGCTAGTAGGAATAAGTGATGTCCTGTCCCGATTTTGTTTTTTGCCGGCACTAGAGAGCTTCCAAAGATGCCCACTCCACATATTTATTTTGTCCCCGGCTGATGAAACCCTTGGTTTTATTATCTTGGAAGACGCCATCCATTCCCGTACCCAGAGCCTGATTAATTTATTTTCAGAACGCCCCTACTTTATTCCCACTCCCAATTAGGGGTCGACCTGCTTGTTTTCGGCCTCGAGCCGGAAAACAGTGGGCGGTCCAAAATTAGCAAAAGGGTAGGGAGGGTCCTACTAACCACCCCTTATCATTTTATTTGGTTCTTTATTTTTCTTTCTTTTTGGGTGTTTTTAATGTGTCATCCCACTCCCACGTTATTTCATGTTTTCATGTATCATTTTGGGGATATTTTAAGTAGGGTTAAGCCATAGAGTGACTGCGAGTTTTTTAGTGTGAATGTCTAGCTTAGGGTAGAGTAGGTTTTTGTCATTGTGCATTTTGTTCTTTGTCAAATAAAAAATGTCTTTGTTTTGTCTTTTTTGAAAAACTTTTTGTCAAATAAAAAATGTTTTAAAAATGTGTTAGAAATGTCACAATGACCCCCGACCCCCACCTTCCCCCCTTCCACAGCGGGCTTTTATGCCTAAGGTGGTATGCATTCTGGGAATGTAATTTTAACTCTAGGAGTTAATGTTTTCCAGGATGCATCCATCTAAATAAATCCTTGGTCTTTTGGCTAAGATAGCATCCTCGCTACCGGGCCTTTTGGCAAGGTTTAAAGCGTTTTTCTTTGACCAAGCCCCCCTTTTGGGGCTTTTGTCACTTTTTTGTCCCCTCTTGGGACTTTTTTCTTTTCTTCTTTTCCCTGACTGTTGGGCTGACTTAAGCAGCTGGCAGGTTTCGGGGAGACTGACGAACCCGTAAAACGGTGAAGGTCTCTTCGTCTCCGAATCGGCGGGTCTAGTCCGACAGTCAGGTTTGTTCGCCCCTCTTGGGCCATTAATTATTTTTTATTCTTTCTTTCAGCGTCTGTCTGAGGTGCGCACTTAAGCAGCTGGCAGGTTTCGGGGAGACTGACGAACCCGTAAAACGGTGAAGGTCTCCTCGTCTCCGAATCGGCGGGTGTCGTGCCTCATTCAGACCCGTTTATAGATGGAAGCCAGCCAGGCTTCAAAAGCTCGAGTTGCCACGGAGGTGAGCAACGACCAGGGTGTGACCGCCGAGGGCACCCTTTTAGACCTGGTCAGTCGTACTCCTGAGTGCGATCTGATGATGGTGCCCGTGAAGGGGGGTTGCACACCCGAGTGCACCCCAGTTGAGACAGAGGGGGGTTGCACACCCGAGTGCGCCCCAGTCGTAATGGAGGGGGGTTGCACACCCGAGTGCGCCCCAGTTGAGACGGAGGGGGGTTGCACACCCGAGTGCGCCCCAGTCGTGTTGGAGGGGGGTTGCACACCCGAGTGCGCCCCAGTCGTGTTGGAGGGGGGTTGCACACCCGAGTGCGCCCCAGTCGTGTTGGAGGGGGGTTGCACACCCGAGTGCGCCCCAGTCGTAATGGAGGGGGGTTGCACACCCGAGTGCGCCCCATTGCCTGTGTCGGGGAGTGTCGCACCGAGCGGCACTCCAGTCGTATTGGAGGGGGGTTGCACACCCGAGTGCGCCCCATCAGGTGTGGCCTCGCAGGGCACCTCGTTGTCTGTGTTGGGGAGTGTCGCACCGAGCGGCACTCCAGTAGCGTCAGGGGGTCGTACACCCGAGTGCGACCTGCTTTCTTCAGTCGAGGGGATGGACACACCCGATGACGTCCCAGATTCTATCATCTTTGGGGACTTTGATCAGCAAAGTTCTATCCCCAAAGTACTTATCTCCCAGAAGGAATTTTTCGCTGAGATGAAAAAAACCACGTTTATCATGCCTAAGAATCCACAGTTGAGGAAGTGTAATTCTTTGGACCTAAACATAGCCGAAAAGAATTACAACCCAAATATATTTTTAGGGTGCTCCTCAGATGAGTCAGACTCAGATTCAACAGAGGGAGAGGGTCCAGAAAAAATTCAAAGTCAACTTCTAGCAAAAGTTAAAAAGGGGGCCCCAAAACTTGCTACAAAGGCGTGGCCTACATTGAAAAGCCAAGATACTAAAATTATTGCTGGCCAGAAACTTCAAAAGAAGAACATCTCTGCAATGACCAAAACAACAGGATGGGGCCCACAAGCGCAGAAAACTCCCCAAGAGTATCGGGCTCTCTTCCAAGAAAAGTACGCAAGTCTCACGGAGGGAAACCAGATCAAACTCATTCCGGGGACGCTTGAAACTTTAAGACTGCGAATCGTATCCTTGGTTACAACAGACCTGAAATTAAAAGGCCTCATCACAGTTACTAAGGAACGAATGATGGATATGTTGGTGGAGTTAAATATCCCAGCAACCTATATCGTTAAAAAATCATATGCGATGTGGGATATTTTGCTCCCCAATCAAGCGGAGGCTGAAAAGGTGGCCAAGGGAAATTTTACTTGGAAGAATATGAAGATAAAACCAGAGTATCTGGAAAAAAGGCGAACTGTAGTCACAATCCTCGGCGTCCCATGCTGCATTAGCCCTGATCACATGGGGGCAATCATGTCACAGTATGGTGACGTCGAGGGGGTAATCCCAGTGCGTGGGCCTCGAAACATCGGTAATGGGGATTACAAGATAAAAATAAGGGTAGATCATAAGAACTTCCTCAGAATCCCGGCTCAACTAAACTGCGAGGGATGGGTGATGTCCCTAATTGTGGAAGGGCGTAGACCTTATTGCTGGCACTGCCAGACGCCAGGTCATATGGCAAAGGTGTGCCCAAAAAGAAACCCGGAGAAACCTAAAACACCTGTGGCTCCGGTACAAAAAATAGTAGCGACTCCGAAGGCCCCCATACCCGTAGCTGAAAAGGAGGTAGTAGACCAGACAGAAAAGCAGGAAGAAGGCCAGGAAAAATGGAGTACGGTGGTGATCAAGAAAGGAAAGAAGGTGTCTCCAAGGCCTGAGATAGCCCCATCATCAGCCGTAAAAAGAAAGCTTAGTGACCCCTCGTCATCGGAATCTGATGGAGAAAGACAAGAGGAAGGGGAAAGGATGACAGTGGAAGGAGACGAAGCCCAGACATCTAAGGCGAAAGACCCAAAACCGAAAAAAATCCGTGAAACCAAAGATAAAAAAGACGAAATAATTGCTCAACCCGCAGAACCCCAATCCCCAGTCCCGACAGATATGGTTGAGCAATGTACCCCTCCCCTCTACAATACCCCTTCAGTGAGTGAAGAACCCGTGGCAATGGTTGAAGAACCCGTGGCAATGGTTGAAGAACCTAGGGTAGAAACCCAAGAGAAAATCGTGAAAGGGACACAAGAGGTGGAGAAAAAGGGTACGGAGAAGCCTGAAGTGACTCCCATTGAAACAACCCCCTCACCTCCTCCTAGACAAGAAAGGTCAAAAAAGTTTCCGTTCCTGCCTAGGGAAAGAATCTGTGAGGCGGACGCCTCACTGGTTCAATCCGATTTGAATGTCCGGCAGCGGAAATATCTACAGCAATTGGAGGCCTTTACACATGTGAAAGGGAAGAAGGTACAGGATCCCCGTAACTTCAATAACATCCCCCTGATAACTACCTTCGTCCGACAAGATAAAGGTAGTAGGGCAAAGGCCCTCTGGAGAATGTTGGAGGCGGCAAGGGACGCCATACCAGGTGTGAGACTAGTAGAGGAGGAGCACCCATTTTTAAAAAAATTAGCGTCGAAATGTCCGGGGAGGGTCCCGATTTACGTTCACCCCTCATTATTTCGGGCACTTAAATTAACCTTTCCCCTGGACGTGGGAGGTCTGGCTCGAGACGGACGGATTTCGTCCGAACTGCTGACCGGCAGTCTTGGTCAGGCCTTCGGCGTCCTCACTCCCGAGGACTTTAGGCCCATTTGCGACATATAAGTAAGGGATAATGGCTTTAAACCTGGCCACATTGAATGTGAGGGGCATGAGATCTCGAAGCAAGGCTGTTCGCGTGCTGAGGGATCTCGTGGACCTTAAGGTAGATATAGCTGCGATCGAGGAGACCCACTTCGTTTCGTATGGGGATTGTGATGTGCTGACTGACGACTATGACGTCATCTCAGCATATGGCAATGTCCGTAGTTGTGGTGTCTCTTTGCTAGTGAGACGCACTCTGCCTGCGGCGGTGAGCGTTGTTCATGCGGATGCGGTGGGACGACTGGTCGTGGTCGATGTTGCCGTTGGAAACAGCAAGTTTCGGATCGTTGCGGTTTATGCGCCCAACATTGCTGGCGAGAGGGTTTCCTTTTTTCGACGGTTGGAGGCGTTCCTCAAGGGTCCGGAGCGAGTAGTTTTAATGGGGGACTGGAATGCCATCCTAGACCCCAAGATAGATAAGGTCGGTGGGAATAGAGGGTCGGCGAGGTGGGAAAGCAGTCTGTCTGACCTGATGGCCTCATGCGATCTTGTCGACAGATTTCGCGTTGATCACCCAGGGCGGGAGATGTGGACGTGGCATACTAGCGCGGCCTTCTGTCCGAGTACTTACTTGGACAGAATGTTAGTTAGAAGAGGCGACGTAGATTTCATATCTTGTCCCACGTTCACTTGGTTAGGACATTCGGACCATAAATTGGTTACGGCCCGGTTGAACTTAAGTGATAGGCCTAGGTTGGCTGGGTACTGGAAGTTTAATACCTCCTTACTGGAGATACGAGACTTCCGGGAACAGCTAACGTTACTACTCCAGCGGGGATTAGTGGGGGTGGTTATCGGGAGTAGGTACTGGGTTAAAACTAAGGCTCAGGTTAGAAACTTTTGTGTCCGCTACAGCCAGCGCCTCGCTCAAAATAGGGCTAGGACGCAAAAGCAAGTAGAGGATAAGATGACCCGGGCGGTGGCTGGGGGGATCCCCTAGAGATAGCATTAATTACGGGGGACCTCAATCGCTTGGCTAGCGAGCGATATGAAGGTCAAGTAGTTAGAGCTAGATTAAAGAAAGTCTCTAACGAAGCCGTGAACGTTGACGCTGTTGAGCGTAAGGCTGCTTTACGTCGTGGTTCGGATGGGTACATTCGGAAGGTGAAAAACCTGGAAGGACATACCCTGGTATCGTCTCGTGAGATCTGTGAGGGGTTCCGTGAGCATTTGGAGGAACGCTTCACCCAACTGCCCAGACTCCGCGGCCAGGAGTTTGACAGCTATTTGGCTGACTCGCCCCGCCTCGAGGCGGCTCGAGCAGCTGGCTGTGATGGCAGGATTACGGAGGGCGAGATCGTTACTGCGTTGAAGCAGGTCGGCTTGAACAAATCTCCGGGACTCGATGGTCTGCCGTACGAAATGTATTTGAGGCTGTCGCCCATGTTTGTCCCAATTCTGAAGGATGTGTTTAACCACTGGTTTGTTCAGGAGTCAATCCCTGGACAGGTAACCAAAGGAGTGGTCACATTACTGAAGAAGAGGGACCAACCTGGTGGGGGAAATTTAGACGACTACAGGCCCATAACTCTGCTAAACACAGAGTTAAAGATTTTGGCCCGCGTTCTTGCGAACCGCCTGCAGGTTGTTATCGGTGATTTGATCAAGCCTGAGCAGAACTTTGCTGTGAAGGGGAGGTCGATTCAGAACAACTTGCATTTGATTCGCATGATCATAGAGGGGACAGAAGACGACGCTGAAGCCGCGCTGATCAATTTAGATCAGTCCAAGGCTTTCGATAGGGTCGACCATGGTTTCCTGAAAGCTGTTTTAGCGGCTGCCGGTTTTGGTCCGGACTTCCGCAGGTGGATCTCTATTCTGTATGACTCGCCGACGGCAGTGGTGCAAGTGAATGGAAAGAGGTCGGAATCGTTCGTTGTTTCTCGGTCGGTACGTCAGGGTTGTCCGCTGTCGCCCCTGCTCTACATCCTGGCGTTGGAACCCTTCCTTCGCAAATTAAGGGATGAGGCGACAACACCAGTCCTGCGCGGGATCGCTATCCCTCCTCGCAAAGCGCGAGTCAGGGTTTCCGCGTTTGCCGATGATGTCACCGTTTTCGTGTCGAGCCGTACTGACATTCGAACGGTGATTAAGGCGCTCGCTCGGTACGAAGAAGTGACAGGGGCCATAGTCAACCGCAGCAAGTCGAACGGCCTGCGGTTGGGTGCCTGGAGCGGAGAGACCGCTCTTCCAGGTGACTTCAGCTGGTCGGATGGCCCGGTTCGAATCCTCGGCGTGTGGTTCGGGCCGGGCCTCCAGCTGGAAAAGAACTGGTCGGAAGTACAGACAAAGGTCGAATCGTCGGTCCGGGCTTGGATTCGAAGGAAGCTTTCCTTAAAGGGCAGAGCGGAGGCGTGCGCCACTTACGTCTTTCCTCTCATCCTTTACCGGCTGTCTGTACTACCACTGCCTGCGGCCCGCCTTATCGCTTTCACGCGCTTACTCTTCTCGCTTCTTTGGAAGGGCCGGAAAGCGTACGTCCGCAGACAGGTCTGTACTCAAGTTCCGAGTGTGGGAGGCTTGGGGATGCCTGACTTGGCAAGTCATCGACATGCCGAGAGACTGGCTTTCCTGAGTCGGACTTTGATGGAAGACACTCCGTGGGTCCCTGCGGTCGGGAGCGCCTTTCCCAACCTCATACCCGACCTCTCGGTCGAAGGA
Source organism: Sepiola atlantica (assembly GCA_963556195.1). Lineage (NCBI taxonomy): Eukaryota > Metazoa > Mollusca > Cephalopoda > Sepiida > Sepiolidae > Sepiola > Sepiola atlantica. The sequence continues at coordinate 73,629,836 of OY744537.1, read as the reverse complement.
CGACGTAGGCCGAGAGGGGAGCCCTTGTTCTTCACCGAATGCCGGGCCGCGCTTAGAGCGCTGCCGGGGTCCAGTAACCTTGCCCGGTCTAGGAAGAGACTATATCGGGATCTAGTGGAGGGTACCGCTTCGGACCCACTTGAGGAGCGGCTTGGATTGTCGAGGGAGGAGGCCCGCTCCCAGTGGAATTGGGCGCCAGGCCAGAGTTATCTCAACAATTCTGAGTATTCTCTGACCTGGCGACTGGTTCGGAACGCACTGCCCCTCTATGGCAGATTATGCAGAGATGGTTTAAGGGACGTCCCCTTATGCCCGCGCTGTGAAGACGACGAAGAAGAAACGGCCGAGCACGCCTTCTTCACCTGCAGCAAACTTCGACATCTCTGGGGATACGTCAGGGAGGTGACGGCCCGCATCGACGCCGAGCAGCCGATGGTCCTGGATGTAGCATCTGTCATCAACAACGCAGCACCGCCGTGGTCTGGGGAGAAACGAATGGTGTTTCTGGCCATCCTAGCCGTAGCAAGACTAGTGACGTGGGTTACACGTCTTAATGAGGTTCATGGGGTTGGATCTGTTTCGGATCGGGATCTGGTAGTTTACTTTAAACACCAACTTAAAGTGAAGATCAGATGCGATTGGAAACGATTACATCGCATGGATTTCGATAGGAGATGGGTGCATGACACTAGTTTGTGCATCCGACGAGGCGCCAAGTTTGAGTTCGTGTTCCCTCCATAGTTATGGCACACGCGGTACTGGGTTCTACGGAACCCACCCCTGTAGAGTTTTTTTGATTTATTTCAAAAAACTGGTAACCTCTTAAACTAGTAGGAATGAAAGTTATCCTGTCCCTATTTTATTTTTGCCGGCACTAGAGAGCTTCCAAAGATTCCCACTTCCACTGTTTTATTTTGTCCCCGGTCTTTTGAAACCCTTGGCATTACTATCTTGGAAGACGCCATCCACCCAATGATCCCATTCCCGATGAATTTATTTTTTGAACACTCCTCTCTTAAGTTCCCACTCCCACTTAGTGACCGACCCGCTTGTTTTCGGTCTCGTGCCGGAAAACAGTGGGCGGTCTAACACTTAGTCATGAGGGAAAGCCGGGCCATACTAACTTTTCTACCATTTTATTTCGTTCTTTATTTTTCTTTCTTTTTGGGTGTTTTTAATATTTTTTCCCACTCCCACGATAATTCTTTTTTACATCGATGTTTTTTGGGGATATTTTAAGTAGGGATCCACCCACAGAGTGAATGCGGTTTTTTGGTACAAGAATCTAGTTTAGAGTCAGCAAATGTTCTTTTTATGTTGTTTGTAAAATTTTGTGAAATAAAAAACATTGAACAGCTTGTCTCACTTATCCCCGACCCCCCCTCCCCCTACATAACGGGCACTATGCCTAAGGTCTGGTGAGTTCCCAAGGTTTGTAAAATCTTCATCTGTAGATAAAGATGAGGGTTGTCCGAAGGAACTCACCTGCCTAAATAAACTGGCCTTTTGGCTAAGATCAAAGTGTAGTATCTGTTCTCGGCATTTTTTGCCTTGAGATCAAGTGTATTATCTAATCCTATCCAGTAGGTGTCGGTTTTACACTGTCGAATCAAAAATCAGATTATCATTTTTTTTTTTTAATCCCTTTTCCTTTTGGGGATTTCTTCTCCCCTAAAGTACAGGCTGAGGTCGTGATCTCACCGACGATTACTCATACTCCCCCCCCCTCCCCTGAATTTCACCTGAGGCGTTCACACCTGCGAATGCTGGAACTCCACCTCCTCAAGTTTCGCCTGAGGCCCCACTGGCGAATACCGATTTCCCCCCCGATTCGGCCTGAGGCGCTCATACCGGCGAATGCCGACACACCCCCTCCCCAGATTTGGCCTGAGGCGCTCCCCCTCCCCAGATTTGGCCTGAGGCGCTCATACCGGCGAATGCCGACATTCCCCCTCCCCAGATTTAGCCTGGCGCCCCACCGGCGAATACCGATACTCTCCTCTCCCCCAAATTTGGCCTGAGGCGCTCACACCGGCGAATGCCGACACCCCCCCTCCCCAGATTTGGCCTGAGGCGCTCCCCCTTCCCAGATTTGGCCTGAGGCGCTCATACCGGCGAATGCCGACATTCCCCCTCCCCAGATTTAGCCTGGCGCCCCCCAAATTTGGCCTGAGGCGCTCACACCGGCGAATGTCGACACTCCCCCTCCCCAAATTTGGCCTGGGGCGCTCATACCGGCGAATACCGACATTCCCCCTCCCCAGATTTGGCCTGAGGCGCCCCACCGCCGAATGCCGACACTCCCTCTCCCCAGATTTGGCCTGTGGCGCTCACATCGGTGAATGCCGACATTCCCCCTCCCCCCCTATTTGGCCTGAAAGGAGGAGGTAATGCCTGGAAGTATTATATCAGGATAACAGAACGGCCATAGTGAGGAAGGGAGGGGGGAAGGAATATTAGCGTCTATTAATAATTAAGAAAGAAAGTGTGGGAGTGAGAGGGGAAGAAGAAAGAAAGAAAAAAAATGGTTGTAGTGTGAGTGAATTTCTACCCGCCACTCCCTTACTCTGACGTCATATCTAGTTTATCGTGACTTTGCATTATTTTTCTTCTCAAATTAGTATAAATAACGTTGAAAAGTGGAGTTAAAAGCCACCCCCCATTGGAGAAAAGTGCTCAGTCGACCCCGGCAGAGTCAATTTTTTTTTTCCGGTTCCGAGATATTACACGCGTCTGGGCTGGCCGGTCGGAATGATGTCACCCGTGTGACCGTGTGTTGGGTACTTTCGGAGGAGAAGCTTTACATACATACATACATACATACATACATACATACATACATACATACATACATCCATACAGACAGGTGACGTTTATATAATAGATGAAGAATTGGTTTTGTTGAGGGTGAAAATATCGCCATTAGACAGAAACTTTGAAAAGCGAAGTTTGTCAAAGAAAGAAAATTCTTTCCAAACCATAGCCCAAAGTATAAGATATTTACTTCGTAACGAATTATAAGAATCGGAGTTAAATTCTGTTGTACACGTAATTTACTTACATATTTTCGAGGTCGGTACAACCCCCAATTCATCAAAACGTTAAATAACGTCATACGCATTAAAAATAAATTAATCGTTTTGAGGTGTAGGATAAATTTTCTCAAATCTTGCCGCTTAAATCATGTAGCTCCCGGTTATATCTGTCACCGAATTTCTAAAATTAAATGTAGAAATTCGTTGGCAGTTCAACGTGTATTTTTACAAGACGAAATCCTATTTAACTCCGATTCTTATAATTCGTTACGAAGTAAATATCTTATACTTTGGGCTATGGTTTGGAAAGAATTTTCTTTCTTTGACAAACTTCGCTTTTCAAAGTTTCTGTCTAATGGCGATATTTTCACCCTCAACAAAACCAATTCTTCATATAATAAATATTTGCAGAATTTGATTACCAAGAAGTTCGGCACTAGAGCATATTCGGACAAACATATATTTAATTATTCGTCTTATGCTCTATCAAATACTGAAAAATTTGTCTTGTCTGCCGGCTTAGAATTTTGCATTCCTCCCCTCCGTGTTGATAAAATCAACATATTTAGTGAGATTGAACTATTATATTCTCAACTAAAAAGACATTCGCCTATTTCCACTGATGAATTAACTAGCGTTAAAATCCAGTTGGGTGAATTAGGTCGGAGGTTTTCTGCTATACGTACCAAATCTAGCGATTGTATTTGGCAGAAAAATCATTTTGAAACTGCGAAATTACTTAAGTCGAACTCTGATATTTATATCACTCGTCCAGACAAAGGTTCAGGCGTTGTAATCCTGAACCAAGTAGATTATATCTCCAAAATGTGTAATATTTTGGATGATAAAAATAAATTTTTCAAGATGGGTGGTTTAAGCCACGATGACACTTTTCGTATGGAAATAAAAATCCAGAAAAGGCTTCTTCAACTTTATAAAAGCAAGTTTATTTCTAAAGAGATATATGAAGGAATACGACCTATCGGCTCTCAAAGGCCTAGAATGTACGGCTTACCCAAGGTTCATAAACCTAACGTTCCTTTACGGCCTATTCTATCAATGTTGGGTTCTGCACAACATGCACTTGGTAAATGGTTAGTTGATATTCTTAAGCCCGTACTTACTTTTTATTCGGACTATTGTATCTCTGATTCCTTCCAATTTGTGTCTTCTATACACAAATTATCTCTCTCAAAGGACACCGAGTTCTTGGCTTCCTTTGACATTAGTAGTCTGTTTACCAATGTACCTTTGGATGAAACCATTGGTATATGTGCAGATTATCTTTACCGCGGCCCCTTAAAGTCTCCACAGTTTCTTGAACGAATTTTTGTTGAACTGATGGAACTTGCTACTAAATCAGTTTCCTTCAGTTTCAATAATATAATGTATCGGCAAATTGATGGTATATCCATGGGCAGCCCTCTTGGTCCATCGTTAGCCAACATTTTCGTTGGATTTTTGGAAAACCAATTATTTTCCAAAGTGACCAAGCCGGCTTTCTACACACGTTACGTTGATGACACTTTTGCTTGTTTTCCCTCTCGGAGTGATGCTGAACAGTTTCTTCTTCTTCTTTGTGACTTGCATCCATCGTTGCAATTCACTATGGAGGTCGAGGATTGTGGTTCCTTACCATTCCTCGATGTTTTAGTGTCTAAATCTGGTTTATCATTTGAAACCTGTGTGTATAGAAAACCAACATTTACAGGCCTTTATCTAAATTGGTTTTCCTTCGCCCCAAGAGCAAGAAAAATAAATCTTATTGGTACTCTCACTCATCGAGCTCTTATGATTTGTTCACCTACACGACTCGATGCAGAACTTGGTGAGATTACTAATATTTTTCTTGCCAATGGATATCCCATCAACACTATAAAAGGCACCATTGCACGTAAAGTTGCTTTATTTAATGGTGGTAAATTTATTGGCCCGTCACGTTGCCCTATTTATTTGAAACTCCCTTGGTTGGGTTCTGACGGCCTTGACATTGTTAAAAGGATTTCTTCTTCTACTCAACGTTGTTTTCCGGCAACCATGTTGAGGGTAGTTTACACGACTCGAACCTTTTTCTCTTCTTTTCGTAAGGATGTTTTGCCAGCCATTCAAAAGAATTCTGTAGTTTATAAATTCATGTGTCAGTGTGGAGCTGACTACGTTGGCAAGACATCCCAAAGATTAGAATTTAGAATATCCCAACACATACCACGTGATATTCGCCTACACAAGGTTTCGAGATCATCCGGGAACTTCCAGGCACAGGAATCAGCCATCGGTAATCACCTCGTTAGTACAAATAGTTGTTCTGACAGGTATTCCGATGGGTGGTTTTCTGTTTTACACAGTGCCAGGTCGAACTACCATCTCAATATTCTTGAGGCGTTAGTCATTAACAACTATCGACCTAGCCTGTGTAGACAAAAGATTTTGAAACATCAGTTGGAGATCTTTAATGATTCAAAGCCACCTTAACGTTGAGAGATTTAATTTTTTTTTTTTTTTTTTTCCCCTTCTCATTCGTTTCCTCCAACTGAAATAAGTTTTATTTTTTATTTTTTTTTTTCTCCCACCTTCATTTCTCATTCGACTTTTAGTTTTTAATTTACCATTCTGACGTTTCCTCTCAGAGGGTCAGACGACAAGGCCTTAAGGTAATTTTAACAATTTTCCTTATTTATTTTATTTATTTTTTTTTCTTCCCCCCACTCGTCTGTTTCATTGATTTTAATAATGCTTCCTCTTAAATTAATCCTACCATTCTGTTGTACACGTAATTTACTTACATATATATATATATATATATATATATATATATATATATATATATATATATATATATATATATATATATATATATATATATATATATATAAATATAGAGGCAAACAAGCCTTCAAAAACCATGTATTAGATGCGAGTAATTAAATCAAAAGAAAATAAAAATATTTCGAAACATTTAATAAAATATTTCAAAATACCTTCCGTTTTTTTTTTTCATCTTGATTTTTTTTTTTTTAGCTAATATTTCGCTTGACAAAAACAAGCTTCATCAGAGCCAAGACAAATAAAGGTATAACCTTTTTTTTCCATAATTTACTTCCTGGTGTTGGTGAAGTGTCACGTCCGGTGTTGTGGACTATTGTTGAAAATGTCTGTTTTAAATAGAATAGAACTTGAATGCGCATGGTCGCTGCGAGTTATAAATTAGGAAAGTTCATTTTATAAAGCATCTTTTGTAAGTTAATATAAATATATAGGCAAACAAGCCTTCAAAAACCATGTATTAGATGCGAGTAATTAAATCAAAAGAAAATAAAAATATTTCGAAACATTTAATAAAATATTTCAAAATACCTTCCGTTTTTTTTTTTCATCTTGATTTTTTTTTTTAGCTAATATTTCGCTTAACAAAAACAAGCTTCATCAGAGCCAAGACAAATAAAGGTATAACCTTTTTTTTCCATAATTTACTTCCTGGTTATAAAATGAACTTTCCTAATTTATATATATATATATATATATATATATATATATATATATATATATATATATATATATATATATATATATATATATATATTAGTTTCTACTAGGACGGGTGTAAGCAATACTATGTTTGTGAGTGTATATAAAATAAATAACCCCACAAGATCTGATGCCTCCACAGAGTCAAGGGCACCCATGGCCAAATCAAAAGAGTTAGTCTTTTTTGTCAATATATTTGATAATACAGATATCGGCCTATACAGAGATGATGGATTAGCTATAATAAGGGATTCCAACAAGGTCAAGGGAGAAAATTATACATATGGAAATGCAAAAAATTAGACTTAAGAGTAGAAGCACTGGCTAACATAAAAATAACTCACTTTTTAGACGTCACTTTAAACTTAAATGAAAATACTTACGAGCCATATTTAAAAGATAACGCTAATCCAATATACGTACACCTAAAATCCAATCACCCCATCAATCATAAACAAGTTCCTCATTCTATCGAAAGTAGGCTTATCAATAACTCTAGCAATGAAAAGGTATTAAAAACTCAAGTAACATTAACAATACAGCTCTAAAAATAGTGGGTAACATAATATTGAAATTAAATATCAGAAACAAGACACCAATAATTATAATTATAATAAAATTAAAAGCAAAAGAAACAGAAATATAATCTGGTATACACCACCCTATACTCAAATTCTAAAAACTAAACTAGGCAAGAAATCTCATTAAAAACCACTTACCCGTAATCAATCCGCTGCATAAAATATTTAATAAAAATAACCTAAAACTGTCCTACAGCTGCTGCGAAAACCTAGAAATGTTAATTAAGCAGAGAAGAAAAATAACAAATTGCGTAAAAAATGACCAATATTGCAAAAAGAACTCTAAAAAGAACAAAAATATAAGCACTACATATAGTAATACCCCAAACCCTAACAGCAATCACCCAAATAGTAATGAAAAAGTTAATAATGAAGAGAAAAGCTACATCAATCGTACCCTTATTCCACAACATAATAAATGCCTAATCAAAAGTATTGTTTACCAAGCCACAATATTTGACAAAGAAAGACCGAATAACAAGAAGTACTACGTGGGTATGACATCCTTAAATTTTAAAACTAGATATTACGACCACAACAGCACATTTAAAAACAAAGAACGCTGACTTAAAACAGCACTAGCAAACCATTATTGGGAGCTCAAAGATAGCGGACACTCACCAATAATCGAATGGAAAATAATACGACAGGCAAGTACATGTAGAAATTTAGACAACCCGTGTAGATTATGCTTGAATGAGAAATTTGAATTCCTAAACTTTAAAGACCCCCAACATCTATTAAACTGTAGAAGTGAAATAGCAAACAACTGCTTACACATAATAAAATTCACCTGAGCGTTACAATACATAATAAATAAATAAATAAATGAACAAATCATAAAAAACTAAAGTAATCTAAAACCTAAAATAGAAATACAAGCAAGCACGTGTAAAAATAAGGTCACCCATTATTTCGACATAACAAAGCAACGGGGATGGGCCACCCTATAGAAAACAGAACAATAGAATAAGAAAATAGGAAGTAAACTCAACCGAACCTTTGTTTGTGAGAAGCCCAACGATTGGCTAAGAGAATAACTAAGAATCTGATTGGTTTACTATCTTGACTAAGCACCACGTGTATATATATATATAAACACCTGGCAATACAAACTCCATGCATTTTAGCTTGACGATTCCTTAAGGAGATGAAACGCGGAATCCTCTGTGTAGTTTAATTGCCACTAATATATTTTCATAACTTACTATATATATATATATATATATATATATATATATATATATATATATATATATATATATATATATATATATATATATATATATACACGAGTTGTCTGATTTAGATGACATTTTGCATGTGTAATGATTTATATCTGTATGGGTTATGTTGCAAAAACAGCTCTGAACTAATTGTGGTTTCTGATTTATAGGTGTTTGAACTGAGTCAGGTGTGAAATGGCGCCAGTTGAGTGTCGCGCAGTAACCCGGTTTTTGAATTTGAAAAGACGCACACCAAAGGAGACTTTTGATGAAATGAAAGAAACTCATGGTGATGATGTCTCATTATATGACCTTGTAAAACACTGGCATCGTGAATTCAAACATGGCCGGTAGTCTCTGGAAACAGCTCCCAGACCTGGTCGTCCCTCTTCTGCCATTGATGAGGCATCTGCCCGTCAAGTTGAGGCTGCCATTTTGGAAGATCGACGCATTACTATTCGCCAAATAGCCCAAGAGGTCAAGATTAGTACAGGGTTTGTGGAAACTATCATTCATGACCATTTGCATATGCATAAGGTGTCTGCCAGATGGATTCCCAGGTTGCTCACACCTTTCCAGAAGCAAGAACGCGTCGAGTGCTCGAGGATGAAATTGGAGATATGCCAAGAAGATGGGTCAAAGTTTTTTAAAGGACTGCGTACACAGGATGAAACTTGGGTCCATCACTATAATCCAGAGACCAAAGCCCAGTCAATGCAGTGGAAGAACTTGGACTCACCACATCCAAAGAAGACACGGGTGCAGCCCTCCGCTGGCAATGTCATGCTCACAGTCTGCTGGGACGAGGACGGAGTAGTGATGACAGATTTCCTGGAAAAGGGTACCACAATTACAGGAGACTATTACGCTTCACTTTTGATGAAATTAAGAGAAGCTATCAAAATCAAGAGGCGGGGCAAGATCAGCAAAGGTATCCTCCTCCTGCAG
>OY744537.1:73603021-73618021 GCA_963556195.1 Sepiola atlantica | reverse complement strand
TTCGATACAGTTAATCTGGTTGCGCTGTAAAAGGTATTGGGTACGTTGGAATGTCCTCCTAACTTTGTTAGACTTCTTCGTGAGCTGCATGACAACATGAAAGCACATATCAACTGCAATGGTTGTCTCTCTGAACCCGTGTTGCAGTTGGCAACGATGTTAAACAGGGTGATATACCTTCACCTACTTTGTTGTCCATCTATTTTGTTGTAACTCTGTCGTTGGCTTTCACTAACTGTGACAAAGGTGTGTATCTTCGATTTCGCACATTGGGTCGACTGTATAACTTACAGCGTTTTAAGACTTTGCCAAGGACATTCTCCACTGTTGTTCGACATTTGCTCTATGCAGATGGTGTGAATCTCGTTGCTCACTCGTAGAATGATATGCAGGATATCATAGATTGCTTCGCATGGGCGTGTAGAACCATGAGTTTCAAAATAAGCCTAGGCAAAACAAAGGCTATGTTTTCCCCAGCCCCTGGCAGCCCGTATTAGGAACCAAACATATTTGTTGAAGGCCACAGATTGTCTGTTGGGAATCGTTCTATGTATCTAGGTAGTATTGTTTTGAGGAACGGGTCATTGGATGCTGAGATAGATGGAATTATTGAACGAGCTGATGTGTCTTTTGGTCATTCGGAGAAGCGGTGTGGGCACCATGCGATATCAGGCTGGGCACTAATATCTCTGTGTATGAGGTCTGTGTGGTTTCAACTTTGTTATATGCTTGTGAGAAATGGACCACTTACTCATATTCGCCTGCTATAGCGTTTCCAGCAGAATTGCCTTAGGCACTTGTTTAACATCCGTTAGGATAGCTTTACCCCTAACACCGAAGTATTGGAACGAGCTGCTGTTCCAAGCATCGAGTTTCGTATAAGGACACACAGACTTCGTTGGGCTAGTCATCTTATTTGTCTTAATTATGACAGACTGCCCAAGCCGGTGATCTATAGAAAAAATAACTGGGAATACTCACACACAGCATAAACCTAGTAAGCGATTCAAATATTGTCTCAAGGACGATTTGAAGTGCTTTCGAATTGATGCTGGAGGATAATAGGGGTGGCATCAGATAGGTCAAGGTGGAGGAAAGCGTGTTTTTGGAGACAGCAGGCTTTTTAAAAATAATAGGATGAAACACCAGCAGCAGAAGTTAGCAGCGAGGAAGAGACTGTGCGTGATACCTCCAGCACATGAAGGAACATGGAACACCTAAGATGTCAAGCGTGCAATTTAGTAACTGTGTCACGTGCAAGTTGTTGAATCACCAACGACTGCATTTTTGAGAAATCAAGCACGGACAAGAGGTGGCTTCATTTATGGCATCCCCTCACAACACATCATATCTGTGGTATGGTCTGTAAAAGTCTGGTAGGCTTGAAGAGCAACACCCGCACTTCTCACTGAGAACCTTCACACTGATATCACATCGATACGCCCAAAGTGGTCATATTCAAAATCGAATAGACAGCCACCATATATATATATATATATATATATATATTCGATTTTTAATTTTCTCGCTGGATTAGCTTGTTGGATGACATCGTAATAGCAAGTGTTGGTTCATTTTTCATTACGTTTAATTATATATATATATATATATATATATATATATATATATATATATATATATATATATATATAAATATAAATGATAATTTATTTCATTTTGACTACAAAATTGATTTTGTTTCACGAGAGCAGTTTGAGGAGCTCACGATCCTCAGGTCTTGAAATAACATTATGCCTGTTAAGATAAGTTCAGAATCACACAAAGTTTTATGAAGGTGACAGAAATTTAAAATAAAAATTGAATATGAATAGAAATAATAAAAAAATAGAAATACAAGAAGAAAAAGAAAAAGAAAAAGAAAAAAAAAGAAAGAAATATTAAGAGCTACACGGGACATAGGAAGGAAACAGAAAGAGAGTAAGAGAAGGCAGATATGATTTGGTGAAGGGTGGTCGAAATATGAAAGCATATATTTAAGCGTGTTAACACGTGTCAAAAAAGAAACGCTGTCTGGGTCCAGCTTTTGCGGAAGTGGGCAATTGACAGATTATCTAATTTGGTAATTTGCCTATGAGGGGGGGGGGGGAAAGAGTAACCCTATATGGAGAGCGGGTGGATGAGTAGGGGGGGGGGAAGGCATAAAAATATATATGGTTCTAATAACAATAAAATTAAAAAGTTAAAGATTAAGAATGTCTATATACGGGTAAAAATAAATATAAAATTATGAATACAGTAAATATGTAATCGTAATTATACTAATGATATAAAATATAAGAAATATATATACATATATATATACATATATATATATATATATATATATACACACATACACATATACACACATACATACATATGGACATACACACGTACACATACACACATACATAAATACATATACATACATATATACACATATATCCATATATATACATACATACATACATACATACACATACAAACACAGACATACACACACACACACATATATATATATATATATATACAGACATACACACACATATATATACATATATATATATATACACATACATACATACATACATATACACATATATTATGATAACAATAATAATAATAATAACAATAATAATAATCATAATAATAATAATTATAATAATAATAATAATGATAATAATAATAATAATATTAAAAATAGTAATAATAATAATAATAATAATAATAATAATAATAATAATAATAATAATAATAATAATAATAATAATAATAAAAAAATAATAATAATAATAACTATAGGGATAATAGTAATTCAGATGATACTTTTCTCATAGCAGCCCTAAACAAATCAAGTTTAGGTTCTTATATATTTTAAGTAAGGAGAATTATAATGTTTATATATAGTTATAGTCCCATTATCAACTGCATAAAGTGCTCAATTCTTTATTAAAAACTCTACTTTACGCTAAGTGGCAACCGTTTATTCCCATACTAGAGAGCACAACCTACGAATTGGGAGCCAGTGTAGACATGTGTGCGTGTGATCATTCGTAGGTTTGCTAAATGCGCAACATAATGCAAGCTCAGCATAGTGAAAGGGGAAAAAAGCCATGGCGATCAGAGTTTATCCGAATATAACCCTTTACTTGAGAGTGCAAACGTACGCAAAATAGGATGATTTCTAGCTGAACGTAGGTACGTACGATGCACCAGATGATTCGGTTTCTAACATTAGGTTCGACCGAAAGGAATAAAGAGCCGATCGAAAACAAAAGCAAAAACAAAAAGACTGCAGTCACGACAGTTTTAATCGAGAGAAAACAGCAACGTCAGCGCGAGAGAATCACGACGGATCTCGCGTGATTTTACATTGTCTGACGACAGACGCGATGATTCAGCACTTTTCTTTTCTTTTTTTTAGAAAGGTGCCTCGAAATAGCAAACAAAAAGATACGAGGAGACAGGAAAGAGAATATAGATTAACCTCAGACGCTCAAACATATTGTGCGTATATGATTAAAAAATACAGACGCAAAAAAAATCAATAAATAACTAAAATTATAAAAACACAAAAAACAAAAACAAAACAAAAACAGATAAAGAACATGAGCATATAAGAAAAAAATAATCCATTGAAAAAGATGATGAATACATGAGCGAGAAAGGAAAGAGGAGAGAAATAAACGGTTGCCACTGAGGTAAAGCATTAGATATAATATACATTCAGTAATATCTGGTGTGGTATTCGCCTTGGACGGACATCCGGTTTATACCGAAAGAGGAAGTTTTTAGGGAATATCAAATTCAGATGCGGTCTTCAGCCGGTCAGAAGAGATGATATACAACGCGTAGTATTCCCAAATGTTCACCCATCTGTTACTGATCAGGCTAAACGTCGCTTAACTTCGGTGATCTAACTTAAACCAGTGTGTCAACGTGATCATGGCGTATAGTATTAAAACATTACTATTCTTAAAAAGAATTGAGCACTCAGTAGTCGGTAATATAAATAAATGAAGAGTTCGACTACAAAACGCGATAAACGCCATTCTTAAACTGACGAAACTATCACTACGAAAAGTGTTCCATGTGAATACTCGACCATACCCCAAAGTCATATTTTACATAATATGATATTGCCACTATTTCTCTTCGCTTTCAATCAAAATAAGTTTTTAGTCAATATCTACATTTAATATATTCGACTTTTTATTGTTTAAGGTAGCAATTTAAAATAATTGGATTTATCGCGTTTTGCAATCGAACTCTTCAAATATAAACATTTTAATTGGTCCCCCGATTTATAAAATCGGGGGACTTATGTTTTGAGGCATGTCCGTCCGTCCGTCCGTCCGTCCGGATTTTTCTCCGCAACCATCCATTGAATTTCTCTGAAATTTTGCATGAAGTTGTAACTTTGGTCAGGTTAGAAAGTGAGATTCTCCGATTATTGAAAAAAAAATCTGGTTAGCCCCCCCTCCCCCCAGGGGGTCAAAAGGCCCCGAAATGGCAAAAAAATGGCATTTTTTGCCCATAACTTTTCATCCATCCATTCAATTTCTCTGAAACTTGGCCAAAATGTGGAGGCAATTGTTCCTAATAGAAAATAAGTATCGCTGACGTTGGAAAAAATCTGGTTCGCGCCCCCAGGGGGTCAAAAGCTCTCAAAATGGCAAAAATTACCCTTTTCTCCCATAACGTTTGATCCATCCATTCAATTTTTCTGAAACTTGGCCAAAATGTAGAGGCAATTGTTCTGGATATAAAATGAGCATCCTTGACCTCAGAAAAATTCTGGTTCGCGCCCCCAGGGGGTCAAAGGGGGTCAAAAATGCCCCAAATTGCCCAAATTTATTGCATTTTACACTCGCCACATTCACTCACATACAGAGGGGGATCACGCACGCGCGGCTTGTTTTCTTCGGTTTCGTAGGTTATCTGATTGCTGTCTAAACGGTCGGGTTTCAAATCTCAGCTTGAAACGCTTACCATGTCGAGGCATAATAAAGCGCCGTGCTACAGCAAAGTAGTTGTCTGTTGATGACTTTATGTGTCCGTCTCATAAAAAAGGACAGTATACGTAACAAAAAAACAACAAACAAACTAATAAGTAAAAGGGCAGAAAGAAACAAAGAGACCTTTGTTCCAATTCAAGATGGTTTATTATACAAAAAAAAAACAAAAAAATACAACAAATATCGCAGGTACAAAAAACAAAAAAATATTACAACAAAATGTTTAAAAAAAAACGCGCTCTATATTGCACAGGTAAAAGAGAAAGGCCATGCTCTTTACATAAAGTAAAAAAAAAAGAAAGTTTTATACATTTTTCCCTTTTTTCAACCACGCGTATTTTTCCTCTCTTGTCCGAAGTGGAATTCATTGTAAAAAGAGGGACATTTTCTTGAAATAATATTTGCACAAACTAAAAATGAAAGAGTCTTGCTTTTTGCACAAAGAAAAGATAAAAAAGCTTATTTTCTTACATTCCGACAAAGCCCGTTCCCTACTAGGCAAACTGTTAAGGAAGGTTCCTCTCACACTTCTCATGAGGACTATCTAGTTCTTCCCTTTTAGGAAAAGTTCATTCTTTACCTTTTAAAACACGAGTAAAATTACCCGAAACCGAACCGATAACGATGCGTCTTCTTGATTCCTTAAGTGTTTGACTGAAAGAGACTATCCATTCATATCCTTACTGAGAATCCTTCTAGAGAATTCCTTTAAAATAAATACACTGTAGCAGACAACAGATTCATGATGCGTATGAATGTTAAGGCGAAGAGTTTGAACGTTCGACTCTCGAGAAATGTGTATCACCATGACAATCGATGGATGGAAAGGCTTCTTATAGTTTTTAAAAGGAAGGAGCTTTGTCTTAGCAGCATTGAATGTAACCATCCATTGTTGAGCCCTTTTTACTACAGAAAAAAAAGAATAAAACGGAAAAGATGGAATTCTTAAATGTACGAAACAAAACCAAAAGATATAGAAATCTACAAGAAAGTATAATGATAAAGAAGACTTATTAACCGATAAGGACAGTAAAAATTAAAGCAAAAATAATACACATGTCAACATTAGGTTCAGTTGCAAGTCTGTTCAAAACGGTCCAGGGCAAAACGGTCGTAAACAATCTAGCAAACAGAATACGTATACCAACGATAAGTTTAATACAATCGCAAAACAGTGTCCACAAAAGCATAAAGCAAAGCGGTCGTAAACAATCTAGCAAAAAAAGTCACATTTAATCGCAAATATACCAAGAAAATTAAAAGAATATCTAATTTTCCATGCGCAACAAAGGGAACTCACATGCACTCCTGAAGTTAAAACTTATCCCTTAATATCCCTCAACGCAAATTTTTATTTACAATGCAAATTTTCTTATTGGCAACTTCGCAGGAGAAAAGAAAATTAGAACAATTTGACACTTTTAACGAAATAATAGAATTCCTTATTTTCTCCCCCAACCCAGACCGCATAAAAGACACAGACTCGATTTGGAGGATCTTATTCTTGTTCGTCACAGATATAAACAAGCCGCGCGTGCGTGGTCCCCCTCTGTATGTGACTCGATGTGGCGAGTGTAAAATGCAATAAATTTGGGAAATTTGTGGCATTTTTAACCCCCCTTTGACCCCCTGGGGGCGCGAACCAGAATTTTTCTGAGGTCAAGGATGCTCATTTTATATCCAGAACAATTGCCTCTACATTTTGGCCAAGTTTCAGAAAAATTGAATGGATGGATCAAACGTTATGAGAGAAAAGGGTAATTTTTTGCCATTTTGGGGCTTTTGACCCCCTGGGGGCGCGAACCAGATTTTTTCCAAGGTCAGCGATACTTATTTTCTATTAGGAACAATTGCCTCCACATTTTGGCCAAGTTTCAGAGAAATTGAATGGATGGATTTCGGGGCCTTTTGACCCCCTGGGGGGCTAAGCAGATTTTTTTTCAAAAATTGGAGAATGTCACTTTGTAACCTGACCAAAGTTACAACTTCATGCAGAATTTCAGAGAAATTCAATGGATGGTTGCGGAGAAAAAGACGGACGGACGGACGGATGGACATGCCTCAAAACATAAGCCCCCCGATTTTATAAATTGGGGGACCAAAAAGACACCAAGCAGAGAACATAGAAAACAATAATGATCTTTTTGTGAAAGATTATCCAATGATAGTTTTGAAAAGGGTTAATATTGAAAGCAAACATTTTAACGCAAGATGTTCAGACGTAAATAATAGTTCCTTTATGAATATTAATGATTTTGAGCAGAGCTGCGGTTCTTCGCAGATCTGTAAAATGTTCAGATTTACAAAGCGTAGGCACAATCGATTCCTTCATCAGTATTGCAGACATAATATGATCGATGAGAATTTGAGGAATATTGTTCTTTTTTCTTTTCCATCCAGTCTCAATGGAACTGTTAAAAATTTAAAAGGGTAACCTTTAAACTAATATATATATATATATATATATATATATATATATATATATATATATATATATATATATATATATATATATATATATATATAGTCTTGGAAGTTTCTCAACCATTAAAACTATATTTAAAAAACAAAACAAAAAACAACAACTTAAGTCCCAAGTCGTTCAGTGGAAAATCACTCATATAAGTAAATTTAACTTTTTCAGTTATTATATTAGTTTGCTTCTAACATTATTTAAGGGATGATCAGTTGTTTACCATGAAAAACTGTTTCGGGAATTTAAATATATATATATATATATATATATATATATATATATATATATATATATATATATATATATATATATATATACACAATGTAAGTTTAGTGGAAACGAAGTCCAGCAGAGTGCTCAATTATTAAGAAAAATCAAAAGTAAGAGCATAATATTTATGTATATATATACATTACAGAAGATCAGAACAACCGACGGTATCGAGTTTGTTCTGATCTTCTGTAACACACACACGCACACACGCACATACACACACATATATATTTGGGCAGCATTTTTCTTCGAGACATATTTCGTTAAATCGTACAGACGCATTGTGTCTGCATATTTTTTCGTTTATTCCTTCTTGATTAATGTTCGAGTTTCAGGCTGGAAGTAGCAGAGTAAATTGCCGCACTGGTTGCGTATCGTAGTAGTTTCGGTTCTTTCCGGAACCATTTTCAGCTGGTTGGGTATCAAGCAAAGAAAATAAAATTAAATGTTTAGTGATAGTTTTGGCGGGAACCGTTAAAGTTAGTTCTAGCATTAATAGAGTATAAATATTAATATTAAAGTCATTTTAGGACGTTTTCACTGTTATCGAAATTAATTGGTGGCTTTTTAGTTTTATTATGAATGGTTTCTAATATTTGTCGTCTTAATTTGTTATTTTCATATTCTAATATCGTTGTATTGTCTACGAGAGTTTTTCCTAGTTGAGAGCGAGAGCAAGAATATTTAGTTTTTATATGTTGGGCTATTGCGCTAGTGTCTGATAGGTGCATGGTGAGATATATCGACAGATTTGTGGTAGTCAAGCTTACATATGTTTATTTTCTTGATTGTCCGAAACATAGTCTCTCAAGGGAATTTAAATCAGTATACGAGATTAGTCTTATCCAAAACCCTGGTCGAAGGGGAAAAAATGTTGGTGATAATAAGGTTAGAGATTTTCAATTTGCTATCATAAATAAGTTTTATTCTTTTATTTGGATCGATGGGAAGTACATTTTTATTAATCATAGTTTTAAATATGTGTTCATCTATTTTATAATTATTGTGGGGTTCATTGCGGTAAAATAATTTTATGTATTTATTGAGTGGGGCATTAGTTTTATTATTATTTTGATAGCAAGTTGGGAAAACCATTATTGATTACAGTCTGTTTAATACTTTTAAGTTCGTGTTGAAAAATAGTTGGCGAGGAGGAGATTAATCTAGCTCGAGATACTAGGTTTTTGATAATGGCGGTTTTGTATCGAAAGATCGTTCGCATTTATAGTTAAGAGTATTAGAGTTTTTATTAGTAGGTCTTATATACATTGATGTGAAGCATTCGCTATTGTTAGTATCTATTAGAGCATCTAAGAAGGTGATTCTATTGTTTTTCTAATTCGTATGTAAATTTGAATACGGAGTATTTAAAAAAAAATTGTTTGCAATGTGTTAATTTCATTACTATTTTTTAGTAAGTATTAAAATATCAGCAACATATCGTAAATAAATAATAAGGTTAAATATTTTGTTTTCTAGGTTTGACGTGTAGAAATTACTAACTGCATGTCCCAACACGGAACTCATAGCAAGGCCATGTTTTTGTATGAAGATATTACCGTGATGGTCATAGAATGGAATTTGAGTAGTGCAGGCTGAAATCATTTTACGAAGAATTTTGGAGTTTATTTTCAGGGGTTGGGTATTGTTTATTTGTAGATATTATAAATAATGATACTGATGGCTTTATTTACAGGTACGTTAGTAAACATATTTTCTACATCTAATGTAGCAATGGCGCCGTTTTTAGTTTTTTTGGGTTCGTAGCGTTTAAATATGTTCGTGGGTTGAATTAATACTGTATTGATTTGGGATGTATGGAGTGATCATTTCATTAGGTGTTTTAGTGAGTTGGTAAACTGGTGTAGTTACTTGTGAAATTATTGGATGAAAAAGGAAGTTGGGCTTATGTATTGATTTGGGATGTATGGAGTGATTAGGTGTTTTAGTGAGTTGGTAAACTGGTGTAGTTACTTGTGAAATTATTGGATGAAAAAGGAAGTTGGGCTTATGTATTGATTTGGGATGTATGGAGTGATTAGGTGTTTTAGTGAGTTGGTAAACTGGTGTAGTTACTTGTGAAATTATTGGATGAAAAAGGAAGTTGGGCTTATGTATTGATTTGGGATGTATGGAGTGATTAGGTGTTTTAGTGAGTTGGTAAACTGGTGTAGTTAATTGTGAAATCATTGGATGAAAAAGGAAGTTGGGCTTATGTATTGATTTGGAATGTATGGAGTGATTAGGTGTTTTAGTGAGTTGGTAAACTGGTGTAGTTACTTGTGAAATAATTGGATGTATTTTAGCTGTTCCATGACAACAACAAAAATAAACAAGAATCTCACACACCACCTTAAATAAAAAATGACGAATTAATTACCGCCAACAATGCAGACTGCGACAAGGCAAAACTACCTTAATAATAGGTGACTTCGAACCAGGCTATTTATATGGAATATGTATTGCAAATGTGTAGCCAAATACGATTTGTATCAATAAAAAGCTTTTCATATATATATATATATATATATATATATATATATATATATATATATATATATATATATATATATATATATATATAATTTTTCACGCAATTACATTCACATAGAAATTTATTTTTCCTTCCTCCTTTTTTAATTCGAAATGTGGAAATCAGTCTAGACTTCCGCCTTTCCATCTACCACTTGCTCCTACGCTCGTTATAACTCGATGACTCAGACAATATCTTTCTTTCAAGGCTAATGATAATAAACTCATATTCAACCAACTCATCCCCCTCCTAAAACTCTATTGAACTGCTGCTGCTGACACGCAACCAAATGGCATTTCTCAATTTTTTTATTCTTTCACTCATTGTCCGAACGAGGCTCGCCGCTCTCGGGCAGATCAAAATTGATGATTGTATGATTATTTTTTCTGCATTTTTTTAATCCTGAGGAAGTCTCACAATAAAGACGAAACGTTGATGAATACATAAATACTATAGATTTTGCTTTTATTTTTTATTTTCCATTACGTCAGATTGTTTTATTCCTATCTTTATTCATATATATATATATATATATATTCTTTTTAACATAGTTAACCCCAAACAAGATAGGCCGCCACTGTAGACGTAAGTTTTTTTTTTGGGGGGGGGGGGGGTGAACCTAAATTGGGAGCTGTGCAGCGAGACGTCTGTTTACATTAATTTTAAACTTCTGCATGTCAGTACCGTATCAAGGAAAGAAGCTTTTGGAGTAGAAAGCTTTTCGGCATCTGGGGACCTCCACTGTGAATGGATGAGAATTGGCAGATTGTTGGGTTGGTGTAGTAAATTTACGTCGTGGGGGTACCAGAGCAGCAAGTTCATCAGATCACAATCCATTGATGTACTTGTAAAACCGGCACAAGGAAGCAACATTGCGGCGATGGAACAAGGGCTGGAACTTGGTGAATAGTGAGGAACCTATTAAGTTGGCGACTCTTTTTTGGACCTTTTCTAAAAGGGAGAGACTAGCGGATGATGACCCAGCCCAGATGGGTGCAACAATACTCCATGCATGGGCGGATGGTGGCTTTGTAGAGATATAGGATAATGTCAGGTGTGAGAAGTTTCCTAGCACGATAGAGGGATTCCACCTTTTTTGCAGCAGCCCTAGCAATGTCTTCAATGTATTTATTCTAATTCATGTTATCTGTGAATGTTAGGCCGAGCAGTTTGAATGATGAACTCTCAGGTAGGGTGTTATTTGCCATGACAATCGGTAGTTGGAAAGGTTTCTTGTTGTTATTGAAGGAAAGGAGCTTTGTCTTTGTGGCATTAAAAGTTACCATCCATTTTTGACCCCATTCCACTACAGCCTGGAGGTCATTTTCTAAGGATTCAGCCATTGCCTCGGATATGATCGCGTCTGTTTTGCCAACATGGCGAGAGTAAAGCGTGGTGTCGTCAGCAAATAAACCAATCTCAGACTCTATGTCATCAGGGAGATCGTTTATATAGATCAGGAACAATAAAGGTCCAAGGATAGATCCCTGGGGTACACCAGCATTTATGTCATGTTGCTTAGATGAACGGCTATCGAGGACAACCTGGATTTTTCTTTTGGTTAGGAAGAGTCTTATTATATTAAGTAATTGCCCAGTAATACCGTATGAGCGTATTTTCAGGAGAAACCCTTTATGCCATACCTTGTCAAAGGCCTTGGATATATCAAGCGCTACTGCCCTAGCTTCACCTGCCTTGTCGAGTGTATGATACATGCGTTCTGAGATGACCGTTAGGATGTCTGCAGTAGATCGTACTTGTCTAAATCCATACTGGCGGTCAGAAAGAAGTTTAGCATTAACTAAGTGCCGTACTATAGCTAGATTGATTAAGGATTCAAAGATTTTAGCAAAGATCGGCAGGTGACTGATTGGGCGGTAGTTCTGAGGATCGGTTCTATTCCCAGAATTCTTATAGACTGGTACCACAGAAGTCATTTTCCAGCTATCGGGGAAGCAAGATTCAGCTAGGCATTTATTGTAGAGTTTGGAGAGGACAGGTGCCAGTTCAGCAGATCATTTTTTTTATTACTATTACAGGTATAAGATCAGGCCCACAAGCTTTGGAGGTGTCAAGGTTTTTTATGATGTCTCTTACCTGGGATGGGGTGATGACCAGGTTATCAAGTGTGGCTTCGGTTCGCAATGGGAATTTGGGGAGGGGGTGGTTTTTTGAGTCCAAGGTGGAGTTAGAAGCGAAACGCTGGGAAAGTAGTTCAGCCTTATCAGTGGCCGTGCAAACGACATCATTGTGGTTTGATAGTGGGGGAATCGTTGATTGACCATTATTCACTTCACTATTATAGATTTTCCAGAAATCACGAGTACCTAGTTTCTGTGACTGGATGCATTTTTTTGTTAATTCATTATACCTTCTCTTTGCTTCGCCTATCACGGCCTTGCAATTATTTCTTGACTCTATAAACTTATGTCTATTAGTAGCTGACTTATGGCGACCGAATTTACGGAATGTTTGTTGCCTCTCAGCAATGGCAGTTGCACATTCCGAAGTGAAACATTTGGGAGAGTGGGGCTTGCTAAAGAATTTTCCCATGGGGACATAGGTTTCAATGCCTGCTTTGACCCATTCAGTTAATTCATTTGCACACTGGTCGGCAGGGAGTGAGAAGGTTTCTCTCCATGGGGTGTCACTGATGTGATCTCTGATTGACTCAAAATCAGCCTGCTTGTAGTATCTCGTTGTTTTGAGCAAGGGTTCATCAGCTTTTGGACGACTTTTTAGGGTGATATGTATCATTAGCACAATGTGATCAGCATTCCCGAGTGGGCTATGAGCTTTCGTCACACATGCCTCGGGCATTGAGGTCAGGAAAAGGTCTAGAAGTGAGGCTTGTTGGTCTACGCGATCGGGGATGCGGGTCGGAAAATCGACAGTCTGAGAGAGGGAGTGAGCTAAGGAGAAATTATACGTAGAGTTGCCGGCTGCGTCAGTAAGGCTGGAGAATCCCAACCAGTCGCGGTGGTGGGCATTAAAATCCCCAAATATATGTATCGGGGCATTCGCATCAATTAATAGGGTTCTATCTATGCTTTCAGAGACAGAGTTTAGCAGAGGACAGTCCTGGGTCGACGGGGAACGGTATAAAAAATATAAGTAGCTGACGCTGTGATGTAAAGTCAATCTAAAGCACATGTAGTCTTGGTCATCTGATTCTAACCTATGTTCTCTAGTCAGGAGGAAGGTGTTCCGAACATAAACTCCTAGTCCATGCATATGTTTGTCAGTCTTTACGGTAGAGTTGGAGGTAGTCAGTCATATCAAAGTGGTGAGAGGAGATTGAGGATTGAAGGCTAGTTTCACTTAGAGCTAGGATATCCGGGGAGTTTGTCAGGAAAAAGGTTTCGACGTCGTTGATGTTGGTTCTAAGTCCCCGGATATTTTGTTCGAGATTCCAACTCTAGGAAGGTTGTCGATCAGGACTAAGGAGGCCTCCATCCCCAACGGTTTACTGCCACGGCGTAAGTAGTTGATAGCAAGGTTTCATTGTCAGAGGTTTCCTTCTCTTAGATGGATAACCTTACAAGGTCTTACGGGTCCAACACTCCGAGAGGGGTAAAAATGGTCTGCGCCCGTGTATTAGTCGGGTACTTCGTAGCCCCCGCAGGTTTAAAAAAACAACAAAAAACTTCGATATAATATATATATATATATATATATATATATATATATATATATATATGTAGATAGAATAAGTTCATTGCATACTAAAGAGGAAACAGAAAGTTGAAGATAGCTTTCCCTCTCGCAAGTAAGTACAACTAAGAGTAATAAGAGAAAGACAGCCAAAGCTTCAGGTCAGCGTGGGATTTCAAGAATTTCTTCAGTGGGAAATCAATAGACAGGCAATAAGACAGTATATATCAATAATTAAACACATTTAAGTCAAACACAGAAATAAGAACATTCATATAAGACACATTAAAATTTGGAGATAATGGTGAGTAGTACAGTATGGAAAACAAAAGAAAAAAAAGAAAGAAAAAGTGTTTTGCCCACATGACAAGAGTAGAGCGTGGTTTTGTCAGCAAATAATCCTATCTCAGTCTCAATGACATCAAGGAGGTCATTTATGAAGATCAGGAACAGTAGAGGTTCAATGATGGATCCCTGGGGTACACCAGCATTTATGTCATGTTGCTTAGATGAACGGCCATCACAACCTGAATCTTTCTTTTTATTAGAAAGGATCTAATTATATTAAGTAATTTCCCAGTAATACCGTATGAGCGTATTTTCAGGAGAATCCCTTTATGCCATACCTTGTCAAAGGCCTTGGATATATCAAGCGCTAAATATATATATATATATATATATATATATATATATATATATATATATATATATATATATATTACAGCAAGATTAGATTAGTTAGGAAAAGTGCTCTTCCTGGGGACATATATGATTGTATACGATTAATAGGGTTTATAAGACCACGTCTGTATGGGTTACCAAAACCACATAAAAACAATATACCCGTACGACCTATTCTATCGATGATAGGTTCGGTTCAGCACAAGTTAGCCAAATGGTTGGCTGAATTGCTTTAGCCAGTTCTTGAAGTATATTCGACCAACTGCATTAAAGACTCGTTTACTTTTGTTGAATACATACGCAATTGTCCCTTTTCTGCTGAAAATAAGTTCATATGTTCTTTCGACATCAGCACTGGTCACATG
>OY744537.1:73590521-73598021 GCA_963556195.1 Sepiola atlantica | reverse complement strand
TTATAGCTACGTGTTAGTCTATTTTTAACTTCCCCGAACAGGACTCAACTTTAATCTTATATATATATATATATATATATATATATATATATATATATATATATATATATATATATATATATATATATATATCTGGAGAGAGAGAGAGAGAGAGAGAGAGAGAATATAGAGAGAGATCGATCTACATTTGCTAAAATCAATCCTGATACATAAAACGTATGCGTCGGCAATAAATCAAACATCAGCACACAACGAGCACACAGAAAAAAGTCATATCATCTGAGACGGACAGCCAACTGGACAAGACTGATGACTTTGAACGAGACATGTTTTGTTACCTAATTGCCCAACAATGAAATCTTTTTTAAAGATAAGAGAAGAATTTGAACACTTTGATATCAATACTTTAGAATTTCGCTAATCTTTTTCTACTGTAATAATTAAAGCAACTCAAAGACAACTTCAAATAACAAGATTTTCAAGCAGGCCATTAGTATTACTACAGAGAATTGAGTTTCTCATCTTTGTGTGACAATATGCGTATTGCGTAAACGATGAATAGTTGATAGCTTGTTTAGACCACTTGTTTCTCCTTTAAAGAGATGATAATCTGTTGGTGCTAATTCCGGGGAATATGGTGGGTGAATCATCATTTATCTAGAGGATATTTGGTGTTTTGCGAGGTCTAACATCATGAAGATAGATCATATAAATAGGGGAGTTGTTGGAAACCGAGCATTAGAGTTAACAAAGAAAATAATAGTACAAACACTTTTACAAAAGATTGAAAAGAAAGTTTACTAAAACAGGATACAAAGTGAACAAAGTAATTGAGCAATCGCTAGTTTGAGCAAGCGAGTCCCTATGAAATTTCCTTATTTCTCGTTTTCATTTCATAGGAAAGAATGGGCGATTCCATTCTTTTTTTTAGGTACTATACTACATCGTTCCTTTTGAGGTTTAATTCCTTTGAGAGACATACCTATTCGTTTTGTGTTTACCATTACCTTTCTGTAGGTCGCCATTTTATTTTAGTTGATTGATTAGTTTCTGTTTTTTTTCTGAAGAAACGGATATATCGAAGAAAACCACTATTTACTTCATCGATATATTTGCCTTGGCCTTTTGGCTAAGATCAAAGTGTAGTATCTGTTCCGATGGATACTGCACCCCATAGACTGGTATTGTCTTGGCCTTCGGGGCTTGATTTACGCCGGTCTATGTGTCTGTCCTGTGCAGTTCTAGGAGGTCCACTCTCCCAGGCTTCGCCTCCCCTCTTTGGGGAGGAGTAAGTTTATTGCTTACTGCCTGAGGCGCACCTACCGGGGAATGCCGACGAGGCTGCCCAGGCAATTTTTAATGGCCAAAGTGCTCACCTCTCGGGCACTGGCTTTTCAAACCCCACTTTCCCGACCCGACCTTGGGTCACATCTTACTTGTGAGAGTAAGATAAAAACTGGCCTTGTGCCTAACTCCTGGAGAGGAGTAAATCAATACTTCATCGATATTTTTTTTTACTAGGTTTAGGTGTCTTTTATACACTTAATTCGAACTAACAAGACTAGATATACTAACTTTACGACGCGTTTATCAATATCACCGCCCCCCATGTTCTTTTCCATGTCTATGATGCGAAAATAGGCTTTTTATTCGGTTCTGAAACTGTTATTACCATTAATCAATCTGGCTTCATTATTTTCAATTTTCTTTTTATTTGGAAGCAATTTATCAAAGACAGAGCTTTCTTTTGTCTTGAGAACATAAGTTCATACCAGAAACTGCATTTGGATTTGGTGTTACCCAATGCACCTGTGCAAAATTGCCGTATCGACGTTTCAGTTGTACGGTCATTGATTTTAGAACCTTCTTTAATGTATCTACAAATCTTTTCGCCATTGCTTCTTGGGTGGTAGGGAATAAGTTTTACAAGCCCTTCCGCAAAAAGTTTCCAAACATTTCTGGAACTCTTTAGATGTAGACGGTGTTCTATTATCCGACACAATACAATCAACCACACAGAATCTAGCTAATATATCCCCCTAAAAAAACTTATAACTGTACCAGCGGTTGTTTTTTTACATTTTAGAATGTCTGGCCATTTTGAAAACTGTCCGCAACAATGAGTCAATACATCTATTCATTGGTCCAGCAAAACCAACGTGTATACGCGACAACGGTTAGTACATTTTTGGCCATTGATGAAATTTAATAGGCGATGATTTCGCTGCGAAGGCACAAGGCCGTCTATTTTTTTTTACGCCAAGTATACCAGTCGATGATCCATCCTCGACAATCAGTCCGACAGCAACTGGGCTATTGTAACGGCGGTGACATTTTTTTCTGTCGGGATGTGGTATTTCTTCTGTTCGACTCTAAGAGGTCCACCCACCCAGGCCTTGACTTCTAGCTTTGGGAAGGAGACAGTTTATAGCTAACTCAAACTGTCTAAGGCGGTCTCACCAGAGAATGCAATTTTTAAAGAGTCAGCGTTCACAACCTCTTGTGCGCTGATATCCTCTCCATCTCTGGCATTGTGCTCTACTTTCGTGGGGAGAGGGAGGCAATTATCACGGCACAAGCCATGCACAATTCTTACAATTTATTTCGGTAAATTTATAGAAGTGCACCCCTCTTATTTCGCCCCCTAAAAAAAAGTTTCTACTTTTTGGGGCAAATTACATGTAAACAGCCTCAAAAAATATCTGCTATGAAAAAAAATTATGAAAATTTTTCTTATTTTAGATTTTAGGAGGATTGGGGGATCACTTTCCTATATAAGTTATACGTAAAGTGAGCCCCCATTTCTTGGCCACGGAATCTAACCCCTCACATTTTCCCCTCTAAATAAATAATGTAATTTGCCCCAAAAAGTAGAAACTTTTTTTTTTTAGGGGGCGAAATACGAGGGGTGCACTTCTATAAATTTACCTTTCTTTCAATGTCTTTCTCTATATAAATCCAATTAAAGTAATTACTTATTAATGATTTCATAGTTTGAATGTCCAGTACACACCATCCTCGAGTTTCTTCGGTTTCTGTACATGGGGGTTTCAGGTAACCTGACATGAGGATACTTCACTCTATAAGTAAACTCTGACTGAATACTCAAAATAATATAGTACAGGGTGGGCCAAAATAAGGGTCCTATCTTTAAATTTGAATAACTTGAATTTGAATAACTTCCACAAAATAAAAGTTAAACTCACCAAACTTTATGTGTGTGTAGACTGACCCTTCCGAGATTTTTTGAAATAAACAAAACAAATTTTAGCCGAAAAACACTTCTTAAAACTTACAAAAACTAAAGTATTGTTTTTTACACTGTTTTGAGTTTTTTAAGCAAAAATAATGTTTTCTAAATGAGGGTACGTTCCTTAGGGCTAATACGGCTCATGCTTGCTTCGGAAGGGGTCCTTTACTTATTCTAAAAAAAATTTAAAAAATCAATAAATAAAAAAGTTATGAATTTTTAAAAATAGGACCCTTATTTTTGCCCACCCTGTATTTGAAGCCTAATAAGATCCCATGTGTATGGATACATAGTGGCTCATACGCGGAATGGTGAACCTTCTCCAAGTGATGATAGCTCAACTAACAGCACTAAGCTGGGTACACCACCAGACTAGACGAATTCTCGTCCTGAAATCCGGCAAGACAAAGAAAAGACCACAAAAACCGACCCTACTTGAGAAAAACTAAAAAAACTATTTCAAATCGTCGAGAAAAAAAAAGATTAACCCGAGAAACTCCTGCTCCAAGCTCTGAACCCAATATTTTTTAAATTCTTATTTTTTTAATTTCTAACCCCCACTGCATGTCCAGAACCCCATATTACTATTTTTATTCTTATTTGTAAAGTTTCTATAATCACAAATTTTCAAATAGAAAATAAAATAAAGTGAAGCGATTAAATAAAAATAATGTCTAAGTTACGTAGAGACGAAAAACACAAACTTAAACACACGCACAACTGTTGTATATGAATAAAGACTTTCGAATTTAGTATTAATGGAATATATATTGAAACTATAAAATACCTGTCACAGGACAAGCAAAAGTAATTCCTCGGCAGAAATGTTTTACACCACTTTTATGTCCCCTTAAGAAGATTAAAATCAAGATATAATGATATTAAGCCTGATATATGATATCTTAATTCCAATGATTTTGATTCTAGAAAATAACTTAAATTTAAGGCCTAAGCTCCTGGGGTATTAAAACAAATTCTGTAAATCTTTCTTAATGGGTGTCTAATGAGCATGGATCAAATTTAATGCAAATCTGAAATATTTCAATTTTCAAATAGAAGCTTGTGCCCATATTATGCGCCCTAAACATCCTTTAAAATACTGGTATTTGGGGGAATATTTATTGGTTGGTGTATAATATCTATTGTTAAAATTTCACGCCAATCGGAGGTATTTGAAGTTTCACGAAGGGCTTCCACTCTCTTTTGCCTCCTTTATATAACACTAAATTAAACTAAATATAGCCCACATTTGGATCGCTTACATCTAGCAGCTGTGTTCCAACATTTATAATGATCGGTTAATTAGTTTAGGAGTGAATCCTGTACATACATATATATAAACATATATCCATACTTAACATTATATAGATATATATACACATGCATATATATGACCCGCATATGCGTGTTTCGTTTGCACCTAAAATCCGCTCTTGTACTTAGTCACTTAATAATGAATTATATTATTTGCTTGGAAGAGAACAATGCTGTCATGTGAAAATGTCATGTCTTGTTTTGTTTCTGTTACTACGTTAAATTTCGAAATACTAAAACTGGTATTCCTCCCCAAACCCATCGCTTTTCTAATTCTTTCTTGTGCAAAAAATATCCCTCATCTGGTTATTCTAGAACCTTCTCGCCCGTTGTTTAGCCCATGCCCCGCCGCACGAACGTCGTCTTATTTTATGTAAGATTCATATTCAAGGAAAATACATATATTTGGACGAGAGGTAAAAGGATAAGCTATGGGTTTTCATTGTTGATTCTGCAGCCGGTGACACCAGCGATGACCCCAAGTGTGACCCACCCTCCGGGACATAATAAGTACTAGAACAGGGCGCCTAAGTCATGAGTCAGCTCCTCAGAGCTAATCAGAGGAACCGGGTCGTTGAGCGACGCATGACCTTCCACCTTGCGATATGTATCGTTATCGCATACCACTAACATTACACACACACACACACACACATATTGCTAAAAATGATAAATTCTTTCACATTCGACAAATGAAAAATAGTCTCATGGCAAACACAAAAGCTTGTAAATAATAGATGTTATTATAATTTTTTATTTTAATATATTAAACGTTCTCCTTCCTTTATGAAAAATGCATTTTTTTATGAACATTGAATGAATATGAAACTTGTATGAAAAACTAGACATTTTCAACTTCGTAAAAAGCTTAATGTTTGTATAATACTCTATGATGCGATTGCGTCCGAGATGGGTATGTTTTCTGCTGACACCACGCTCTATTCTCGACATGAGGGCAAAACGAACGCACACATATCCAAGGCAATGGCTTAATCTTTAATAAATGACCTACAGTCTGTAGTGAAATGGGGCAAAAATGAATGGTTACATGTAATGATATTAAGACAAAGCTCCTTTTCAAAAATGAATGGTTACATGTAATGATATTAAGACAAAGCTCCTTTTCAAAAATGAATGGTTACATGTAATGCTATTTAGACAAAGCTCCTTTTCTTTAACAATCATAAGAAACCATGGCTGATAACATAATTCTTGAAAGTTCAACATGAAAACCCTTCAGCCTAATTTTCATAGGTAACATTAATTGGAACAAGTACATAGAAGATACTGTCAAGTCTGCTGCAAAAAGGGTGGGATCCCTCTACCGGGCGAGAAAACGTCTCTCCCCTACGAGTATCCTATATCCCTACAAAGCAACCATTCGCTCATGCATGGAGTATTGTTGGGATCACACTCCATCCTGTTCAGTCTCTCATTAACTTCGGTTGATTGAGGACGTCGGGATGGGGTAATACCAGTCGAGGATTCGTTCTCGACAATAAGTCCGGCAGGAACTGGTCCATTTCTGCGGCCTTTTATCTGCCGGGCTGAGGTATACTGTCCTGTGTTTTCCTAGGAGGTGCATCCTCCCAGGCCTTGTCTTCCCTCTTTGGGGAGGAGTAAGTTTATTGCTTGCTGTCTGAGGCGCCCTGACCAGGGAATGCCGACGGGGTTGCCCGGGTTATTTTTGCTAGGCCAGAGTACTGCTTCTTTAGTGGCGCTGGCTTGACTCTTCCCGCACTTTCCGACCTTGTGTCACATATTGCTGCGTGGGAGGGAATTAAATACCTGGAGTATTGCTGCCACATCTGGACTGGTGCATCCACGACTAGTCTCCCTCTCTAATCTAATAGGTCTCACACTACGAAGCTCCAGCCCCTGTCACATCGCCGCAGTGTTGTATACCTGTGCTTGTTTTACAAGTACTTCCACGGAACATGTTCCTATGAACTTACTGCACTTGTGATCCCTCAACGTACATACTTCCAACCAACCCGACAATCAGCAAAATTCCACCCTTTCACTGTAGAGGCCCCCAAGATACCGGAAAACTTTCTACTCTAATAGCTTCCTTTCTCGAACTGTTGGCATTCAAAATTCCCTCCCTGCTACCTGTTTCCACAACTCTACCAACATGCAGAAACTTGAATCTAACGTGAACAAACATTTCATAGCACAACTTAAATGAATATTGATTCATAGTTCCCCCATACTTTATCTCTCTGAATTGAATTTTGCTTAAAACACAGCGAGCAATTCATTTGTTAACATGCGTGCATGTGAAGCTTAAAAACAATTTCGCTGCTTTATTCTTTAAGAGTGCAATAAACATATTAACATATACGGAATATCATAAATATAATAACACAGTAAGTGTGATAGTTTAAAAGACAATTATTTTCGACCTAATATAATTAATATTTTAGGAATTTTATAAAAATATATATATACATTTCGGAAAATAAATAAAATGTATAATTCATAATTTAAAATTTATTTTACAAAAAGAAAAACCACACCTATCTTTTAGTGTTTTTCAATATGACGAAGTCCACAAAAATATAACTATGGGGTGGATACCTTAAAAATTGATGTTATAAAATAACAAAAGATAAATGCATATTTTATTTAAGAGTAAAAGAGTAAGCTATTATATATTTTGAACAGGTTTGAATTCAGTGTTTCTGTCTGTAAAGGAGAGTGTCACGGACACGTTACGGTTGGGTGAATTTTGCGGCCATATTGTTTACGACAATGTGAATTAGGTCAAATAATTTGAAAGAGAAAGAAAAAGAATCAAATGGATTGGGAAATGCTTAGAAAATGCGAAACAAATTTGCTGTAATAAGATAAAGATAGACAGACATAAGCACACACTTGCTTTGCAAATAAATAACATTAAATAAAAACTTTCACACATACATACATACACACAC
>OY744537.1:73578021-73583021 GCA_963556195.1 Sepiola atlantica | reverse complement strand
ATAAGTTACTTTCTATTCAACAGTTTATATTTGTCCAAATTCATTGTAAATAGCCAGGAGATAATTCATTCTTTTTTTAAAACTATTAAATAAAGATTAAAATGACTGACTTGTTTTCGATTCCTTTGAAATTTAATAGTACTTTTGAAGCCTTTTTATTGACGGAAAGTAATTTAAAACCTGAATCAACGTTTTGAAGGCAACACTAAAATACATGGTTCATTTGTGCTCTCAAACGAAGAAAGCATTAATTATACATAATATTTTTCATATTTCACCTTGTCTTCAGGATGGTGATATTAATATTTTTTATTTTTTTACATTTAACTTTTTGGAGAGATATTTTAAAATCAATAATTGGAAATATAATTTAATGAAAGCATACATGAATCGGACAAATTGGCATGATGGTTAGAATTTTCGCTAATGGATCAGGAAACCGTAGTCCAATCCTTTGTCAAGTCATACCAAAGACTAAAAAATAGTGCTTGATCCCTTCTTTATAAACACTCAGCATTATATGGTGAGGATCCAGGGTAAGTTGAGTAATCCATGGAAGGAATGGCGCCCTATCAAGCATCTCGGTCTAGTAACCAATGAAAAGGGAGCCTTCGGGTCGTCCTCGACGAAGGTCGATCTATTGTTTTTATTTTTTATTTTTCAATTTTTAACATATTTCACCCCAAACAAGGCAGGCTGCCACTGTAGACGTAAGGGGCTACTGAGAAATAAAGGGTGAATGATTTTTTTTTTTGGGGGGGGTCAACCTAATTTAGGAGCTGCGCAGCGAGATGTCTGTTTACATTAGTTTTACATTTCTGCATGTCAGTAGCGGCAGGAAAACAGGGAGCATGGAGGGAGTTCCAGAGTCCAGCAGCACGCGGAAAGAAGCTTTTGGAGTAGAAAGCTCTTCGGCATCTGGAGACCTCCACAGTGTATGGATGGGATTTGGCAGATTGTCGAGTTGGTCTAGTGAATTTACGTCGTGGGGGTACCAGAGCAACAAGCTCATCAGAGCACAATCCATTGAAGTACTTGTAAAACATGCACAAAGAAGGAACACTGCGGCGATGGGACAGGGGCTGGAGCTTGGTGGATAGTGAAGGACCTATCAAGTCAGCGACTTTTTTTTAGACTTGGGAGAGACTAGCGGACGATGCATTAAAAAATCGATTTTGCAATAAAATCGATCGGACGTCGAATAAAATATTGAAATTTAAATCGCATAAATACTTTCGAGCTTTTTTAAAACTCTAAAATATATGAATAAAGATATGGAACTGAAAGGTAAGTGCATGCTGGTCGATCTTTTCTAAATTATTATTATTTTGTTAAATAGGATTTTAAAACCGAAATGTAGTCATTACATTTTTCATTTAACTATTCTAAAAAAATAAATTATTAATTAATCGATTAATTAAAGAGAGAGAGAGAGAGAGAGAGAGAGAGAGAGAGAGAAAGAAAGAGAGATGAGGTGAATGAGAGAAAGAAGTGGAAGAAATAGAGAGGGAAGACAAAGAGAGGGGAGGAATGAGTGACGGAAGTTAGAGTGATAAACAGCGTATAAAATACAAGCGATCATTCGTATTTAAAAGCTTTCCTGCCTTGACGGAGTATAAAATCGACTTCAAAATTTAGTAGGGGATGATCTTTTCCTACCTCTACAACCCATTTCTCACAGAAGAGACGTAACTCTATCGTTATAACATGAGAAGGTGTTCGACTGAGCTCCAGGCTTTGGTTCCTCCTTGTAAGACATTCACTGCAAGAACTCGATTTACTACCACATACCGAAAAATGACTTCCCTTTCTACCTCCGTGTTCCTAGCGTCAGGCGAAATTTTCATAAACAGAGATTCTTTGCAAGGACTTCCCGTCTGTGGGACACATTGTCGCGGGGCTGCTTCTCTGCTGATTATAACTTCAAGTCTAATGTTAACAGATACTTGTTAAGTAATAACTTTATAACATTGATCAATGTTAGTACTCCCATAGTTTACCTTCCAGTTGACCATAATGTGTGTCTTATTAATCCTCGAGTGGCTTTTGGCCTTAATAAGCGCTGACCCAAACAGAAAAAAAAAGTAAAAAACGAAAAAAGCAAACACGATATCTGATCGGATAATGTGATAAATATAGAAGAAGGAAGCTTACGTAGCGACTATAACTTGTCGCTGTTGTTGACAAGGCGATTGTTTGTAAACACAGACGGCTATGAATTATGAGTGTTTCATAAGACCTTTCCTCAATGCACCGATAGGTTATTGTTTTGTCCTCGTCTTTTATTTATTTGATTTTTCGTTTCACGTTTTCTTCACCTACGCCCAAACGACCGGAAATAAGTAAGGCATGAGTCAAGCGCTTTTCAATCAAACAAAAGAATTCATGTCAGCCATTTTATTCTGCGTCTTACCTTTAATCTTCTCTGTTTTTATTTATTCAATACTTTTGGGGGCTGAATCCTGCACTCTACCTGTGCCCCACACCCTTTCTTACACACCCACCACTAGAGCAGAGTTCGTCAACGTAATTTTCCCTAAGGATTTTTCATATATATTTTAAGGATACAAACTAAATGTTAAAACATTACTTAGGTTGGGGATTGAGTTTATATATATATATATATATATATATATATATATATATATATATATATATATATATATATATATAATAAATATTTTTTTTTGGCTTTTCCACTGCCAACTTATCCATCTATGTAATTTCTCTGATGATAAGATTTTAATCTTTGAAAAGCCTTGGCTTAAGGAAAGAATAACAAACATGTTTTTACCGAGTAAACGTTGAAATAGATTTGTCATTCGTACATGTTTATCTCTCTTCTTTCATTTATCTTATATATATATATATATATATATATATATATATATATATATATATATATATATATATTACTAACGGGTCATCGCTTATAAAGATTCGGGGCCTACTTTTTTTAAGCGATCCTAGCAAAAGATTTGATATAATTCTTTCATTTCGGGTCTGGAGTAAAAGTCAGTCCCAGGTGCTTATGAAGGAAGGGAGAACCTTTCATTTCAACTTTTTAAAAGAGAGCTGCTTGTTTTTTTGGGGGAGGGGGGGGGCGGCGTTAAAAGTAACAAGCCAATTTTCTCCCACTGTACGTTGAGCTCCAAGATTGAAAACAGAGAGTCAGAAAGATCTTGGTCATCAGTTCTCTTTGAGGTGCTGTCATAAATAGTTGTGTCGTCTGCATAGAAATCAACGAATGATCTCAGGATACTATTTCGAAGATCATTTATGAAGATCAGGAAGAGAGAAAACCTATAATTGATCCTTGAGGCATGCCGGCATTTATATTATGAGCTTCAGACTTCTGTCTGTCAACAACTACTTTAATAGACCTATTGGAGAGAAAATTTTTGATGATAGTTGTGAGGACATTTCCAGATATTGCATAGCTAGCAAATTTGTGAAGCAAACCTTTGTGCCAAACCCTATCGAAGGCCTTAAATATATCAAGAGCTATCGCCCTAGAAACGAAGCCCCGTCGATAAATTCATTGACCCTATGCGAGATCACAGTCAGCACGTCAGCTGTATTTATTGTAGGATGAAATCCATATTGCTTGTCACTAAGTAGATTGTTTCTGTGTAAGTGGTTGACAACTTCTTTATTTATTAAAGATTCGAACAACTTACTCATGACGCACAGGAGACTAATCGGTCTGTACTGAAATGCAGAGGACCGATCTCAAGTATTTTTTAAATATTGGTCAGACCAGCGAAATCTTTCAAAATGATGGAAAACATTTCTCTTTTTAAGCAACGATTGAGCAGCTTTTTAAGATTGGGACCTATTTCTGGTTGCAGTTTCTTGAGTACTATGACTGGAATGTTGTCGGGAACAGTAGGCATCGAGGTTCTTGATAAGTTTTGCAAAATAAAATATGGGAATGACCTTTAATCCATAGATTTTCAAAGAATTACTCTTATCCTCATCAGAAGGAAAACACAATAATGTGCAAATTATTGGTCAGTATTAATTTGAACAAATTACAACACATTTTCA
This sequence comes from Sepiola atlantica, assembly GCA_963556195.1. Lineage (NCBI taxonomy): Eukaryota > Metazoa > Mollusca > Cephalopoda > Sepiida > Sepiolidae > Sepiola > Sepiola atlantica. The sequence continues at coordinate 73,578,971 of OY744537.1, read as the reverse complement.
TGTTATGCTTAAAGCAAAACTAGTAAAATATTAGCAGAATATCATTGTAGTATTGATTTACTCTTCTCCAGGAGTTAGGCACAAGGACAGTTTTTATCTTACTCCTACAAGTAAGATGTAACCCAAGGTCGGGTCGGGAAAGTGGGGTTTAAAAATTGCCTGAGCAGCCCCTTCGGCATTCCCCGGTAGGGGCGCCTCAGGCAGTAAGCCATAAGCTTACTCCTCCCCAAAGAGGGGAGGCGAAGCCTGGGAGGGTGGACCTCCTAGAACTGCACAGGACAGACCCATAGACCGGCGTAAATCAAGCCCCGAAGGCCAAGACAATACCAGTCTATGGGGTGTAGTATCAATCGGAACAGATACTACACTTTGATCTTAGCCAAAAGGCGAATGCAACAGTGCAGTTGTTGAAAAAATCCGATTCCAACATTGTATTATATAGTGAAGGGTAATGGATTCCAATAAAATTCAAGAACGATTCAAAAGTCTATTAAATATTAATATATATGTAGAATCATCATGTCATGAGTTAAACTTCCTTAGCATGACATGGACTATTTTTGCTTTAAGCATAACTTAAAATTGTATTGTAAAATTTTTCCAATAAAAAAAACACAATAATTTGCCAATTATTAGTTAATATTAATTAATAATTGGCAAATTATTGTTTTTTTCGCTCCTGATGATTTTGATTCTAGAAAATGTCTACAATTTAAGGCTTAAGCTTAGGGGGCCTCAAGAAAAAATTTAAATTCAATGAATCTTACTTAATGACTATGGATCAAATTCAATGCAAATCTGAAATATTTGTATTTTTAAATGGTAGGAGGTGCCTGTCTAAAACCTTTAAAAATATCCAAATAAACTGAAATTTAGGGAATCTTTATTAATTGATGTCTTATACCTATTGTTAAAATTTAATAAGGCATCTGCATTTTCGCGAAGCGCTT
>OY744537.1:73538021-73573021 GCA_963556195.1 Sepiola atlantica | reverse complement strand
TGAACATGCCATCAAAACCTGACCCCAAGATCATCATGAACACAGAATCTGTGCCTGTATTATTAGGGACTTCTTTCCATGTGACAGGAACATCTCCAAAGAATACGCTAAGTTGTCTTATATGTGTTTTCGAGTAGCATTTACTCACAGCAGCACATTTATATTTAATATCGTCCCCAAAATAACGGAGTTTATATCTTTGAGAGTATCTCTGAGAAAATTTATTATATCCTGTCTGCACCTCCTTCTGATAACGTTCACGTCTGTGGAGATTTTAATGTTCACAATGTTGAATAGTTAATAAACTAAAAAAGACAGATGGTGAAGTGAGGTTTTGTCACGATTTCTCCCTTGCTTATTATCTAACACATATTATTGACAAACCCACTCGCGTACTCGATGCAGACGAACATTTTGCAAGTCTTCTTAATCTTTTTCTGACAATTTGCCCTCAAATGTGCTCACCGACTGTTCTGTCTGCGCTAGGGTCTTCCGATTACTCAGTTGTCTCAATTAAAATCAAACAAAGTGCATCAAGACCTCTGATGTCCCTCTCCATCGCAGACTGGATCGATACTCGATGGCTGACCGGGACAGCCTCAGATTGTTCATATCAGAAATTCCTGTGCATTCTATGTTTTAATAAAATGTGTCCTATGTCGTATCCGATATACCTGTTTGACTAATCGTTGATATAGAAAGTTTCATACGCCCCAACGAATTCTAACTGAAACCAAACTGCCAGCCGTGGTACACCCCAGAATGTGGCACATTGCTTACAAAAACCACTTCAGCGAGATAAATATTTTGAAACCAAAGCCGCCTTAAGACTTCCAACAACCACTTCAAAAGGGTTATAGAAAACGCATGACAGTCGTATGTACAATCCGTTAAGTCTTTAGCTGAGCAGAGACTTGGTTACTACGAGTTTTGGCGAATAAAAAACAGGATCCTGAACAGATACGTGACTTCTATCCCAACACTCATCAATGGAACAGAGGTAATTTCGTCGGCTTACGATAAAACCAAACTTTTGCAAAGAAATTTGCATCAAATTCCACTCGTTGCGACCAGGGCCGCCTACCCCCGGAATCTCCTCTTATGACTGAAAATACTCTGAGCGACATCCATGTATCTGTCCGGGATATTGCGGAACTTATCAAAGTAACTGGGCCTGACAACATTTCAATCATAATGCTTAAAAAGCTGCAACCGGAACTAACTCCTATTCTTACAAAGCTGCTTAATCGTTGCGTAAAGGAAACCTAGGAAAACCTCGTTAGTCTGTCCAGTATTTAAAAATACTGGAGATCGGTCTTCTGCTTCTCAGTACAGACCAATCAGACAAATGTAGTAATATTGAATTTAATAACTGTACACACGTGCAAACGTTTTCACTACAAATAGCAGGGCATTTAAAAACAGTCTCTAGTAACATCGGGAATAGTCGAGTGTCTACGGCAGCGACGTCGTTAGATCTCGACAATGAAAAAAAAAGAAGAAAAATGTATATACATCATTGAAAAGAGCTTGTTAAGGCCATACTATTTAATTTATATAATAATTATTTTCATTCATTTGAAAAAAATTCTCTTGCATCGTGATTTGGTTTCTAACTGATTTCTGTCTGTCTGTCTCTCTCTCTCTCTCTCACACACACGCACACACATACATATATATATATATATATATATAATATTTATAAATAAATATTACATTATTTATACCTATAGACGTTAGCGTTTCAAGTTTATTGCTCTCATCAGTGCAGGAAAATAACATTTTCAGGAGTTCACAGAATCAGCCTAGAATCTGCAAGCAGTCGTCATATCCACTCGGCCATCGGAAACTAACACGTGATTAAGGGAAATTAAGATGTATATGTACTTAGAAGTGAGCACAGACAGAAGACTAGTCGAGAGTGTTCGCCGAACGTATTCGGAACTTAGCTTTAGAGCTGATGACAGTCTATTTTTAGCATCTCCGAGAGTGCTCGACTTGAATTTCTTAAAGAGACTTATTATAATATTTATAAATACATATTAAATTATTTATAACCTACAGACGCTAATGTTTCAATCTTATTGCTTTCATCAGCGCAGGAAAATAACAATTTCAGACGGCCGGGAGGCGCGAATATATATATATATATATATATATATATATATATATATATATATATATATATATATATATATATATATATATATATATATATATAGAATGAAACACTTTTTGACTTGGATACATTGTAAAGATTTAACATCAAATCAGCCCGTACCTTGATGGGGTATGTCAACATAAAAGTGTGTTTTTACCGTTATACTTTATGTTTTATATATTTTTCTGTATTTTCAAAGCGAATATTTTACTCGCAGTAATGTCATTGCGGTAATAATCCTTTGAGGAAAAGATTTTCTGTGAAAATCCATTGATTAAGGACTTTACAATACTTTTTACTTGATCTTTGATATGTAATAAAGTTTGATTAATTTCTCATTAAATTCTATCAGTCAATCCATTATATATATATATATATATATATATATATATATATATATATATATATATATATATATATTTTGGTGTAGAAAAATTAGTACAGCATTCGTACCGTCGGTTTCAAGCACAGAAGGACTTAGCCATCCGGCTCTTTTTAGCTTTTGTTGTCATCTCAACATAAGCTGAAGAGAGCCGGATTGCTAAGTCCTTCTGTGCTTGCAATCGGTACGAACGTTGTACTAATTTTTCTGTACCAAAATAAATAAATATTACGCTCTTTATTTTTAATCTTAATTCTCAATTAATCGAGCACTCTGCTGGTATTTTCCCTGCTATATTACAAAAAAGTTATATATATATATATATATATATATATATATATATATATATATATATATATATATATATATATATATAGTATGCTCCACTCTCGAACACAGCAAAGCAAATTAGTATTTCTAATTCTTTCACCACGTCGTTATCCATAAGCTCCCTATTTGAAAAAGAAAACCCCACAACATATCCTTGTCTCATTGCGAAGTCATGTCTGACAGATGAAAGATCCTATCATTATTTCTCCCATCTTCATTTATTTTAAATTTAATTTCGTGTTTTATCGTTTCCCTATGTCTAATTGTCTTGAAATCTAACCCAACGATACAATACGAGTGACAGCCACACGAGACGCACTTTGGCGTTTTTGGAAAAAATCCGGAGTTATTTAAGAACAGTGATGGGAGGAGAAGGAGCGAGATACGTTTCTTTCTTTTTGTGTTGTTTTTTAAATTTTTTTTTTATTCGGTGATTCTTATTTTTGTTGTCTCCTAGTTTTTTGAGGGCCTCGCCGAAAGCGCTGAGTTACGGGTGGTCTGAAATGTCATCACTTGCACCGAATTAAGCGCCTGTGTTACGCATTTATCTGTGCTCGAAAATAATTGAGACTGGGGTTTTGAAAAGGCGTTTGAAAGAGAGAGAGAAAGAGAGATAGATAGATAGATAGATAGATAAGGAGAGAGAGAGAGAAATAGAGAGAGAGAGGGAAAGGGAGAGAGATAGAGAAATAGGGAGAGATAGAGAGAGAAAGCGAGATAGATAGATAGATAGATAGAAAGAAAGATAGATAGATAGAGATGTTAACTGTATATTAACTACTAGCAGAAGTACCCGTGCTAAGACGGGTTCATAATACTGATGCAAAATTGGACCCTTTAATTACTACAGAGGTTGAACATAATAAACAACAACAAAATGCTGACACATGTTGACATATATAATTATTATTTAAATAATATCAACATACATATATAGGTTTCACATTCACCAAGGATCATAAATGTGACTATATATATATATATATATATATATATATATATATATATATATATATATATATATATATATGTATATATATATATGTATATATATATATGTATATATATATATGTATATATGTATATATATATATATATATATATATATGTATATATATATATATACATGTATATATATACATATATATATATATATGTATATATATATATATATATATATATATATACATATATATATATATGTATATATATATATATATATATATATATATATATATATATATATATATATATATATATATATATATATATATAATATTTTAATATTTTTTATAAACCTTGGACCTGAGTTACTCCAATCTAACATTCATGAAAATTCGACCTCCATGACAGCCATATCAATTGTGAGAGCAATGAAGCCTATGTTTATTTACGAATCTCAGAAACTATCATAAAGGGAGACAACTAAAGCAATATTTCTTGATTAGAAACTTTTCATATTTCTCTCAAAGTGCTCGACTGTACTCTCTCTCTCTCTGTCTCTCACTGTCTCTCAGTACACACACCCACACATAATATATATTTAAGCAAACATTGTTAAACATCACAGAATTCTGCTGTTTGAGTATATCTTTTTTTATTTTTCCAATTTTTCTAATGATCGTTTTTGTTTCAAGATCATAAAAATGCATGTGTGTAACATATGTATCAATAACAGTTTCGGTTCCTCGACGAATCATCTTCATTTGACAAAAACAAATATACAAAAAAGCTGGAGAAAAGTAGGGAATTTAAAAATTCAGCAGAAAACGCGCATGTGAAGTCAGACGTCAAAAGAACGATCCAGTGCAGTTTCAGGAGAAACAGTAACAATTTAAATTCCAAGACGCCAGCATTAGCGTCACAGGATGAGTTGTATTACGTTACGTTGGAAACATTTTTCAATTATGACCTAAAGAAATTTCAAAATGAGCAAGTCATGTTCTAAATTGAAGCAGATACAAAATATTGTCTTCCTTACAACTAAAATTGTATTTCTGTTTCTATATAAATCTAAAAAATATGCAAACTAATAAAAATAAAAAACGAAAATTAACGCCGGGTATGTACACTAGTATAAAATACCTTAATACAGCAGTAGCACCCCCTAAAGTCTAATAGTTCTTCGGCGTGATAGGGGCGGTGGAAACGTGATAGTGTCAATTACCAAGCACCGATTGCCATGGCTGATAGCACCCTTCACAAGAGTCCAAAATTCAAACTCCTCGACCTAACATTCACAGGTTAGGGTTAGGGTAACATACATTGGAATAAATACATAGAAAATAGTGCCATATCTGCAAAAAAAACTTTCACATTGGCCAGTATCCTATATCTCTACAAAGCCACCATTCGCCCATACATGAGGTATTGTTGCCATATCTGAGCTGGTGCATCAACCACCAGTTTCTCCCTCTTGGGCAGGGTAAGAAAAGACTTTCTTACGTAATATGTCCCACACTATCTACCAAGCTCAATCCCTTGTCTCATCGCAACAATGTTGCATATCTGAGCTTGTTTTACAAATACTTCAACGAATGTGCTCCGATGAACTTGCTTCACTTGTACCCCTTCGACGTACATACTTCCCACCAACCTGACGAGCAGCAAAATCACACCCCTTCGTTGTAGAGGTCCCCCAGATACCGAGAAGGCTTTTTACTCTGATAGCTTCTTTGCTCGAACCGCTTTCCTTTGTAATTTCTTCCCTGCTCCCTGTTTCCTCGACTGTATCAACATGCAGAAATTTAAATGTAATATGAATAAGCATCTCTCTGCATAACTCCCCACTTAAGAAACGAAATGAAACGAAGTGGCATTCACCGAATACGGCTTAAACCGGCTTCCTCCGAAGGAAGAAGTTTCTAGGCAATTTTAAATTCACACAAGCGGTCCCCAGTCGCTGTATATCCTGGTCAAAGGACGATAGGTTTTGCAGTTCTTTCATCCTACATGGTATCCCCAAATTGTTACCCATATGATACTGACCAGGCTCAACGTCGCTTAACGTCGGTCATCTAACTGTATCCAGTGTGTCAACGTGAATATGTCGCGAGAATGTCCTTATGAATCTGGCCCCTAATTTACAGTAGCCCCTAACGTCTCATTGGCAGTGTGCAAATAGTGGGTAAATAGAAGTAATAAAAAAAAATGACGGATAATCATCTAAAGGCTATGATACATTCAGCAGCCCCTTGGACTGTTTTGACTTACGCAGACTGACCATGACTTTTGCATACTTGTTCCGCGGCCCAGTGACCCGAACCGAATTTTAACTTCATATCATTACTTTAAAAGAACATAACAAACAGTCCTTTATACGCTGTCTTCAAAAGCACGCCCACGACAAATAGGCCGACCCGGATATAAAACATGGCAGAGGTAATGAGTTTGTTTTTCTTTCGAGATAGAAGGGAATAATTTAAAAGCTGTCCTATGTACCCATATCCTATGCACTCGGGGAAAGTACCCTTTGATAAGCGGATTAATGACTATTAAAGTTTACTTCAAAAGTTTATATGATTAGCAATAAAAGTGGACAAAGAAAGGCTTTTATTCTTTATTTTTAAATTTATATTGTAAAAGTAGATCTTTACGTCTGGAGACGTCGAAGCAAAACAAACAAGCTGGCTTGTCATCGGAAGCTTAACCTGATAAATGGACAATAACATACGGACGTTTACATAGAATGCATTCGGCCGGAACTAGGAGCAGAAGGAACAATCAATACTTATATATATATATATATATATATATATATATATGACGTTGCTGTTTTTTTGTTTTTTAGGGCGAGAAATTGCTGGTATTGTTGCTCACCACGAACATTAGGAGTTACCTCCCTTAGATACGGAACGTCGACCCATTTTTTTATGGACGTGTTTATTTCTTTATTTATTTATAATTTATAGATAAAATAGTTATCCATTATACAGCGACATATCAGACAGACGGTTCGTAGCGTGAGTGTTAGCGCACTTAGTTACTCAGAATGGGAATTGGTTCAACCATAAGAATGACATCGGGGATTACCATCTTTAAACAGAATAAAATGATATTCTCCCCAGAGTGTTATAGCCGTTAGGGAAATATTTTAAAAATTATTTAAAATAGAAACTAGATTTTTGTAAACAATATTCGGTAGTAATACTTTATTTTTAGTATATAAATGTTTTTTCTCAAAATGATTTCTGCGGAATTAGGATTATTCACTTCGACCCATGTCTACTCCGATAAATAACAACAAGGTAGCTTTCGGCAGTAAATTAAATAAAAGATATTTTCCCAGAATGAAAAAAGACGTCCCAGACGTTGAAAAATTAATTTTATAAAGAATAATTTTAAAATAGAAACTAAATTTTTAGAGACAGTATTATGGATAGATATTTTATATCTAGTATTTATGGAATTTTCTTAAAGGGTGTTTCTGCGGAATTATTGATCATTTGCCTCGTTGTGTGTTTATACCGAATGGGAGCAAGTGAGTCCCAGAAAAAAGGTTCGCACGACCACATACATTCCTAACGGACCCTTATGCTGTGTTTTTTTTTTCTGATGGAATAGATGCGGAATGACCACACTACCAGTGGCTGGGAACGTTAAATTGTAGATTGTGGTTTGACCATTTTATTTTTGTTTGGGGGGGGGGGATGACTCCATCGTTGTGCCGCCTGATGAGGAGGTGTATTCTCGCACATTGTTCCTGTTTCTTTTGGACTGCATTGGAACTAATTCCTTGTTGGTTTGCATAGTAGCAACCATAATGCAAAAATCTTATGAGCCACTTTTTAAGAGTTTTTTCTCTTTTCCTTTTTTCTTCTGTTTTCTTCTTAAATTACCTCAATTAGGGCAACACCACATCGGGTATTGTCAGTTGTTGAAATTCTTGTTCCAGGTACATACTTCCCCTGATGATCTGCCAAGCAAGGACCTGCTTCGTAGAGAAACACGTGTAGGGAAAAAACTCTTTAATTTTGATAATTCTAATAAATAAATAAATAAACTTTGAAAGGAAAAAAGTCTTTTGTGGTGATGAATGATTTCGTGAACGAAATGTTTTGGTAAACTTTCAATAAAACATATATATGTATATATATATATATATATATATATATATATATATATATATATATATATATATATATATATATATAATCACAGATTCTCCTTTGCAGTTACAAATACACTCATCTTAATACAACCGCAACACCTTACCCGTGATAGTCCTGATGTAATATATTACCGTTTCTGTACAAAATGTTCAATTAGTGGATACATAAGCGAGACAAAACTACTTTTTAGATATAGATTTAACAACCACAAACTGTTATTAGACAAAAACACACCAGATTCTCAAATAGACAAACATTTCAACCAAACAGACCATACACCCTATAAAATCAAATGTATATTTATTGACAGCAATTTCCCGTTCAGATATGCACGCAAACAGAAAGAAACAAACTTTATTATATTATTTTACGCGGTACGAGATTACGCGGTACGAGAATTTTTACAAATAAATTAAACATTTATTTTTTAAAATTTTAACTATTTATTTTGACATAACATGTCATATTCAGTGTGTACAGATATATTTTTTTCTTTTTGTTTATTGTCGGGATCTATCGATCGGCGAAGCCAACCAAAAATCACGATTCCTCTCGATGGTAATTTAGTGAGTTTTAAAGTCCAATTGGTTGTAGCAATACGCTGGCACATGTTTGTTTAATAAAATCAGTTGGACTACTTTTAAGCATCATCTAGTGAACAATATGAAATCAGATTGAAGAACCAGATTCGAGATTTTTTTTCAAATAAATGAAACATTTATTTTTTATTTTGATCATATATTTTGACATAACATGTGATCTTCAGTGTGTACAGAATTGTTTTCTTATTTTTTCATTGTCTCACTCACCCACTTAATTACCACCGGGAGCAATCCTGATTTTTAGTCAACTTCGCCAATCGACACATTTCGACAATGAAAAAAAGAAACAAAATGTTTGTACACACTGAAGATTACATGTTATGTTTCAATATATTATTAAAACAAAAATATTAAATGTTTCATTTATTGGAGAAAAAAATATCTCGCATTGCGTAATCTGTTTTTCAATCTGTTTTTATTTTTTTCACTAGACGATGCTTAAGAGTAGCCCAGCTGATTTTATTATATATATATATATATATATATATATATATATATATATATATATATATGATTATTTTTATTTACACAGACATGTACGAAATCTGCGACACTGGCATGTCGATGTTATCGATCAACAGTTATTATAAACTGAGATCTCATCAGGCAGAGTTAGAATCCGATCTTAACCTTAGAATGAAATGGAGAAAAAAAGAAAAGAAATTTAAAATTTCAAAATTTGGGAAGTCACGTGGTTGGGACCGTTAAGAATCAAAATGTTAAAATAAAGATCAAAATCAAAAAACAATAACAAATATTAAAAATATTAATATAAAAGATAATATATAAAATATATTAAAAAAAAAATAATAATATATATATAGTGTATCAGGTTATGTTTTAAAAAAATCAATAAAGTGAAAAGTGAGATCTAATTGCAAATAATTTATCAAAAATACTATACGTTACATATTTCAAAGTCGTACCGCGATTTCATCCAGATAGACTGACTTCTTTAATATTTAAAATCGTCTATAGTCTATAAGAAATCTTCAGCGTCTCGAAATGAGAATAACATGGGGAAATGGCGCTTGGATTCACCGTTAAACGGTGCATTGGTGAAGCGTCCCTTTTGAAGACATTATCGGGGTCAGAGTTATATATTTGTTGGGTGGGATTTATTAAGTGTTTACTTTTATTGATTTTTTATTTGTTAATTTATATTTTAGTATTTTTGATCATGTTTTATTTTATTAGGTGTTTCATTTAATTGATTATTTGTTTATTTATTTATCGATTGGTAATTGTAAAGGTGTTTTATTTTATTTTATCAGGTGTTTTATTTTATTTATTTATTATTTGTTTATTTATTTATAGTTTTGTATTGTTTTAAATAGTTGTATTTTAAAAAGTTGTATTTTTAAATTTGTTTATAGTCCATAAGAAATCTTCAGCGTCTCGAAACGAAAACACAGGGAATTGACGTTTGAATTGACAGTTAAATGGTGCATTGTTGAAGCGTCCTTTTTGAAGGAAGCACTGGCGCCGTTTCTTGGAATTTTATATGGGTCTTAATTGTAATTAAGTTTTATTTAAAAAAAGTTAATTATTGATGATGGATGTTGCCTGTTTTATTTTTATTTTTAGGGGTAACTATGTGGTTTAGTTTATTGAATAGGTTCTAGATGAGATTTATTAAGTTTTTTAATTTCATTTATTTTTTATTTGATTTTTTATTTACCGTTTTGTATCTTTTAAAGTGTTTTATTTTATTAGGTGTTTTATTTAATTCATTTTTTTAATTGTTTATTTATTTATAGTTTTGTATCTTTTTAAGTGTTTTATTTTATTTTATTAGGTGTTTTATTTAATTAATTTTTTAATTGTTTATTTATTTATAGTTTTGTATCTTTTTAAGTTTTTTATTTTATTTTATTAGGTGTTTTATTTAATTCATTTTTTAATTGTTTATTTATTTATAGTTTTGTATCTTTTTAAGTGTTTTATTTTATTTTATTAGGTGTTTTATTTAATTCATTTTTTAATGTTTATTTATTTATAGTTTTGTATCTTTTTAAGTGTTTTATTTTATTTTATTAGGTGTTTTATTTAATTCATTTTTTAATTGTTTATTTATTTATAGTTTTGTATCTTTTTAAGTGTTTTATTTTATTTTATTAGGTGTTTTATTTAATTCATTTTTAATTGTTTATTTATTTATAGTTTTGTATCTTTTAAGTGTTTATTTTATTTTATTAGGTGTTTTATTTAATTCATTTTTTAATTGTTTATTTATTTATAGTTTTGTATCTTTTTAAGTGTTTTATTTTATTTTATTAGGTGTTTTATTTAATTAATTTTTTAATTGTTTATTTATTTATAGTTTTGTATCTTTTTAAGTGTTTTATTTTATTAGGTGTTTTATTTAATTCATTTTTTAATTGTTTATTTATTTATAGTTTTGTATCTTTGTAAGTGTTTTATTTTATTTTATTAGGTGTTTTATTTAATTAATTTTTTAATGGGAAATGTTAATTTATAGTTTTGTATTTTCAAAAAAGGATATTCATGGGGCGTCTATATCAGAGTGCATTAATTGCTATGTGGTGTCTGGATGTTAAAGGATGGTATATCTTTATCAGTGAAAGGGATTATCTAAGGGACATCTAATGTATTAACTATCATTGCAATATGCATTCGTGTTGGGTTTTTGTATTTAGTTAATTCTGTTGGCTTTATCAAATACTGTTTATGAGTGTATTATAGGATCTGTGTAAATATTACTAAAGATTCACAACTTAACAAGACCCAAAGGCCACTCGAGGATAAGGGTTAATGAGTGCCAGGTAATTTGTCATAGTGATGGCAGTTTGGCAGAATTTGATTATTAAGGTGGACGGCCTAACAAGAACTTGCTTACATTGGACTTGAAAACAACAATATAGTAGTCAGCTGGGAAGCAGCCCGCGGTATGTGTTCTAGATAAGAAACTTTGCTCATGAAAGTTTCGTTTAGTTTTCGCACAGAGAGGAAACAAAGGAAATTATTGACAGTGGTTTTAGCTAGACGTGTTTTTGTTGTAAATGTTTTACAGGGGGTACCGTAAATGGCGCTGAGTCGAGCATCTTCCATGAAAATAACGATAAAGTAGAGAAACACGTATGCATTAAAAGAAATATTTATGTATATACTTTTAATAAATAGTCTATAATATAGTAACATAAATAGTCTTTACTATATATGTTGTGAAGTAGTCCAACAGTAAAAAGAAAAAGTCAAGTCGAGGTTGGGTTAAGATAACAAGTGTATTAACATAAAAGGTACAAAGGTAAAGCAAACTGACTGGCACTCGGCTAGACAGTTACAATACTGTCCTTTTTCTCCCTGGTGATAGTCTACTCGAACTATTTATAGTGAGAATCGGTGTAGTTTCTCTTCTGTTAGAACGGCCGGTGTAACAATATATATATATATATATATATATATATATATATATATATATATATATATATATATATATATATATATATATATATATATAGTAAGCTATGAAAATATATTTATGGCAATTAAGCTACACAGAGGCTCCCGCGTTTCATCCCCCGGGGGAATCTTCAGGCTAAAATGCCGGGAATAGAAACGCGGGAGCCTATGTGTAGCTTAACTGCCATAAATATATTTTCATAGCTTACTACCTAGCTCTACTTACGTATCGAGCACTGTTGAAGTAAATACTGAAAATTGATACATAAAAAATTATATCTCTCCTTATAAAATTTTATGTGGATACATGAAATACTAATATATATATATATATATATATATATATATATATATATATATATATATATATATATATATATATATACATACGCTGTGTTGATTTTAGTTTTTTCTTACTGGTAACTTGTGTATATAACAGTGTAAACACAACCGAATCGTATTGATCACTCTATAATCCCAAGAAGTGTTGTCAAAAAGTAACAAAAATGTATTTTTATGTGATTATTTTTATTGGTGATTGCAGCGTTCGTGGTTTTTGCTTACTATTATTTCGATTATCTCACTTCCTAAGTGATTAAGATGGAGAAAATTGAATTATTATTCGCCTATAACTTTATAGTACGTATTTTTCGTTAATATATATATTTTTTATTAATTGTATACCTACATATATACGTAAAAAATTATGCACGTATACAATTTATATATATATATATATATATATATATATATATATATATATATATATATATATATGCAAAATAAAAATGGAATTGAGGATAAGCGAATCAACAAACTAACAAAAATATAAACTCAAACACATAAAAGCTCTACCAAGATGTTTCAGTTGCTAGAAAGTTACCATTCTCGGTTGGAAGTAAGAACTTTGATTAACGTTTTTACTTTGCTTATATATATATATATATATATATATATATATATATATATATATATATATATATATTTACTTTTTATTTTGCATATATATATATATATATATATATATATATATATATATATATATATATATATATATATATGTTTTTTTATACATCTCTGAGCGTCTGTATTTGTGTTCATGTATGCACATGTATGTCCTCATAAAACAAAGCCTAAAAAGAAACAAACAAAAAGCAAACAAACGATAGAAACAGATCAATACTTCAAGCATTTTCCACCAATCCCCCCCTCCCCCCCCCGAAACTTTATTCCTTGAGTTTATCTGATTTTACTCAACGACCTTGAATGAACCAAAAATACAAGACAGCCACTTTTTTAGCGTTTTGTTTTCACTAATTCTTTTCTACCTACTTTTTATTTTGATTTATGACCCATGTTGACCGTTCCAGGATCGAGGTCGCCTCTAAAGAAACGAATAGGGCATCTCTGGTGCAAAGAACGAATTTGTCACCCCTTTTATCTCAGATGGCATCGTTTGTAAGGTCAAATATTGAATCATGGACGCCATCGAAAGAATAAGTCGCTTGCGCCTGCACATACGAGACATAAGTTACAGGTCACGTGTTTTCTAACGAAAGTCAACTGTGCATATCGCTGTGGTGCAGTGGTTAGCATGCTGGCAATCTTCTTGTATAGTTACTCAGTGCTTTACATTTACGGTCTGGTTTATTAATAATATTTAGTGAAAAGCTCTATCAGATACATTAGAAAAGATGAGAATAAGAGAGAGATAAACACACACACACACACACACACACACACACACACACACACACACACACACACACACACACACACACACACACACACATATATATATATATATATATATATATATATATATATATATGTTTTAATAACTAAATATGTAGGCCAAACATTTATCTGGAACAAAACTTAGATCTAATATACTGAACGTTTTTGTTCTTGTCTTTTAAGGGAAGTGGAGTCTGATCAACTCTGCTGGGAAGCCATGAAATAAAATACTGTTTTGTTTTTAAATTCCCGAAACAGTTTTTTATGGTAAACAACTGATGATCCCTTAAATAATGCTAAGACTAGTGTAAATTCTAACTAATATAGTGACTGCAAAAAGTAAATTGACTCATAAAAAAGTGATTTTCTACCGAACGACTTGGGACTAAACATTTACAAAAAAAATTTTGTATATAGTTTTAACGGTTGAGAAACTTCTGAGACTATATACACACACACACACACACACACACACACACACACACACACACACACACACACACACACACACACACACACACACATATATATGTGTGTATATATATATATATATATATATATATACACACACATGGAGAGAGTGATAGGGAGAGAGATGAAGAGACAGAGAGAGAGAGAGAGAGAGAGATAGAGAGAGAGGGAGAAAATAAAAATATAAGGAAAGAACAACAAAGAACTAAATAAATAAACCCAGAATAATTGAAATAAAACGTTAATAGATAAATAAGCAAATAAAAACATAACGAAATGAAGCATATAAGAAACGTCTAAAGAAATGAAAAAAAAGAAAAAAGAAAGTACGAAAGAAAGACAAAATAAAATGCAAAATACAATATGAAAGACGAAGAAAGAAACAAAAGAGATAAACAAAAACAAAAAAAAGAACAAAAAGTCGAAATAAATTTAGTAAGGATACACATCAGAAAGGAAGAATTAATTTTACTCGTCCCGGGACGGGGACTCTCTCTCTCTCATATATATATATATATATATATATATATATATATATATATATATATATATATATATATATATATATATATATATATATATAAAGGATTAAGGCTGCCAACATTTGTAAAAAGTTTTTTCAACATTTATTTATTATTTTGTTATTTTATCATTTTATAATTTTTAATAACGCGTTTCGAGCGTGGTGCGCTCTCATCAGATATGTAAATCCATTTGAAGAAATGTCTTTCGATTTGGAAGAGTATTGTTTCATTTGAGGAAGTGTGTTAGTATTTTGCTTTTTTGCGCTGGTGCGGATGTGCGGGTGTGTGTGCATGTGTTTTTATATTTTTATATTTTTATTTTTATTTTTCTATGTTTTTATTTTTTGCTTCTCTGGGTCAAAGTCGTGTGTGTGTTTTTTAAGTACGTGTAATTCTGACCTTTATTTAATCGGTCATCTCCATTTCTTGAAGTGTTATATATATATATATATATATATATATATATAAATATGTAAAATAAAAAAGTAAGTTCCATGTAGTATGTGGGAATATTTTCTTTTTTCCTCGTTAACCCTCTCCAAGTTTAAAATAAACGGCAGACTCATACTTCCACGCCCCCGCCCCCACCTACTGCAGTCATGCTTGGCTATGACATATGTTGACCCCAGTTACCTTCCTAGCTAAAATAGTCATAAACTGACAAATCCAAGCCATCAATCACATTTATCTCGCATCCTTTGAAGGAGACTGACTACGACTGATAACACTACTACCAAACTCATGTTTTTCGTTCTCTGCTTATTCACGCCAACAGCCACGCCGAAGTCTGTACACTTTCTGACATATCAAAATTAATGTTCTGTATGATTTTTCTACATTGCTTTCTTCATCCTGAGGAAGCCTTTCAATAAAGACGAAACGTTGATGAATACATAAACCAGAAAGGTTTTGGCTTTCCTTTTGTCATTTTACATCACGTCGGATCATTTTATCCCCTACTTTTCTTCAATATATATATATATATATATATATATATATATATATATATATATATATATATATATTTCTGAATTTTTTAGATGAGGATTGATAATTTTATACAAATTATCAATCCTCATCTAAAAAATTTTGGTTATTCGGACTACATTTCTCATCTTTAGTGTTATCCTTACAGCGTTTCGGTCGTTGTAACCTCCGGCCTTCTTCAGGTGTATCTATTTGAACTCGGGAATAAATAAATGGTTACATTCGAACTTCCATACAGATTCCCGAGTTAGACAAAAATATTCCCAAGTCAGGTGTGTATGGGTTTTGATGAAAGTGTTTCTGTGGAACGAACTGGATTCGAACCCGGAACACCCAGGTCTTCAGTCGTTAACCACTTAGCCACCGTACCATCCCCTCTTTATTTATATATATATATATATATATATATATATATATATATATATATATATATATATGGATGGGTGTGTATTTAGGCAGCATTTTCTCATTTATGCAAACATTATTAAAAATAATAGAATTAGTCTGTTTAATTATACCTTTTTTATTTTTCTGATGGTCTATTTTGTATTAAAATCAAAAACATTAATAAATGCTTCATAGGTTTCACGAACGTTTTCCATTCTTCGTCGAATCATCCTCGGGTGTCAAAAGCAAATGAACAAAAAAGCTGGAGAAATAAGAGAATTTTTAAAAAGACGGCGGAGAAACGTTTTCCGCATTGTTCCAGGAAAGTCGTTGACGATTTAAATTCAGCAACGCTGGAATGGCATCACAGAATGAAATCGCATTACGTTACCACTGGTTTCATATGTGATGTTATTAATTTTAGGTTGTTGTGTTTTTATGTAGATTGCTTCTAGTATTAAAAATTTTCAAACCCAAAATCTTGTAGAAAAAAATAACTCCTCTTCAACCCCAAAACCGCGACAAAGAAACGAATGTTATTTATAAGTTTAAATGACCTTTGGGAGAATGTAACTCCCATAATAATAATAAAGCTAATAGCTACATGTGTTTTATAAGCACTACCCTATCCCGCCGCATCTTGTAAACTCTAGCTCAATTTACTAACATCTACTAAAGCATAACTGCCCTCCCTCAGATTTAAGACAACTTCTAGTTAATAACATTAGAATAATACATCCCGAAACCAATTTGAAAAAAATAAAAAAGACCATCAGAAAAATTGAAAAAATAAAAAAGGTGTAATTAAACAGACGAATTCTGTTATGTTTAACAATGTTTACACACACACACACACACACACACACACACACACACATATATAATATATATATATATATATAAAGATAGATGAAAGAAGAGGGATAAACATGTACGAATGACACATTTATTTCAACTTCGATTGTTCAATGCAATGTATACTCGGTAAAAATCTGTTTATTATTTTTTCCTTAAGCCAAGGCTTTTCAAAGATTAAAATCTTATCATCAGAGGAATTACATAAATAGATAAGTTGGCAGTGGAAAAGCCAAAATTCAAAATTTGAAAAAATATTAAGTAATGGAGAGTGAGAAAGTGCGTGTCCTCAGAAGTCACACTATCGTTTCCTTATTAGATTGACGCTATACTATGGCTGCTTGAGGTAGCTGCATGTCGAAACTGCCGTTTCTGGTAACCAACACTTTTTCCTGTAGAGTGCTATCAGTGTCTTCCGATAGTCGTTCCCTAATTTTATTTACGTGTCTCTTCTGAGAGAACTGATGGCCTCTATCAAATTTAGATTTGATATCCCCCAGCTTTTTAGTTCGAGACTTTTGATTTTGGAGCACGTCTTTAAACTTGGAAAAATGTATTCTTTGCTTCGGCATTCAACTTTAAGACACAGTCACCTTATCTTTTATAGTCTTTAGCTCTTTTAAGACATCTTTGAGTGACAACTTTAGCGATTCAAGCTCTGGAACCATGAGTTCACTCTCTTTAACCTTCAACTGGTTATCCAAAGAACTTGACTTACTTTCTTTCAGTTTAGCATTAACTATTTGATCAAAAACTATTTGGTCAAAAATGTTGGTAACCTCCATAGGTTGAACTGCCGCATTAAGTTGTGCCAAATAGATTGTTGGTATTTTTTAATACGAACAGTTTTACTTTTTTTGTTTAAAGTAATGTCGATAATAATTTCACCCTCGAATTTCATTTTTTCACCAGTCACTGTTCTGGCTATTTTGTTGATTCTTAGCATGGTCGGTTTATACAACCTTCTCCATGTATGCATGTTTGTATAATCGACACGTCTCAACCAGAATCCAATTGTAATTTACATTTTTATTCAGGATTTGTACCTGTACATATTTTCTTATAATTCTGCCGCCATGTTCGTTCGTTTTTGTGGTTTTATGTTCTTTTATTCGTACTGCAATGTGAACTTTTGTATCCGACTTTATTACAATTTAGACAAGTTTTAAAACAGTATGGGAAATCCGCTACCCAATAAAGGTATCCATAACGGAAACAGCAGCTCAGCGGTAATTTATCCTGTTTTTTATTGGTCTGACTTGTTTTTGTAGGAGCGTGAAAATAATCTCTCTTTTTGTTTTCAATTGTTTTTGAAAGAGAGTTGAAATGTATTTTCTAACGTACCTTTTTTATGTGCGCAATGCTCGACTCTTCAATGTCTTTAGAATCTTGTTTGACACTTACAAATCTCTGGCAGTCTTCGGCTAATTTCTGTAATGTTAAATTTGGCTTACTTTCTAATTTGTTTAAGACTCGAAATCTGACTTCTGTGTATTTGGCTAATACAAGTCTTAAAACTTATATTTGGCATTTAAAGTTATCCGCGCTAAGTTCAGCTAGTTTGAAGTCGTCAAAATGTTTATTAACGATTAACGCGAACGTTGCGTAGTCTTCCCCATCGTTTTTGACTAAATTCAAACACTTCCACCGTTTGTGGAACAGAGAAGTCTTAGGGCTAAATAATTCAGTTAAAAGTTTAACCGCTTCAGAAAAAGCCAAGTCGCTAGTTTTTCAGGATAAAATATAGTCCACGAATTTGGTATGCTCGGTGGTGCCTAATTTTCTTATCAATAGGCAAACTTTTTTTTAGAGTTAGCCCAATTTTCACAATCTATTTTGTATAGATCCTCATACTTTCTAAAATATGAAGCAAATTTTTATCGTCGTCTAGGGAACAAGTGAAATTGTCAATTGCACTAAACACGGAATTCTGCGAAAAAGCATTATCGTTTTCGTTACTTTGATCCTTGTTCGACATTGCTTTTAGTAACCCTTCGATTTTAAAAATTTTGTTCTTAAAGTCTTTTTTCAGCTTCTTTTTTATTCCAGAAGTCTTTCTTCAGCTTCTTTTTTGTTTCAGTAGTTTTTCGTCGGATTTTTGTTATTGTTCCAGTAGAAGCTTTTTTCACTTTTAGTTGTAATTCTTTAGTTTTTTGTTGCTTATAGAATAAGGTTGCTTTAACATCTTCCATGTTTAAAATGTGTCTTTCTAGAATACGGCTTTTTAGAAGTTCTTTCTTTCATTCTACGCTACTTAACGTAATCTTAGTTGTAAAAATAACAAAGTATAAAACCTTTCTTTGAGAGAAAATAAGTTGGTCTTTCACGTGTTTTTTTCTCTTTTTGGTCCGCCGGTAAAGCCAGTTTATAAAACTAGGACGTTGTCGGGTTAATTTGATGTTGATTTCTCCGCGTTTGTCTTTTTAAGACTCTAAAAAAACCCTTAATATACTTTGTCACCAGTTGTGACGCCCAGTTTTTATGGCGGTGTAAGTTCGAAATCACACATCGCCAGTTGTTGTGGGGGGTCCTTTTTAAGGTTCTCAAGAAAAACCCTTACTGTACTTCGTCGCCAGTTATTGTGGGCCTGTAAAGGGTTCGGAAGGAAGACACGAACTCGGAGTTTAAAGAAAACAAGTATATTGAAAAAAGTATAAGACAAAAGAGAACAATAGTGGTTGTACGTCAGTCTTGAATGCTAGCATAGCTAGTGTTGAATGCTAGCATAGCTAGTGTTGAATGCTAGCATAGCTAGTGTTGAATGCTAGCCTAGCTAGTGTAGTTACAGGTATTTACTTCCTTCCCACCCAAGAAAGATGTGGCACATGGCTGGAAGGTGTGTAAATTCAAGCCAGCGCTCCTAAAAAAGGAGCACTATAGCCTCTAAAAAATTGCTTGGAACAACCTCGTCGGCATTCCCTGGTTTCCATTAAACAATAAACTTACTTAAACCCAAACAGTGGAGGCAAGGTATAGGAACGTGGACATCCTAGGATTTCCCAGCACTAATGCCTCATCCCGACAGATAAAAAAAACACCAAAATAGTCCAGTTCCTGTCGGGTTGCGGTGGTTCCAGGTATTTAATTCCCTCCCACAGCAGGAATATGTGACAAAAGGTCGGAAAGTGGAGGAAAGAGTCAAGTAAGCGCCACTAAAGAAGGAACACTCTGGCCTAGCAAAAATAGCCTGGGCAACCCTGTCGGCATTCCCCGGTAAGCGCGCCTCATGCATCAAGCAATAAACTTACTCCTCCCAAAGAGGGAAGGCAAAGCCTGGGAGGGTGCACTTCCTAGGAAAACCCAGGACAGTATACCTCAGCCCGGCAGATAAAAGGCCACCAAAATGGCCCAGTTCCTGCCGAACTGATTGTCGAGAACGACTCATCGACTGGTATTACCCCATCCCGACGTCCTCAATCAACCGAAGTTAATGAGAGACTGATCGGGTTGGGGTTGGTCCAGGTATTTAATTCCCTCCCACAGCAGGAATATGTGACACAAGGTCGGAAAGTGGGTAAAGATCAAGCCAGCGCCCCTAAAGAAGGAGCACTCTGGACTAGCAAAAATACCCTTGGCAACCCCGTCAGCATTCTCCGGCCACGGCGCCTCAGGCAGCAAGCAATAAACTTTCCCCTCCCCAAAGAGGGAAGGCAAGGCCTGGGAGGGTGCACCTCCTAGGAAAACCCAGGACAATATACCTCAGCCCGGCAGATAAAAGGCCAACTAAATGGCCCAGTTCCTGCCGGACTGATTGTCGAGAACGAATCCTCGACTGGTATTACCCCATCCCGACGTCCTCAATCAACCGAAGTTAATGAGAGACTGAACAGGATGGGGCGAGGCCCGGGTATTTAATCGATTCCCACAAAGCAATATGTGACACAAGGTCGTAAAGTGGGGAGATCAAGCCAGCCAGCGCCCCTAAAGGAGGAACACTCTGGCCTATCAAAAATAGCCTGGGCAACCCCGTCGGAATTCCCCGGTAAGGGCGCCTCAGGCAGCAAGCAATAAACTTACCCCTCCCCAAGGAGGGAAGGCAAGGCCTGTGAGGGTGCACCTCCTAGGACAACCCAGGACAACATACCTCAGCCCGGCAGATAAAAGGCCACCGAAATGGCCCAGTTACTGCCGGACTGATTGTCGAGAACGAATCCTCGACTGGTATTACTCCATCCCGACGTCCTCAATCAACCGAAGTTAATGAGAGACTGAACAGGATGGGGCGAGGCCCGGGTATTTAATCGATTCCCACAAAGCAATATGTGACACGAGAGACTGAACAGGATGGGGTGTGAGCCCAACACTGAGAAGCAGGTGCTCCCAGTATTCATGGTGAGTGGAAGAGTTAAAGTAGTCTGTATAGGTAAGGTACCATAACAATAAATACACTTTCTTCTATCCTTAACCCATGGATTGTAGAAAATGTATGTTTATCATTGGAGTAAAACACTAAAATTATATAACTGTTTGAAAATCTAACGATATTTAAAAAATATAAAACTACACAAAGTTTTTTTTTGGAGGAAAGAGAATCATCTTTGAGGAAAAAACATGTCTTAAAAAGCACATCCAGGAGATCATAAATATTAAGCAAATGTAGAGTGAATTGCAGAATGTCTTCGAAAGTCCGAATAGTGAAAAATTCCGGTTTGGAAAATAAAGGGATTCAAGTCCGAGGTTAAAGTTCATTGGCAAAAAGTGACTTACCAAAAGGAATACAAGTGTATAAATCTCGAGAAAATTGGGTAAACCTAAAAAAATAAGGTGCCACATTTTCTTCCTTGTGATAGTTTTAACCTCAACAGACAAAATCTTAAACGGGAAAATTCAAGTAAATCATAAGTTCATGAAACATAAAAAAACAAGAAGAAAATGAGAAAAGTAGAATCAGAGAGAAAAAAGCAAAAAGAAAAAAGAAAAAAGAACAGAAAAAGATCATAGAACAAAGATAGAAAGAAGAATGAAGAGGAGAAAAGAAAAGAATATAAAAATAGGGGCATGGGCGATAGTGGGTGAGTTACAGGAAGAAACAGTAAAGCAGACATGACGTAAAATGTATGGGGTAGTAAAGGTCAATAAAATGAGGTGATGAATAACGCTAAGAGGGGGGATTATTAGAACTAGATATATAGAGAAAAACAAATATGTGGGAGTAGAGAGGAGGAAAAAAGGGGAGGTGTGCTAAGCAAAAATATTGTAATTTTTTTAACAAAAAAGTATTTAATTTTTTTAAAGTGAGAAGTTTAATCGTTACAACACATAGAGCCTAAATTAAAATCTACGTTTTGGTTTTAGAACATACCGATACTAAAAAAGAAATCTGTATGTATTAGAAGCATTATACATCAAAACAAAAAAAAACAGCCATTAAAAGAATAAACTTTAACACTAGTGATATCATTCTAAAATGTTTATAGTTATAACTTTAGTTCTGTATCAATAATATAATTCCCGCCAAAACTACATATTAATATTAACATTAACAACATGGTTTTTAGCTGATTCCCCTGAAAATGGATCTGGATTGGCCTGAAAGTACTTGGGACATCTACAATTATGGTAGATTCATCGGCCAATTCTCCACCGAAACAAAGACCCTGATTCGGTGAATGGAAAGGATCCACACAAGGATATCCAAACATAAGTTGTCTGTCATATTCAACAACACACACACACACACAATATATATATATATATATATATATATATATATATATATATATATATATATATATATATATTCCATGATAAATGCCAGAGTATACTGAAATCATATGCCCTTAATAGGGTAAAGATGAAAATTCATATACACTAAATGTACAAAAGCAAGGAAATTCCCAAATTTTTACACTTTTATTGTCATTAATTAAGGGTATGACTACATATCACCCAAACCATTTCATTATCACATTACTACAGCATAAATCTCTATGCATGAGTGGATGAAGTGTGTGAGGTGCGCTGAAGAAAAATTCCTACCAGTAAAATACATAGCCCTGTTGTGCTCGCATACCCTTAATGACAATAAAAGTGTAAAAATTTAGGAATTTCTTTGCTTTTGTACATTTAGTGTATATGAATTTTCATCTTAACCCTATTAAGGGCATATGATTTCAGTATACTGGCATTTATCATGGAAGGTCACTACTTTTGTAAAGGCTATGCCTCAATACAATGGTCATTTTTAAGTTTTTTAAAAAAATTTTCCGGAAAACTAAGGTATATGGTAAACTGAAATTAAAATGCCATCAACTAGACCCTAGAACCTCTATCTCTGCCAAAAATCAGCTGAATCCATCAAATAGTTGATGAGATACAGGGTGGCACATACGTACGTACGTACACACAGATAAAATGATTTCATGATTGAACTTTCTGGATCTCTGGGTTGCCTTGACTAATGATGCTGAAATTCTACACACTTATAGAACCTATCAAATAGAAATTTTGTGCAAAGTTTTAACTAATTTGGTTTATTCGTTTTTGAGTTATGATTGATCAAAGAAATGAGATTTCCGCATAGGCCGTTTTTGAAGTATATTAAGGGAATTAGAGGGCTTCATAATGCTTACATTTCTCATCTTTTTTTATCTTCGCATGTCCTTTTGAGCTAATTTCTGCAGTACCGACCGATGTTGGTAAAACAATGAGGATGGGAATGGGGAAGCCTACCTGATGCTAGACATTTACCTGATATTTCAGAGACTGTAACCGAGAGATCTTTTTAGGATTCTAACCGTCCCTTTAAAAGCAATTGTTTGAATCTCTCTTGCACTTGATTCGCCAGGTATATTCGCCAGGTTGTTTTTGAAATTCTTTTCACGAGCCCGGTAGCTCCTATGATTACTGAAATGATGGAGATCTTCCTAAGATTCTAGTTGCTTTTCATGTTGTACATAAGACTTTGGTATTTAGTTATATTCTCACTCTCAGCTCTGTTTAAGCCAGAATCATTAGGGATAATGACTTCAACTAGAGTTGCGACTCTCCCCCTTGCCTTGTATCACTATGTCAGGTTTAACATATACTTTTTCTGAGTAAGTAGCTGTAGAGATTGCATAATCATAGTGGACGATGTATGACTTATTTCCAACAGTTCATTCTGGTATATGTTTCTAGGACCCGTTGCTACACTGGATATTATTTTTTTAAAAGATGGTCAACTGACTATCTGGGTTGGTTTCTGCACGCTATGCCTTTTCTTAATATGTCGACTGTTTTCTTCAATGCCGTGGTTTGTATGGAGGCAATGCTCTCTCTCTCTTTTTTTTTTTTTTTAAATTTCTTCATTTGTTTTCGTAACTGTTTCGAGTGCTCCTACAACTATTGGTATCACGGAAGTTTCCATATTCAAGAGTTTCTTTCACCTCTCTTGCAAGTTCCACATATGTACTCAGTTTTTGCTCCCATCAGCTTAACCGCTCATTAGATATATCATTCATTAATAGAAATGTAATTATTAGCTTAATTATCAATTCGACTGATATACTAAATTCTACAGTCCACACAACCTTTCACTACAGTTTATAAATTAAAATTACCTATTAATTAGTTAGCTTAATTTAATTACAATTATTGAAGGATTTAAAGTAATATTAGTTGTATAGTTAACCGGGAATGTTTTAATTGTTATGTCATAACAGCAAGTAAGTTTAT
The DNA here is from genome assembly GCA_963556195.1 of Sepiola atlantica. Classification (NCBI taxonomy): domain Eukaryota; kingdom Metazoa; phylum Mollusca; class Cephalopoda; order Sepiida; family Sepiolidae; genus Sepiola; species Sepiola atlantica. Next base: position 73,548,395 of record OY744537.1, on the reverse strand, counting down.
TAAAATTTTTATATGGAATGTAATGGAGAATTCTCTAGGTTATTATTATTATATTTATCCAGGATGAACTGTTTGAAATGTTACAGCTAGTAAATATTTCATCCATCAGTATACTGAATCAAAAGGATAAAACATGTATTAGTCGTAGGCACTTCTAACAAAACTATAGTTAGTAATCAATCTAATAATTAAATTGCTGTTACTGAATACTATATCTAATAATATCTGCCCCACTATTTTAATACGCTATCGGGATAAATTAACAAATGCTAGATCTCAAATACTGTTTTATCACATCTTGCGGCTTGTTTGATTTTAGCGTTAATTTGCATATTTGTGTAATCTTGATATGATTTGTAGATATACGCTTTCATGCATGTCAGTGCTATATATTACTTTTACGGAATTTTGGTTTGGTTAGATTATGATATTATATTTTCTTGTAAATAGGAATTTTGAAAAATATTTATTTATTTATCCTTTTTTAGTATGAAATCAATAGGTTTTATCATCATGGACGGCCCTGTCTTCGTAAGGCGTCGGCGACTATGGTCCTCCACATTGTCCTATTATCCATTGAACGAAATAGTCTCATTGCATTCCGGTTTGCCCATGTATTTTCCATAAACTTATATCTTGGTCTTTCCACTGGCTTACAGCCAGGCACTCTACCAGTAAGAACTAAATGTTCGAGTCCTTTGTGTATCTATATATATGGCCAATGAAAGTCAGTTGTCTTTTCATTAAAGTCTGCATTAATTGCCAGGTTTGTATCCAGATCGCCCCACACCTCCTCATTGTTTCCAGTTGATATTCTAGAATCCGGCGAATAAACCAAGTCTTCACGGAAAAAAGTTTAGTTTCTAATTTAGGACATATAGTCCAAGTCTCGCATCTATAAAGCAGAATGGACCAAATGTATGCTCGGAGTATCCTCAATCTGGTCTCCAACGATATGGTACGAGACTGAAGAATAGAAGACAGCTTCATAAACGCACTCTTGGACTGGGCAAGTCTAAGATTTAACGTCTGCCCTCTACCCACTATATTATGTTATCACTGGCTCAAGGTAGTTAATAGACTGTACTTGCGAGACTGCAGTGTCTTCGATCTTAGTTTCACAGGCGGGCATTCGAGGATTTCCAGAAATCGTCATGCAAAAAGATCTTTTTAGCATTCAGTTTTAATCCGTATCTTTCGCTTTCTTTAACCACCACGTCAAGAAGTTTTTGCAAGTCTTGACTCGATATTGCCATTAGAACGGTATCATCAGTGTATCGGATGTTGTTTAGATGACGTCATCCAATCGAACCACCCTCTAAACCATCCAGATGCCGGAGAATATTTCCACCATATAGAGCAAAAAGATCCGGAATACACAGCCGCGTTTTAATCCACATTGTAATCAGTCATTAGAATCATTACATTATCAATACGAACAGCTGCTTGCTGGTCCCAGTACAAGTTACGTATTAATTGAATGTCCTTGTAATTGTCCGAAAACGGGTATTCTTCTAGTATATATATATATATATATATATATATATATATATATATATATATATATATATATATATATATATATATATATATATATATATATAATTGTATTTGTGTATTTAACCAACATATTTTCATTGAGGAAAACGTTATTAAATATCAAAGAGTGTTTTTGCTTGATGAGACATTTTCTTTTTATTTTGTCAATTTTTCGAATAGTGTATGTAAGTTCCGTGGATGTCTTGTTCCATTTTTATTTCTAAAAAAAAAAGAATTAAACAATGTTTTTCTAAATATACATGTCAGAGTTATATCATACTGTGATTTAATGTCAATTTCCGAGCAAAAAAAAAAAAATAATTTACACGCATTTCTGAAAAAAATTCAGATCACACTTGAACAATTCAAGTTGCCACATGAATATCCCAATATTTGTTCAGTATATGCCATGATTTTTTCCAGAAACGTGTGTAAGTTTTCTTTGCACTAAAATTGATATCAAATCACGGTAAGATATAACTTTGTTTTGTAATTTTATTTATTTATTTAGCTCTATTGTTAATTTTTTAGCTCTATTGTAATTTTTTTAGCTCTATTGTAAATTTTATTTATTTTTTTAGCTCTATTGTAAATTTTCAAATCATTATATATTGAATATTGAGCTTCGTTTTACTTTTGAAATTGATTCTCATGAGAATCAATTTGAACTATATAAAAGATTTCTTTAATATTTTGACCCCGCGCATACACATACACACATACACACGCGCGCACACACAGAAATACACACACGCACACACAGAGACATATACACACACCCATGTATATGTATATATGTATGTGTGTGTGTGTGTGTGTGTGTGTGCGTGTGTGTAAAATCATCTCGGTGTCGGAAAAAATCCAAGAGAGCAGATCTTGTACACCCTTAGGGCTCGATATCCTTTCAGATAGAACTTTTTAACAAAAATATCTAATTAAAAGGGAATTATTATAAGCTTTTTAACATTGTGTGGGTGCGGGTGTAGCTTCTCTATCCGTCTTTCTGATTGTATTTCTGTCTCTCTGCCCGAGGATGTAATAAAAAAAAGGCTCAAAATCAAACAAATTTTCTCAAGTAAAATTTTACGAGGAATTTAATGATAATATTAATTTTGTCTCAGATTTCTTTTTTTTTCTATATTATCCTGTTGTCTTCTTTTGGGCCGGACATCCACAGACAGCAAAGACAATGTTTTATATTATCTTATATTGAAAACCGGACCATTTGTCATACGAGTAAGAGTGTCATCCCAAAGACTTCAAAAATGGTACTTGATGCCCCCTAGCTAAACATTAAACATTATACGGTGAAGATCAAGGGTAAGTGGCGTAATCAAGGAGTAGTGTCCTCCTCCCTTACACTTCGGTGTCGTAGCTAATGAAAAAGGAGCCTTCTGGTCGCCCTCGACTATGATCGGTCACTTTCCTTTTTTATATTGAAAACTAAACATCATAGAAATCGAAAAAAGAAAGATAAACATAATAATAATACAGGGTCTCATAACGGGGAGTAGCAATACACAGAGGAGGATGTCCTCATTCATTCCCTGCCAGGGGTACATTGCTAGTATACGAATAAAAAGGAAGTAAATAAAATATAAAATAAATAGCCCAAAAAACTTTTCTTTTTTTTCAGAAAATCTGTAAGTGTCAGGAAAATAAATTTACATTTGTCAAGTGAGCGATGTGTGCCGAACAGAATCCCCAAAGACATAACAAAGATCCCGAAATCCTCCACGGGTCACACGTTCGCCCTCGTTTCGCTTGGACGTCGCAATTACATAATTATCCGAACATTACAACCGAGAAGGAGTATCAAATAACAGAAAGAACAACATGCCCCTCTAATGTTCCCATTACGAATGTGAAATTCTCGGCATAAAAATAAACTATCTGCAATAGTTATCAAGGTCATGTTGTCTCAGATTTTAAAGCATGCATCGGCAACCCCTTTTTTGTGAAGCGAGCCGCATCAGACATGACTCATCACTAGGCGGTCCACACTACTAAACAGCATTTCAAGATAATTGCTCCGTTTAAGGTACCACAACCATTTTCTGCTACGGAAAACAATGGACATGTGGAAAGTTGAATTTATTTTTCTCTTTGATAAAGAGATATTGATATCAATTGATATCACTGATATGAATGGATATTAACTAGTGTTGGGACGATTAATCGAAATCAGAAAATTCGGAAATTTGGGGTAGGTATCGGAATCGGTTTTGGAATCAGAAAAAATATGTGCCTATTTTCCGAAAACCCAAAACGATTCTTTTAACTTTTTTAAAAATTATTTTTATTTAAAACTTAATTTTCCATTGCTGGTATTAATGATAAAATGATAAATATGTATTGAATTTAGACTACCAGTGAAACTAAAATCATTCCCCCACCACCAGTGTATTTTTTACATTTGCAGGAACATATGCACATTATATGGGTATTCACAGTAATCAGAAGATGAAAAAATAAAAAAAACAATAACTATTAAGAGGTTTTAAAAGAATCGGAATCAGAATCTGTAATTGTATTGGAATCGGGAATTTGGAACAGAATCGGTGATTGTATCGGAATCGGGGAAAATATTAAAATCGTCCCATCACTAATGCAGCTACCATGATGCATTACAGTATATTGAGAATAACTCCCCAAATAAAAACTTGAAAAATCAATGTATTCAGAATAATATAATCGGTATGTAGAAAATAAATTGAATATCTTCATAATCTCGAAATCAAACTTTTATAGAAAAACTATTTTCTGGAAATTATAGATGAATATTTAACAAGTTGACAATTACATCGTTACATTTACTACCTTCAAATTGACACATGAAGTTAATACGAATATGCACTCTATTTCTATAATGTATAATGTAAGAAAAATACGGTTTCTACCTAAGCTAATGAACGATATACTTTATTGTAACCAATGACAGTAATTAAATTACGGTAAAATTTCTCAGTGGGGACTGAAAGTACATATATATATATATGTACATATATATATACATATATATATGTACATATATATATGTACATATATGTACACATATATATATATATGTACATATATATATGTACATATATATATGTACATATATATATGTACATATATATATGTATATATATATGTACATATATATATGTACATATATATATGTATATATATATATGTACATATATATATATATGTACATATATATGTACATATATATATATATGTATATATATATATGTACATATATATATGTACATATATATATATATATGTACATATATATATGTATATATATGTACATATATATATATATATATATATATATATATATATATATATATATATATATATATATATATATGAGCTCTGTGCTGGGAGTTAAAATAGACTGTCACTTAGTTTTACGGAAGGTACCGACAACGTTAGTTGAACCCTCTCGATAGTCCACTATCTGTTGCCAGCCTTTTTAGGCACACATAGAACTTAATTTCCTTTAATTATGTGGCAATTCCCCGTGGCCGTGGGGTTAGAGCGCTAGATTGCGGAGTCTAGGGTGATTCTCTAACTGGGTATATGCCCCTCGACCGTCTGAAATTATCACTTCCCACATTGATGATAGCAAAAACTTGAAACGCCCACGTCTGTATGTGAAAATAATTTAATATTTACTTAATAAATATTATATATATATTTATTTATTTTATACATTCTATCTAATATATAAAGAAAATTCAGTCTGATTCTCGACATGAGACCTAAATAAAATTGTATCTAACATATCGATATTGGCTTGTGACTACCGATATCTTCCTTTTCACCCTTGAAGCATATTATTCAGACAAAATGCTTGTAATTCGCTTTTGTTTCTTCCGGAAAATATTTATGCCGACTCGAAAGATTTTTTCAGTTGAGACATTTTGGAATAAAATACATGAAAAAAACGATTTCGCTCACGACATTAATAAAACAACATTTAGCCATTCATCTATCCTTTTCGACTACCGTAATACTAGGTCAAATATTTTTCCTTCTAGGATATACTTATTTGATATAAGCGAAATAGCAATCAATTATAGGCATGGAATAAATTTTACTTTAGGATAACCACATACATAACAAATATAAACAATTAATAAAAAACTAAACTAAATAAGCATCTAAAGTAGCAATGAATAACAAAATAAATAGAAAAGATGTTCTAATCACACACGTGCTAAAATAAAGTCAACTGTTAGCGCGACACATTCACAAAAAGGTTGCGCCGAACCCAAACAAAAGAAAAGCAAATATGTCGTGTAAAGGCCAGTCAGGCATTTATTGGCTTATAAAAACATCAAACCGCGCGAGAGAAATAACACGAAACGTATTGGTTAGTTGGCTAGACTAAACACAACATTGATATATAAAAAACAAACAGTAAAAAAAAGAAACTGTGCACTTAGCATGACGATTCCCCACGGGGATTAAACGCGGACGTCTCTGTGTATCTTGATTACCATAAACATATTCTACTATATATATATATATATATATATATATATATATATATATATATATATATATATATATATATATATATATAAACATCGACATGCCAGTGTAGCAGACTTTGTACATGTTTGAATAAAAAATCATTCATATATATATATATATATTAGTAAATATTAGCTTTGGAGCCATCGTTGAGAAATCTGATTCGTATTTTTTCTTGAGTGTGGACATCTTATTGGAGGGGGGAGTTTCTTCTTTTTACTTTTTAAAATTTTTTCTGAAGTGATCATTTTTTTCCAAAGTGAGTGTTTTCCTTTATATACGCTAGTGTGCCGAATTTTTAGCAAAAATCAACCTGGATTTTTACCGTATTTTCCTTTCTGGTGTTTTTGTTATGACATCATTTCTCGCTATTCAACAATATATATTGCAACCCTCTTAAAATTGACAAAGCTGGACTAATTAAAAACAATACCATTATCCGATTTTTGCCATGAAAAGCGCGTAAGGGATAGACATGAATATTCAATTTGAATAAATTACTTTTGCGTGTAAAATGAGAGATGTAAAATAAACCACATCGAAGTACAGAAATAAAGAAGTTGTTTAAACCAATGAAAATTATGGTTTTGGATTAATTCACCATCGTCTATGGAATGCAAATATAAGACACACACACACACACACACACACACACACACACACACATATATATATATATATATATATATATATATATATATATATATATATATATTACCTCTAATATTCATGGCAAATTGAGACTAGTCAATCATAACCCGCAATTATATCACACCATGTGAACAGCGCCAAGCAATTTTCATGACATGTACACTTTTGATTTAGAGATTGCGTCATTAAATGCCAAAGAAAACGTCAGAAATCTGATTGACAACTGGTGTACCTTATTAAATTCTTTCTTTTCTTTTTCTTTCTTTCTTTTTTACTTATCATTATCCTTAATCTCTTCCCTTCTTCAATTTCTCTATCTATTCTTTCTTTCTTTCTTCCTTTCTTTCATTCTTTCTTTCTGTGTCTTTCGCCATTTACTTTCGGCTTTTTCTTTATTTTTTTTTCTCTGTTGCTCTATTTTCTCCACATACTTTATTCATTTAAACTCTATTGTTATTTCGTTCAGTCGTAATTAATTGTTTCATTGATAGAATAGCTTTACTTATTCTTTCAACTTCTTTTAAAAGAAAATTCTTCTCATTTTGTTTGCTTGTTTCTTTCTTTGTTTTTCTCCGCCATTTTGTTTTTTAAATTGGTATTCTTTACTTTTTGTTTTGTTTTTGTACATTGGTATTTTTATATCTTGCTTTCTTTCATTTTTTTCTTGCGTCATTTTGTTTTTATGCAATGATATAATTTCTTTCTTACATTATTTCATTTTGTTTTTGTACATTCATTTCTTTCTTTCATTTTGTTTTTGTACATTCATATTTCTTTACTTCTCTCTCTCTCTTCCCACCATTTTGTTTTTGTAAATTGATATTATTTATTTCTTTTCTCTGCTATTTTGCATTTTTGTAAATTTGTATTCCTTTTTTCTTTTTCTTTTGCCGTTTTGTTTTTGTATAATTGTATTTTTTTAATATATTTCTTTCTGTCCTTCCTTTTTCCTCCTTTTGTTTCAGTAAATTGGTATTCTTACTCCATTCCCTTTTCGCCATTTTGTTTTTGTACAATCTTTCTTTCTCTCTTGTTTTCTTTCTTTCTTTCTTTCGTTCTTTCTTACCTCATTTTGTTTCAGTAAATTGGTATTCTTTATTTTTTTCCTATCTGCCATTTTGTTTTCGTACAATCTTTCTTTCTTTCTTCCGCATTTTTTCGGTAATATGGTATTCTTCCCCTTCTTTCTTTCTCTCACCATCTCGTTTTTGTACATTGGTAATTTTTCTTTCTTTCATTCTTTTTTTCATCAGCCATTTTGTTTTAGTAAACTGGTATTGAATATTTGCTTTTGTCCGTCTTGCACCATTTTGTTTTTGTATATTAGTATTCTTACTTTCTTCCGCAATTTTGATTTTGTACATTGTTATTTTTTTTTACTTCTTTCTCGCCTTTCTTCCCTTCTTCCTTCCGCCATTTTTCTTTTTGTAAATTGGTATTTTTTTTCCTTTAATTTCATGCCGTTTTGCTTTAGTCTAATGGTATTTTTTAGTTCTTTCTCTTTTCCTTCGATCCTTTTGATTTATTAAATTGATAATCTTCATTTCTTTCCTATCCGCCATTTTGTTTTTGTACAATCTTTCTTTCTTCCGCATTTCTTTTCTTTCTTTCTTTCTTTTTCTTTCCTTCTTTCTTCAGCCATTTTGTTTTTGTACATTGGTATTCTTTCTTTCTTTCTTTCTTTCTTTCTTTCTTATTTTTCCCTCATTGTTCCACCATATTTTTGTACATTCGTATTATTTTTTTCTAATTTATTCATTTTCTCTTTCTTTCTTTCTTTCTTTCTTTCTTTCTTTCTTTCTTTCTTTCTTCCGTGATTTGGTTTTTGTTTCTTGGTATTCTTTCTTCTTTTCTTTATGTTTCTGATTTTTTCCGCAATTTTGTTTTTGTACATTGACACTTCTTTCTTTCTTTCTTTCTTTCTTTCTTTCTTTTTTTCCTTCCTTTATTTTTCCGCCATTTTGTTTTTGTAAATTGATATTCTTTCTTTCTTTCTTTCTTTCTTTCTTTCTTTCTTCTGCTATTTTGTTTTTGTTATTCGAGCCATTTTGTTTTTGTATAATCTTTCTTTTTTTCTTTCTTTCTTTCTTTCTTTCTTTCTTTCTTTCGCCATTTTATTTTTTTAAATTGGTATTTTTTCTTTTATTTGCTCCCTACTTCCGCCATCATTTTTTGTACAGTGGTATTTTTTTACATTTTTTCTTTTTTCGACCATTTTGTTTTGTACATTAGTATTTTTTCTTTCTTTCTTTCTTTCTTTCTTTCTTTCTTTCTTTCATTCATTTTTCTTCCGCCATTATCTTTTTGTACATTGGTATTCTTTGCTTCTTTCTTTCCTTCTTTGTACGTATACTAAACGCCCTTTTGCCTTTGACACATGCTATTAACCTTTAAACTCATCTTCAAATAATTACAATCGCCATCCCTGTTGTTAAAAAATAAGTTTCCTTGTCGGAAACAAAGTAAAAATTGATAAAACAATCTTCAGAGACAGGTCATTCGGTGTATTATTATTATTGTTATTTCCGGTTGAACACTTTGCAGAATAATTAAGTTTTACAAAAAAAAAAAAAAGAGAAGAAAACAAAAAGAAAGAAAACTCACCAAAAGTCGCAATATGTGAATACAGACATTTAATCCCTACAATGACAATCAGATACTATTTTTTGTAGGTTATGGAAGACCCGAATGACCTATAATATTGTAGTTTCTCCAGCAGTCTTATCGCCAACACACTCTAAGAAAACTAAATCAGCAGCAGCAGCAGCGAGTCGTATTTTAGGAAATTCTTTACTATCGGGACCAGTTTTCCGACGTCGCCCGGGAAATTGAGGAAACCAAGAATCGCAATCTCCAGAAGTAAATTGACTCGAAAAAAACAAAACAACAGAAAGATGTTTTTTTACCGATAATGCTAAGCCTTTATCTACGATATACAACAAATATTTGTAAAAAATGATTGTTTTGTTAGTGGGGTACTCACTAACTTGTTTGCTTGGCCACAGTGTATGAGTGTGTTTCGGGGTTTTGTTTTTAATTTACAATTTAACAAAACTATAGAATGCCTGACTTGTTTACGTGATCGAAATAAATTGACCGAAAAAGTTTCTATGAACAATATGAAAATAAAATTATGTGTTATTATAAAATGAAAATAATCATTAAATTAGAAAACAAGAACGAATAGTGAATTAATGAGATGTTCTTTTGCAAGACAATATACAAATTAGTTAGCCTTAAAACATTGATCACATACACCTGATCAGTATATTAGAAAGCTATTGTTCTTCTATTTTGAATATGAATTTGGTCTTGCAATCTCACTGCCAGTGCGATAAATAGCCAAACTTTATTCCACCACATTCTCATTGAGCACTTCATTGTTTAATTTTTTACTAAGTAGTCACCACTTATCAAGGCGAAAAGTCACACGAGGATAGGGGTTAATCAGATGGATGAATTGTCAGTTAAATGATGAAGAATACTATGAGAAGATTGAAACTGATAAATGGAATGAACAAATATTTTATTTTTTATGAGGATGGTTTATGACAAGTATATGTTGATATTGGATTTGAAGAAGACCATGTTGTAGTCTCCAGGAAAGCAGTCTTGTGGTAATGTGTTCCACAGATGGGAGGATATTGG
>OY744537.1:73448021-73533021 GCA_963556195.1 Sepiola atlantica | reverse complement strand
GTATCGATTTTCAGTACAGTGTAACCCGGATATAAGAGCACCGGATATAAGAGAAACCTGAATATAAGAGACATTGTCTCTGGTCCCAAATTACAGCCTGTGTTAATGTCTATAAATTAGACCCGGATATAAGAGACCCAGATATAAGAGAAACCCGGCTATAAGATGCACTTCTTCTCTGGTCCCGTCCTCCCCAATATAAGAGAGTTCGTTTTGAGTGACAGTGTGATGTCGTAAATCAGTCAAAAGACGTTGCTAAATTTTCGCAATTCATTGGTGAGTTATTCTATGACCTATAAACTAGTGTTCTGTGCGTAAAAAGCGTTATATATGGTGTTTCCATACTTACATAAGCAAACTAGACCATACCCGGATATAAGAGAAACCCGGATATAAGATACTTCTTCTTCGGTCCCGTCAGCCCTAATATAAGAGAGTTCGTTTTGAGTGACAGTGTGATGTCGTAAATCAGTCAAAAGACGTTGCTAAATTTTTTCACCTTCTTGGTGAGTCTTTCTATGACCTATAAACTAGTGTTCTGTGCGTAAAAAGCGTTATATGTAGTGTTTCCATACTAACATAAACAAAATAGACCATACCCGGATATAAGAGAAACCCGGATATAAGAGAAACCCGGATATAAGAGACTTATTCTCCGGACCCGACAGCTCTCTTATATCCGGGTTACACTGTATTTACTTCAACAGTGCTCAATACGTGAGTAGAGCTTTGTAGTAAGTCATGAAATATATTAATTAAGTTACACAGAATAGTTCGCGTTTTACCCCCGCAGGGAATCGTCAGGCTTAAATGCATGGAAATCGTGTTACTGGGTCTTTTTTATATATACACGTGGTGTTCAGTCTAGTCAGCTCATCAATTAGTGTTTTTGTTATTCCCCTTCACGGGTTAATTTTTCCATTACTCAATGGAAGAGCTTACGACAAAAAAGGTGCGGATGACTTTTACTTCCTATTCTTTTGTTCTTTTTTTTCTATGGGTGTGGCTCACCTTTTTTGCGAATATGTCGAATTAATAGGTGACCTTATTTAGGTGTTGAATTAGTTTAGTTTTTTATTTCATTATTTTATTATATTTTTCTTATTTGTTGTTATCCTAAAGTAAAATTTATTCTCTGTTTACAGTTGTTTGCTATTTCACATCTACATTTTAATAGGTTTGTGAGTTCTTCTGTTTCGCTGAATCACAGCTCTTCAGTGCGGCTAGACCAACGAGTATCTCAAACCGGGATTGAAACTCAACCGTCGATCTGATAGTCGGCGCTTCTACTCCTACGCTATTATGCGACACGGGCTGATTGCAGGTGGAATCTCAATGTAAACATTGTCAAATGCCGGTAACTCGAATTTGTTATATATATATATATATATATATATATATATCAATTCTTTTATGTAGTTCAGATCGATTCTTATATACATCTGCCAATTGACTCTGAAGACGAGACTTGTTACAGTATGCTCTAAAAAAATTCTAGAAACATGTGTAAGATTTCTTTTGCTCTGAAATAGATATTAAATCACAATATGATATAATTCTGATCACTCATTATATATATATATATATATATATATATATATATATATATATATATATATATATATATATATATATATAACTTTGTAAGATTATGAGTGCTCGATCATGAAAACAATTCAAATTTAGAGCGCAATATTTTTTAGATATTTTATTACAGAAGTTTGGAACAACATGATACCGTCGGTTTTAAATCAACAAGTGATCAACAAGTGGTCAACACACGATCGCGTCTCGTTGAAAATCATCAGCCATTGTTGAGAGTTTTGTATGGAAAATGAGAGTCACGCGTCGCGACATCTCGCCCGACACCTTATATATTTAATAGCCGTTTTTTTCGTATCAAAGGTTTAATTCAGCATATTTTACATGGTGTTTTGGAAGCCAGATGTTGAAAAATATTTTCCTTTTAATAAAAACCGAGTGTAGATTACCTCACAAACAAACCACATAATCAACAATAACAAAACAAGGAAAACACAATAGCTCTAGCTATTATGACGATATTGATGTTAGGGGTTAAAGGCAATTTTCTACTAATAAACTAATTTTATATATAACTAGCGGGGCTACCCGGCGTTGCTCGGGGTCATAAAAACATAATTGAAGAAAAATCGCGTGTGTAACATCTTTATATTAAAACTTCTATTTCTCTCCCTCTCTCTCTATAGCTGTCTCTTTATCTTTCTACTTTTATCTACCCTGGTCGCTACTTTTAAATTTTGCCTTTTGCGAAAGCTGTTTCTTCCCCACCATTTCATCCTACGTTTCACAGGGCAATAGTATGACTTATTTCTATAAAAAGTACCACCACTGTCTGCGCCTTCTATATAGGTACTTATAACCGCACCGGTGTTCATACTATATATTTTGAATCCCCTCATGATATCCTTCATCATTTTAACTCCCCTCGTTGTATTCATCATTTTCGATCTCCTCATACTATTAATCATTTTCAATCCCCTCAAAATATTCTTCATCATTTTCAATCTCCTCATACTATTAATCATTTTCAATCCCCTCATAATATTCTTCATCATTTTCAATCCTCTCGTAATATTCCTCATCATTTTCAATCCGCTCATGATATTCTTAATAATTTTCAATCCTCTCATGATATTCTTCATTTTTTCAATCCTCTCATGATATTCTTTATTATTTTCAATCCCCTCATGATATTCTTCATCATTTTCAATCCCCTCATGATATTCTTCATCATTTTCAATCCTCTCATGGTATATTTCATCATTTTCGATCCCCTCATGATATTCTTCTCATTTTCAATCCCTTCATGATATTATTCATCATTTTCAATCCTCTCATGGTATTCTTCATCATTTCCAATCCTGTCAGTCTATTCTTCATAATTTTCAATCCTCTCATGACATTCTTCATCATTTTCAATCCTCTAATGACATTCTTCATCATTTTCAATCCTCTCATGACATTCTTCATCATTTTCAATCCTCTCATGACATTCTTCATCATTTTCAATCCCCTCATGATAGTCTTCATCATTTTCAATTCCCTCATGATAGTCTTCATCATTTTCAATCCTCTCATGATAGTCTTCATCATTTTCAATCCTCTCATGATAGTCTTCATCATTTTCAATCCTCTCATGATAGTCTTCATCATTTTCAATCCTCTCATGATAGTCTTCATCATTTTCAATCCTCTCATGATAGTCTTCATCATTTTCAAACTTCTCATGATAGTCTTCATCATTTTCAATCCTCTCATGATATTCTTCATCATTTTCAATCCCCTCATGATATTATTCATCATTTTAAATCCCCTCATGGTATTCTTCATAATTTCCAATCCTGTCAGTCTATCCTTCTTCATTTTCAATCCTCTCATGAAAGTCTTCATCATTTTCAATCCTCTCATGACATTCTTCATCATTTTCAATCCCCTTATGATAGTCTTCATCATTTTCAATCCCCTCATGATAGTCTTTATCATTTTCAATCCCCTCATGATAGTGTACATCATTTTCAATCCCCTCATGATAGTCTTCATCATTTTCAATCCCCTCATGATAGTCTTCATCATTTTCAATCCTCTCATGATAGTCTTCATCATTTTCAATCCTCTCATGATAGTCTTTATCATAGCTCTATCTAGGATATTGAGCACATTTCTCTCGGACAACACTGAGTACTTTGAAAATCAAGGAGGCCTCATGAGTACTACTGAAATCACTTAGGTATCCTCTCTCCTTCTGATCTGCGAAATAGTCCAAAGGGGAACAAAGATGGCGTTAAAATATTTTCCAAACCTATCACTACAGTAGCTCTATCTAGGACATTGAGCACTTTTCTCCCGGACAACGCCGAGTACTTTGATAATCAAGGAGGCCTCCTGGGGACTACTGAAATCACTTTGGTATCCTCTCTACTTCTTATCTGCGAAATAGTCCAAAGGGGAACAAAGATGGCGTTAAAATATTTTCTAAACCTATCACTACAGTAGCTCTATCTAGGATATTGAGCACTTTTCTCCCGGACAACGCCGAGTACTTTGAAAATCGAGGAGGCTTCATGAGCACTCCTGAAATCCCTTAGGTATCCTCTCTCCTTCGGATCTGCGAAATAGTCCAAAGGGGAACGAAGATGGCGTTAAAATATTTTCCAAACCTATCACTACAGTTGCTCTATCTAGGATATTGAGCACTTTTCTCCCGGACAACGCCGAGTATTTCAAAATCAAAGAGGCCTCATGGGGACTACTGAAATAATTCTTATCCATTCCCCCATCCTTTTCAGCGTAGATGCTGTTAAAATATTATCCAAACCTATCACTACAGTAGCTCTATCTAGGACATTGAGCACTTTTTTCCCGGACAACGCCGAGTACTTTGAAAATCAAAGAGGCCTCCTGGGGACAACTGAAATCACTTAGGTATCCTCCCTCCTTTTCATCTGCAAAATTGTCCAAAGGGGAAAGAAGATGGCGTTAAAATATTTTCTAAACCTATCACTACAGTAGCTCTATCTAGGACATTGAGCACTTTTCTCCCGGACAACGCCGAGTACTTTTAAAATCGAGGAGGCTTCATGAGCACTCCTGAAATCCCTTAGGTATCCTCTCTCCTTCGGATCTGCAAAATTGTCCAAAGGGGAACGAAGATGGCGTTAAAATATTTTCTAAACTTATCACTACAGTAGCTCTATCTAGGATATTGAGCACTTTTCTCCCGGACAACGCCAAGTACTTTGAAAATCGAGGAGGCTTCATGAGCACTCCTGAAATCCCTTAGGTATCCTCTCTCCTTCTGATCTGCGAAATAGTCCAAAGGGGAACGGAGATGGCGTTAAAATATTTTCCAAACCTATCACTACAGTAGCTCTATCTAGGACATTGAGCACTTTTCTCCCGGACAACGCCGAGTACTTTGATAATAAAGGAGGCCTCCTGGGGACTACTGAAATCACTTAGGTATCCTCTCTCCTTCTGATCTGCGAAATAGTCCAAAGGGGAACGAAGATGGCGTTAAAATATTTTCCAAACCTATCACTACAGTAGCTCTATCTAGGATATTGAGCACTTTTCTCCCGGACAACGCCGAGTATTTCAAAATCAAAGAGGCCTCCTGGGGACTACTGAAATAATTCTTATACATTCCCCCATCCTTTTCAGCGTAGATGCTGTTAAAATATTATCCAAACCTATCACTACAGTAGCTCTATCTAGGACATTGAGCACTTTTCTCCCGGACAACGCCGAGTACTTTGATAATCAAGGAGGCCTCCTGGGGACTACTGAAATCACTTTGGTATCCTCTCTACTTCTTATCTGCGAAATAGTCCAAAGGGGAACAAAGATGGCGTTAAAATATTTTCTAAACCTATCACTACAGTAGCTCTATCTAGGATATTGAGCACTTTTCTCCCGGACAACGCCGAGTACTTTGAAAATCGAGGAGGCTTCATGAGCACTCCTGAAATCCCTTAGGTATCCTCTCTCCTTCGGATCTGCGAAATAGTCCAAAGGGGAACGAAGATGGCGTTAAAATATTTTCCAAACCTATCACTACAGTTGCTCTATCTAGGATATTGAGCACTTTTCTCCCGGACAACGCCGAGTATTTCAAAATCAAAGAGGCCTCATGGGGACTACTGAAATAATTCATATCCATTCCCCCATCCTTTTCAGCGTAGATGCTGTTAAAATATTATCCAAACCTATCACTACAGTAGCTCTATCTAGGACATTGAGCACTTTTTTCCCGGACAACGCCGAGTACTTTGAAAATCAAAGAGGCCTCCTGGGGACAACTGAAATCACTTAGGTATCCTCCCTCCTTTTCATCTGCAAAATTGTCCAAAGGGGAAAGAAGATGGCGTTAAAATATTTTCTAAACCTATCACTACAGTAGCTCTATCTAGGACATTGAGCACTTTTCTCCCGGACAACGCCGAGTACTTTTAAAATCGAGGAGGCTTCATGAGCACTCCTGAAATCCCTTAGGTATCCTCTCTCCTTCGGATCTGCAAAATTGTCCAAAGGGGAACGAAGATGGCGTTAAAATATTTTCTAAACTTATCACTACAGTAGCTCTATCTAGGATATTGAGCACTTTTCTCCCGGACAACGCCAAGTACTTTGAAAATCGAGGAGGCTTCATGAGCACTCCTGAAATCCCTTAGGTATCCTCTCTCCTTCTGATCTGCGAAATAGTCCAAAGGGGAACGAAGATGGCGTTAAAATATTTTCCAAACCTATCACTACAGTAGCTCTATCTAGGATATTGAGCACTTTTCTCCCGGACAACGCCGAGTACTTTGAAAATCGAGGAGGCTTCATGAGCACTCCTGAAATCCCTTAGGTATCCTCTCTCCTTCTGATCTGCGAAATAGTCCAAAGGGGAACGAAGATGGCGTTTAAATATTTTCCAAACCTATCACTACAGTAGCTCTATCTAGGACATTGAGCACTTTTCTCCCGAACAACGCCGAGTACTTTGATAATAAAGGAGGCCTCCTGGGGACTACTGAAATCACTTAGGTATCCTCTCTCCTTCTGATCTGCGAAATAGTCCAAAGAAGAACGAAGATGGCGTTAAAATATTTTCCAAACCTATCACTACAGTAGCTCTATCTAGGATATTGACCACTTTTCTCCCGGACAAGCCGAGTATTTCAAAATCAAAGAGGCCTCCTGAGCACTACTGAAATAACTCTTATCGATTCCCCATCCTTTTCAGCGTAGACGCTGTTAACATATTATCCAAACCTATCACTACAGTAGCTCTATCTAGGACATTGAGCACTTTTTTCCCAGACAACGCCGAGTACTTTGAAAATCAAAGAGGCCTCCTGTGGACTACTGAAATCAGGTAGGTATCATTCTCTCCTTTTCATCTGCAAAATTGTCCAAAGGGGAACGAAGATGGGGTTAAAATATGTTCTAAACCTATCACTACAGTAGCTCTATCTAGGATATTGAGCACTTTTCTCCCGGACAACGCCGAGTATTTCAAAATCAAAGAGGCCTCCTGAGCACTACTGAAATAACTCTTATCGATTCCCCATCCTTTTCAGCGTAGACGCTGTTAACATATTATCCAAACCTATCACTACAGTAGCTCTATCTAGGACATTGAGCACTTTTTTCCCAGACAACGCCGAGTACTTTGAAAATCAAAGAGGCCTCCTGTGGACTACTGAAATCAGGTAGGTATCATTCTCTCCTTTTCATCTGCAAAATTGTCCAAAGGGGAACGAAGATGGGGTTAAAATATGTTCTAAACCTATCACTACAGTAGCTCTATCTAGGATATTGAGCACTTTTCTCCCGGACAACGCCGAGTATTTCAAAATCAAAGAGGCCTCCTGAGCACTACTGAAATAACTCTTATCGATTCCCCATCCTTTTCAGCGTAGACGCTGTTAACATATTATCCAAACCTATCACTACAGTAGCTCTATCTAGGACATTGAGCACTTTTTTCCCGGACAACGCCGAGTACTTTGAAAATCAAAGAGGCCTCCTGGGGACAACTGAAATCAGTTAGGTATCCTCCCTCCTTTTCATCTGCAAAATTGTCCAAAGGGGAACGAAGATGGCATTAAAATATTTTCTAAACCTATCACTACAGTAGCTCTATCTAGGATATTGAGCACTTTTCTCCCGGACAACGCCGAGTACTTTGAAAATCGAGGAGGCTTCATGAGCACTCCTGAAATCCCTTAGGTATCCTCTCTCCTTCGGATCTGCGAAATAGTCCAAAGGGGAACGAAGATGGCGTTAAAATATTTTCCAAACCTATCACTACAGTAGCTCTATCTAGGATATTGAGCACTTTTCTCCCGGACAACGCCGAATATTTCAAAATCAAAGAGGCCTCCTGGGGACTACTGAAATAACTCTTATCCATTCCCCCATCCTTTTCAGCGTAGATGCTGTTAAAATATTATCCAAACCTATCACTACAGTACCTCTATCTAGGACGTTGAGCAAAAAAGGAGGAAATAATGCATGGGAATAGTGCATCATGACAACGGAACCGATACAACCCTACCTCACACTTCTCAAAAAAGGAGGAGATAATGCATGGGATGAGTGCATCATGACAACGGACCCGATACGACCCTACCTCAACACTTCTCAAAAAGGTTAGCACTCTGGCCATTCAAAATTGCCTGGGCCGCCCCGTCGGGATTCCCCCGGTAGAGGCGCCTCAGTAAGCAATAAACTTACTCCTCCCCAAAGAGGGGAGGCAAAGCCTGGGAGTGTGGACCTCCTAGAACTGCACAGGACAGACCCATAGACCGGCGGAATGAAGCCCCGATGGCCAAGACGATTCCAGTTCATGGGGTGCAGTATCCATCGGAAGATACTACACCTTGATCTTAGCCAAAAGAAGTGAATTAATGTAATTTTCGGTTTAAAAAAAATGGCGTCTAAAAGCTATGTTGAATTAGAGAAAAACGGCCTGGGGAAGTCTAAAATTATTTGTTGATATTCAAAATTCATGTAATAAGTTGTTAAATAGTATTATACAATGTTTGTTGAAAGAAAATCATAGTTATTATTACTTGTTAATTTATTAATGTAATTTAAACAGTGTATAGTGGATAGACCGCTGTACTGTGGTAGATTCGTTATAAATACTGATAGAAATCGTGCCAAAAATTTTAATTTCTGATGCTTTCCCGGCCTTTTGGCTAAGATCAAAGTGTAGTATCTGTTCTCGGCATTTTTGCCTTGAGATAAAGTGTATTATCTATTCCTATCCAGTAGGTGTCGGTTTTACACTGTCGAATCAAAAATCAGATTATCATTTTTTTTTTTTAATCCCTTTTCCTTTTGGGCATTTCTTCTCCCCTAAAGTACAGGCTGAGGTCGTTATCTCACCGATGGATACTCATACTCCTCCCCCTCCCCTGAATTTCACCTGGGGCGTTCACACCGGCGAATGCTGGCACTCCACCTCCCCAAGTATCGCCTGATGCCCCCCACTGGCGAATACCGATTTCCCCCAGATTTGGCCTGAGGCGCTCATACCGGCGAATGCCGACACTCCCCCTCCCCAGATTTGGCCTGAGGCGCTCATACCGGCGAATGCCGACATTCCCCCTCCCCAGATTTAGCCTGGCACCCCACCGGCAAATACCGATACTCTCCTCTCCCCCAAATTTGGCCTGAGGCGCTCACACCGGGTAATGTCGACACTCCCCCTCCTTAAATTTGGCCTGAGGCGCTCATATCGGCGAATGCCGACATTCCCCCTCCCCAGATGTGGCCTGAGGCGCCCCACCGCCGAATGCCGACACTCCCTCTCCCCAGATTTGGCCTGTGGCGCTCACATCGGTGAATGCCGAAATTCCCCCCCCCCTATTTGGCCTGAAAGGAGGAGGTAATGCCTGGAAGTATTATATCAGGATAACAGAACGGCCATAGTGAGGAAGGGAGGGGGGAAGGAATATTAGCGTCTATTAATAATTAAGAAAGAAAGGTAGAAAGTGTGGGAGTGAGAGGGGAAGAAGAAAGAAAGAAAAAAAATGGTTGTAGTGTGAGTGAATTTTTACCCGCCACTCCCTTACTCTGACGTCATATCTAGTTTATCGTGACTTTGCATTATTTTTCTTCTCAAATTAGTATAAATAACGTTGAAAAATAGAGTTAAAAGCCACCCCCCATTGGAAAAAAGTGCTCAGTCGACCCCGGAAGAGTCAATTTTTTTTTCCCGGTTCCGAGATATTACACGCGTCTGGGCTGGCCGGTCGGAATGATGTCACCCGTGTGACCGGGTGTTGGGTACTTTCGGAGGAGAAGCTTTACATACATACATACATACATACATACATACATACATACATACATACATACATACATCCATACAGACAGGTGACGTTTATATAATAGACTAGCGGGGCTACCCGGCGTTGCTCGGGGTCATAAAAACATATAATTGAGGAGAAATCGCGTGTGTAACATCTTTATATTCAAACTTCTATTCCACCCCCCTCCTCTATAGCCGTCTATTTATCTTTCTACCTTTCTCTTCCCTGGTCGCCCCATTTCACCGCTTCTTTTTAATTTTGCCTTTTGGGAAGGCTGCTTCTTCCCCACCATTTCTCCTACGTTGCCCAGGGCAATAGTATGACATATTTCTATAAAAAGTACCACCTCTATCTGCGCTTTCTATATAGGAACTTATCTCCGCTCCGGTATTCATACTATATACGTATGTATCGCCACTGTGGTGTGCAGACTATATACGTACCTATCGTCGCCCCAGTGCACATACTATATACGACCTATTGCCGCCCCGGTGCATATACTATATAAGTACCCATTGCTGCCCCGGTATGCATGCTATATACGTACCTATCGCTGTCCCGGTGTAAATGCTACATACGTACCTATTGCTGCCCCGGTGCAATGCTACATATGTTCCTATCGCAGCCCAAGTACTTTCAAAATCGAGAACGCCTCCTGAGCCCTACTGAAATCACTTAAGTATCCTCCCTCCTTTTTATCTGCAAAATAGTCCAAATTGGAACGAAGATGGCGTTAAAATATTTTCCATCTAGGATATTGAGCACTTTTCTCCCGGACAACGCCGAGTACTTTGAAAATCAAGGAGGCCTCCTGAGCACTACTGAAATCACTCTTATTGATTCCCTAATCCTTTTCAGCTAGATGCTGTTAAAATATTATCCAAACCTATCACTACAGTAGCTCTATCTAAGACATTGAGCACTTTTCCCCACGGACAACCCAGAGTACTTTCAAAATCAAGGACGCCTCCTGAGCACTACTGAACTCATTTAGGTATCCTCCCTCCTTTTCATCTGCAAAATAGTCCAAAGGAGAACGAAGATGGCGTTAAAATATTTTCAAAACCTATCAGTACAGTAGCTCTATCTAGGATATTGAGCACTTTTCTCCCGGACAACGCCGACTACTTTGAAAATCAAGGAGGCCTCATGAGCACTAATGAAATCACTCTTATTGATTCCCCCAACCATTTTCAGCGTAGATGCTGCTAAAATAATATCCAAACCTATCACTACAGTAGCTCTATCTAGGATATTGAGCACTTTTATCCCGGACAACGCCGAGTACTTTGATTATATAGGACTCCTCCTGAGCACTACTGAAATCACTTAGGTATCCTCCCTTTCTTTTGATCTGCCAAATAGTCTAAACGGGAACGAAAGTTTCGTTAAAATATTTTCCAAACTTATCACTACAGTATCTCTATCTAGGATATTGAGCACTTTTCTCCCGGACAACGCCGAGTAATTTGAAAATCAAGGAGGCCTCATGAGAAATAATGAAATAACTCTTATCGATTCCCCCATTATTTTCAGCGTAGATGCTGTTAAAATATTATCCAAACTTATCACTACAGTAGCTCTATCTAAGACATTGAGCACTTTTCTTCCGGACAACGCCGAGTACTTTTAAAGTCAAGGAGGCCTCCTGAGCACTACTGAAATCACTTAGATATCCTCCCTCTTTTTCATCTGCAAAATAGTCTAAAGGGGAACGAAGATTGCGTTTAAAATTTTCAAAACCTATCACTACAGTAGCTCTATCTAGGATATTGAGGACTTTTCTCCCGGACGACGCCGAGTACTATGAAAATAAATAGGGCCTCCTGAGCACTACTGAAATCACTTAGGTATTCTCCCTCTTTTTCATCTGCAAAATAGTCTAAAGGGGAACGAAGATGGCGTTAAAATATTTTCCAAACATATCACTACATTAGCTCTATCTAGGATATTGAGCACTTTTCTCCCGGACAACGCCGAGTACTGTGAAAATCAAGGAGGCCTCCTGAGCACTACTGAAATCACTTAGGTATCCTCCCTCCTTTTCATCTGCAAAATAGTCCAAAGGGGAACGAAGATGGCGTTAAAATATTTTCCAAACCTATCACTACAGTAGCTCTATCTAGGATATTGAGCACTTTTCTCCCGGACAACGCTGACTACTTTGAAAATCAAGGAGGCCTCATGAGCACTACTGAAATAACTCTTATTGATTCCCCAATCCTTTTAAGCGTAGATGCTGTTAAAATATTATCCAAACCTATCACTACAGTAGCTCTATCTAAGACATTGAGCACTTTTCTCCCGGACAACGCCGAGTACTTTGAAAATCGAGGACGTCTCCTGGGAACTACTGAAATCACTTAGGTATCCTCTCTCCAGATCTGCAAAATAGTCCAAAGGGAGACGAAGATGACGTTAAAATATTTTCCAAACCTATCACTACAGTAGCTCTATATAAGATATTGAGCACTTTTCTCCCGGACAACGCCGAGTACTTTTAAAATCAAGGAGGCCTCCTTAGCACTACTGAAATCACTCTTATCGATTCCCCCATCCTTTTCAGCGTATGTGCTGTTAAAATATTATCCAAACCTATCACTACAGTAGCTCTATCTAAGACATTGAGCACTTTTCTCCCGGACAACGCCGAGTACTTTTAAAGTCAAGGAGGCCTTCTGAGCACTACTGAAATCACTTAGATATACTCTCTCTTTTTCATCTGCAAAAAAGTCTAAAGGGGAACGAAGATTGCGTTAAAATATTTTCCAAACCTATCTCTACAGTAGCTCTATCTAAGATATTGAGCACTTTTCTCCCGGACAACGCCGAGTAATTTGAAAATCAAGGAGGCCCCATTAGCACTACTGAAATAACTCTTATCGATTTTCCCATCATTTTCAGCGTAGATGCTGTTTAAATATTATCCAAACCTATTACTACAGTAGCGATATCTAGGATATTGAGCACTTTTCTCCCGGAAAACACCGAGTACTATGAAAATCAATGAGGCCACCTGAGCACTACTGAAATCACTTAGGTATCCTCCTTCCTTTTCATCTGCAAAATAGTCCAAAGGGGAACGAAGATGGCGTAAAAATATTTTCCAAACATATCACTACAGTAGCTCTATCTAGGATATTGAGCACTTTTCTCCCGGACAACGCCGACTACTTTGAAAATCAAGGAGGCTTCCTGAGCACTACTAAAATTACTCTTGTCGATTCCCCCATCATTTTCAGCATAGATTCTGTTAAAATATTATCCAAACCTATCACTGCAGTAGCTCTATCTAGGACATTGAGCACTTTTATCCCGGACAACGCCGAGTACTTTAAAAGTCAAGGAGGCCTCCTGACCACTACTGAAATCACTTAGATATCCTCCCTCTTTTTCATCTGCAAAATAGTCCAAAGGGGAACGAAGATGACGTTAAAATATTTTCCAAACCTATCACTACATTAGCTCTATCTAAGATATTGAGCACTTTTCTCCCAGACAACGCCGAGTACTGTGAAAATATAGGACGCCTCCTGAGCACTACTGAAATCACTTAGGTATCCTCCCTTCTTTTGATCTGCCAAATAGTCTAAACGGGAACGAAAGTTGCGTTAAAATATTTTCCAAACCTATCACTACAGTAGCTCTATCTAGGATATTGAGCACTTTTCTCCGGGCAACGCCGAGTAATTTGAAAATCAAGGAGGCCTCATGAGCACTACTGAAATAACTCTTATCGATTCCCCCTATTATTTTCAGCGTAGATGCTGTTAAAATATTATCCAAACCTATCACTACAGTAGCTCTATCTAGGACATTGAGCACTTTTCTGCCGGACAACGCCGAGTACTTTGAAAATCGAGGACGCCTCCTGAGAACTACTGAAATCACTTAGGTATTCTCTCTCCTGATCTGCAAAATAGTCCAAAGGAGAACGAAGATGCCGTTAAAATATTTTCCAAACATATCACAACAGTAGCTCTATCTAGGATATTGATCACTTTTCTCCCGGACAACGCCGACTACTTTGAAAATCAAGTAGGCTTCCTGAGCACTACTGAAATTACTCTTGTCAATTCCCCCATCATTTTCAGCGTAGATTCTGTTTAAATATTATCCAAACCTATCACTGCAGTAGCTCTATCTAGGACATTTAGCACTTTTATCCCGGACAACGCCGAGTACTTTGAAAATCAAGGAGTTCTCTTGAGCACTACTGAAATCACTTAGGTATTCTCCCTCTTTTTCATCTGCAAAATAGTCCAAAGGGGAACGAAGATGGCGTTAAAATATTTTCCAAACCTATCACTACAGTAGCTCTATCTAGGATATTGAGCACTTTTCTCCCGGACAACGCCGAGTACTTTGAAAATCAAGGAGGCCTCCTGAGCACGTCTGAAATCACTTAGGTATCCTACGTCCTTTTTATATGCAACATAGTCCAAAGGGGAACGAAGATGACGTTAAAATATTATCCAAACCTATCACTACAGTAGCTCTATCTAGGTTATTGAGCACTTTTCTCCTGGACAACGCCGAGTACTTTGAATATCAAGGACCCCTCCTGAGCACTACTGAAATTACTTAGGTATCCCCCCTTCTCCAAATTGTGACTGAGGCGCTCACATCGGCGAATGCCGACACTCCCCCTCCCTAAATTTGGCATGAGGCGCCCCAACGGCGAAT
This sequence comes from Sepiola atlantica, assembly GCA_963556195.1. Taxonomy (NCBI): domain Eukaryota; kingdom Metazoa; phylum Mollusca; class Cephalopoda; order Sepiida; family Sepiolidae; genus Sepiola; species Sepiola atlantica. Next base: position 73,518,484 of record OY744537.1, on the reverse strand, counting down.
GCCGCCCCCCCCCCTTATTTCGCCTGAAATGAGGAGGTAATGCCTGGAAGGATTATATCATGATAACAGAACGGCGTGAGGAAGGGAGGGGGAAGGAATATTATTGTCTATTTTTAATTAAGAAAGAAAGGTAGAAAGGGTGGGAGTGAGAGGGAAAGAAGAAAGAAAGCAAAAAAGGGTTGTGGTGTCAGTGAATTTCTTCCTGCCACTCTCTGACGTAATTTCTGGTTTATCGTGACTTTGCATTATTTTTCAAATAATACATGATTGCATTGATTTCTTCTTAAATTAGTACTAAACAACGTTGAAAAATCGAGTTAAAACCCACCCCCCATTGGAGAAAAGTGCTCAGTCGACCCCGGAAGAGTCAATTTTTTTTTCCGGTTCCGAGATATTAGACGCGCCTGGGCTGGCCGGTCGGAATGATGCTACCCGTGTGACCGTTTGTTGGGTACTTTCGGAGGAGAAGCTTTACATACATACATACATACATACATACATACATACATACATACATACAGACAGGTGGGATTTATATAATAGATAATGAAAATTATTGATAATAAATTAACTTAAAGATAAATGTCGATAAATTTACTTTACCATTACATATTATCCCAGGGATGAACGTATTTTAACCTTAGAAGAAATGATGATGAGGACTATACGACTTTTGCAAGCATACTAAATAAGAAGTGTGATGACTTCAGGTTATCGGAATTAAGTGCTAATAACTGTAAATGTTTCATTTTTGCACAAGGATTTGGTGTCAAACACAGACGCTGAAGAACTCTCCTTCTAATTAGAAGGAAAGTTCTTAATAAACTGGAAAATGAGCTAGATCTAACACTCCTGCAAATAGACGGGAACTGTAAACGGTTTATTTGTATGCGTTAGGATACGAAGGATATTGAACAGTCTTGAGTGTTCCAGAGATAAATCCGCAACAAGAACAAAATTTCTTCACCAGTTAAATTTGATAGCCAAAAGAAAATTAGTCTGTCCCTTAAACCGTGCTTCAGTTGCGGACAGATGCATTGGTACAGAGATTGTACCTATAAAAATGAGAAATGCTTCAAATGCGATAGCATAGGGCATAAAAGTACGCCATGCAGAACAAAAATAAGCAAGAAAGAGGTTTATCAGAATCGCCAAGTGCAGCGAAATCGAAAATGTTAGAAAATTTGCTCAAGTTAAAATATAAAATAGAAACATAAAAATGCAATTAGACTCTGGGTCCGATTTATCAATTATTAATCTTTACACATGGAGAAAAATCTGTAAACAAACTTTATTGAGAACTAACAAAATTGGAAAAAGCATAACCGGAGATAAAATTAAATTCGAAGGCTTACTGATAGCGACAATCATACTTCAAGGAAAACCCCGAAAACTAAAACTATTTGTGATGAATAACTCGAGAAATTTACCGAGCACAGATTTGATGGATAAATTCCAACTCTGGAATTTACCGATAAATTCCTTTTGCCAGAATGTAAAAATTAAAGATTCTGCAAATAAATCTCAAAACAGAATTGAAAGAGAATTGTACACAAGCTTTTTCTAGTGAGCTTAGTGGATGCAATAAAGTGATTGCTAAGTTTGAGTTGAAACCGGGTATACAGGCAACTTAAAAAAAGCGAAAATTCGGTTCACGCCAGGAGAAAAAATCAATTTAGAATTGGATAGGCTCGAGAAAAAGGGAGTGCTGTCAAGAGTTGAATATAATGAATTGGCTTCACCGACAGTATACGCACAGAAAAAGGAGCGATTTGTTGATACTTCTTAAAGAGCGTTAAAAAAGCGAGTGAGACTCCGACGGAAAAGCTATACTGGATTGTCAACAAATGTATAGAATGACCCCTAAGGATAACGTTTTATCCTTCAGGTTACCAGCGGTAAACAGATTAGCAAGAAATATCAAGACGGGTTCCGACAAACTGTTACCGAATCATCAGAAATCGGAGCGAAAAATAAATGTAAAAAAGGACGTTTGCAAATCGGAGAAAAGTTTTTTCTCGAAGTTTTAAGAAGAATAAGTGATTTTGGGAAATCGCGATTGTAAATAGAAGACTTGTGGTTAAAAGGCAAACATTTAGCCATAAGAGACATTTAAACGAAATCAGGAACAGATATTCCAATACTGTGAAGACAACATTACAAAAGAATCAATGGCGTCGTGTTTGACACGATCGAGTCACTAGTTCCACAAGTAATTTCTCAAATGTGAGCATCTAAAAGGAAAAGAAGAAAAATAGCGACTTACTGGAAGTCAACGCCAAGAGATTAAGATATTGACTCCTTATGGAACAAAGGCTTAAAAGGGGTTTTCATGGGGTGAGCTGATCTACATGTTTCAGGAATAAATGAACTTACCCAGACACATTAAATACAGCGTCATCAGCAGTGAATTGTGACAGTTATGTCCAAAGGCTGATGACACGTACTTCTGTGAATAAACTTTTGTTAATAATACCAACGTGTTTGTCTTTATTATTACCGGCCTGAAGAGCGAAAACAATAATTTATCATTACTAGCTAGAAAACCCATCTCATAAAGGGTTTATAACATTATGGTGCAATGTAACTATTTTACAAGAGCGGCACCTTGTAAAACAATAGAGGAACAACAAAAAATCTAACCATACAGGCAGTACTACAAAAAGTTACAATGCAAACAGAGAAAACTGACAATACAAGCACAAAAGCAAATACGTTACAATACAAGCTCAAAAACCAAAATGTGACAATACAAGCACAAAAGAAACAAACGTGACAAGCGAGTACGAAAGCAAAGATGTTACCATGCTACTCTGGTGCCCCCTCGAAGTAGGTTCACTGGGAGGTCCCCGGATGCCGGAGTGCCTTCTACTCCAATAGTTTCTTTCCTCGTGCTGCTGGCCTCTGGAACTCACTCCCTGCTCCCTGTTTCCCCGACAGTACCGACATGCAGAAGTTTAAAACTAATGTAAACAGACATCTCGCTACACTGCTACGAACTTGGATGTCACCCAAAACCCACACCCAAATTCTCAGTAACCCTTTACGTCTACAGTGGCGGCTTGCCTTGTTTGGGGTGAAATCTGTTTAAAAAATTGCAAACACAGAAGCAAAAACGTGACAACACAAGCAAAAACACAAAAACATGACAAGAATAACACTAAATAAAAAAATGCGACAATACAAGCACAAAAGCAAAATATAAACACAAAAAAGAAAATGTAGAAGTAAAAAACAAAAGCAAAAACGTGAAAATACATACACAAAAGCAAAAACGTGAAAATACAAGCACAATAGCAAAAACATGAAAATACAAGCACAAAAGCAAAAACATGAAAATACAAGCCCAAAAGCAAAAACGTGACAATACAAGAAGAAAAGCAAAAACGTGACAATACAAACACAAAAGCAAAAACGTGACAATAAAAGCACAAAAGCAAAACCATGAAAATACAAGCCCAAAAGCAAAAACGTGACAATACAAGAACAAAAGCAAAAACGTGACAATACAAGCACAAAAGCAAAAACATGAAAATACAAGCCCAAAAGCAAAAACGTGACAATACAAGAAGAAAAGCAAAAACGTGACAATACAAACACAAAAGCAAAAACGTGACAATAAAAGCACAAAAGCAAAACCATGAAAATACAAGCCCAAAAGCAAAAACGTGACAATACAAGAACAAAAGCAAAAACGTGACAATACAAGCACAAAAGCAAAAACATGAAAATACAAGCCCAAAAGCAAAAACGTGACAATACAAGAACAAAAGCAAAAACATGAAAATACAAGCACAAAAGCAAAAACGTGACAATAAAAGCACAAAAGCAAAACCATGAAAATACAAGCCCAAAAGCAAAAACGTGACAATACAAGAACAAAAGCAAAAACGTGACAATACAAGCACAAAAGCAAAAACATGAAAATACAAGCCCAAAAGCAAAAACGTGACAATACAAGAAGAAAAGCAAAAACGTGACAATACAAACACAAAAGCAAAAACGTGAAAATACAAGCACAAAAGCAAAAACATGAAAATACAAGCCCAAAAGCAAAAACGTGACAATACAAGAACAAAAGCAAAAACATGAAAATACAAGCACAAAAGCAAAAACGTGACAATAAAAGCACAAAAGCAAAACCATGAAAATACAAGCCCAAAAGCAAAAACGTGACAATACAAGAACAAAAGCAAAAACGTGACAATACAAACACAAAAGCAAAAACGTGACAATACAAGCACAAAAGAAAAAACGTGACAATAAAAGCACAAAAACAAAAACGTAAATAAACAAGCACAAAAACAAAAACGTAAAAATACAAGCACAAAAATCAAAAACGTAAATATACAAGCACAAAAGCAAAAACGTGACAATACAAGCGCAGAAACAAAAACGTGAAAATACAAGCACAAAAGCAAAAACGTGACAATAAAAGCACAACACAAAAACGTAAAAATTCAAGCACAAAAAAACGTAAATATACAAGCAGAAAAACAAAAACTGTAAATACAAGCATAAAGGCAAAAACGTGACAATACAAGCACAAAAACAAAAACGTGACAATACAAACACAAAAGGAAAACGTGACAATAAAAGCACAAAAACAAAAACGTAAAAATACAAGCACAAAAAATAAAACGTAAATATACAAGCACAAAAACAAAAACGTAAATATACAAGCACAAAAAAAACCGTGAAAATACAAGCACAAAAGCAAAAACGTGACAATACAAGCACAAAAGCAAAAACGTAACAATACAAGCAAAAAAGCAAAAACGTGAAAATACAAGCACAAAAGCAAAAACGTGAAAATACAAGCACAAAAACAAAAACATGACAATAAATTACCAAAAGCAAAAACGTGACATTACAAGCACAAAACGTGTAAATTACAAGCACAAAACGTGTTAATTACAAGCACAAAAGCAAAAACGTGAAAATACAAGCACAAAAGCAAAAACGTGACAATACAAGCTCAAAAACAAAAACGTGAAAATACAAGCACAAAAACAAAAACGTGACAATACTAGCTCAAAAACAAAAACGTGAAAATACAAGCACAAAAACAAAAACGTAAAAATACAAACACAAAAAACGTAAAAATACAAGCACAAAAACGAAAACGTAAAAATACAAGCACAAAAAAAAACGTGAAAATACAAGCACAAAAACATAAACGTGAAAATACAAGCACAAAAGCAAAAACGTGAAAATACAAGCACAACAACAAAAACATGACAATAAATTACCAAAAGCAAAAACGTGACATTACAAGCACAAAACGTGTTAATTACAAGCACAAAAGCAAAAACGCGACATCATAAGCCAAAAGCAAAAACGTGATAATACAAGCACAACAACAGAAACGTGACAACACAGGAACAACAACAAAGTCATGAAGATTTATAATGTATGTAAAATTTGTTAATTCAGAAATATTTATGTGTATGTAAATATTCTATATACGGTGAGATGGTGGTGAATGCAGACGTTAGTTTTAACCATGTCTAGACGACAGTAGTGTGTATGTATATATAGGCTGGTCTTTCCTTCTAGTGTGTCAACACGTTCTGTTTGTGCGTCTGTATGTATGAGCGGTAAGAAATGTTTGTGCGAATATGCGGATATATTATGACTCGTATGCGTGTACATATACTCTGATTATGTATATGTGTTAGTGACACCTACAATTCTCCAATGCGTAAATGTGTAGGGAAAGAAGCGGCTTAAATTTAGCTAACCGGTGATGATGATATTCGGCGTGCATACAAGTCTTTACTCCACTTCACCCCAGTAGTCATAACCTTGCAAAGAACGTCGTTAATTTTCTATACTTTAAATTTATTGTGGACTATTTAGTGACTGTCGAAGCAGCCAGTCCGAATTAATGTGTGCTTGGCACAGAAACACAAATTAATTAGTGTAGAGTGATTTAATGTTTATATGAATTTTATTTATAAAGCTCTACTCTGTATTCAGCACTTTTGAATAACTATTAGTTTATGTTCTGTTCATCAACATATTCGACTTTGGTTACGAATATATATATATATATATATATATATATATATATATATATATATATATATATATATATATATATATATATATATATATATATAAAAGAGGGTAGTGCAGTATTAGTGCAGTTCCAACGAGAGAAAAGAATATATGTAAAAGTGTAAGGCTACCAACATTTGTAAAATGTTTTTTTCAACATTTATTTATTATTTTGTTATTTTATCATTTTATAATTTTATATAACGCGTTTCAAGCGGTGGTCCGCCTTCATCAGATATGTAAATCCATTTGAAGAAATGTCTTTCGATTTGAAAGAGTGTTGTTTCATTTGAGGAAATGTGTTATTATATATATATATATATATATATATATATATGAGTGAAAATATATGTTTTAGCATATAATTTCAATACTTTATGTTTATCAACTTCTAATTTAAGCTCAATGCTTGTCAACTAGTAACAACAGAGCACATATAAGCAAACAAATCCAATTACAGTTCAAAATTAAAAATGTCATTTTATCTTACGAAAATTTTTTCAAAACAGACACTCTTTAGTGCAATTATCTTACGAGTTCGTTTCGTTTGAAAGTAGACCAACTAACATTAGCATGTCAATATTGGATCTGTCCTCCTGGAGCACATAAGAAAGTACATGATGTAGCAATGCCGAAAGGCGAATGTGAGTTCACAATTATTTTTTTTGAGGTTCATCTCTCATCTCACACTACGGTGTACAATTGTTTTTTAAATAAGAACTTTTTTGTACTTTCAGATGAGTTCAAGGAAGACAGATTCAATATAGGTATACTAATGTTGGTTGGTCTACCTTCTACTGAAACGAACTCGTAAAATAATTGCACTAAAAAATCTTTTGAAAATGTTTTCGCAACATAAAATAAAATCTTGAATTTTGGAATGTAATTGAACTTTGTTTGCTTTATATATATATATATATGTAATTCTCAGATATGTCTCTAAATATTTTTTGCCTAGTAATTCATAAATAAATGTGCCCTAAAACGAAATATGTATTTTAAATCTATTATCCAGTGTGCTTTAAAAAAATGGGGTTGGGCGCTTACACGTGCCTTAATGAGAAAATGACGCCAAAATCTACCGAAACCTAGAGAGCGGTTGCTGTAGAAAATAAGATTAATGACAACTGTTTTAAAATAAGATCCGTTTTCCAAACATCGGTGGAAGAATATTTTCAAAATTGTTAACCTTAAATTTTAGATTACTTCCCGGCGATAATGAGTAATACAGCTGTCAAGCTTTTATATTTTGGTTGTGTCTGCATTGTCACGTTTTTTGTTGTGTTTGCGTTGTCACGTTTTTATTGTTGTGCTTGTATTGTCACGTTTTTTTGTGCCTGTATTGTCACGGTTTTGTGTTGTACTTGTATTGTCACGTTTTTGTTGTGCTTGTATTGTCACATTTTTTGTTGTGCTTTAATTTTCACGTTTTTATTGTTGTGCTTGCAATGTAACTTTTTTATTCTGGTTATATTGTTACTTTTTTGATTGTGCTTGCATTGTCACATTTTAATTGTTATGCTGGCATTGTCACATTTTTGTTGTTATGCTTGCATTGTCACATTTAATTGTTATGCTTGCATTGTCACATTTAATTGTTATGCTTGCATTGTCACATTTTTGTTGTTATGCTTGAATTGTCACATTTTTGTTTCTTTGCCTGTATTGTCACGTTTTCGTAGTTGTGTTGTATTGTCAGCTCTTTTTTTGCTGTGCTTGAATTGTCACGTTTTTGTTGTTGTGCCTGTATTGTCACGTTTTTGTTGTGCTCGCATTGTCATATTTTTGTTCTTGTTCCTGTATTGTAACCTCTTTTTTTCTTGTGCTCCCGTTGTCACGTTTTTGCTTTTATACTTGTATTGGCACTTTTTGTTGTACTTGCATTGTCAGGGTTTTATTTTTATACATGTATTGCTACGTTTTTGTTGCTGTGCCTGTATTGAAACATTTTTTTTATTGTTTTGTTGGCATTGCCACGTTTTTTGTTTTGCTTACATTGTCACGTCCTTGTTGTGCTAGCATTGTTACGTTTCTGTTCCTGTGTCTGTATTCTTACGTTTTTGTTGTTTTGCTTGCATTGTCATGTTTTTGTTGTTCTGCTATTATTGTCAGTTGTTTGTTGTTGTGATTGCATTGTAACGTTGTTGTTATTGTGCATTTATTGTAACGTTTTTATTGTTGTGATTACATTGTAACGTTTTTGTTGTTGTGATTGCATTGTAACGTTGTTGTTATTCTGTCTTTATTGTCAGGTATTTATTGTTGTGCTTGCATTGTAACGTTTTTGTTGTTGTGCTTGTTTTGTCAAGTTTTTTGTTCTTAGTATTGAATTGTCAAGTTTTGTTGTTGTGCTTGTATTGAAACGTTTTTATTGTGTTTATATTGTCACATTTTTGTTTTTTGCTTGCATTGTCACTTGTTTCTTGTGTTTATATTGTGACGTTTTTGATGTTGTGCTTGCATTCTCACATTTTTGTTTTTGTGCTTGGATTGTCACGTTTCTGTTGCTGTGCATGTATTGTCACGTTTCTGTTGTTCAGTCTGTACGTGCACGTTATTGTAGTGATATGAATTCTCACATTTTATTTTTGAGCTGGTATTGTCACGTTTTTTTGTTATGCTTGCATTGTAATGTGTTTGTTGCATTGCATGTATTGTTACGTTTTTATTGTTGTGCTAACATTTTAACGTTTTTATTGTTGTGCTAACATTTTAACGTTTTTATTGTTGTGCTAACATTTTAACGTTTTTATATTTGTGCTTGCATTTTAACGTTTTTATTGTTGTTCTTGCATTTTAACGTTTTTATTGTTGTGCTAACATTTTAACGTTTTTATTGTTGTGCTTGCATTTTAACGTTTTTATTGTTGTTCTTGCATTTTAACGTTTTTATTGTTGTGCTAACATTTTAACGTTTTTATTTTTGTGCTTGCATTTTAACGTTTTTATTGTTGTTCTTGCATTTTAACGTTTTTATTGTTGTGCTAACATTTTAACGTTTTTATTGTTGTGCTTGCATTTTAACGTTTTTATTGTTGTTCTTGCATTTTAACGTTTTTATTGTTGTGCTAACATTTTAACGTTTTTATTGTTGTGCTAACATTTTAACGTTTTTATTGTTGTGCTAATATTTTAGCGTTTTTATTGTTGTGCTAACATTTTAACGTTTTTATTGTTGTGCTTGCATTTTAACATTTTTATTGTTGTGTTTGCATTGTAACGTTTTTGTTGTTCTCCCTGTACTGTCCCGTTTTTGTTGTTCTCTCTGTTATGGGTTATGTATTTCCCCAGCTCTTTTTTTGTGCCTTCCAAACAGGCTTCTATACTTACTAGTCCTCTTCTCCCTTCGTTTCTTTTTATGTAGAGTCTGCCCGTATCGTCTTTTGGATGTAGTGCGTTGTGCATGGTAATTAATTTTCTAATCTTCTGGTAAAGGTGCCTGAGTTCTTCTTTAGTCCAGCCTATAAGTATCTTATTGGTCATACTGCCCAGATGTTTATTCCTTTTACTAGATATCAGCTGTATAATTTCGTTTCTAAGAGTGAGTTTCCTTCTTCTTCTCAGGTATTCTTTTCCAATCTTCTCTTTCATTTCTGTAGATTTGATGGTGTCTGCCTCCAGAACTCCCAAATATTTATAGCTATATTGTTCGCCTAGCGCCCTCATATCCTCTTAGTTAGGCAGCTCCATTCACTCTATTGTATTCAGGTTTCTCCTTTTCGTCTCTAGCAGTGCACACTTATTTTAAAATCCCAAATTCCATTTGAATGTCCTGGCTGTAGATTCCGGCTTATTTTTATCAGCTTTTCCAGTTCCTTTTTGTTTTTTGCAAATAGCTCCAGGTCGTTCATGTACATGAGGTGGTTTATTCTTTGTTCTCTGTCTGTAAACTCCGGCATCACATTTCCTGAGTATGTAGTTGAGTGGCATAATGGCTATGATAAATAGTAGTGGTGATAAAGAGTCTCCCTAGAAGATGCCTTTCTGTATTTTTTTTTTATTTTTTTTTTTTTATCTCAGTCAGGTATTGTCCTCCTGCTGCAAGTTATAGTCTCCATGTTCCCATTGCCTTTTTAATGAGAGTAATACTCCTGTCGGGTATTGTGCACAATTCAAGCATTCAGTTATCAATGCCCGAGAGATTCTGTCTTGTAGTCAATTCTATGGCTATGTCTTTTTCTGCTTTTTACCTCCTTCAGGATCTTTTTATCTATGTATAGCAGATCATGCGTCCGTCTTTTCTCTTTCCAGCATCCCTTTTGTTCATCGGATAGCAGTACACGATTGTTCAGAGAGTGGTAGATTTGTTCTCTCAGTTGTGCCGTTAGGATTTTCCACATTGTTGGTAAACAAGTTATTGGTCTGTAGTTGTTGAGATCGTTCCCAGTTTGGCGTCTTTTTGTATTAGCGTTGTCCTTCCTTTGGTCATCCACTCTGGTACGTCTGGTTTGGGGATACATCCTCTCAGATTCTGCGCTAGCCTTTCATGTAGGGTCGTGAATCTTTAAAGCCAGTATGCATGTTTCGTTTCTTCATTAATTTCTGTTTCTGTTCCATCTTCGATTTCCTGCAGTTCATCTTTCTTACATGTTTTTCAGCAACTTGGAATTTTTGTTGTGTTTTTGTAACTTTTCTAATCTGTCGGGTCCGGTTGTTCTGTTGGTTTATCTCTGTTTACGTTTTTGTAAAACTGGCTTTCATTGTTTTCAAAGGTCCTGTTCTGTTTGTGCTGTTCAGATTTGTATCCGTATCGTCTCAGTCTTCCTTCTTTTGCTGCTATATTTTGTTTTAGTTCTTCATGTTTCTTATTTAGTCTTTCCTTGCTCGTCAGATTTTCGCTCTTCATTGTTTCCTGTTCTCTTTTATACTGTTTACGGTTTTGCCTTATTTGATTTCCCATTCAGGCTCTGTCGGTTCATTCTTTTGGCCAGTCTTGTTTTCTTGTAGCGCAGAGCAGGAGAGGCAACCGACTGCTGGGTACCAAGACGCTTGTCCGTGGCGGTCGAAGAGAAGACGGTTGGTTTGCTGCTTGTGTGGAGAGAGCTGCGGGCGTGAACCCGGAAACGCCCATTCACGAAAAGTTGAATTTACTTTTTTTTAAAAGAAGAAACGGCGGCGGGCGGCTTTGGCGTGCTCATTTGCATATGCGAGATGTCGTTACTACAAGAAGCACGAACAAAAAACGTGATTTGAGATTCGTTGGGAGGTAAGCGCGAACGAAAGAAGTGGAAGAAGAAGAAAGTGCCGCATTTATTTTTGTGAAAGTTTTGTATTGACTCGTTCAAGCTAACTTAGCTTTAATATAACAAGCAAGCAGTTCGACATTCGATTGATTCCAGATTTTAGTGGGACTGTCACTGATCCCCCGATGGTAGAATGACTAGAACAGGTGGAACGTGATTGTGAAGTGTGCGAATTTTGTGAAGTGGCACGAGTCCTTCCCTTGCGGTTAAGAGGGGGCGCTCTTACTGTGTATAGACAGCTAGGCACGTAACAGAGGGGAAATATAAATCATGTCAAGCAGGCACTGATAACTGCGTTTGCAACTGATTCATTTGTGGCATATGAGGACTTTACGACGCGACAGCTACAACCCGGTGAGACTGTAGATGTGTTTTTTGCTGAGCTTCGAAGACTTGCCCTCCTTGTTGGGGAGATACTCCCAGAAAAATGGATGGTGTGCGCTTTTGTAGCAGGACTGCCGAGTCCCGTAAGATAACATCTTCGGGCGTCGTCGAGAATGGATGACATGACTTTATGGCAGATTTTAAGTAGAGCACGGGCTATCATGGCAGACTAAAAAGAATTAGTTGCGGCAGCTATACAACCGGTTCAGTCTAATACCAATCGGACATTACTCACTGTGTCGGCTAATGGTAGCATTAAATGCTATAGATGCTCTGGTCCATACCACTTCGCAAGAGACTGCTAGTATAAGCATGGTGAATGGCGTAATAGCCCCAGATATAAATCGCGAGGAAAGATGCAGTGCTACAGATGCCAGAAGATAGGCCACATTGCATCTGAGTGTACGGGAAACGAAAAAGGAGGCGAGATATCAACGCCAGTCTCTCTTCAGTCAATTTAAGAGAGGCGCTCCCTACTGTTAGAGTGTAGATCGATGGGAAGAAACGCAGAGCTCAGGTGGACTCTGGATGTTCCTAGTCTCTGATAACTGGATCAATATGTAATCCTCGGAGTCGTCAAAAATCTAACATCATGACCGCTGATGGCGAAATTATCCACAGTCATGGCATTGGAACCATTTTGTTAGCAATAACCAATATAAGTCCTATAAAGGTCGATGTCTTGGTCGTGGACAGTCAACTATTATTTCGACATGCTGCTTGGGATGAATGTTATTAAAATGCTGGGTGGAGTCATCATTGACCAGTCTGGCGAAGCCATTTTCTACAAAACAGATCCTCATGTTTGCACTGCGATTAAGACAGAGGAACCTGATTCTAGTGTTGTGTTTGACGAACAGACCAAGGTGTGGACGGCAACGTGGAAGTGGTCAGGTGATCACCCGCCTGGTAAGCTTAACAAAAGGGTGCCTGAATACTCAGTGCCCGCTCAAATCCGGTAAGACTATAGACATGAGCTACGGACGTTGCTGGCTAATGGATGGCTACTTCCCTATCTTGAAGAAAAGCTAGGGCCCCCAAAGGGCCTAATTCCGCTAATGGCAGTCTTCTAGCAAAACAAATCTAAGGTATGACCAGTTCTAGATTTTCGCGAACTGAATGGGCACGTCGATGCCTATACTGCGCATGCAGACGTCTATGCACACAAGCTGAGAGAGTGGCGAAAAAAAGGCTCCGATGTGTCAGTGCTCGATCTACGGAGAGCCTACTTACAGGTGCATGTGCATCAATTCTTATGGCCATAACAGACTGTCATATTAGAGCGGAAAAGGTACTGCTTGATATGCATGGGGTTTGGGCTCAATGTGGCACAAGCCATTAGGCGAGCCATCGTAGATGCTGCATTGTCAAAGGACGACGCTATTAAGCGGGCAACATCAGCATATATTGATGATGTCTTGATAGACGAAAATATTGGGTGCGCAGCTAAAGTGAAGCAGCACCTGGCCAACTTTGGACTGATAAGCAATGAACCTGAACGGCTGCAGGACGGTGCGCGAGTACTTGGCTTGAAAGTTTGGGGGAAGTGCAATATGATGAGATGGGAACGAGGTAACGAGATCACAAGTATGCCACGCAGCATCACTCGACGTGCTGCGTTCTCCTTTTGTGCGGAAAATTAGTCGGGCACTTCCTGGTTGGTAAATGGATTAGAGTGGCAGCAGCGTTTATTAAGAGGAGAGCAGTGGCAGTCACCGAGGGCTGGGACGATGAGGTGGATGATGTTCCATTGACAACGATGATAACAGAAATCGTTGCGAGAGTGCACGAAGGAGACTACGTGCGAGGCAAGTGGTGTGTTGACGGTCGTGAGGTCGATGTCTGGGTTGACGCAAGCTCTTTAGCGACCGGAGTGTCACTGGAGAACGATGGAGCTATGATGGAAGATGCAAGTTGGTTACGCAAAGCAAACGATGCACAGCACATAAATCTGGCAGAGTTCGATGCTGTACCAAAGGTTGTTAAAATGTCACTGATGTGGGAAGCATCCATATTGCCATTTTTTACCGACTCTGCCTGTGTGTACAAATGGATAACAGACACTCTTACGGGAAAGTCCAGAGTGCATACTAAAGCAGCGAGCGGAATGCTAATAAGACGAAGACTTGGTGCACTTTTAAGCTTGATAAAAGAGTACGGATTGTCAGTAGACATTATCCTTGTAAAGTCAGAACACAACCGAGCTGATAACCTGATGCGCGTACCGCAGCGGTGACTTGATTTAATCAGAAAGGCAGCTGAACCCCAGAGCCATGTATGCACTACATTAATAGACAGGCCAGAATTCGACCAAATAAGGTCCATTAATCATCAAAGTGGTCACCCTGGCACAAAAAGGACGTGGTACTTTGTGAGGCGGGTCGGCCCCACGATTACTAAGGCATTCGTGAAGACAGTAATTTAAAGGTGTAAAGAGTGTCAGTCGATTGATCCGTCGTCCACGTGCTGGCCGAAGGGCAACTTAGACAATGGCGACATCTGGTATCGAGTGGGGATAGGCATAACCCACTGCCAGAGAAGGCACTATCTGTCACTTATTGACTGTAGGCCCACGCGGTTTTCTGTTTGGCGTTGTCTAAGGCGGCAAGACGCAGCAAGCATCATCGACCAATTGAAAGCCATATTTTACGAGCTCGAGTCACCAACAGATACTTACTGACAATGACCCAGCATTTTGCAGTAAGACTTTCAGATACTTTGTAAATGAGTGGGAAGTTCGACTGCCATTTCGCTGTACACACATACCATCATGTAATGGTATTACAGAACGGTGCCATCAAAGTGTGAAACGGATTGCCGCAAGAAAACTGTGCGCAGTGATGGAGGCAGTTTACTGGTATAATGTCACCTCGAAGGACGATGTGTCACCACTAACTGTCCCTACCAACATGATCTATCGTTACAAGGTCAGACTGAAGGGCATTGATGTGCTGCCCCCTGATAAGCCCGAACAGCAACACCTGAGTTACAAGGTGGGAGATCGTGTTTGGACAAGAATCCCGAATGGACGGTGTACATTCCCTTACACAGTTGGACGTGTTACGGGCGTGATTAGCTCACAGAATGTCCTCATTGATGGGATGCCTCGGCACGTAAGGGACCTACGTCCAGTTATCGGCCTGACTGCGTCAGAAAGTGGAAGTGACAGCGAGCCGTCCACTCAAAGTTCACGAGTGATCACGATGAGCGGAGCGAACAGCCACATGCCCAGCACCAATGGTTCTTCTGCAAACGAGTCATCCGAATAGGAAGTTGTGGTCGCATCACCGCGAAGAGAGGTGGACAGTCTCAGACATGGTACTAATGCACCAGATGCCCCCTCCGCAGATGAGGTATTTGAAGAGGAAGTCGCAGCCATATTACCACGGAGAAGCACTAGGCAAAAAAGACCTGCACCGGGTTGCCACATTTGTAATCATGAGATCAGGGGGGAGTGTAGCGCAGAGCAAGAGAGGCAACCGACTGCTGTGGACCAAGACGCTTTTCCGCGGCGGTCGAAGAGAAGACGGTTGGTTTGTTGCTTGTGCGGAGGAGAGCTGCGGGCGCGAACCCGGAAACGCCCATTCACCAAAAGTTTACAAATTTAATTTTTTTTTAAAAAGGAAACGGCGACGGGCGGCTTTGGCATGCTCATTTGCATATGCGAGATGTCGTTACTACAAGAAGCACGAGAAAACGTGATTTGAGATTCGTTGGGAGGTGAGCGCGAACGAAAGAAGAATAAGAAGAAAAAGAAGAAAGTGCCGCATTTATCTTTGTGAAAGCTTTGCATTTGCTCGTTCATTTCTCTTTTTAGTTTCATACTTATTGATTTTGCCCCCGCATATATCAAGTTGTTTAGGTCTGTGATAGTATTTGTTGAGATGTACGCCAGGGGTCCGTTTACTTTCTCTGTTTGTAATTTTAATTTCTTCCAATCTTCGTTCCTTAGGGATAGGAGTTTTGTTTTGTTCTCGATCATGAACCGTTTAAGGTTTTCCACTTCTCTTGCTTCACTTCGGGGAATTCTGTGATATTGTAGTTTCTGACTTCATCAGTTTCAGTGTCTATGTTTTGCCAGTCTTCTACCTGTGGTTTACGCCAAGTGGTGTTTCTTGATTTGTTACGCCATCTATCTTTCGTTTGATTTCCATTAATTCTATCTCCGAGAACCACTCTTCCCTGAGGATCTGCCTTGCTTGATCTGCTATCCTTTGTGCCGTTATATGGTGGTCAGTAGAGATGCCCCATATATTTTTAATTCGTTACCGATAGCCATTTTCTGTGAGGTGACGGCTTCTGTAGTAGCATTCCATTACCAGTCTATTCTCTTTTGTGGTCCATTTGTTCCTATGGTTTTTGAGTTTGTTATTTTAATTCCTTCTTTCTTGTGTTTGTTTTGCATAGTCACCACTCCTGCCTTGACCGCGGCAGTTCTCTTAAACCACTTAAACAATTGGTCACAGTCCCAAAAAGGCATTTGTTGCATAACACACCGAAAGGGGCGCGGCACCAAAAGGCGATTTGTTACATAACGCTTGTGAATTAAATCTTCTCGGAACCGAAAACAATACGAAAAGTCTATGAAAAGATTATGAAAGCGTTTTCAACCTTTTTAACACCTTCTGTAAGGGACTTTCAAGCGACATTTCCTTGGGGTGATTTTATGGCACTTTCAGGCCTTTAAACTGTCGGTCCATTTTCACATTATCCTTTAAACACTTCTCGTTATTAAAACATTTCTCTTTTTAAATATTTCAAATTACGCATTTTAAACATAGTTCTTTTTAAAATTCTCTTCTCATTAAACATTGTTCATTAACCATTTTACATTAAACATTGTATCTCATTTAAACACTTTAAACATTTCATTTCTTCTTTCGATTTTTAGTTCTTTCAGTTTTACAGATTAGGACCCCCCAAAAATATTATGCCCCGAAAAAGTTACCTTACATTTTTTTTCTCACTGTTGGTCGTGGGTTTGCTTGCACATTCGTCTCCGTTGCTGGCTCGTGATCGTAGTGATGTACCTGTTTTGTGGGCAAATTCTGTCATCATGCACAAAAGCACTCAGAGACAAGCCTTTTTGAGAGAGATTTTATCTTTTCATTCCACACTTCAATCGGAGAGATTTCTATTCGTTGGTTCGTTCACTCAAACTCTGTCTTTCTCTACGTCTTAGCGCATATCTGGCAATGTCACCCCAACTCTGTGCATTGCAGAGCTCAGTTTATGGACGTCTGTCCTCTTCGCGCCTCCATGGTGAACTGTCTAGAAAGCTAATTTCTCACCAGGGATTTGTGACGTCAGAGCCCTTTGGCCCTTCAACGAATGTCACAACAGACTCAATATCGCTTTTGTATCTAACCTTTTTGATCCGAGCGTTTCATATCGGCCAGCATACATCCAGTATGTTATGATTGCCAGAATGAATATTTTTGTTTGTCCCAAATTATCAATGCCCCTAAATTGCACTTCATCCTATTTCTTTCACCCAGTTCATAATTCATACTAGCTACTTTACCCGTTTTCAAAATACAGAGCCCGTCATAATGTAACATTTGGTCTGTGTCCTTGTAATACTTGGAATTAGAGAGGTTACTTTTATTATTATTATTATTATTATTATTGTTATGATTGTTGTTATTATTATCATTGTTATCATTATTGTTATTATTATTATTGTAATTATTGTTATTATTATTGTTATTATTATTATTATTGTTATTATTATTGTTATTATTATTATTATTGTTATTATTGTTATTGTTATTATTGTTATTATTATTGTTATTATTATTATTGTAATTATTATTATTATCATTATTATTATTGTTGTTGTAATTATTGTTATTATTGTTATTGTTATTATTGTTATTATTGTTATTATTGTTATTATTGTTGTTATTATTGTAATTATTATTATTATTGTTATTATTGTTATTATTATTGTTATTATTGTTATTATTATTGTTATTATTGTTATTATTATTGTTATTATTGTTATTATTGTTTTTATTATTATTGTTATTATTATTATTATTATTATTGTTATTATTGTTATTGTTATTATTGTTATTATTGTTATTATTATTATTGTTATTATTGTTATTGTTATTATTATTATTGTTGTTATTGTAATTATTATTATTATTATTGTTATTATTGTTTTTATTATTATTGTTATTGTTATTATTGTTATTATTATTATTGTTATTATTGCAATTATTATTATTGTTATTATTGTTATTATTATTATTGTTATTATTATTATTATAATTTTGTATCTTTCGATTTATTTCTTAATTGTTAATTTTTCTATTTCATTGTTATTAATTTTATTTATATATTATTTTATATATATATATATATATATATATATATATATATATATATATATATATATATATATATTAGTGTTGGGACCATTAATCAGAATCGGGAATTAAAAATATCGAATTTCTTAGGTTATCGGAATCCGAAGAAATTTTAGCTTAATTTCCGATTCGAAAAATAATTCTTTTACATTTTTTTGTTTTGTCTAAAATAAGTTTTTTTTCTATTACTAATGATGAAATATAAAATATTGATTGAAGTAAAACGAAAATTTTTAGATCATAATAACGAACTTAGATAAAATGGCACCGGAAAAAAATGGCCCGGCAAAAATAGCACAGATAAAAGTTGCATGAGTTGATTTATAAGATAAAAAGTGAAAAATATAGATGAAAATCTCACAATAGGTTTACCAAAATCTTGGATACAGTACATAAACGGAAAACATTAAAAAGTTTGTAAAATTAAAAAGAACATTATATCTACATTTAACAGTTAATAAAAACTCTACGATAAATTTTCCCTGCCTAATTAAATTCTACCTTAAAAAGGTAGAATTTAATCAGGCGATTGTTGAATCGGTAGCGGAATCGGTGATCGTATCGGAATCGGGAATTTAGAACACAATCATTAATTATATCGGAATCGGTAAAAATATTAAAATCGCCCTATCACTAATATATATATATATATATATATATATATATATATATATATATATATATATATATATATATATATATATATATATATATATATATATATAAGGTTAATACAACAAAAGATATAAGAGGCAACTAATATCTTTAATTAGTGAACATCCGGATAAAAATAAAGCTCAATATACTGGATAGAGCATTAATAGCAATAGATAAAGTGAGAGAATAGAATAAGGTGCGAATCAAATGTTATTACAGTTCAATGTTCAAGTAAAGTTCTTTAAAGTCCTTAACTCATGAGTTTTCAAAGAAAATCTTCTCCTCAGAGGACCATTACCGCAATGACATTACTGCAGGTAATTACCTGCAGTAATGTCATTCCGGTAATGGTCCTATTTTCTTTGAAAACTCATTAGTTAACGACTTTAAAGAACTTTGCTTGAACATTGAACTGTAATAAAATTTGATTCGCACCTTATTCTATTCTTTCATTTTATCTATTGCTATATATATATATATATATATATATATATATATATATATATATATATATATATATATATACATATATATATATATATGTTTATTAAAATGTTGTTTTTCTTGATAGTTCGATACATTAAAGCTAATCAAGTAAATGACGCCATTTTGTTAAAGGATGTCGACGCAATTGTCTTCATTGTCGTCCCGTAAACTGAGCTGTAAAGAAATCCGCTATTCCTTGAGGTGAACTTGTAAGCAACCTTATAATTAGCCGCCATTATTCTTCTTGCCTTAAATAATAATGGACAACAACCAGATGTTTTTTTTTATTAACATCTTCTTATAACAGAGATTCGGTATATGTCATAAGTACATTACAATTATTCGTTTCTGTGGTCTAGCATTAAACACGTTTATTTTGTCATCATAAAAACTTAGGCTTATAATCCTGACTTTTGTTATAAAGAGTGTTTGGAAAATCGATTCCACACCTACGAAATTATGTTCTACAGGGTGGGCCAAAATAAGGGTCCTATCTTTAAATTTGAATAACTTGAATTTGAATAACTTCCACAAAATAAAAGTTAAACTCACCAAACTTTATGTGTGTGTAGACTGACCCTTCCGAGATTTTTTGAAATAAACAAAACAAATTTTAGCCGAAAAACACTTCTTAAAACTTACAAAAACTAAAGTATTGTTTTTTACACTGTTTTGAGTTTTTTAAGCAAAAATAATGTTTTCTAAATGAGGGTACGTTCCTTAGGGCTAATACGGCTCATGCTTGCTTCGGAAGGGGTCCTTTACTTATTCTAAAAAAAAAATCAAAAAAAAATCAATAAATAAAAAAGTTATGAATTTTAAAAAATAGGACCCTTATTTTTGCCCACCCTGTATATATATAAATAAGTCTATTTGTGTGGCTGTCGCTTTTGTAATATCACTCCATTGCTAGTCTAATGTCCTTTGTGGTCGATTTTCCCCTACGCGTAAGCTTTGGTTTGTGATAATTATATTTATTTACCTATATGTGGTCAGTTGTATTCTGTTTACAGCTTACAACTATTTCCAGGCGATTTTTGTTTTCAGTTATACAATGTAGCAGAAGATTTCTTTAAACAGCGTCTTCGTCAGAATGTGATTTCGGGAGTATCTTCATTTGTACACAGAAAAGAGATGTAAACAATTTGGATATTATTGTATATATTCTTTATTTAGAATATGATTTGAAAATAATTTTAATATTTTAAACTAGATGCCCTTCCATATATATATATATATATATATATATATATATATATATATATATATATATATATATATATATATATATATATATATATACACTTAGCTCTATCTCACTGTACGATGGAATATCAAACTGTTATTTTTTTCAAGTGGATGATAAATCACTGTAGTTAATTAAATTGAATTTTCTAATTCATTTAAATTTTAATGTATATGATTGAATATGTATATATATACATATATATATATATATATATATATATATATATATATATATATATATATATATATATATATATATATATATATATATATATATAGGATCAAATATAAACCAAAGTAAAAACTTTATTAGATAGAACCTATTGTGAAGGGGATTAGCTCAATATACGAGATAGAGCAATTGTAGAGATAGAAGAAAAAAGAGTGATAAATATGAGACGATTGTCCAAACACAATAATAATAGGACCACTAGCACTTCTATTTCCAACCTAATAAAAAGTTTTAACATCAAAAAGATCCCTTACTCCCTAAGTTGGTCTATATTAAAAAAGTCAAACTCATATACTCCTGGTTCTACCTTCTGCCAACTATGTACCTTGGAAACTTATATGATAACCACTGCACCCAAGAACTTAAACGTTATTAACTCCAAAAATGAACTTATTTCAAATTGCAGACACAAGCAGAACATTTAAATACATTAATTTCATTACCCCCTCTGACACTCCTCCTCCCAGCCAATACCCCCCCCGTTTTTTAGCATCTGACAAATCTCTAAACTATATCCCAGGGTAATTTTGTAAGTTCTATTCTTAACGCCCCTAATCTCACCAATTAACCCTCCCAATACATTTTTCCTCCCCATTGCACCTAACAACTATATCTACCCGTAACACCTATAGTAGAATGAACTAACATTAGTCCTCCTACTTCCCACCGATCATTAAAATATCTAATATCTAGACCTCATCTGCAATATAGCTCCTTTTATCCTTTTATTTCTGCTCTACTCCTAACCTCTTATATTTATCACTTTTTTCTCTTGTCCGTAAACCTACCCACAAACTCCCTCATGGCCTCTTATTCTCACTTCCTTATTATCTCCCACACATCCACTCTATCGTCCTTATATTGGGCTCCTCCTAATAGCAACATCTTCCCCTGTAACTTTTTCGTCCTCTTTTTAACTACGATCTTCGAATTCCCCTCCAATTGGGTCCATTTATATCCCCCTGTAATTCTTATTAGATCTCTAACACACTAGCATCAAAATGTAAGTTTTGCTTAATTTTTCAATCCAACCCTGGCCCATAACACTTATATAAATTCAATTGTTACTAGCATTTCTATCCTATCTCCTCGATAGCTTCCATACCCCCCCGTGAGAATTTTTTTTAACTAATTGATTGATTAAGGCTAGTTGCATAACTACTTATTTTGGCCTATTTTGAATAATCCTAATCCCTCTAACTACTCGCGAGCCATTTTCTATCGATCTATTCTCTTTTGCCCACCTTACCTTATCTTTGACCAATTTCACCCCCATCCCCTCAAATCATATTTTCAATCTACTTGAAAACCCCTTGCAAGCTTCCCTTATATATCTAATTCAATTTTAAACTGTAATTGTTAATTGTCACCCTGTTACGACTCACTCACCATTTAAACTATAGATTATAACACTGACACTGCACCCAAGTTTTAATTGAACCAACACAATCCCACCCCCTATTACTTGTAATCGAAACAAACTGTTTCAAACAATCTATCCTTATCCCTTATACTGTTCCCCTCTCCTAAATTTCAATGTAACTGAGTAGGACAGACCTGATCTTTAATTTAACTAACTCTTTCCCCATTAATTTATTTCCCCCTCTTTCTCCTTGGTCATTTAATGTCCCTTCTAATTATTCATATAACCCTTGATTTGGTTTTAAAATAAATATTTAAATTTTTTTTAAAATTAACTATTCCCTAGCTCCTTTTAAATTTAAATTTTTAATTTTTAATTTTTAATCATTCACTCTCTCTCATACCTCTATTTATTTTACCATGCTTTTAACTAATTCTATGTTAACCCTTTTTAAACCCCCAGAAACTCTTACTGGTAACTACAATTTAATTCGCTTTAGCTGCCTCACTTGTCACCTCTGAAATGTTAGAAGCTCACTCATTTGAATTCTATTTTTAGAATCAGCAATATCTACACTCCCATCCCGCTTCAGATTAATCCTACCCTCCAAAACATATATCCTACCGCCCGCCCACACACTCAACCACCCTGCCACTTTAACTTCATCCCCACACCAACCCTTCCTCCTGTTCCTTTTCCTTCTTTTTTTATTTCCTCCCAACTTACAAAGCGGCTATTTAAACAATCCCGTACCTCATAAACCCTCCCCACTAACCCTAAATCTTTAAGCATTTTGCCTTTTTTGTTTCATTTGGATTTAAACCTTGAACGAGATATTATCTGCCTTATTTGGTCCCGGAAGTATATAAAAAATGTCCAGTTTCTCTCTTTTCAATCCCCTTTAAGTGCGTCTGGACTTACCTATATTTTGAGCACTTTCTCCACACTGCTCCCACGCAAAGAGTTTTCTTCACATTCTACAATTCATCTGACTTCTTTTCAACGGAAATTTACCACCCGGACAATCTGCATATATTTTTCACGGAACTTTTCCTTTCATTCACTGCGTTTTTTTAACAAAAATTCTTTTAATAATAATTTTCATATTTTTCAAATATTTGAACTTTGTTTTTTTCGAAAGCCAACTTAACCATCTGTATTTCTCCTCTGATGATAAGATTTCGATCTTTGAAAAGCCTTGGCTTAAGGAAAGAATAATAAACACTAGTTTATTACTGAATACACCTTGCATTGAACAATTGAAATAAATTTGGACAATCGTCTCATATTTATCACTCTTTTTTCTTCTATCTCTCTCTCTCTATATATATATCCATATATAAATATATATATATAAATATATATATATATATCCATATATAAATATATATATAAATATATATATATACATTTATATATATATATATATATATATATATATAAATATATATATATATATATACATTTATATATATATATATATAAATATATATATATATACATTTATATATATATATATATATATATATACATTTATATATATATATATATATATATATATATACATTTATATATATATATATATATATATATATATATATATATATATATATACATTTATATATATATATATATACATTTATATATATATATACATTTATATATATATATATATATACATTTATATATATATATATATACATTTATATATATATATATATATACATTTATATATATATATATATATATATATATATATATATATATATATATATATTAATTTACAATATTTTGATGCAGGGATTAAAAGAAAAATTAGTTTATTGAAAGTCATGAGAATTTATTTGCGACAATAAATTATACATACAAAAATGTTTTTATTCTCTGTGTCTTCCTTTTATCTCAATAACTGCCTTCATATGCTTCCTGAAACTTGCACAAGGGTTTCAAAAATATTCAGGAAACAACTTCTCCTATTCTTCTTTAATAATATCTTCAAGTGAGTCGACATTGCCTTGTGATGTTCTATTGGTAGCATGTTCTAAAACACCTGAAATAGCTTAATCCAGAGGGGTTAGATCTGGGCTAGAAGGCGGCCATAAACATGATTCCCCGAAATTGCTAAAGTTGGATCTTCAGAAATCATTACCATCTGTGTAGTTTGCTTTAATCCATGGTAATACCGGGTATCACAGAGTCTTGTATTAAGTATTAACATTGATCTTTACATCAGTTATGTGGAATTTTATAGGCATTTTCTTTCCATCGGAAACCACAACACTAAAAGCAATAATTTGCGCAGGATGTTTTGTTCTAAATGTCCGCTTAACCTCAGCTGTCGATTTTTCGATAAATCTGTCATTTCTGCGGTTCAGAACAGCATCGACATTTACGATCTTTTCATCTAAACATATCGTTACAATGGAAGACTTTTACTTAAACAATATAATAATTTTACTGCACATTCCCAATCTCTTTTCCTTCATAGCTGTTGTCAACAAGTTTGTTGGGGTTCTTGTGAAATTTTTTTTATTTCGAATCATATTTTACTACATTTCTAATGGTCTAGTTTTCTACCTCTAGTTAAATTGTAATTTTTTCTCATAGATTTTAATTTGAGAGCTTTAAGAAAAGATTTGGTAGATTGTTGTTGACTCCCACATTCCCAGACTTCTTCATGATATTTTTGTTCATAGTCATTCGATTCTTTACGTTATAACAGTCTTTATGGCGACTCCAACTATTTTAAAAATCTCCTTTGATGTAACGAGTGTATTCAGTAAATCAGGATTGATTTCCTGATTACTGATATGGGTAAAATTTACTGAACAGATAACGATGATAGTGCTAGGTATGATTATGACATCAATATATGCTAGGTTTCAAAACAATTGACTTAGTGCCTGCTGAGAAAACACAACTTAACATTCATTGTAAATGTTGCTTCCCAACCCTATATATATATATATATATATATATATATATATATATATATATATATATATATATTATAGTTAAGAGATAAAACGTATGACATATTACTTTATATTTGTTCGAAAAATTCAAAATCAACAACAGATATGGGTATGATTGTTTCGATGACGAATTGGACTTTATCAATACCAACTTCTTACCTTCGGAACAGATTAACACGGGACTGCTTACCTGCTGACTACAACATAGCCATCTTCAAATCCGATGTCAACACATAATTGCCTCCATAAGTAATCAAACTGTGTTTATTCCGTTAATCCTGTCATAATATTATTCACCATCAAACCGACAATCTAGCCATCACTTTGACCTTTCTTCCCCGAGTGACGTTTGACATTGAAAACTGGTGACTCATTAGTAAACAAAGATAACTGTAGAATATCTTAAATTCAGTCAGAAGTTTGAAAAGATGATGAACAAATACTGACCTTGCAATGAAATAAAATAAATACAAACACATAAATTAGTAAATAGATAAAATAGTAAAGCATCACAGTTTCTGCTGACAAAAATATTTTTTGCTGTGACATAAACATAAGATATAACAGCACTTTTTAGATGTTTCTTTTCAGAAAACGGAAAAACGTATTCTTTTCAGAAGGGGAGAAATATCAAGATATATATGCATCATCATAAAACAATACACAAGGAAATTTAAATACTCAACTTACTAAAACTGGCACCACCTTGCGACAACATTTATCTAAAAGACACATAAACGACACTTCAGAACTCTGCTGCCGGACCAATTGTCCTATTTCCAACACAGGGTGGTGTCACCGCATATATATAGTCTACAATCTACAATGTACAAAGTAAGATATATTCTATATAGGAAGTACTATAAGACCTTTGCACCAGCGCATCACAGAACACGTGAATACTCGCAACACATCATCTCACGTAATAACACGCAACGGAATACCCGAGTCTATATTATTGCCTCTGTCAGGAACATAGGGAAGTTACTAATTGCGGAAGAGATCCTCACTTCTAGTCATAAACCTACAATTATTGATTTGAAGAAAAACATAGAAATAAAAATTTGAAAATACGTGGTTCGTCTATGACGTGGAAAAGAATGTTTTTCTTTTTTTTGTTTTCGAAACGAAACATAGACATTTAAAATCCAAAATATGTGATGAGTGCCTGAAGTTGCATGAATTACTTTTTCTTTCCAAGTCATACCACGTATTTTCAAATTTTCACTTTTGTTTCTCTTCAAATCGATTATCTTGAGGAAGTCTTGGAATAAAGACGAAACATTGATGAACAAATAACAATTTTCAGCTTTCCTTAATATATATATATATATATATATATATATATATATATATATATATATATATATATATATATATATATATATGTATATATATATATGTATATGTATATCGAGGCAGCATTTTTTCCTTAAGACACGTATTATTAAAAATAACCGACAATTTTTGTCTGGTTATTTTAGTATTGATCCCTTCAATTTTCCGGATTAAAATCTTAATCTCGGAAGAAAATTGGCTGATAAAACAAAAAAAACTGCTATTAACAAGATTAATTTTAACACTAGTACTAATATACGTAAATGCTTATAATACCTAATAAATATAGTTTTATATTTAAATTTTCCCGCCATAATTAATTATAAATCTCACTCCAGGTCCTTACTTGTTTGTCATTATTCCACTGACGATGGACCCAGACGGGTCAGAAAGTACTCTGGACCAACATGTACATTACGGCAGTTTCATCAGCCAATTTTCTTCCGAGATTAAGATTTTAATCCGGAAAATTGAAGGGATCAATACTAAAATAACCAGACAAAAATTGTCGGTTATTTTTAATAATAATAATAATAATAATAATAATAATAATAATAATAATATATATATATATATATATATATATATATATATATATATATATAATTTTACTTCAGTCGAAGTTCTCAGAAATCAAGGGGCTCCTTCCTGGGGCTAAAATTCGATCTCTATATGAGATACATAGATATTCGAATATTCTATTATATTCTCCTTAATTTCTCAAATGTTGGGTTAGTAAAAGGTTAAGAACATTAATTATCTTCTCTCCAATTGACCAGTTAATTATATTATACTATATCTTTCTTGTGCTTTTTTGGTCTTACCGGATTCCAGGACAAGAATTCGTCTAATCTGATGGAGTATCCAACTTAGTGCTGTTGCTATAGGCAACATCACTTAGAGAAGATGCACCATTTCTTGTATAAGCCAGTGTGGGGTAGCTATAAGGAAGGGATCTTATTTGTGCTGCGAATACTATGTTATTTTGAATATTTAGTCAAGGTTTACTTGTAGGGGGAAGTATTCTCATGCCAGGTTGTCCTGACAAACCCCATGTACAGAGAGACCTAAGAAACTCTAAGAGAGTGACTAGTAGGAATTCAAGTTCCCCCATGCGTGTGTGTGTGTGTGTGTGTGTGTGAGAGAGATGAACAGTGTAATTTAATTGCTACTGATTTTTAAACACATCTATTTGTTTAATTCTGAGGAGCACCAAATTCTTACTGAGATCTCGAGAGTTTTCTTTAACGCAAGGCAAATATATTTTCAGAAAGTTGATTAATTAGATAACGGCAGAATATAAATAGATATGCATAGAATATATGCAATGACGAGCCTTAATTTTTAGTCACACACACACGGAATTTTATCATATATAGCGTGCAATAAACGACCTTTAACTTTTGGGTATTCTAGCCTACAACACTATCTCCATATTTACTTGTCTCCTCACGACGGCAAACTTATACACAAAGTCGATTTTAAATGTGGCGAAAATCCAAACCCTCAAAAAGGAGGACTGTGAACAGGAACAAAAATAGCCGTACATACCAATCGGCACTCCATCTTGAAAACAGCGACAGGTAATATACACTTCCTGTCTTCGAATGGACGAGACAATGCATTCTGAGACCGAATAGTTACTACACTTTGAATTATTTATACGCAAATAAAATTTCATTTTAAAATTAGGCACAAGGCCATCAAAAGTGTGGGAGGTAGGGGTAGAGGTGGTCATTCCCTGTCTATCATATTATTAACTAGAAGCGTTTTGACCCATTCGCACAAGCATTGTTTCTTTCATTCTTTCCCCATTTGCCCATCACGTTTACTGCAACAATCACCACAGTACCACATTTACTATATAAAACACCTTACTTAAAAATATCCCATATGGTTTTAAATCAATTTTATTTACTATTGGGAAAGGGGGTGCAAGGAAAACACACACAAAAAAAGAATGAAACAACAAACCAAACAAAAAATAAAAATAAAATCCAGGGTAAGTTAATAAAATCATCTCAATCTTTTCTAAGAGTAGACCGCCCACTGTTTTCGGATTGTTGGGCACCGAAAACAAACAGGTCAGTCTCTAAGTGGGAGTGTGACTTAAGTGAAAGCAAAAAATAGCGATGGAGTATTGGAGGGATGGTGTTCTTCAAAGATACAAACAATTTGGGGAGGCCAAGGGCAACAAATGAAAAGGGGGCGTCCTAGAGGTTCTCTATTATTGAAAGAATGGGGATGACCATCACTCAACTCGTTAAGAGGCTACCTTAACCGGGGTGTGGTCAAAACAGATACTACACTTTAAATTATTTATTCTCCATATAATAAAATAACTTACAATATGAAAATTAGGCACAAGGTCATCAAAAGTGTGTTAGAGAATGCGGTTCGTTAGTCATCCCTTGTTTTCTATAACATATTTAACTATCCTACTCTTGGCTAGAAGTAATGCAATCACTACAATACCACATGTCTTTTAGAATCCATCATACTTACAAAAAGCCCAACGTGTTTGAAATTTTATTCTTCATGAATATAAGTGTTTAGAAATTCATTAACAGTGGGGAGTAGGCCAACAAAAAAAACAGCTAATAAGATTCTCCCAACCCTTTTTTAAAGAATAGACCGTCCACTGTTTTCCGCTTTGTTTAAAACCGAAAAAAGGCAGGCCAATCTCTATATGGGAGTGGGATCTAAGTCACAGAAAAAAAAGGACAGTGGATAGAGTTTAAGGAGTTGATGGTGTCCTTCCAATATAGATACAATTTAGAGGAAGCCGGGTGAGTTCAAATTCTGAATAAAAATCTCTGTACCAAAAACCAAACTGAACTTCTCTCCTAGAACATCCCATCTGTGGAACAAAATACTTAGAGGCTGCTTCCCAGTTGACTACAACATAGTCGTATTCAAGCCTGATGTAAACAAATACTTGTTGAGCCGTCTTCTTCGAATCGATCCCTCTTAAGTAATCTTCTGCTTATTCCATCCATTATTTCTAATCCTCTTGTGGTGACGATCATCGTTCAACTGAAAATGTATTTAACCCTTATCCTCGAGTGGCCACCGGGCCTTGTTAAGCGGTGATCCATCAATAAATAATGTCTTTTTAACATTCAATAGCATAATAAATATTCAAAAACTTAGTTATACTTTCGAAACTACTTCAATACAATGAAAAAAATCAATAATAAACAATGTCGTCTAGACACTGATGTAGTCGACCGTGTTTACATAGATATTTTGAACACACTGAAAGTCCAATACTTATATACAATGACATTGTTAATACAATAATTACGTATGTAATTAAGTACGTTCATGACAATTACTTATTCCTTTAGATAAACAGAATCAGACGACACCGTCTTCAAAGTTTTAAACAAAGACCAGATGATCGCTGACGCTATGCGCTCGCCATCTATCGGCAAAGAGAGTAAACTGTCGGTACTCTATACAATGATTTATGGGCAGATGCGCATAACAAGGAGGAACGCTGGCTTCCGGTGGAAGAAGCTTGAAGAAAGTGTCTACGGATGCCTGAAAGTGATACAACAATTTTTTTTATTCATATTAATTTCAGACTTTTCTTTTTTTCATATTAATTTCAGACTTTTCTTTCATCATATTCTAATAATTAACATAATATAGACTATTTGAAAAATAAGTTATTTGATTGTTTTCAAAACTTAAAAAAAAATTTAATTGAAAAAAATAAACAAAATAGAATAATCTTTTTTTTTCAATAATGTTTCTGAGCACCGGAATGTGTTTTTTTTTATTTAATGTTTTTAAAAAAAAATATTTAGTGAAAATAATGTTTTTTGGGAGGGTTAGGGTTTAGGGTTAGAGTTTAGGGTTAGGGTTAGGGTTAGGGTTTAGGTTAAGGTTAGGGTTAGGGTTAGGGTTAGGGTTAGGGTTAGGGTAAGGGGTTAGGGTTTAGGGTTTAGAGTTAGGGTTTAGGGTTAGGGTTAGGGCATTTCCGTTTCTAAGAATAAAGTTTGATTCCGGAAGTTACTCCATTTCCAAGAAACAAGGTTTTCACTATTATTACAAAAAAAATGTTTTTTAAAAATCAAATAAAAACAAATAAATTATTTTTCAAATAGTCTGTATTATGTTAATTATTAGATTATGATGAAAGAAAAGTCTGAAATTAATATGCCAAAAAGGAAAGTCTGAAATTAATATGAAAAAAAGAAAAGTCTGAAATTAATATGAATAAAAAAAATTGTTGTATCACTTTCAGGCATCCGTAGACACTTTCTTCAAACTTTCTCCACCGGAAGCCAGCGTTCCTCCTTGTTATGCGCATCTGCCGACCGCAAAAACAATGACGGAGAAAGAAAATTACGCTTGGTCAGTGTTCGCACTAATTGATATATTAATATAAAATAACGTCTCAATCGGCGAAGTTAAAAAAAATGAAATAAGAAAGAAAGAAAACTGGAACACTTAAATAAAGAAAAAAAAACAGGAAAAAAGTATCAATCGATCGATATAGAAAAAAGAAAGGGAAACATGAAAGAAAACGTCTCATTATGGAAATAGAGTGAAGGATTTCTTTTCGAATTAATTTCAGACGGCGGGTGTTGTCTAACATGTTATTTGCTTTCATCCATCCCCTAAACACTTGAAATGGTTTCATTCGGCAGGATTTTACTCGCTAACTTTAGCGTGACGGGATGGATATTTATATATAAACAAATAGATACACACTGGTCTTTATTATAGAATGAAGGATTTACCCTATCAGTTGTATTTCCAGAGTGCACTCTTAGCAACGTCTATACGCGAGAAAATAAGGTAGCCTACGAAAATACCAGGTAGTTATTGATACTATTAAACCGTTCGGTAGTTCAATCAAAAGAGTTGATAACAACAAGTAGACTCGTTAATATTAATGATACGGTCATGGCATAAGATCCTCGACATCTCATACAGGGACCACATCACTAATGAGGAAGTGAAGAACAGACTCATACAAGAAGTCGGTCGATATGAGGATCTACTGATCACCGTTAAAAAGAGAAAAAATGAAGTGATAGGCCATGTCACACGTTCATCAGGTATCGCAAAGACAACCCTGCAAAAACAAAACTGTACAGGGATAAAGAAGGAAGAGCAGCCCCCGCCCATCTCCAAAAGAGATGGAAAGGCAACACCCGAGAGTGGACAGGGCTGGCGCTGAGTAGCACATCCAGGAAGGCAGAAGATCGGAAGCGTTAGAGAAAGCTGATTTCCAGGTCATCTTTGGCGCTCCAACGGTCATCCAAACCACGGAACTGATGATGATGATGATGATGATGATGGGTAAAATTCATTCTCAGAACAAAACAGTTTCGCACCACTTTTATGTCCCACTACGTAGATTAAAGTCAAGATATGCTGATACCAACCCTTCACTGGCAACAACACGTGGTTTCCCTGGAGCAGGAGTGACAAAAAGTATCCCCAAATTTCCAGTACTCTCCGCTTCTTTCGATAATCGCTGCAAATTACTTTGTATTTTCATAACAGCCGTTTTCTTCTGATTTTTAGCGGATCTCAGCCGTTGGCTTTCTCTGAAGTTTGAGTGGCAATAAGCTCCTACATTATCCCAGTACTCCCCGTGCCTTTCTAGTGTAGGTCTGGATGGTGCTTTCTCTCGTCGATAATTCCATTCTCCTTGACCCTTCAAACCATTTTTGTGGTCCTAAAGGATGCCGGTACAACCACTCACCTACACACGCACGTGCGTGTGTGAGTCGGGCCGGGTAAGATTACATTTTTTTCTGTGTTCTACGATGGTAGATTTAGTTCGGTAGTGGTTATTACGGTGGTGGTTATTACGGAGGTGGTTATTACGGTGGTGGTTATTACGGTAGTGGTGATTGTTGTTGTTGTTTTGAGAAGCCGCAACAGCAGTAGCAGCTTCACAATTGATCTTTTGTTTTCTTAAGGCTTTTTTCCTATATATTTTAATCACACAACATATTCCTTGTTATCTGTATATAATATTCACCCTCTCTCACAGTATATTTTTGGAAACCTCACTCTTATTTTATACACTTTCTACAATTCTTCCTTCCGCCCCCCCTCTCTCTCTCTCTCTCTCTCTCTCTCTCTCTCTCTCTCTCTCTCTATTCCTCTTCCTCCCTCAGTGTGTGTTTAACAGTCAAAGGTAATAAACTAACTATAAGACAGAAGATTGGATTAGACCATTATAAAAAAATAGGGAATATCACCACAAATATTAATACTATTTAACTCATAACTGGAAAAGAAAGAAAGAGTGACTAATTTTGGATTTTGTCTTTTTCTTTTTCAAACTTCAACTGGCCTTGTATACTCACTTTTTTTGACGTAAACAATCTATATCGAGATCAATAAGTGACCGAGCGGGTCACTTTTTTTTTTTTAGTATATTAGTAAATATATAATTTCTTACCTTTGACATTGGTTGATAATAATGTTATTACAAGGATGACAAAGTCAAAGGATTTCACAAAGTCAGAGTACATTATGATGTCATAGTATACCCACTCTCTCCCTCTCTTTTCTCTCTTTCTCTCTCTTCATCCGTCTCTTTTTCTCCACTCTTCCCCTCTCTCTTTTCGTCCCCTTTTCTCTCTTCGCTCTTCTTTTTCTCTTAATAATCTACATCATTCTATTGCAAAATTTAAGATTTCAAAAAGTCAGAATACATTGTGATGTCATAATACATCCCTTCTCATCCCCTTTATCCCTTACTTTCCCTTCTGTCTGTCGCTTCCTCTCTTCCCCATTCTCTTTCTCTCTTAATTATTTACATAAATTGCCTCCTCCCACTATTTTTCTTATCTATAACTCGTCGGGTTAGTATTTGTTATATATACGTATTATTAAATATATAATTGCTTACCTTTTACATTGGTTGATAATCATGTTTTTACAAAGATAACAAAGTGAAAGAATTTCACAAAGTCAGAATACATTGTGATGTCATAGCAGACCCTCTCTCTCTCTTTCTCCGCTCAATTTCTCCCCTCTCTTTCCCTGTCTCTCTATTTCCATTCCTTCATCTTCCTCTTCGCGCTCTCTTCTCTTTATCTCTTTTAATAAGTTACACCATTTGATGACAGTATCAAAAAAATTCACAAAGTCAGGCTCCACTGTGATGTCATAGTTTCCCCTCCCCTTTCTTTCTCCTTCCCCTTATTTTTACCATTCTCTCTCCTTTGTCTCTCTTCCCTTGTCTCTCCCCTTTCCTTCTCTGGTGCTACCAGATCAGACTGTCTGAAGATACTGGCTTCCTGACAAAGAATGTACCAAACATTGATGTTATTGTTTTTTTCCTTTCCTTTTGCATAACTAAATCATGTTCTGCAAAGCCAAAAACAAAAACAAAATTTTCCTCTACAAAACAACCAAATAAAACATTATGAATAAATATTTGAAGATATTAAGAACTTGAAGCATAAACACCTTTGCCTAAAATGATCGGATTCCGGCATTAAATAACCCGAAAGGGTTGATATGCCGTAAAACAAAGCAATTAAACCAAACACCATGAATAATTGTTTGAAGATATATATAGAACTTGAAGCATAACAACTTTTACCAAAATGATCGGATTCGGCAGTAAATTAACCCGAAAGGGTTGATATGCCGTAAAACAAAACAACCCTTCTTCCCTTATCTCTTGATTAATTATTTACATCATTCGTCTCCTCCCAATACTTCTTTTATCATTCTTCCTGTATTTATTGACGTTATTCGCCATTCCTTCCACAATCAAAAACACATTTATTTACAGGTGAAAGGTACACGGTAACAAGCAAGCGTTCAGACAAGATATGAACCAGAGTTGTAGAAGTATAAAGATCTTGGTTTATTCCGTTGTAGAGAGATTCTCCAAATCAATCGGTTCATTTAATCGAAAACAATGTCCTGATTAAGATCTATTTGTAAGATGAAACCGGCGCAGAGTTCAAGTCATGGGGAAACGGCCGTCGGCAATTGTCATCTTCCGTTTTCATCTTTCAACAGAAAGTTTAGACAATATGTCATTAACGAAAATGTCCGCCACTTTACCAAAAAAAAAAAACAAACAAAAACAAACATAAATTAATAAATATATTAAAAAAAAAAAAAATGAAAGATCAACAGAACATCTAAAGCTACCCCCCCCCCCCTTTGGCTGTAGTTGAGACGCAGAGAAGAAAGGCAGAAACGTTGTGCCGTTATATTTTGATTCGTTTATTCTGTCGTTCGCTTCTCTTATAAAACTAACCATCTACTGATATAGGCTTATACAATGAGGCGTGCAGCGTCTATGAAAGAGAGTAGAGTTCAACCGGTGCATCGTATCGCTTTCTGACTAACAAAAGAGAACTGTGACTCTCGGAAGAACGAATATATCTATCTCTATTTCTATAAAGATAAGTACGTGTATATGTTTATATATTTCTATGCACAGAATTCTCTCCTAAACTAAGTCACCGATCTTTATGAAGTTTGCGACACAGCCGCTAGACGTTAGGGGTCCAAATGTGGGCTTTATTTAGTTTAATTTAGTTTTATGCACAGAGGCAAAGAGAGGGGGAGTCCTTCGTGAAAATTTAGATACCTCCGATTTTTTTGTGAAATTTTAATAATAGCTAATTAATAAATAAATTAATTAATATTCCACAAATTTCAGTTTCTTTGGAGTATTTTAAAGAGTTTCAAGGGACATAATATTGACACAACCTCCCATTTCAAAATTCACATATTTGTATTGAATTTGATCCATAGTAATCAGACACCATTTAAACAAGATTCCCTGAATTTCAATTTCTTTTTAACACCCCTTAAGCTTAAGCCTTTTTTTTTTTAGACTTTATCAAAATCATGGAAGTGATTTTGATCAAAATTAGAATGAGGATTCTAGACATGAGGTTTAGTATCCTTATATCTTGATTTCAATCTTCGTTCGGGGAACAGAAACGTCTTGCATCACTGTTATGTCCAATTATAATGATACTAAACCTCATGTCTAGAATCCTTATTCCAATTTTGATAAAAATCCACCAAATGATTTTGATTTTAGAAAATGTTCATGTATATAGTAGAGTACACCCTCACTCAAAAATGTCAAAAAAGTTATGCTTCGCCAGTGTTCGCACTTAATATTCATCTAAAATCATAGAATTCCGTTAGAAATTTTATTTTTGATTCATAAATGATTATAAATATTTCTGATGACCTATAGAAAAAAAAGCTACTGTTGACTTTTTATTTAGAGTGAGGGATTTCGCTCGGAATGCATTTCAGATAACGGGGTTGTCTGACTCGCTATTTGCTTTCTCGCTTCAAATCCACACTTGAAATCGTTTCGTCCGGGGTCGAGAAAAAGTCACGCTTTTTTTTTTACTCCTCGCTAAATTTTGTGTAACGGGACATATTTATAGTTCTTTATATACAAATAAATAGGCGCTGGTCATTATTATTGGGTGAATAATTGTATTTATAGTTCTTTATATACAAATAAATATGCCCTAGTCATTATTATAAGGTGAATAATTGTATTTATAGTTCTTTATATACAAATAAATCCGCACTAGTCATTATTATAGGGTGAATAATTGTATTTATAATTCTTTATATACAAATAAATACGCACTGGTCATTATTATAGGGTGAATAATTGTATTTATAATTCTTTATATACAAATAAATACGCACTGGTCATTATTATAGGGTGAATAATTGTATTTATAGTTCTTTATATACAAATAAATATGCACTAGTCATTATTATAGGGTGAATAATTGTATTTATAATTCTTTATATACAAATAAATACGCACTGGTCATTATTATAGGGTGAATAATTGTATTTATAGTTCTTTATATACAAATAAATATGCACTGGTCATTATTATAGGGTGAATAATTGTATTTATAATTCTTTATATACAAATAAATACGCACTGGTCATTATTATAGGGTGAATAATTGTATTTATAATTCTTTATATACAAATAAATACGCACTGGTCATTATTATAGGGTGAATAATTGTATTTATAATTCTTTATATACAAATAAATCCGCACTAGTCATTATTATAGGGTGAATAATTGTATTTATAATTCTTTATATACAAATAAATACGCACTGGTCATTATTATAGGGTGAATAATTGTATTTATAATTCTTTATATACAAATAAATACGCACTGGTCATTATTATAGGGTGAATAATTGTATTTATAGTTCTTTATATGCAAATAAATACGCACTAGTCATTATTATAGGGGGAATAATTGTATTTATAGCTGTAGAGTTCGAATGCAAAACGCGATAAACGCCATTTTAATGTCACGAAACTGTCCCTACAAAAAGTGTTGCATTGCAACACTCAACGACACCCCAAAACTCTATGTTACATAATATGATACCGGAATTATTTATTTTTGATTTCAATTAAAATCAGCTTTCATTCGGAGTCTACATTTAATGTATTTGTGTTTTTATTGTTTAAGGTCTCAATTTAAACGAATTGGTTTTTATCGCGTTTTGCATTTGAACCCTTCAGTTCTTTATATACAAATAAATACGCACTGGTCATTATTATAGGGTGAATAATTGTATTTTCTTAGATTCACAATACTCTTCTCCAGAGCCCGAATAGATTGTTTAAAGTCGAAATAATTACTGTCTGGTATGTGTTAATAAAGTTACCCTATAATCCTAAATACTTACTTCGTACGTAAAATACATTTAGTTCTCTAGTCGGAAATATAAGATTTAATATATATTTATAACTCTATATAATTTGATATTTGAATGAGCCTTTCCGTTCGGTTTCAACCATTAACTAAAAAATTTCAACTGAATACCACACACACACACACACACACACACACACACACATATATATATATATATATATATATATATATATATATATTTACAACATAAACAAGACAATACCTTATAAAAGTCAAACTGGGTTTTACATCAAAGAATTATGACCGTTTCATCATTTGCTTATATCATCGAGGCATTCTAATTCTGAGTTTTATAAACAAAAGAATGATCAGATTAAAAAAAAACGAAAATTACTTCAGCACATTGTACATATATATATATATATATATATATATATATATATATATATATATATATATATGGTAAGTCAATGAAAATTGATTAGACCTGCATTGCATTGCAACAATTCGCTTTGACTCCATTGACACTTTGTCGTTGTTTTTTGCCTTGGAATACGCTTAACTGAAAACAGGAAGAATATTGTTTTCCTTAACATGGCCAATCTTATTTGATCCCTTCTCCGAGGACAACAGACCTGAGTAGAATCGTCGTCGTTGGATTTTTATACAGATTCCTCGAGATTTACCAATATTTCTGAGCCCCACGCTTTTTTGGATTTCGTTATTGGTGATTCCCATACCCGTTTGAACTTTAACATTGTTTTAAAAACTCTTTCAAATTTGGAACTTTGACGGTCCTATCCTGTCAACTTATCAATCATAATCTTTCCTCTGATGATAAGATTTTAATATTTGAAAAGCCTGGTTTAAGGAATGAAAGAGAAGAAAAATAAATGTTTTTTATTAACTAAACTGCTCCTTGTTTTGAACAACTGAAGATATCGATTTGCTTCCATTTGCAGGTCTAATCAATTTTCATTGACTTACCATATTTTTGCTCTATCCAGTATATTGAGCTTTCCTTATTTCACAATAGGTCCCACTCTCTAAAAGTTTACCTTTTAGTTATAATATATATATATATATATATATATATATATATATATATATATATATATATATATATATATATATATATATATATATATCGATAAAAATTGACAAGCACACAAGTGAGTGAAAAATAATCACTTAAAAATGAATATGCAACTTACTATTTCGTTCTGAGTGTTTTGGACGATTTTAGCAGCAAGGTAAATCCCAATTTTATTTTTGTTTTTCTTTATGTTAGGATATTCTGTAGGTAATTTTCGGAAAACTTTTCCCTTTTCAAGCCTTCAATAAAGTATTAATAGAGATTTTGAAAATGGTAAACTCAATTGAATGTTTTCGGATATGGCCACCAGGGTAAATATTGCGGTGTTATCTGTGGGTGTTTACTGTGTGTTAGCGTTTATACACACACACACACACACACACACACACACACACACACACACACACACACACACACATATATATATATAGATAGATAGATAGATAGATAGATGTTATGTTAATTCAGAAGCAAAACAAAACACGTTTTTCTAGATGAATCAAAACATATTTGAAACAAATTAAAATACTAAACAAAGATCTAACGTCATGAGAGAATTGTTGCCAAATGAAAACCGCACATTACAAAAATGAAATTGCTGTTAAGGTTCTAATCAAAGAACCGTTTTTAATTTTCTACCCAATAAACTATTCTCGATGTGCCGACGAATTTTTTGTTAAGATATGAATGATTCGAATCAAGTGGGTCAATTCCGATTTTGCCATTGTGTTTTTCTTGTGTTTTGTGCATGGACACCTGAAGACTTTGTGTATGGAATTTCATTTTGGCTGCGTACTGTTTTCATTTGGCAACAATGCTCTGATGACAGGGAATGTTTGTTTACTATTCGAATTTGTTTCAAGTATCTTTGGAATATTCTGAAATTACGTGCTAGCATTTCTTTGCTTCAAAACTTACAATTATTCATGACTTTGATTTTTCAATTTATTTATTTATTTATTCATAACCCTCTAACAAAAAAATTAAATAACTATTTAAAGTTTGAATGTTGAGCTTCACTTTTGCTTTAGAATTTGATACCTATAATAATCTATATAAAATAACTGTTTTTCCTATATATATATATATATATATATATATATATATATATATATATATATATATATATTGTGTGTGTATTAAGACAGCATTTTCTCATTTATGAAAACATTGTTAAATATAACAGAATTCGTTTGTTTAATTATAACTTTTTTTTATTTTTTCAAATTTTCTAATCGTCTGTTTTGTATTAAAATAATAATAAAAAAAAATAAATATTCTATAGGTATCACGATTCATTCATTTAAAAAAATTTAATACAAAAAAAAACATTAGAAAAAAGGTATAATTAAACAGACGAATTCTGTTATTTTTAACAATGTTTGCATATATATGTGTGTGTGTTTGTGTATTTTTTTTGTAACACAAAGTACTTATAATAGCTCAATAGATTTAAGCTAGAGCTATGCTATATTTAGTATTTTTATGTAGTTCAATACCACATCATTACCACAGAGGACAGATTCACGCCATTTTTCCAACTTATTTTTTTTTAATTTCGCAGACAATTGTTTCGGCTAACATCAAAATATCTGTAAAATGCTCCTATGCATTTATTTATTTCTTGGTGTGGGTACCCTCAGTGCAAATTGTACACAAATAATTAAAAAAAATTAAAAATCTGGGCGATTATAGCACGAATTACAGACAATATTCATCATCATTTATATATATATATATATATATATATATATATATATATATATATATATATATATATATATATATATATATATATATATATATATCCCACATTTGACAGGATAATCAAAGGAAGAAGAAACAACATTCATGAACAATTGATTTTACTCTGCTTTAAACAAAGAGTTAAAGCTTTTGTTCACTGTGTTAAAAATATCACAATCTCTAAATAGCGACCACGATTCGCCATACACTGTTGGAGACGGTGTCTGAAGTTTTCAATCACTCGAAGAGTCATCGTAGACATTATTTCTATAATCTTTTGGCGAATAGCATCTTTTAATTTTTCAATGATACCCTGTTGATGTTTGTAGACCTCAGCTTTCAAGTAACTCCAGCGAAAATTCGCAGGGGTTGAGATCGGGCGAGCGTGCTGGCCAATGAATGTCACCGTGTAAGGAAACCAAATGTCATGGAGGCAGTTCTCTCAGTCTTTCGATTAATTTTCTTGCTGCGGATCCATCCTGCTGAAACTACACATTCTTATTGCGAATGTCTTTTACTTTTGGTTTCTGAAATGTCTACAGCGTCTCTACATATCGGCCAGATGTTATGCGAAGGTGAGGGTTAATGAGTCTGTCAGGTGGAAGGTGGGACAAAACCGTGATGATTGAAACTGGACAGAATTTTGATTAAGAAGAAAGCTCAAAAAGAATTTGTATACATTGGATCTGAATACGGCCATGTTGTAGTCAGCTGGGAAGCAGCCTCGCGGTATTGTATTCGACAGACGGGTAGTTCTAGGAAAGAAACTCTGCTCATGGAAGATCCGTTTAGTTTTAAGTATAGAGTGGGAGATATGGAACTGTTAACAGTTGTTGTAGATAGACGAGTTTTAGTTGTGAATGTTTTACAGAGGGGCCTAGATTTGTGTTCAGTTTAGTACTTACCATGAAAATAATGATACAGCAAAGAAAAAACTTTCAATATCTCTTCTTTGAGAAAATGGCTGCAGGGAAGAGAAGGGGCCATCCCCCACTAGATTTCGAAGTAGGTTTTGTACCCTGTAAAAGCAAGAAAAAAGTGTTCTGAGCGGACCCCCCCCCCCCGCCAGACGTGGCAACAGTACTCCATCTTAGGACGTATTTGACTCTCATACAGGTAGAGGATTGTGTCAGGCGTGAGATACCTTTTGGAGCGGTAGAATGATATAACCATTTTTTCAGCGACCTTAGTAACGAATTTGATGTAAGTGTACCATTTCAAGTCTGAAGTGAAGGTCGGTCCCAGAAGTTTTTAATTGTTCAGGAGAAAGAATTCTGACTTTACAAGGATTTACATTAAAATTATATTAGAATAATTTTGAGAAGGGTTAGAGTTAGGGTTAGGGTTAGGGTTAGGGTTATTAGAATAATTTTGAGAAGGGTTAGAGTTAGGGTTAGGGTTAGGGTTATTAGAATAATTTTGAGAAGGATACTAACCAGTATTTGATTGAAACTTTCACTATAAGTAATACATTCGATTGATTTTATTTAGATCGGCGGCAGTTTATTTAATTTCAGAGTTAATTTGGATTGCTTGATTAAAAAAAAAATAGTGGATCTTATATTATGGTAGGTTTACCTAGAAACCAATTCTAGGTAAACCTACCATAATATAAGATTCACTATTATCAAATATAATGAGATTGATCGCTGAAAATATCAAGCTGTTGTCACCATGACTATTTAAATTTAATCTATAAGGGGTTTTGGTCTGAATTTATTTCAAGAATCCTGAGCTGGATATATTTAAGGTTATCGGTAGCGTAAAACTATGTTGTTTAATTACTTATGAGATGAGGTTAATTTCTAATTTCTTAATTTTCCAATCTTTATATTTCTTTAAAAATCTATTTTTGTCAACAAATATT
Organism: Sepiola atlantica; assembly: GCA_963556195.1. Lineage (NCBI taxonomy): Eukaryota > Metazoa > Mollusca > Cephalopoda > Sepiida > Sepiolidae > Sepiola > Sepiola atlantica. The sequence goes on along the minus strand of OY744537.1, from coordinate 73,476,726 downwards.
TAGCATATTTAAATAAATTAAAATAATTTAAATTACAGCCAAGGCTCAACAGATGCCGAAGTAATTTTAGTTCTGCATTATGATAATTTGAATTTAAATTTGAGGCAATTATTAGTATTTGTATTAAATTATTACCTATCTTTTATATTTCCACTTTCTTAATTTATTTTCCAATGGTTTTTGTAGTAGTATGGTTTAGCAGATATCAAATTTATTAATGTTGGTTTAAATGTTATATTATTGCTGTGCTAAATTAAAGACTAAAATGAATGATGATGTTCTATTTAATTGAGTTACCTTGTATTGGTTGTATTTAAATCTCTTTTGTGCACGCAATGAGAAATAATTTCAGATTTCTTGTTTAGAAAATTGTAATTTTCTTCATAATTGCCAAGTCTTCACCCACACATAATTTACAATAATTGACGATACTGGTTAGACCCTTTAAGGATTTATCAATCTATGTGATATAGGGTTGCTTTCGCTTAAAGTTCATACTGTATTTAGTTAAGGAGGTTGTATTTGAAGTATTTCATTAGAAATATATTTTAATGTGTAGCAATTCTATAATTAATCTTTGTCGCGGTTGATTAAATGTAGTATGGGTTTTACTATCAACATTTCTATTATCATCATTTTCATAATTACTATCATTATTCGTATTACTGGATCCGTTAAACAATTGATCGTGACCGATTCTAAACACGACATTTATTAAATTAGTATATACACTCTTTTTTATAGAATATAATTTTCTATGTAACTGGTAGTGTTTAATGTAAACAAAAGAAATAAGCACTGTTTTCCAACCAAACAGTCATGTTTCGGATATCAGCATGAAAACAATTACCACGGCTAGCTACACTGGAGCGCTGTGAATCGAGTAGGGGAAGCAACATTGCTCTTCTATATAGAATAGAGTTATCTATGTAACCGATTGAGTTTTTAAAGTCAGACCCAAATAGCAATCCGTCTGACATATCGATACTTGATTCGAACTATCATATTTTGTCTTTTCTCTCTTCCAGTATGTTATTGACAGAAATATATTTTAATTTCGCTTCAGTTTATCTCTGAAAATACTTAGTCTGGGTAAGAAAACATCAGAGCGCATACTTTTTCCATGGTTTATTATAATGAATGAAAGCAAAAAAATATTTTCACCGAAGAGTAGCTTCTCTTGGGTGCATTTAACATTCGTAGAAAATCCTCATGTATTAAAAGATCGAAAGTTTCGGAAGATATTTACATCCAAAAATTGCACAAATATTACAGTAATAAAATTAGTTATATTTTATGACAATTTGGTTCAATTATAAATTTAATGATCAAACATCACTGTGACAATGAAATTCAAATTTAAAAATCGTATTTAAAAAAATAATACTTTGGTAAAAAAATATTAATGAGTATTGATTTACTCCTCTCCAGGAGTTAGGCACAAGGCCAGTTTTTATCTTACTCCCACAAGTAAGATGTGACCCAAGGTCAGGTCGGGAAAGTGGGGTTTAAAAATTGTCTGGACAGCCCCGTCGGCATTCCTCGGTAGGGGCGTCTCAGGCAGTAAGCAATAAACTTACTCCTCCCCAAAGAGGGGAGGCGAAGCCTTGGAGGGTGGCCCTCCTAGAACTGCACAGGACAGACCCATAGACCGGCGTAAATCAAGCCCGAAGCCCAAGACAATACCAGTCTATGAGGTGCAGTATCCATCGGAACAGATACTACACTTTGATCTTAGCCAAAAGGCCAAGAAAAGGAAAAAATATTAATGGGTAGTTATATACACATCTAGGCAATATTAAGTTTATAACTCTACACATTCACAGCTGAACTTACTACATGGTCATGTGGGCTAATAGGTAGAGGCTTTGGTTAACAATTACTTCTAAGTGACCGTCTTCTGGAGAGTGAACGTTCAAGCTTTTTCATAGGCGATACTAACTTAGGATAACATAAAAATAACAATTCTACCCGGTCATTTGTGATGGGATGAGAACAATCTACCTCCATGGGTAAATAAAGGGTTAAGGCTTAAAATGAGTATAAGTTCCCGAGTTCGACATAAAAGGGCCTCAACTTCCACTATTAGATACGCAAGTTCGAAAAGATGCATCTGAAGAAGGTCGGAGGTTAAATCGGCCGAAATATCGTGGATTAGAATAGTAGTACGGAAATTCAACTAATGCAAAATAAATTGGATATTTATGAATAAAATAAAATTATTAAATACAACAAAAAGTGAAAGAAAAAACAAATACAGAAAATTAAATTTCCAACATAACACGAAAAAAAAACCCCAAAACAAAATAAAACCCTGAAAATAAATAAAGTTAAATAAGTTAAACGTCTTGAAGCTTTAAAAAGACATCATATTTGAAAAAAAAAAATCCTTTTCACTGATGCGTTTAAAAGAAGCCATTTTATGAGTTTCTCTCAAAATGTGGACGCTTATAAATAGAGTTATTTACAAAAAAAAACAACAATTTTTTAGTATTTTAAAAATATTTTTTGTTTTATATTTTGTTTGTCGCTGTTTTTTTAATTTTAATTCCTTTGTGAGTTTACCAATTGCTACGGGGGTCAATGTGTATTAAAAGAGTCCCCCCCCCCGCAAAAAGAAAGAAGGAAAAGAAAATACCTGTATATGTTTACCATCTTAGTTCTTGGATCCGTTTTACGTTATTCGATTTCAATTTTTTCTTTATCAGTCAAATTACTTATGACACTTATGTGTGTGTGTTTAATTTATTCTTTTTATCTGTGCCTGGGTTTTTACTAATTTCTAGATTGAACTCTATCTATCTATCTATCTATCTATCTATCTATCTATCTATCTATCTATCTATCTATCTATCTATCTATCTAGCTAGCTAGCTAGCTAGCTATCTCAGACTTCATCTTCATCCCCCTCCCTTTCTCCCAATCTCTCTGGTAAAGGAGGTTGAGTTTCGAATCTAAGCTTGAAGCACGTAGTGACGAGCCATGATACGGCGGAACAGCTGTTTGTTGATCTCTCTAACTGGGTTAAACAACAAAGGACTGTCAGTGGAAAGATATATTTTAATGCAGGAATATTTAGATTAATAATTATATATATATGTTACCACATGGATATAATGAGACCATAATTCCATATAAATAATATATATATATATATATATATATATATATATATATATATATATATATATATATATATATATATATATGTTGATAATGAGTACTGATAGTAATTTTAGGCTTTGATAGCCTAGTTTTTCATGTTCTTTTTGCGTTTTTGCTTTGTATTGTAAAATTAGCACTGAAGATAGCCACACCAAGAAATAAATGCACGGAAGCATTTTACAAATATATTGGTGTAAGCCGAAACAATTGTATACCGAATAAAAAATAAGTTTCATGAAATTACGTGAATCTGTCTTTCATACCATTGAAATCGTATAAAATTACATAACAAATATTGAATATAGCCTTACACTATTGAGTTATTATAATTACTTTATGTTATAACATTTTATTTGAATAGAAAAAATTCGAAACACAAATAATAAAAAATACACCCACAAATCTAAATGATTAAATGCGAAATATTTTCTATATATCCTAACTATGTTTATATCAAACCACATTACGCTTATTTGATTCAATTATACATTTTTTTTATTTACTCCTCCCCAGGAGTTAGGCACAAGGCCAGTTTTATCTTACTCCCACAAGTAAGATGTGACCCAAGATCGGGTCGAGAAAGTGGGGTTTGAAAAGCCAGCGCTCGAGAGGTGAGCACTCTGGCCATTTAAAAATTGCCTGGGCAGCCCCGTCGGCATTCCCCGGTAGGGGCGCCTCAGACAGTAAGTAATAAACTTACTCCTCCCCAAAGAGGGGAGGCAAAGCCTGGGAGGGTGGACCTCCTAGAACTGCACAGGACAGGCGTGCAGTATCCATCGGAACAGATACTACACTTTGATCTTAGCCAAAGGCCAAGCAAATACATTATATATAGCTAACAGAACATTGCGTAAACATTCATCCCGATGCTTCATTAGCATAATAATTTTATAAACACCTTCTAATTAATTAATATTCTGAATAATTCATTTTTATTTTCGTTTAACAGTTTTCATATATATATTCAAAAGTTTTGTTAATATTAATGTTATTATTATCATTAGTAGTAGTAATATTAATTCTAACGATTTCATGAAAAACATTTAACGTTCAAAAATGATTATTTTGAAATTCGAATAACTTCCGGTCATGTAAGCATGCGTATGTTTACATGAACCAACAACTTAGATTACCTGGGATAATTTATTAAAAAAAATTACACTTCGCATTAAACGCAATAACTAACAATTTTTTTCTTTAGATATATATAGGGTGGGCAAAAATAAGGGTCCTATTTTTAAAAATTCATAACTTTTTTATTTATTGATTTAAAAATATTTTTTTTTTTAGAATAAGTAAAGGACCCCTTCCGAAGCAAGCATGAGCCGTATTAGCCCTAAGGAACGTACCCTCATTTAGAAAACATTATTTTTGCTTAAAAAACTCAAAACTATGTAAAAAAACAATACTTTAGTTTTTGTAAGTTTTAAGAAGTGTTTTTCGGCTAAAATTTGTTTTGTTTATTTCAAAAAATCTCGGAAGAGTCAGTCTACACACACATAAAGTTTGGTGAGTTTAAATTTTATTTTGTGGAAGTTATTCAAATTCAAGTTATTCAAATTTAAAGATAGGACCCTTATTTTGGCCCACCCTGTACTTTATATTTAAAACTAAATTTGTTGTTGTTTTCGACGACGACGACGACGACGACGACGACTATTGAATATGATTAAATTTGTTATAATAAAGAAAAAAAGAAAAGTTCCTCACCCCTCTCAGCTTTTTAAATAATAAATAAATAGGTTAATATTTTTTTTAAACTTAATTTTTTTCTGTCTTTTAAATGAATAAATGCGAAGTTTTTTTTCTCCATTTATCCAAACTATATTTACATCAAAACACCAATTAATTGGGGATGGGTATAGTTAAAACAATGTTTTACTCAGAGACTTTCATAATTTTAACAACAAACTTTGATAAATTTGTAGATTAACACGCTCAGCTAAGTTTAAACAATGTGATTCTACTTATTACCGTAATTCTGACTTATTAGGACAGTTAACTGATATATTTTTAACACTAACCCTAAGTCCGACTGGCAAGGTCGTAAAACCACACGTAATCGCGTAAAAGAGTGAACCCCTGCCACCACAAAAATATAACGCACTTAATTTATCTCCAATAGCAAAAAAAATAAAATAAAATGGTTAACTGGCATAAAACCCTAGAATGGCCCGGATATGGAGGATTATTTTAAGTTAAATTTATATGCAACATTCTAAATTCTAAAATAATTTGTTGTTGTTTTCTATTGTCGCCAGAATTTTCTGGGTATCCACACATAATCGCCTAAAAAAGTAGAATCGTATTGGGGGTGGGGGTGGGAGTGGGAGTGGGGGGTAGCTGAGGGTGTTAATCTACAATAATACCAACACTTTTAATATTTCTTTTTATACATGAAAAAAGGTATTTACTTATTTAGATAATTTTAAAAAAGCTATTTATTTAATTTTCACGCGAAAAAATAACACCACTAAACTCAATTGCTTAAAATTAAAATAAAAAGGGGATGTACAGTGAAAAAATGTAAGATTTAAAAAATAAAGTATAGGTAAATTTGCAGATTAACACACTCCTCTATCCCCCCCCCCCTCAGAGAAAAAGAATATATTCTGTTTTGCTCGGCGATTACGTGTGAACACCGTGGCAAATTGAAAGAAGGAAAAATATTTTAGAATTTAGAGTGATGGATCAGTTTCATATATATTTAACGTAAATTGTGCGTTATTCTGTGCGTTATTTGTTTTGTTTTTGCGAGTGAGGTCCACTCTTTTAAGCAATTACGTGCCAGTCGGACTTAGGGTTAGTGTTAAACTATATTAGTTAACTATACCCTCCTCCAATTAATTGCTGCCCGGAGGGCGGGTAGGTTTTGCTAGTATATATATATATATATATATATATATATATATATATATATATATATATATATATATATATATATATATATATTATATGAGTGTGAGAGAGTGAAAATTCTTGCTCGTCTGACGTTCTTCATTTTAAATTATATTATATATTGTATTATATACGATGTTATAGATCGTTCAACATTATATGTATATCTGAGAAAAAAACTGTTTCCTCTGGGTTCTCGCCTACTGAACGAAACGTCGACCTGCTCTTACTCATCGGTTTCTATGCCAGATACGGCATGGCCAGAGCGATGAAACCCGAGTACACTCAGCAGACGCTGTAATAGTTTTTAAACAAAATACTTTATATTAGCTTTTGTGGAACCTACGATCGAGCACTTTATGTTTTTATTTCAACTAACTTATGATACATGCTATCTCTCTCTCTCTCTCTCTCTCTTTCTCTCTCTCTCTCTGTTTGTCTGTCTGTCTGTCTTTCTCTCTTTATATATATATATATATATATATATATATATATATATATATATATATATATATGGGCCACATCTTACTTGTGGGAGTAAGATAAAAACTGGCCTTGTGCCTAACTACTGGAGAGGAGTAAATCAATATATATATATATATATATATATATATATATATATATATATATATATATGTGTGTGTGTGTGTGTGTGTGTGTGTGTGTGTGTGTGTGTGTGTGTGCGTGCGTGCGTGCGTGCGTGCGTGTGTGTGTATTACGGAAGATCAAGACATCGGTTCCATCGGTTTCAAATCCAAACAAAGGAGACTTATAATTGGTTTCCTTTACCAGACTCTCTTCGGCCTCTGTTTACCGATAAATAGACGCCGAAGAGAGTTCGGCAAAGGAGACCAATTATAGGTTTCCTTTGCTTGATTTGAAACAGACGGTACCGATGCTGTTATGATCGTCTGTAATACATATATAAATATATATTGCGGTTTTATTTTTTAATTTTCTGAATAATGGAGCATTCTGCTGGGGTGCTTTCCCACTAACCCTCTCACCCCCCCCCACACACACATATATATATATATATATATATATATATATATATATATATATATATATATATATATATATATATATATATATAAGTTGAGATAAAAGTGGAGAAAGTAAGTAACTCGTGTGCATGACTTACATTTCGTCTTTGGACGACTTCTTTTTTTTCTTCAGGGAGGTCAGACACCCTGATTCTCTCGATTAGAATCTCTTTTGAGATACTGCTCCATTTCTCGAATATAGAGTAATGTTAGCAGTGCAGTAATATCCTCTTTTGTGCAACTGACCACTTTTGGGATTTTAGGCCCCTTGTATTCCTTGTTTTGGTCGTTGCTTGTGGTGGAGCCTGGGGGCCAAGGTCTTCTTCATCAAGGCCCGGTGGCTGTCTCTGTCTGGTCTCTGACATAACCATAGTGACATTTTCAGAGGAAAAAAGGTTTGTACCATTGAATACCTCTTCCCGCCTGGTGCACAAACGAGTTGAGGGGCCCTTTTTATCCTGGGTGCCGGCCTGCCAGTTTTTATGTTTTGATTTATTCATCTTTTCTTGTTTTCTTCCTCTTTGTCTACGGCTTTTTATTGGTTATTCGAAGCTACCCTCAAAAAGAGGGGTACGCTCATCCGGAATCCGAGGGACGCGCTGGATGGTCTGAGGAGACGGCACAATGAGATTTGGTTTTGCTTGCTAAGTAGGAAGAAAAATGCTAAATAGACATGAGGAGGTATGTATCTTTGTCACCAAATTGTTTTCTCCATATTCGTATATTGCTTCCCAAACTCGTGTGACGAGCTCCTTGGCAAGAGAGGTTGCTGGCTGCAACATGTTTATAATTGATAGCTATTTCGAAAAGAAAACCGCACTCTATACAGCCGATGATGCGTATATAAACATATATAATCATGATAAAATGTCCCTCCCTTTGTCGAGGGTCGATAGCATTGTGTTAAGAGGACACACTGGTCGGGTTTCGAATCTCAGCTTGAAGCACGTATTCGTCTGGCCAGACGGGTTATCGCAAAACAGACTGTCTATGGATGATCACACACACCCCCCACACACACACATATATATATATATATATATATATATATATATATATATATATATATTTTGATTTTATTCCATTAGTTGCGACAAAACAGGTTTTGTTTCATTGGTGCGAATAGCGACCAACTCATCGGGCCGGCGAAAGGAATTCAAATGGCATAAAATTTTAACTTCACTTTAACGGGAGATTGAAAATTGAAAATACATTGGAGGGGGAGGGGGATAGAGTTGGGGCTTTGTCTATAATGGCGACATGGGACATGAGAGGGGAGGGGGGATATATATATATATAAACGCTGTCGTACATAGATAGAAATATTAAAAAAAAAAATTCAATATTATTCTAAGCCGTTTCCAAGTAAAATTGAAAGTAGAGCACCGTAGGAAAGATTAAAAATAAACATTCACCTAAAAGCTTCAGTGCAAAGCTTCGACTCTGTCGTTGAGTGCTATCGAATGTTTAGATGTTTATACTCGCAGCTTTCAGTATAAATATCATTTAATTTCTCCGTTATTACGTGGCAATCTCTCGTGGCCAAATGGGACTAGGTGAACGGTTACAGGTTCATTTTATATTCCAATAACCATGTTTTTAATTTAAAATATTTTTATTTTTATCTTTTTTACATTTCCAAAAACATAACATTTCTCTGAGATGTTATTTTTACCGTCTGTTTCTTTTGCCGTGAACCAAACAACTATTTTTTATGTCAATATCGTCTCTGCAACACCACAAAATCATCAGAAAACCACAAAGAATAAAAAAATTCTTAGATTTAAATGTCTTGAAAAACACATACACTATACAGCGGGTCATTTTTTAGGAGAAAACAAATAAAAAACAACAAAAAAGAGCAAACTCACATGTGTAGATATATACTTATTGTGCGTATTTAAGCAGCATTTTCTCATTTATAAAAACATTGTTAAAAATAACAGAATTCGTCTGTTTAATTATACCTTTTGTATTTTTTTTATTTTTCTGATGGTCTTTTTTTTGTATTAAAATCAACGAAGATTTAAATTCGTCGAAGAATCGAAAACGTTCGTGATACCTATGGGACATGTATTAAATTTATTGATTTTAATAGAAAATAGACCACTAGAAAAATTGAAAAAGAAAAGATATATTTAAACAGATAAATTATGTTATTTTTTACAATGTTTGCGTAAATATATACATATATATATACACATATATATATACATATGTATTTATATATATATACATGTTTGTATATATATATATATATATATATATATATATATATATATATATATATATATATATATATATATATATGTATATGACAGTTGGAAATATACAAAATTATAACATATTTATCATTAAGTATACAAAGTCCAAAAATTCAATATAAACAAAGTTTCAGTGTACTATCGTTACTGAGACAACTATTTATTTTTATTATTACGTTTCTCCATAAGCACAAATTAAAAGGAAAATCATCAAACATTTTGCCAATAGTCCAGTTAGATAGTAAAGTCTCCAACGGACCCTTGACACATCAAAGACAGGGTCTAGAACAATATTAATCAATATTTTCATTAAAACTTTGTTGGTGTTGAATTTTTGGAACTGGTATACTTAATGATGAATGTTATAATTTTGTAAATTTCTAACCTCTGGTTGACCCTTACCATAAGGCTGATTTAAATACACTTAGCATTTATTCGTATCTGATAGACTGGATCGACTTCACCGTTCATCTATGTATCTTTAAGGTGTTGTTTTCTTTGTCGAGTTAGTATACTATCATATATAGGTATGTATCTTTGTAAACAAATTGTCTCCCACTTCTCTCCCCATTCCCTCTTTTCTCTGTCTCTTTGTCCCTCTCTCCTCCCTCCTCCTCTCTCTATACATGATGCTTTTGTTACAGGCGGAGGTTGTCCGCATACACAGATGATATAAAGAACGAGGACACGAGCGGAGAATATTAAAACTGAATAAGAATAATCTCCTACCAAGTTTATGCAAAGATAAAAAAAAACCCATAACACATGGATACATAAGAAACAAAGATACAAGTGCAGAAAAAGGTTTTGGCGAAAATAGAATGAAATAATGAGTACAAGAATAGAGATAAACGCAGTACTTTGTGGTTACTGAAATTTAACTCGTTCTTGGAAGGTCAGTAATCTCAAAGGATATACAATTGAGGTGGATAGAAGTATTCTCGTATGAATAAACTATGTAGATAAAATAACATTCTTGAATATGGGAATAATGTCTGCATGGGTGTATAAACAATTATACACCCATGTCGTCGTTGTGTACCCATGTTATTTTCGTCTGCTGATAAACCCATTCGAACAATGATATTTATAAAAAGATAATTTAAAAAAAGGGAGACTCAAACGAAACATCAGAGTGACACCCTACTTGTTTACGCGCATGCGTGTGTGTTAGAGAGAGACAGATAAATAGATAGATCGACACATAGCACCCATTTTTCCGCTTGAGATCTCACCAGCCTAAGAAAGAAAATCACGTGGTTCATTCGACTTCCGCTTTGAGGTCACCCCTGACTTTTAAGGTGTCACTCAAACCCTCGCTCTGTAACGCAATAAGGGTAAAATAAACCACATTTTGGATTGTGTCACTGAAAAACAGGATTAATTTTCTTCCGTGAAAAGATGCTTTTGATGAAAGATGAAAAGGAATATATTAATTGAGTTGTCGGTTAACTGAAATGTCTAAACAGAGTCCGAAGAGAGTCTGGTAAAGCAGACCAATTATAGGTCCCTTTTCTTTTGATTTGAAACCGATGGTATCGATGTTGTTCTGATCTTCTGTAATGCATATATATATATATATATATATATATATATATATATATATATATATATATATATATATATATATATATATATATATATATATATATGTATGTGTGTGTGTGTGTGTGTGTGTTTTGAAAAAAATCATGCCTGTTTTTAAAAAAAAAATATTTTGTACTTTTTTCGATTTATATCCAGAGGGGGTGATATTCTTTTCAAAACTTAAAAAAAAAATGATTGTCCGTCGAATGCTTTTTTGAAAACGGTAAACTATTCTTCCTTAAGATTAGATGAATTAAACACATAAAGGAGCAGAGTGGAAAGTGAGGTGCCTGTGTTATGCTCTCAACTTTACCATTAGAAATTGGAAAAAAAAAGAAAGATCCTCGAACACTTAAGTGATTTAATGCCTTTGGAAAAAAAGCATCTGAAAATATTAACCCGGAAGAATGCGAACAACTAAAGAAAGTTTTATAACGTGTCTTTAGGCCAAGTAAGACCTTTTTTTTATCTTTCATATTGAAGGTTATAGGTTTTTCTAGAAAAAAATGTTTTGGAGACCACCACAACCAAGACTCCTCTTCCTCCTACTCTGACTATTATTCCTACTACTACTACTACTACTACTACTACTACTACTACAACATGTGCAAATATATATATACGTATATATATAAACAGTTTTTAATGGTAAACAACTGATGATCCCTTAAAATAGTGTTAGAATCTAACTAATATAATAACTGTAAAAAATAAATTGACTTACATGAGTGATTTTCCACTGGAAGACTTGAGACTATAAGTTTATATATATATATATATATATATATATATATATATATATATATTTTATTTTTTATTTTTTAAATTTTTTTATTTTTTTTAATATAGTTTTAATGGTTGAGAAACTTCCGAGACTATATATATATATATATATATATATATATATATATATATATATATATATATATATATATATATATATATATATATACTAGCTGGAATATTTGCTTCAGAGAATAAAAAATACTTGAAAACCATTACTAAGTGCAAAAGACCAAATCCCGATAGACTTAGGTACACCCATGGCCTGAGACATATGAGGCAGTCAAAGTGAGCCATCGCATTCATAAGAATTTGAATTTGGCATACGTTTGACTGTTTTCGATATACTTAAAAAGCATAAAATATATATTTATGTGGTAAGCATTGACTGCAGATCAAAAGGCTGAAGTTGTGGACTTAGCCAACTTTTACTTTTACTTTTTATTTGATAGGAGAATGTCTTTAATTTGTGAAATTGAAGGTTATTAGTTCTTCTAGCAATAGAATAGTTTTGTTGACCTTCACTAAGACTTCCCTCTTCCTCCCCCTCTTCCTACTCTTCTTACTACTACTACATGTGCACATATATAACTACTAGCTGAAATACTCGCCTAAGAGAATGGAACCTACTTGGAACCTTTAATGTGCAAAAGAGTAAATCCCGATGTACTTCAAAGTCACAACAAATATACTTATGTGTTAAGCATTAAGTGGAAATGATCACGTTCACCGACTGTTACCGATTCTCACCATATGGTTCAATAAGAGAGTCGGTACTACTACTACTACTACTACTACTACTACTACTACTACTACTACTACTGCTGCTGCTGTTGCTTTTACATATGCAAATATATACCTCCTAGCTGGAGTACTCGCCTCAAGGAATAAAACATACTTAGAACCTTACCAATAACTTGTGGAACTCTCTTCGTGCTGACTGTTTTCCTCCTACCTATAGCCTTTGGCCTATTCGATACTAAGGTCAATAGACACATCCTGTTTTTGCGTTAATCATCTTTCGTTCTTTTTAGCTTCTTACATCAAAGTATGTAATTACGTAGAGCACTTGTACTTTTATGGTGTTAAACTCCCGTTTAGGAGAATGTCTTTAAAGTGTCGTCGCCTGCTAACTCAAAGAAACTTTCAACACACCCTCTCCGCCCAAGCATATCGGTGGAGAAGATATAAAAAAGCAAGTTAACGAATCGTCCAGAGAGTTCTTGTAAGCTGAAGAGTAAACTGTTGCTGGTCGAGTAGACCCGTCACCACCAGCGTATGCGCTGTGAGCTATAAAAAGGAAGAAGAAACCACAATCAAACCCTATATTCCTTCTTCTAATCTAACTACCAAATTGCTCCTCCTCCTCCTCCTCCTCCTCCTCCTCCTCCTCTTACTACTACTACTACTACTACTACTACTACTACTACATATGTAAAAGAATGTTTTTGTCAACTACCATCAAACCTCATATTCCTTCTTCTAATCTTACTACTAAACTATTGCCCACCCTCCTCCTCATCCTACTACTACTACTACTACTACTACAACTACTACTACTACTACTACTACTACTACTACTACTACTACTACTACTACTACTACTACATATGCTGGAATATTCGTTTCAGAGAAAGAAACACACTTGGAACCTTTAATAAATGCAAAAGTAAAAAAAAACATAAAATCATATTTATGCGGTAAATATTCAGTGAAGTTTTAGTTAGAGAAAAGTTTTAATTTTAACGTGTTAATTTTCCGTTTAGGATGGGTTCATTTGTGAAAGTTGTTTACATTTTTAAGAATTGATACCATTCTTGTCTGTTACATGGTGTCTCACGACCCTATTTCGCATACATTTTATAGAGTTTTAAGTAGCATAATATGAGCAAACCCTCCCATTAATAAATTTAAATATTTCAGATTTGCATTAAATTGATGCATCGATATAAAACACAAATTAAGCAAGATCTTCGAATTTCAATTTCTCATTTCAGCTTAAGCCTTAAATTGTAGACAGTTTCTAGAATCAAAATCATGTAATGGATTTGGATCAAAATTGAAATAAGGAATCAAATATTAGATTTAGTATAATTATATCTTCATTTTAATCTGCATAATGGAACAAAAAAGTGGTGCAAATGGTTCCATTCGGGTAATTAATTTTACTTGTCCCGGGATGGGTATTCTTATAGTCTCTCTGCTTGTCTGCCTGACGTTCCGCCTGTCGTCTGTCTGAATTTCTATCTATGTCTGTCTGTCAGTCTCTTCCCACTTTCTCTCTTTATATATATATATATATATATATATATATATATATATATATATATATATATATACATATATATATATATACATATATATATATATATATATATATAATTTACATGAAGATACAAAGATGAATATTTTATCTTTATCTTAGATCTTATCTTGATAAAAATGCTCGATATTATAGCTAGAGCATTTATATAAGTAAAAATAAAATGATGAAAATAAAATTGGATAATTTACAATATTAATTAATTAATTATTAATTCTCTGGTGAGAAGAGCTTATCTTTGAAAATCTATGGATCAGGGGTAACATTTTTATTTTTTACTGTCCTTGCTTGAGCACTTGATGAATTAATAAATGTTGTAAACTGTCCAATTTTATTTTCATCATTTAATTTTTTTACACACACATGCACACACAAACACACACACACACACACACACACACACACACACACACACACACACACACACACACACACATATATATATATATATATATATATATATATATATATATATATATATAAAGACACAGTAGAGATTTGGCTCGCCTTGAATTAATATTTATGAAATGCCTTTTTATTTCTCTGATAATTTCGATCCAATTCTCCCTTATCTTTAACAATATATATATATATATATATATATATATATATATATATATATATATATATATATATATATATATATATATTGTTAAAGATAAGGGAGAGTTGGATTAAAATTATCAGAGAAATAAAAAGGCATTTCATAAATATTAATTCAAGGCGAGCCAAATCTGTACTGTGTCTTTTTTATTTGTCCTCTAGAACCAACACGAGTTATAAAAGAAGAAATGTTATCCCGGTTGGATCGACGCAGTCAACACATTTCTTGCACCCAAGAAAAGCGAATCATGTGTCCAATTAACGACACTCTGTCCCGTCCTGAACCTAATCGAAAGTAAATCAGATGACACAGCCGAGCGACTGCCGTCTCTTAAAACATTCACGAACGTATTCACCTCACATCAAAAGACAAAGTATCGTCGTCTTTTACTCTTATTTCCGATTAGCAACTCCCTCTTCCCCATCCTTAACCCTTAGACGAAAAGAAGTCAAAAGTCGGCCAAACATCTGAGGCATCTCTTAACGTCCACGAATGCCGTGACTTAAAATCAGTGCAAAGTGTCGTCGCCTTCTAACTCAAAGAAGCTTCTAACACACCCTCTCCGCCAAAGCATATCGGTGGAGAAGATATAAAAAACAAGTTGATGAATCGGCCAGAGAGTTCCTGTAAGCTGAAGAGTAAACTGTTGCCGGTCGAGTAAACCCGTCACCACCAGCGTATGCGGTGTGATCTATGAAAAGGAAGAAGAAAATAACGAAGAAGAAGAAAGAATGAACGAGGCTGAAAATAACCTGATTCCATAACTGGGCTGAGTGTCCCGAGATTATCTTCTACGCCGAAGGTTTATTTGACGAAAACAAAAACTGTTCGAAATAGCATCACCCAACCGGCCGTTGATATTACACTATCGCTAAATTAACGAATACATATCATAGCATTGCACCAAGCGAGACTTCTACGATTACACCCGAACGTATGATTTTTGAACACTTGCTCCTGGAATTCTGCTAACGAATTTTCTATCCAAAGACCAGTGTGGATCTTGGATGAGTGTGACTTGTGACATTCTTGGATCATTTAACTTTTTAACTCCTGTGGAGAGTCTTGTAACAACGTTCCACATTCTGTTAGTGAGTAATCCTTTTTCTTCTGTGATTTGTTTGGGACAATATTTTGTTCACAGATTTTGGTCGCCATGAGTTAACGTTAAACATTATCCTACTCCCCTAAAATATTACTTTGTTTTATCTTGTTGTTTGTTCTATATGTGTTTATCCCTCCTCTTACTATTTTATGAATAAATATTGTTTGAATCTGAATTTGGTGATTGAGTCGTCTTTTACCTGCTCGTTATTCTTCCCTATTTTCTATGTGACGTCTTGAATTAGACAATCCCATCCCCCCTGTATTCTGTTGATAATATTGGGGCCTACGAGCCACTTTCAGACACTTTTACCTTTTTTATATTTACTATTGTCACACGCTTGCCGCCGTGGTCCCGACGAAGGCAGTATATATATATATATATATATATATATATATATATATATATATATATATATATATATATATATATATATATATATATATATATATATATAATGTGTTTGTGC
Organism: Sepiola atlantica; assembly: GCA_963556195.1. Lineage (NCBI taxonomy): Eukaryota > Metazoa > Mollusca > Cephalopoda > Sepiida > Sepiolidae > Sepiola > Sepiola atlantica. Next base: position 73,460,482 of record OY744537.1, on the reverse strand, counting down.
CTAACAATGGTGGATTGCAAAGTATGCAAGTTGATGTAATGAATCTAACTGGATTTGAATATGGCATTGGCATTGTCAGTATATATAGATCCGTACCAGTAAAAATTAGACTCTATCTAAATCCTTGAAAAAAATGTGTAACGCATTGTTCCAATTTATATTCGAACAAAGGGCAAGTTACGTAACGTTCCGGTTATACATTACGCCAGCCATTTTTGTATTGCATCCCACGTGAGCTTTGACAACACTTAATATTTGTTGTTCAAAACACATATTCCCGACGCTTTGAAATTGATAGTGTTTGAAACTTTTTGGGTGGTCGTCATAAAATGACGAACAGGCGGCAAAAACTACAATAGAGAAAGAAGAGAAAAACGTAACTTTTAACACGTGTACGCGTTCCGGCATATGAGCATGTGTTTGACAATTTGTTTTCTGTTGTTCATGTTTCTAGGTATGGAGACGCGTTAGACTAATAGACACGCCATTTTTTCAGGTACCCTCAATATACGCATGTTTCCTCGTCTTGTTAACGTATATTCCTTAGGTGTTATAAATGGCAATGTATAGAAATATATATATATATATATATATATATATATATATATATATATATATATGGAAAATGAAAAAGAATAAACAAAATTATTGATATGCATCAACGTTTCGTCTTTATTTCAAGCCTTCTTCAAGATGATTGATTTAAAGAAATAACATACAAAGGTAAAGTATTTTTTCAAATCAACCATCTTGAAGATGTTTCGAAATATAGATGAACCGTTGATGAATATGTAAATAATTTTGTGTTACCATTTTTCATTTTTCATAACGTTGGAATATTATTTCTATAATTTTCATCATATATATATATATATATGAGAAAGGAAGGATGAAGGTAATCCGACGTAATGGGAAATGAAAAAGGAAAAACCAAAAATATGTTTTTTTATTTATTCATCAACGTTTCGTTTTTATTTGTAAGACTTCCTCAGGATGATAATTTTAAGAAAAATGTCATACAAGTACATGAAAATATTCCTTTTTCATTTCCCATATATATATATATATATATATATATATATATATATATATATTTATAAATCCATATTTTTAAATATCCATAATATATGTCATACATGTTTCATGTACACTTAACACTCATCAGTACGGATTATGAAATTGTACCGCCAGTCGAACGATTTGAACCCGGGATCCGAATATCTCGAACCCAAGCTTCTTATAGTAGAGGCCAACTTGGCAAACCCACTTAGAATGAAAGAGAAATAGGTTTTAACGTGGCTTAATTTTAATCTCAATTCAATCTCTCTCAAAGTTTTCAATATATATATATATATATATATATATATATATATATATATATATATATATATATATATATATATATATATATATATATATAGTAATCCACATACAGACTGTTTCGCTGTATCTTAGCTCTTCAGTGCGACTAGACCAGCTAGTGTCTCAAGCAGGGATTGAAACTCAACCGTCGAGCAAACAGTCGACGATTTTACCCTTTAGCTATCATGCGACACAGGCTGAATGCAAGTGGATCTCACTGTAACCATTGTCAAATGCCAGTAGCTCAAATTGGTTTTACCCAATGAGCTATGCCTTTTCAGCTTGTGGCAAATGGCGATTCCCTTACGATAAGCTCTACCCGAAAAAGGAGGCTTCAATAGCAATCCACATACAGACTCTTTATATATATATATATATATATATATATATATATATATATATATATATATATATATATATATATATATAGTTTAGGTTGTAGTTAATTATTTGGCTGTTCATTTGCATAACTAAGTATTTCATTAGACTTCAGTTTCTTATATATATATATACATATATATATATATATATATATATATATATATATATATATATATATATATATATATATATATATAAAGAAAAGTGGGGATAAAATGATCCGACGTAATGTAAAATGAAAAAAGGAAAGCCGAAAACTATGTGATTTATGTATTCATCAACGTTTCGTTTTTATTGAAAGACTTCATCAGGATGAAGAAAGCAACGTAGAAAAATCATACAGGATATTAATTTTGATTTGTTAGAAAGTGTCCAGAATTCAGCATGGTTGTTGACGTGAACAAACAGAGAATGAAAAACATGATATTGGTAGTAGCGTTATCAGCAGTAGCCTGTCTCCTTCAAAAGACGAGAGATAAATGGGATTAATGGCTTCAACTTGTTAGTTTATGGCTATTTTAGCTAAGAGATATCGAAAGAGTACATGATCCAATTTTGTAGAAATTTGGTCTAATATGCTGTCGAACACATGTGTACAAAAGTGGATCTACATAAGCTCTATTAGAGATAGTGAGCACTATTCTCTGTAACAATATATATATATATATATATATATATATATATATATATATATATATATATATATATATATATATATATATGGGGTAAGGTACACAATTAGTCATGAAAATTAAATGCCGTGGTAGACAAAATGTGTGAAAAATGACAAACGGAAACAGGTTAAAGTGCAGGAAGAAAGCAAAAACAAGAGATTTGACCGCTTTCGTTTGTGTTAACGAAACCGGTCAAAGCTCTTGTTTTTGTTTTTCTTCTGCACTTTAACCGGTATTCCGTTTTTCATTTTTCACACACACACACACACACACACATATATATATATATTTACATATATATATTTACATATATAATAAACATCTGACTAATCGATATATTATTCTGACTAGCCATTTTAAAATGCCGTACTATATCCCCCCCCCCTAAACACCTATTTGCTTTCGGTTTCTTTTGAAAATAAATTATTCCGTTTAGAAGATTTATAAAATTAAGACATTATTCGCTTATGCCCTAAAAATAAAAAAAACAAACCTCGTATCTCTTACGTCATTAATATAAAACACATTTCACCACTTTTTAAAATTATATATTTTTTTACATAAACCATAGCCTATTTATTTCTAAAACATATTTGATTCTCGTACTGGTAGGTAACTTTTTTGTTATTTATAATAACTATTTAAAATGCTGTGTTATGCTGATGCTGTAAGCTGCAGTGATGGCAAATGTCTGCCGTCTCAGTAAGTAATTCTTTCTATCAAGTTCAACAATATTTACTTGCAGATTTAAATTTTTCAGTTATTCCACTTCTGATTTAATATTCTTTATGAATAATATTTTTAATTAATTGTTAGAGAGACATATTTACTTATTAATTTTGTCGGAAAAACGTTTTTCTATCTCTAGACATGAAGATAAGAAATAAAACATTTACATCTAAACAGTTACTTATAACGGCATTCGACACCTTCATTCCCGATAATTCAAATTGCTCACATAATTAAGTATATCAGCTCAATTTTTTTCTTAGCTGTTATGATTAAGTAGTCTGAAACATAGACACATATACGCATAGCAGCGGCACTAATTCCAGCCAGCCGTCCATCATCGCAGTTTTAGTGACTGAAATAATTAACTATCATAATCACAACACAGCGTTTACGACCGGCCGACATGTTCGGCATGACAAATAACCAGATACGTACACTACTCTTCGTTGGACTCTATTGTGATTATATATACATTTATTATCTTTGTTTTGTTTTTAAAACGGCTACGTATTTAATTTTATAAATATTACGACTATACTAAGTAATAAACTTCGGTTCGAAAACGAAGCTATTCTAATCGACAAACGTCAATTGATCTATTTATTTCTCGATACATAACCGAGAGAGAGAGAGAGAGAGAGAGAGAGAAACAGAGAGAGAGAGAGAGAGAGAAAGAGAGAGATAGATAGAGATAGAGAGAGAGACGGGGGCTGAGAGAACGACTGAGGGGTAGATAGATAGGTAGAGAGAAGGAGAGTAAATGCTGTTTAAGCATCTATTCTCTCTCTCGCGCGCTCTTTCAGTTCATCCCTTTCTCTTTGTAATATATAGAGCAATTAATAGATATATTTCAAAGATATATATATATATATATATATATATATATATTCCATGAAAAATGCCAGTATACTGAAATAATATGCCCTTAATACGGTTAAGATGAAAATTCATATACACTAAATGTACAAAAGCAAGGAAATTCCCAAATTTTTACACTTTTATTGTCATTAAGGGTATGCGAGCACAACAGGGCTATGTATTTTACTGGTAAGAATTTTTCTTCAGCGCACCTCACACACTTCATCCACTCATGCATAGAGATTTATACTGTAGTGATGTGATAATGAAATGGTTTGGTTGATATGTAGTCATACCCTTAATGACAATAAAAGTGTAAAAGTTTAGGAATTTCCTTGCTTTTGTACATTTAGTGTATATGAATTTTCATCTTAACCCTATTAAGGGAATATGATTTCAGTATACTGGCATTTTTCATGGAATGTCACTACTTTTGTAAAGGCTATGCCTCAATACAATGCCTTCTCATAACTGATATAGTTGGTAGTTTGACTAATCAAGGTATATCGTACACTGAAATTAAAATGCCATCAACTAGACACTAGAACCTCTATTTTTGCCAAAAATCAACTGAATCCATCAAATCGTCGATAAGATATAGAATAAAGTGTATGAATACTGGTCATTTTAAAGTTTTTTTTTAATTTTCTAGAAAACTAAAGTATATATTAAAATGAAATTAAAATGCAATCAACTAGACCCTAGAACCTCTATCTCTGCCAAAAATCAGCTGAATCCATCGAATAGTTGATGAGATACAGGGTGGCACATACGTACGTACACACGGATAACATGATTTCATGATTGAACTTTCTGGATCTCTGGGTTGCCTTGACTAATGATGCTGAAATTCTATACACTTATCAAACCTATCAAATAAAAATTTTGTGTAAAGTTTTAACTAATTTCGTTTATTGGTTTTTGAGTTATAAGTGATCAAAGAAATGAGATTTCCAGCATAAGCCATTCGTGAAGTCTATTACGGCTAGAGCGCCCTCGCGCCTCCCTTGATATATATATATATATATATATATATATATATATATATATATATATAGAGAGAGAGAGAGAGAGAGAGAGAAAGAGAGAGTATACATTGGTTTCAGTAAATAAAAATAACATAATAACATAACGTATTTTATGTTCGATATATTTTAAAATATTAATATTCTTGTACAAAATAATAAAAACTAATTGCATAATCCTGGGCAAAGCCGGGTCAGGTCAGCTTATATATATATATATATATATATATATATATATATATATATATATATATATATATATATATATATATATATATATATATATATATATATACATATATATATATATATATATATACATATATATACATATATATATATACATATATATACATACATATATATGTATATATATATATATATATATATATATATATATATATATATATATATATATATATATATATATATATATATATATAGTTGTGTGTGTGTGTCTATTCTCCTATACTTGGTTCGGCGCTGGGTACAAAACATAACATTTGTTGAAGCAGCAAAACAAAGCCGTTGGTATATAATTTGCGAGATGTGCACTGTGCCATTTAAAAATATATAAGCACCCGGGGTAGGTTGAGCCGAACACCTGATACTCATTGCCCCGAATTGAAACACCTGGTAAATCAATCTCACCGTACCCATAATCCTGCTGGAAGGGTGATGTGCACACTATTTTAAGTGTTGATTGATTTAAGTATCCGTTATTTTGAAAAGTCGATTTACAAACAGGACACTGGTAATTTTGTAGACAATTGACAGTCAGCAGTAAATACACTCAAACACCGATGAACATTCACACACACACACACACACACACACACACACACACACACACACACACACACACACACACACACACACACACACACACACACACACACACACACACACATACACACACACACATATATATATACCTGAACACATCCACACGCACGCACAGACGCAGACACACACATGCACACACATATGCCTGCACACAACATACATATCATACAGTAGCATTAAAATATACTTATATATAATTTATTTATGGCAAGTACCGGCCATAAAGGGTAAGTTAAATAATCCTGAGAAAGAAGTGTACCTTATCTGTACGTCAGTGTAGTAGCATTCGAGCCGCCCTCGAGTACGGTCAACCACTTTTCCTTTTTTAAATTACCCAGAAACGTTCATGTTTCATTCCCGAAAGAAATCATTCGGAAAACTTTCATCACAGAAAACCTTTTTGTGTAACTTACCTTAAATATATTTTAATACTATTACTACTAAGTTTTACGCATGTATTGACCGCTATTGAAATAAATATTCAAACAAAAATATATACATAATATCTCAATTATGCCTGAGGATTTGCTTCGGAAATGAAACATAAACGATTCTGTGTAGATTACTTGCCATGAATATATTTACATATAAATACTAAGCTCTATTCACGTATTGAGCATGGTTGAAGTAAATACTAGATATATACACAATGGTAGTTTGCTTGAAGCATTGCTGGGAATAGTAGTAGTATGTTTTTGAAAAGGCTGAGGGCAACACAAAGTGCCGGGTAGGATGTAAGCTGGAAGGAACAAAAATAATAAATCGAAATAGGACTTAAATATGGATCCATTTTTTTAGAATGATTCAATCATTTTTCCAGCCACCTTGGCAATGGATTGGATGTAAGTCTTCCATTTCAAGTCAGGAGTGAAGGTCAGTCCCAGAAGCTTGCCATAGAAGGGAGTTTCCTCGAGACGAGAGCCATTCATTTTACAGCTTCAGAAAGTATCTCACGCCTGATACAATCCTATTCCTGTATAAGAGTCAAATAGTCCTAAGATGGGGAGGTACTGTTGCCGCATCTGTGGAGGTGCTGCTCAGAGTACCATTTACTGCCTTGACAGAGTATAAAACCAACTTCGAAATCTAGTGGGCGATGCCCTTTTCTCCTCCTTACTACCTGTCTCTCACAGAAGAGACGTTGCTAGTCTTTCTCTACTCTATCGTTATTTCCATGGCAGGTGCCATTCACAACAAAAACACGTTTAGCTACAACCACTGTCAATAATTTCCATTTCTCCCTCTCTGTGCCTAAAACTAAACGAAACTTCATGAGCAAAGTTTCTTTTTTAGAACTACCCGTATGTTGAAGTAAAACCGCGAAGCTGCTTCCCGGCTGACTACAACATTGTCTGTCGTTTTCAAGTCCAATGTAAACACATTCTTGTTAAGCCGTCCTCCTAAATAATCAAATTCTGCCGCACTTTCAACCATCATTATCAATCATATTATCAATCTCACTGTCCACCTAACACTCATTAACCCGAGTGGCCTTTGGGCCTTGATAAGTTATGACTCTTTAGTAAAAAAAACAAAAACAAAAACAAAACAAAAACAAAACAAAAACAAAAACAAAAACAAAACAACAACAACAACAACAACAACAACAACAACAACAACAACAACAACAACAACAACAACAACAACATCATCATCATCATCATCATCATCATCATCATCATTATTATTATTTGATTTAAACTCCTTAAAACGAGGATAAATATTTACATTATTTACATCCGGGTTTCTAAAAACTTTCAACCCAGAAAACGTTTCTGTCTAGTTACTTACAATTAATATATTGTAATACTATTAATATTAATGTTTACTCATGTATAAATGTACAAACATTGAAACAAATACATAATATTATGTCATATAAAAAAATGGCCGTCAGCTTTTGTTTTTCAGGGAGGGCTAATTCTAAATGACTTAATCTGAATCAGCACACACACACACACACACACACACACATACATATATATACACATATATACACACTAGTAAAATACCCGTCCCAGGACGGGTATAAGCAATACATATAGCATTAGTTTTAATGGATATTCTTTCTTTGGGGGTATGATACGGTTTCGGTGGCACCGTTAAATGGTAAAGTTTACAAATAAAAATAAATAATGTGCTTATGTTACTCATCTTGTTGTCTAGAATACATATTCTATAATTTATAATGATAAGTTCAATAGTTTAATATATATCAAGCGCATACATATTATTGATGTTCACGCGCGAGCACTAATCCTTTTAAAAATGTATTCGTTAATATTACCCAAAATTTGATGTAGAGCAATTCTTTTCTAGATGAATTTATTTGTATCTAAACTATTTTAGAAGTTTGAGTGGGCGCACACCCCATAATGGAAAAGTTTACAAAGAAATAATGTGATTATGTTACTCGACGTGTTACATAGAATATATATTCCAAAATTAATAATGATTCGTTCATTAGTTTGGGAGAATATATATTATAACATTTATCAATGCAAGATTAATTATTATTTTTACTTTAATCTTATTAATTTCGGAATAAAATTCTATCATCAGAGTTGACCAGTATTGTGTCATTTTTTTTTCATAAATAAACACAAAAACAAAAATAAACAAACTTTTTTCCTTTTGTTTCTTTGATAAAATGTCCTTGTTAGGGTGTATCTACGCCGATGTCGTTGGCGGTTATGAAGTCAAATTCTGGTTGTAGAACGAAGAAAGCATTGACATGCTCGTAGTTTAAAAAATGGGTCGTTCATTTCAAAGCATTGCTGGGTCAGTATTATAAAATTGAAAATAGAAGCCTTTATCAATGCAAGATTAATTTATTTGATTTTTTTTACTTTAATCTTATTAATTTCGGAATAAAATTCCATCATCAGAGTTGACCAGTATTGTGTCATATATATATATATATATATATATATATATATATATATATATATATATATATATATATATATGTGTGATTTTATGAAGGCTTACCAAAGCATTCCTTTCAAGACACCAATGATCACCATTAAAGATATTTTTTCTTACAAATACTATTTATTCAAATTAAATGTTTTTTCCTACACGTGTTTCACTACCAAGCAGTTACTTGCTTGGCAGATCATCAGGGAAATTAAATGTCTGGAATACTGGTTTCAACTGCCGACAAAACACAATGTGGCGTTGTAATAGTTGAGGTCACTTAAGAAGAGAAGAGGAAAAAAAATAAAAATAAAAATAAAAGTCAAACTTGAAAAGCAAGGAAGAACAACGATAAAAAAAGAAAGTCCTAGAAAAGTCTTAGAAAAGTAGCTTGTGCATTATTTCTTCCACCAAGCCAACAAGCAAATAATCGGTCCCAAATACATTCAATAAAACCACAAAACCGGAACAATGTGCGATAATACACTTTCACGTCGGCCGGTACAATGATGAATAAATCCCCCCCCCCTACAAGAAAACAAAAGAACTAAATCATTCAAGAACCGCTCACAAGTTACCATTCCAATCCAATGATAGTATGGGAATTCTAAATCCAACTTCTCACAAAGAAAATCTATATATATATATATATATATATATATATATATATATATATATATATATATATATATATATATATTAGGGTAGGTCGATTTTACACTTTTTTTTAAATATTAAAAAAAGACACGTTCCGAAAGTTGTATATAGACCTATTAAATACTCATGCAAAAAATTAGATCAAAAACTTCAGCGGTTTTTTGAGCGTTTGGTATCAAAGATCGTAGACAAGAATATACTGAAAATTCCTCGTTTTTGCAAGATTTGCTTGAATATTGGTGTGAAAACCAAATAATTTTAGCATTTAAAAGCAGGGAATGTCCTTTTATTTTATAAAAATGATATGAATTAAAGAAATCTTCAAATTGAAAATTTGCCCCCCCCCCCTCATTTTCAGTATCTGCTTTTGTAAACTACCTTTTAACGTTATGAATTTAACAGTAATATTTGAATACCTAAAAAAATGATTTTTTCTGTTATTAGTGAAAATATAACAAGCAAAGAAATAAGGAAAAACCTAACACTATTTTAATGAAGCTTAATATAGAGAGTCAAATTGCTCCATATAAGACCCCTTAGACAAAAATGCTGGTCTCAATTTCTGACTCAAAACTTTGGCTGTAATGTGTTGATGCCTTGCTTCAAAACCATATACAGTTTGTGAAGCTTCTGTTATTAACTTAACTGCCCGTTCCACACCCTGAGAATGTGAGGGCAAATCTGGCAAGTCAAGCTTGGTTCCATTCATCAACGATTCTCGAAGTTCAGATTCAGTAAAATCTTCCGTCATTGGTGGTTCAAAAATGCCGCATAATTTTAAATCTATTAATTGTGTCCAATGTGTGGCATTAAAATTAATAGGTAGTATTCTTTTTAATCTTTTTCTGGTTGACTCCTCACTCCTGAAAGAACAAATTAATTAATTGAATTATTAAAAAATTCCAATCTGTACTGCTTTAATAATTATGGTGAAATTAGATAAAATCTTTAAAAATCATTCTATAAATTGGAATAAATAATTGAGTCAGAGATATATGAATAAATATTACTTACCTAATGGCCAAAATTCTTTTTAAAGCTTCTTCTCTTACTTCAATCTCCTCAGATTTAACCATGGAATATAGAAAGTTTTCAGGCAGTAAACAAAATGTATTACCTTGTATATTTCTAAATGTGATATCTTGGATTTCCTGAGGCTTCTCCTTAATCCTCTGGGTCATATTAAAAATGTGCACTTACTGATTGTGGAATTTACTATTTCTTTTAATTTCAAACCAAAAAGTGGCATACACATTTACAATAAAATTTACTACATAGTGTAGTTTTGTTGTGTGCCTTTGTGGGTATGCACCACGAGTCCATAAACACATAAGCCTGATGGCCAAAGTTAACCATCTTGCTTGGTTTAAAGGACCAATTTTCCAGGAGGCATATCTAGAGTCAACCTTACCTCTAGTAATACCTACTGTGTATTCATAAAGGAGTCTTTGGTCAGAACTAAAATCATGTATTTCATCAATTTTAAAAATTGACTCTAGAGGATTGCTAATAGTGGAAAATGATATTTGGGGTAAATCATATCAATCATTTGAGCATAATTTCCCCAGAGGGCTACTGAATGTTGTAGGGCCCTTTGCGCAACCATCTATGTTTTTAAAAAGGGCTCTGAAAGGTAGTTCATTATGATGCAAAGAGCAACCAATTGTGTGAAGAGTTTTAAAAAGTTTTTTTTCTAAAATTGCAACCATTCCACCATCGCAACTTGTGTTGGTATTAGTGTTGTCAACAAGTATAGCCTTGATACTGTTCTCACTGTGGAATTCATGCAAAACATCCACCACTTGATCTGCATGAACAGCACCTGTTGCACCACTATTCGGAAGAACTCTATGTGTCAGATATTTACTTTCACATGGTGTTTCTTTTGTAAAAGTTAAATGGTGTTCTGGTCCCTTAGTTTTTTTCATAATTCTCTGTCTATTTTCATCCACAATTTCCTTATACATCAATGTGTCTTTATCCATTCTCCCATCAACTCCAATACATATATTTTAGGTGGGGTAAAAACTCCTGGCTGAAATAGTTTTATTTATCTACCTCCAACAAGGTAAGATGTGACACAAGGTCAGGAAAGTGGGATTAGATAACCCTGCGCTATAGAGATGAGCACTCTGGCCATTAAAAAATTGACTGGGCAGCCCCGTCGGCATTCCCCTGTAGGGGCGCCTCAGACAGTTAGCAATAAACTTACTCCTCCCCAAAGAGGAAAGGCAAAGCCTGGGAGGATGCACCTCCTAGAATTGCACAGGACGGACAAGCCCCAATAGACGGGCGTAAATCCAGACCCAAAGGCCCGGACGATACCGGTTTATTTGGTGGGGTAAAAACCCCTGGCTGAACTAGATTTTATTTATCTACCCCCAACAAGGTAAGATTGACAAAAGGTCAGGAAAGTGGGATGAGAAAGCCAGTGCTCGAGAGGTGAGCACTCTGGCCATTTAAAAATTGCCTGGGCAGCTTCGTCGGCATTCCCCGGTAGGGCCGCCTCAGACAGTAAGCAATAAACTTACTCCTCCCCAAAGAGGGAAGGCAAAACCTGGGAGATGCACCTCCTAGAACTGCACAGGACGGACAAGCCCCAATAGACGGGCGTGAATCCAGACCCAAAGGCCCGGACGATACCGGTTTATTTGGTGGGGTAAAACCCCCTGGCTGAACTAGTTTTTATTTATCTAACTCCCACAAGGTAAGGTGTGACAAAAGGTCGGGAAAGTGGGATTAGATAAGCCAGCGCTCGACAATTCAATATATATGTGTGATAATTAAACAGACAATCAACACGGGAAGTCAAATTCGCCCGATGAATTTTCAACCGGTGAATACCATAAAAAATATCCAATAAATAAAACGCCTATGTAAACAAATAATTATTTATATATAACATTAAATATCATAGTGTTTTATTCCTTTTTAATTTGAATATGTACATTTAATTTCTTAAGAAAAATAATAATAAACTTTAAAATATTTATTATTAAGTAATGTA
>OY744537.1:73428021-73443021 GCA_963556195.1 Sepiola atlantica | reverse complement strand
TAACTCAGTTACAGAAGTGGTAGGGAAGAAAGAGATGGCATAGGAGATGGGGGTGACTACGAGGAGGTAAAATATGGGGGGGGGGGGAGATAAATGACTGGATTGGTTTGTTTTGTCTTTTATCTTATTTATTTACTTATAATATTATTCAGTGACTTTATTTTAGAGAAAAGTATTTTAGTAATAGTATTTTTTTTAAATAGTATCTTTTAAATAGTATTTTTTAAAATAGTATTTTTGTAATAGTATTTTTTAAATAGTATCTTTTAAATAGTTTTTTTAAAATAGTATTTTTGTAATAGTATTTTTTTAAATAGTATCTTTTAAATAGTATTTTTTAAAAATAGTATTTTAGTAATAGTATTTTTTAAAATAGTATCTTTTAAATAGTATTTTTTTAACTAGTATTTTCGTAATAGTATTTTTTAAATAGTATCTTTTAAATAGTATTTTTGAATAGTATTTTAGTAATAGTATTTTTTAAATAGTATCTTTTGAATAGTATTTTTTAAATAGTATTTTTGTAATAGTATTTTTTTAAATAGTATCTTTTAAATAGTATTTTTTTAACTAGTATTTTTGTAATAGTATTTTTTAAAATTCGTTTTGGTTTTTCCTTATTTTATTTTTGATTTTAATACATAATCGATTAATAATCAAAGAATAAAATGATAATTTTATATGCATTCATCAAAGTTGCGCATAGGCGAGAAACACAGACATACGAGATCTTGTCTACTAGTTTTATTAATACAGAGATTGTACATTTTTAGGCATTTCTTTTATATCGAGAATCACATTCCAAATTTGAAAAAAAAGAAAACAAAACAAAAAACGGTCGCCCGTAGGTAAGTCACCAAAAATGCATTAGGTCCATGGTATTGTCTCATATAATTTGAGTTTAGTGGCGGGTTGTAACACTCTCAGAGCGAAACACAAGCGTATATGATCAGAAAAGGGATAATTGACAACTAAACAAGTAGTAAAAATGGCAATAGTTTGAATATTTTACAAGTTCGAATCTTATCAGTCAGCCACGCTGAAGATCGGTGGTTCCGTGAAACATATGTGTACGTAGATTACTTTTATTAATAAAATAAAATAAATAAATTCTATAATAGAGGCGACTTGATGCATATAATATATGTAAAGGGGGGGAAACTCTCTTATCTCTTAGGAAAATGAACTTAACATGTAATAGTGTTCATAACAGCTGTCATTATCGAAAAAAAAAACCCAACAAATCTCAACTATTTAAGCGATAAAAAATTGGCCGGGATCAAAATGTAGTATCTGTTCCGATGGATACTGCACCCCATAGACTGGTATTGTCTTGGCCTGCGGGGCTTGATTTACGCCTGTCTATGGGACTGTCCTGTGCAGTTCTAGGAGGTCCACCCTCCCAGGCTTTGCCTTCCCTCTTTGGGGAGGAGTAAGTTAATTGCTTACTGCTTGAGGCGCCCCTACCGGGAAATGCCGACAGGGTTGCCCAGGTAATTTTTAAATGGCCAGAGTGCTCACCTCTCGAGCGCTGGCTTATCTAATCCCACTTTCCTGACTTTGTGTCACATCTTACCTTGTGGGAGGTAGATAAATTAAAAAAAAAAAAATGTACATATTTCTAGGCAAGCCCTCGTGGTCCACATGTAACATTCTAGACAGTGCAGTCGTGGGTTCGAATAAGACATTTTTGCTCCGAAACTGACATTACATCTTACTCTGATCTGTCTGGTTACATCTACATTGATGATTCTGCAAGGATGAAACATATACGTATGTAGATAATATTTAAATATTTATTATTACATTAATTATTTGTAGCTCCTTTCTTAGCTGGGCCCTTTAATGAGTAAATAAAAGAAGCCGTAAAAAATAAAATGCATGTTTCTTTCTTATGACGGCCGACTATAGCTGTCTACCTCTTTGACACACATCTAGACTTTATTTATCATCTCGTCTCTAGCCATTTATGATTAGCGCGCTCGAAATTGGAGTTAATTGTGACTCTTATTCCGAGGTTCGAATCGTGCGACTGGCGTGAATGGTTATCTCTACACTGATGATTCCGCAAGGATGAAACGTATACGTATGTCGATAATATTTAAATAGTTATTATTGAAATAATTATATATACTCGCAGGGCGAATCACCCCCTTGTAGGCAAAAGTGCAACAATCTCTCTCTTCCCCTGTTGTCCGAGGCAAAAGCTGTCTCTTCCCCGGTCGCCCCTCATCCCCGCCCCTCACCCCGCCCGACTGTCTCCCCTCCCCTCGCCCCGCCCCTTTCTTCTTAAAAACGGGTGTCAGAGCGTGACACATGTAGGTAGGTAGACGCTAGTGTATTAATATATAGATATATAAAAAATATAACTTTTATTGTAAACACCTTGTTTTGAGCAACTTAGGATATAATATGTATTGTATTTTTACAATCTTTATTCTCACATTTGACTTTTCTATATAATTGCTCTATCTTTTATATTGAGCATCAATATTTTCATGATAAATCCTCTTTTAAAGGTAGACATTATATCTGTATTTTTCTTGTTATATATGCATATCTGCGCATAACATCGCCAGGACTACACTTATTCTAACGTCTTTAAGAACTTGACGTCTCTTTCTGCTCACATCGTGATTCAACCCCTCTGGGCTAATACCATCAAAATGAGGAGGAAGAAAAGAAGAAGAAAAAAAAACTATAAGACAGTCTCGCCTGACAAAGTTGTTCTACAACGAAAGCTTGCAAAAAAAAATTAAATAAATGAATTTTTCATTTAAATTGCACGATTGTTGATTTTCAAAATATTTCACTTTAATACGTTCTAATGCGTGCTTCAAAGATGTTGTCAATTTCCATACTATATATATATGTGTGTGTTCGTAAAATATCCGACAGTATGGTATAGCAAGTACTAGAAAATAGTTTTATGTGAAAGACGCTTGATTCATTTCCATATGTTATATATAAAAGGCAAACGATGCTTTCAAATCGAAAATAACATCACAGTTAAATAAGTTGAGATAATTGGCAGGGTAAGAAAAAGAAAAGGATAAGACGCAAAGTAAAAACAAAGCAGTAGAAGCAGAATCCTTCTCACCGACAGATTCAAAATTTAAGACAGTTAAATAACGGTATCGCCTCTAGAAGACAAGCAGAAATCAATTTTCTCATTCTTTGACTGCCTATTTCTCTTTCGTCTTTCTTTTCTTTCTTTTGTTTTTGATTTTCTATTTCGCTTTTATTGATGTCCGGCGCGACGCAGACCCCACTATATTATAATGAGGGAGCTATATATTTTTTATATTTCTATCGGGATCCTCATGAAATTTGTCTTAAGAAAAATTGGGTTCCTTCTTAGTATAGTGAGTTCTCTATAATTGTATCCTCGAGAGAGAGAGAGAGAGAGAGAGAGAGAGAGAGAGAGAGAGAGAAAGAAAGAGAGAGAGAGAGAGAGAGAGAGAGAGACAGACAGACAGACAGAGACCACACATATCGTAAATATTTGTTTACAATAAGTAAACGACTTGGGGTGACCTTTGTGGTGACCCTTGTGGTGTGGTATACGTTGGTACATTGTACTTTAAATAAATAGTTATATAGATAAGAGAAAGAAAACAAATAGACAGGCTCACAGTAAACAATTGTAACAGAAGCAATAGACAAAGTCTCTGCGAACACATCCAACTCTTCTTCTTCTTCTTCTTCTTCTTCTTCTTTTTCTTCTTCTTCTTCTTTACTGCATACTCGTTAACCCGGTCAACGTCATGTTGTTAACAGTATAATAACAATAGACATTATATAGGGGCAAACTTCTATTTGCGGTTTGGCGATATTAGTTTGTCTCTAGGAGATGTCACCACCATCCTACATACAGCGCCTGGTATTTCCAAATAGTCACCCATCTAGAACCGAGCAGCCTCAACGTCGCTCAACTTCGGCGATATAACGTGATTATGCCGCATTCCTTTCTTTATTTGTGGCGTTTATTTACGTCACTCGTCACATTCGCCCGTTATTTACGCCATTACTTTCCTGCATTCGCTATCGCTCCATCTACCCCCTCTTTCCACCACTTACGCTTCGTCTGCCATTCTTCCAACTTAATCTAATATATTCAATGTGCAAACAAACAAGCAAGCAAGCAAGTAAGGTTATCAGAATTTCAGCATTATATATAGATATTAGTGTTCAGCATTAAATTAGATGCGGAAGTGGTGGTTTGGCGAAGCAGAGACAAGCCAACCGGAAACCCAACACCCGCAGCGATTCAGATGCGTATTTAGTTTTTAGGATCTGCATTTTGATTCTATCACAAACGCAGTTGCTTTTATTTTAATGGACGTTCTTTTTTAATCTATTACTTATCCAATTTAATTAGAATCTTTAAGACAATACGTAAAAAATATCCACTATCCTGTTTATATATATATACATATATATATATATATATATATATATATATATATATATATATATATATATATATATATATATATATATATATATATATATATATATATATATATATATATATATATATATAAATGTTATTTAACACCAATGCTTTTCTTAAACGTGATTTATTCCACGAATACCAATTTGGGCACAACGCGTAAAACGTGACCACGTTTGAAACTAACGAGGGTATTTTAAGATGCTTTTTCAAAGTTAGTTTCATGAAATCCCCACCTTTAGACATTTGAATGATGTAGGATAAAAAATATAAAATGCAAAATTGTATAAAATAATCATCTTAATTAGATTTTAAAACAAAAATAAATGTGTGAGTGCCTGTGTGTATTGTGTTTTTTTTTTTGGCAGCGAAGACAGTGCATGAACCGAACATAGACTATATAAACCCCAAAAAAGAACATTTAACAAATAAAATATTTTGTTATTTTTTGAATATTATGTTTCTGAATTTTTTTAGATAAGGATTAATAATTTATATTGTTCGGACTACTGTTCTCGTCTTGAGTGTTATTCTCACAACGTTTCGGCCGATGTAACGTCCGACATTCTTTAGGTGTATCTTGTCGAACTCGCGAATCTTTCTATGAAACTCGGGAATCTGCATGGTATTTCAAACGGAACCCTTTATTTAATCCACGGGAGTAGCATGCTCTCGTTGCATTAGCCATAACCGGGTAGAAATCTTCAGTAATTCGCAATTTTTCGTATCGCTTGTATCGCCCGTACTGAAGATTAAACCTTCAAGGGTTTTACTATTTGTGTACGACTAAATAAGGCACGACCAAAGGCACGACGACTCGCGGCTGCTGCTGCTTTTTTAGAAATAGGCACGTCAGTGGAGAAACTATTTCGTTATATTCAAGGCAATCGAGGGTTTATTTTTGTCAAACTCTTCAGCTTGAACAAAACATTGTTTATTTCTTACAAAAATGTTCGGACTAAATTTTAAATAAAAACAAATAACTGTTTTCTAAAAAATAAAAAAAGGAACTGTCCCCTTATGTTTGAAGAAAAGAGGTTGTTTACTTTTTGGTACGCCAGTTTATTTTTTTAAATAGTAAAGAAAGTATTAAATTGGCAAAAACAAACAAACAAAAACAAACAGTAGTCGATAATGAATTACGTGTGTTCCTATTTACTTACCTCCCCACGAGGGCAGAGTTAGACACGAGATCGGTTTCTACTGTGGAGAAAATCCAGCTCCCCAAAAGGGACACTCTAGATTTAGACAAGAAAATAAATTGACCCAGTTTATAAGAATTTCTCCTCCACTGACCGAGGACAGAAAAGATGAAATATAGTATCAGAACACTTTTCTTGCTTAAAAAAAAAAATAATATTGAATAAAGTTCAGTCTTAATTTAAATCAGATCGTGTTCTCTTTCTTTAAAAACAAAAATGCGATTTTAAAAGTTTCTAAAACTTATTTTTAAGCTAGCATTCATTTTCGACTACTGCATGTTTTTTTTTGGGGGGGGGGGAATATAATACTAATGATATTGTCATTTACTACTTCAAAAATTAAACTGGCGTACCAAAAAAGTAAACAACCTTTTTTCTTCAAACATAAGGAGACAGTTTCTTATTTCTAAACATTTTGACTGGTATTTTTTTTTTTATTTCTTTTGCACTCTTACGCCTGAAAAAATTGTTTGTATACTTTTTACTAAATTTTTTAAATTATAGTTCTACTTATGTAGATTTGTTAGTGTGTAAAAAATTCAAATTTTAAATAAAACTGTAATTTTATTTTATTTTAAAATTTAGTCCGAACATTTCTGTAAGAAGTAAATAAACACTTTTTTAAGCTTAAGAGGGAATATAAAAACAAAATTAGAGAATTTATAAAAAATAAACTTTTGATTTCATATAATTGTTATCGATTAAAGTTGTGACTAAATCCGTTTCATTTTTTAGTTAGAATAATATCGCAAGACGATATTTCAGTTCATTTTGACCTGATGGGCAGAGATTGCCTTGAATATGACGAAAAGGTTGCTCTGCTGATGTGCCTATTTCTAGAAAAGCAGCAGCAGCCGTAAGTGGTCGTGCCTTATTTAGTCGTACACAAATAGTATAACCGAATCTTCAACCTTCAACTACTTTAGCTATCAGATAAACAATTATATATGTTTACATTACCTATTACAATATTTACTTCTTTTATTTAAGTACTAGGTAATATATTTTCCTTCAAATAAATTACCTAGATTGTTCTTTCCGTGACATAAACGGTTAAATCATTGTTCCAGCATAAATACGCGACATAGGTTTAAACAAATATAAACCACATTTCATAACTTCTTTCCGGTGAAATAAAACCTATATTTCTTCTTTTTTTTATAGATATCTATTAATAATGGATATTATGTATCTATCTATCTCTCTGTCTGAAGTCGAAACTATATTTTTCTTTTTGATCGCTCTCTTTTTATATCTACTTATCAGCTCCTATATATACTCATTCCAAAATTCCCCAAAACATCACGCGTCTTTCAAAGTTACATAACTTATTTGTTTTAAAGCTTCTAATAAATTAATTTTCGCAAATATACACTAATGATTGTCTTTTTTCTCCAGATTTCCAGATGTATTAAAATAGAGAGAGAGAGAGAGAGAAAGAGAGAGATAGACAGAAAGAGAGAGAGAGAGAAGAGAGATTGACACAAGATAGGGGCGCATTATTTGATAAATAACATGTAAACAACACATTCTCTGAGATTTATCGTACGAGTCGCTCAAAAATGATATACTCATTTTGATTATTTTATTAAAACTTTTTTTTAAAAATCTTATTAGAAATTATGTTTTAAAGCACAAATTTATTGAATACAAATTGTTTAATTAAAAAAATAATTAATTTAAAAATTACTATTTTTTGTAAAAGACAAACACATTTTACTGAGCAATTAAATAACTAAATTTAGAATCGTGTTCACTGTATTTAATTTTTTTAATAGTTGATTTTATTTCAGGTACCATTTTTTTCGATTTGAAAAACTTCAAATATTATTATCTTTTTACAATAAGTGAGTTTAAGATATTTTGTTTTACATTTTACGTCGTAAAGGGTAAATTTTGTTTAAAAGCTATGTTAAAAGCGTGTTTTAATTATTAAAATAAAAGATGGGGTGATTTTCTTTCCTTTTTTTGTAAAACAACAAACAATCAAACACATTTTACCGAGCAATAAAATAAAACAACTAGCAAATATATGCTCCCTCCGGTCGCATATTTTTGTTAGTTAACTTAATGTTTTTTTTTTTGATTAATACACGATATTGTTAGACGATCGTTTATGTTGCATCTCTATGCTTGTTTTACAATTATTTAAATGGAATGTGCTCCGATGAAATTGTTGCTCTGGTGCCCCCCTCGACGTAAATACGCTCGACCAACCCGACAATCAGCTAAATCCCAACTTACACTGTTGAGGTCCTCAGATGCCGGAGGACTTTCTTCTCTAATAGTTTCTTTTCTCGAACTGCTAGACTTTGGAATTCCCTCCCTGCCCCGTGTTTCCATGATTGTACAAACATGCAGAAGTTTAAATGTAATGTGAACAAACATCTCGTTGCACACTTCCTACTTGGAAGGCTCCAAATTTACAGTAACCACTTACTGTGTCTTGTTTGGGTTGAATTAAAGTAAAAAAAAAGAAGATCTTACACATGTTTTCCTTTTCATTGCTATACAGAAAACAATTGCTATATTGCTGGTAAATAATTGCCACGTGGACGAGGCCAGCCCATACGGTAGAACGCTAGGTATTTCTTTCTTCCTTCTTTTCATTCTGTTGATTTAATTCTGCAGACATTAAACTTTTCTTTTTCAAGGGGAACAAGAGAACACTAGACTACACGATATTAGAAACAAAACTAAAAAGAAAACTGACAAAACTAAATAATTATACAGACACAAAAACTTTCTTTTAATCACATAGGATTTTCATTTTATTTTCATATTTGCTTTTCTCAATTTAATATTCGACATTTATTTTACTGATGGGTCATAGCTTATCAAGGCCCTGAGGATAACGGTTCAAAAGATTGTCAAACTGACAATCTTTTGAACCGTTATCCTCAATGGCCGCCACCACGAGAGGGTTAGAAACAGTGAGTGGAATGGACAGAATATTATGTAAGAGGAATTGATTATCCAAGTATTTGTTTACATTAAACTTGAAGACGACTATGTTGTAATCGGCTCGTAAACAGCTTCGCGGTATTTTGTTCCACAAATAAAATGTTATAGGGAAAAAAACTTTGTTCATGGAAGTTCCGTTTGGTTTTCGGTAAAGTGAGAGAGATAGAGATAGAGAGAGACGAAATTTCGTTGTTGTAGACAGACGAGTTCTTGCTGTGAATGCTTTTCAGAGAGGGACAGGGATTGGAGTTCAGTCGAACCCCTACCATGAAATTGCGTCTTTTAACAGTAAGAAAAAACTGACACTAACACATGATGTACTGAGTTGTCTAGCGGTCTCATTAATGTTAAGCTAAAAACCGTAGTGATTCCACATTCCTTATTCCTCGGATGATTATTGTGTAGGGCTTTTGTCATTGAAGAAATTCATACCTACTTGGTAAAACCGACATCTGTAAGTTTTGCTTATTTTTTGGTTTCGTAATACTAGAAATATACATTTTTCTGTAATTGAAAACTATGACATGGTTTAGTGGAATTATTTAGTTTTAATTATTCAAAACTTTTAACATGTTTTTTTTCCTCGGATAAATTATTGGATTCATTTCTTTACTGCTTTTACTTTGTTCAAAACTTTTCGTAAAACGAGGATAGACTTATTTCTGTAATTTGGAACTCTGCTAAGATTTACTTATATATATATATATATATATATATATATATATATATATATATATATATATATATATATATATATATATTAACTCTGTTTGTGTGTCCGCCTGATCTTTGTGTTTGATGTCCACCCAAACCACTGGACAGAATTGCTTGAAAATTAGCATATGGACGACTGACCTCTCAGTGAAGGTCATAGGATATATAAGAAATATATCACTTAAACGCTGGGAGTCCCCGGGGGTTCACCCCCACTGAAAACTGTTTTCGCTTTGATTCAAATGAAATTTAAACCATAGGTAAATGACCAAAAATTATGTCTATTCCCAAAATTTCAGCAAATTTTGATAATATTAAGATGGTCCCCGGGGGCACACACTCTCCACTGAAAACTGTTTTCCCTTTGATTCAAATGATATATATATATATATATATATATATATATATATATATATATATATATATATATATATATATATATATATATATATTGTGTGTATTTAGGCAGCATATTTTCATTTAGGCAAACATTATTAAATAACACGGAGTGGTTTTGTTTGATGCTACTTTTTTTTTTCAATTTTCCGAATTGTCCATCTAATGTTTCGGTCAAATTGATGTAAATATGATCCATGGGTTTCTTGTTCCATTCTTTTTTCTTTTTTTGCAAGTACTTTCGATTTGCCGTTATAATTCAAAAATAAGCACAACAGTAAAGACACTAAAACTAATACCGCCTGAAGATGATTTGACGATTCAAATCGAAAGTACTTGCAAAAAAGAAAAAAAGAATGGAACAAGAAACCCATGGATCATATTTACATCAATTTGACCGAAACATTAGATGGACAATTCGGAAAATTGAAAAAATAAAACAAAGTCGCATCAAACAAAACTACTCCGTGTTATTTAATAATGTTTGCCTATATATATATATATATATATATATATATATATATATATATATATATATATATATATATAGTAAGCTATGAAAATATATTTATGGAAATTAAGCTACACAGAGGCTCTTGCGTTTCATCCCTGGGGAATCTTCAGGCTAAAATTCATGGAGTTATTTTAGCCGGGTGTTTAATATACACAGCTAGCTAGTTAACTAATCAGATTCTTTGTTGTTCTCTCAGCCAATAGTTGGGCTTCCCGCGAACAAAGGTCTTCTTAGTGTTACTTCCTATATCCTGTTCTATTGTTCTGTTTTCTATAGATTGGCCTATATCCTGTTTCCTTTGTTGTGTCAATATAATGGGTGAATTTATTTTAACACGTGGTTCCTTGTATTTCTATTTTAGGTTTTAATTTTGAAATTGTTAAGTTTTTGTTTAGTTTTTTTTTACTTATTTATTTATTTATTTATTTATCGTTAGCCTAAGGTAAATTTATTTCTGTGTAAGCAGCTGTTTGCTATCTCACTTCTACAGTTTAATAGATTTCGGCGATCTTTAAAGTTTAGGATTTCAAATTTTTCATTCAGGCATAATCTACACTGGTCGTATGAATTGCTACATGTACTGGCCTGTCGTATTATTTTCCATTCAATTATTGGTGAGTGTCCATTTTCTTTGAGCTCCCAATAGCGGTTTGCTAGTGCTGTTTTAAATAACAAATTACATAATAAAAGTGGAAAACAAAAATAACACTAAGAAGAACAAAAATATAAACAATACAAATAGAAATAAACAAAACACTAATAATAACCACCCGAATAGAAATGAAAAAGTTAGCAATGAAAAGAAAAGATGTAACTACATAAATCGTACACTTTGTCCACTAACCAAAAGTATTGTATACCAAGCTACAATATTTGCCAAGGAAAGACCAAATAACAAGAAATACTACGTGGGTATGACCTCCCTAGATTTTAAAACCAGATATGACCAAAAAAAAGCACATTTAAAAACAGAGAACGTCGAATTAAAACACGGAAGCCTCTGTGTAGCTTAAATATATTTTCATAGCTTACTACCTAGCTCTACTTACGTATCGAGCACTGTTGAAGTAAATACTGAAAATTGATACATACAAAATTATATCTCCTTATAAAATTTTATGTGGATACATGAAATACTATATATATATATATATATATATATATATATATATATATAATTTAAAAGAAATAAACTAAACATTAGGACTGTCCGCGTCTGAGGAGACCCATTTAGGTCGAAATAATTTATAATGTGGACAGCATTAATGTGTGTTTAGTTCATTTCCTTTAAATTTATTCCTGCTCTGTTAATCAGTACATTGAGCTCTCTTACTCGGATTTCCATCGAAACAATTCAACTCTGAACACCCCCCCACACACACATATATATATATATATATATATATATATATATATATATATATATATATATATATATATATATATAATCAATAAGAACACCTCTCTGTCTGTGCATGTCTGTCGCTAAAAACGAAGACATACTAAGAAGTTAATTTTCAATATAATTGTATTCACATGAAAATTGTGCATGTTAAATATATGGAAGTATTTTTGCGTCTCTTGCTGCCCCTTTAAAGAAGCTAATGACATTAATCTATTTATTAGCGTTTGTTTAAGAGTATTAACATATATCTGAATAGCTCGGTGAGTAAGATATCTAGCTGACAGCATCAAGGTTGCTGTTAAAGTAAACTCTCCCTACTATGATGTTGAATATGATGCTACCCCCCACCATCATCTGGGCAACACCGGGTAGCTCTGCTAGTATATATATATATATATATATATATATATATATATATATATATATATATTAGGGGAGGTCGATTTTGAAACTATAAATTATCGCACTCGAAGAAAGTTGCCAAATAATGTCAAAAGTTACCACAAGAAATATTTTTCTTCAAAATGTTGTATTTATTTGAGCATTGCAACTTTAAGATCAAATAAATCGAGATTTTTTAGCACTGCCGAGATTTCACCGGCAGATGTGTCGCCTTAAATTAAACCCGGGTTTTAACAAAAAAAAGTAATACATTACTTAATAATAAATATTTTAAAGGTTATTATTATTTTTCTTAAGAAATTAAATGTACATATTCAAATTAAAAAGGAATAAAACACTATAATATTTAATGTTATATATAAATAATTATTTGTTTACATAGGCGTTTTATTTATTGGATATTTTTTATGGTATTCACCGGTTGAAAATTCATCGGGCGAATTTGAGTTCCCGTGTTGATTCTGTGTTTAATTATCACACATATATATTGAATTGTCGAGCGCTGGCTTATCTAATCCCACTTTCCCGACCTTTTGTCACACCTTACCTTGTGGAAGTTAGATAAATAAAAACTAGTTCAGCCAGGGGGTTTTACCCCACCAAATAAACCGGTATCGTCCGGGCCTTTGGGTCTGGATCTACGCCCGTCTATTGGGGCTTGTCCGTCCTGTGCAGTTCTAGGAGGTGCATCTCCCAGGTTTTACCTTCCCTTTTTGGGGAGGAGTAAGTTTATTGCTTACTGTCTGAGGCGGCCCTACCGGGGAATGCCGACGAAGCTGCCCAGGCAATTTTTAAATGGCCAGAGTGCTCACCTCTCGAGCACTGGCTTTCTCATCCCACTTTCCTGACCTTGTGTCAATCTTACCTTGTTGAGGGTAGATAAATAAAATCTAGTTCAGCCAGGGTTTTTTACCCCACCAAATAAACCGGTATCGTCCGGGCCTTTGGGTCTGGATTTACGCCCGTCTATTGGGGCTTGTCCGTCCTGTGCAATTCTAGGAGGTGCACCCTCCCAGGCTTTGCCTTTCCTCTTTGAGGAGGAGTAAGTTTATTGCTAACTGTCTGAGGCGCCCATACAGGGGAATGCCGACGGGGCTGCCCAGTCAATTTTTTAATGGCCAGAGTGCTCACCTCTATAGCGCATGCTTATCTAATCCCACTTTCCTGACCTTGTGTCACATCTTACCTTGTTGGAGGTAGATAAATAAAACTATTTCAGCCAGGAGTTTTTACCCCACCTAAAATATATGTATTGGAGTTGATGGGAGAATGGATAAGGACACATTGATGTATAAGAAAATTGTGGATGAAAATAGACAGAGAATTATGAAAAAAACTAAGGGACCAGAACACCATTTAACTTTTACAAAAGAAACACCATGTGAAAGTAAATATCTGACACATTCTTCCGAATAGTGGTGCAACAGGTGCTGTTCATGCAGATCAAGTGGTGGATGTTTTGCATGAATTCCACAGTGAGAACAGTATCAAGGCTATACTTGTTGGCAACACTAATACCAACACAAGTTGCGAAGGTGGAATGGTTGCAATTTTAGAAAAAAAACTTTTTAAAACTCTTCACACAATTGGTTGCTCTTTGCATCATAATGAACTACCTTTCAGAGCCCTTTTTAAAAACATAGATGGTTGCGCAAAGGGCCCTACAACATGCAGTAGCCCTCTGGGGAAATTATGCTCAAATGATTGATATGATTTACCCCAAATATCATTTTCCACTATTAGCAATCCTCTAGAGTCAATTTTTAAAATTGATGAAATACATGATCTTAGTTCTGACCAAAGACTCCTTTATGAATACACAGTAGGTATTTCTAGAGGTAAGGTTGACTCTAGATATGCCTCCTGGAAAATTGGTCCTTTAAACCAAGCAAGATGGTTAACTTTGGCCATCAGGCTTATGTGTTTATGGACTCGTGGTGCATACCCACAAAGGCACACAACAAAACTACACTATGTAGGAAATTTTATTGTAAATGTGTATGCCACTTCTTGGTTTGAAATTAAAAGAAATAGTAAATTCCACAATCAGTAAGTGCACATTTTTAATATGATCCAGAGGATTAAGGAGCAGCCTCAGGAAATCCAAGATATCACATTTAGAAATATACAAGGTAATACATTTTGTTTACTGCCTGAAAACTTTCTATATTCCATGGTTAAATCTGAGGAGATTGAAGTAAGAGAAGAAGCTTTAAAAAGAATTTTGGCCATTAGGTAAGTAATATTTATTCATATATCTCTGACTCAATTATTTATTCCAATTTATAGAATGATTTTTAAAGATTTTATCTAATTTCACCATAATTATTAAAGCAGTACAGATTGGAATTTTTTAATAATTCAATTAATTAATTTGTTCTTTCAGGAGTGAGGAGTCAACCAGAAAAAGATTAAAAAGAATACTACCTATTAATTTTAATGCCACACATTGGACACAATTAATAGATTTAAAATTATGCGGCATTTTTGAACCACCAATGACGGAAGATTTTACTGAATCTGAACTTCGAGAATCGTTGATGAATGGAACCAAGCTTGACTTGCCAGATTTGCCCTCACATTCTCAGGGTGTGGAACGGGCAGTTAAGTTAATAACAGAAGCTTCACAAACTGTATATGGTTTTGAAGCAAGGCATCAACACATTACAGCCAAAGTTTTGAGTCAGAAATTGAGACCAGCATTTTTGTCTAAGGGGTCTTATATGGAGCAATTTGACTCTCTATATTAAGCTTCATTAAAATAGTGTTAGGTTTTTCCTTATTTCTTTGCTTGTTATATTTTCACTAATAACAGAAAAAATCATTTTTTTAGGTATTCAAATATTACTGTTTAATTCATAACGTTAAAAGGTAGTTTACAAAAGCAGATACTGAAAATGAGGGGGGGGGCAAATTTTCAATTTGAAGATTTCTTTAATTCATATCA
>OY744537.1:73348021-73425521 GCA_963556195.1 Sepiola atlantica | reverse complement strand
GTAGCGAAGTAAAGTTATAATCCCGCAGATAACTATCACATGATAATTATACTTAAATTATTACACAACCACATTTTTGCCCCCCCCCCCTCCCCTCCCCAAACATTCAAAAGTCCAATTTCTAACACACTCATATTGATCTCATTTCCTGTTGTTCTTTTTCCTATTCTCTCTCTGATTATTCTGGATAAAAAACGAAGGGCGTTTCAAATATTGAACGAAAAATAATTACGAAAAATAATTAAAACAACAACATCGTTATTATGCTTCAAACACCAGCAATAATTCTCTCTCTCTCTCTCTCTCTCTCTCTCTCTCTATATATATATATATATATATATACACATATATATATATATATATATATATATATATATATATATATATATATATATATATATATATATATATAAATATATATATATAATACATGTGTCGTTGAAGACCACGGAGTTTTCTTTCTTTGCGATCTTTCTGGTTAACTTCTCGACTCGGCGAGCGATTCGTCGGGTTTTCGGTGTCAATTGGTGGATTATGGCGCCTAATGTTGTTTCTTGAATAAAGATATATATATATATATATATATATATATATATATATATATATATATATAATTTCTTTTGTTCCTTTTTATTTGCGATACTTTTGAACAAATTCAGTTAATTATACGAAAGAGCATTTTTTACCTTAATGCTAGTTAAGAATACGTTTTCCTTCAGATGGGGAACGACACATATCTTAGTTAAATTGAATTATAGACATGTGTTTCGTCGTTTCACTGTTGTTGAACCTAGCGAGATTCGAAACCAGGACAACAGAGTCTGAAGCCTGAAGAGTCTACCACTGAGCTAACTCGCGCTAGTGCTTGAATGTGTCGCGTCTTTTTATAGATGACATAACGACGAAACACGTTTCCGTGGATAATTAAAATTAAAAAAATATATATATGCTGCTCCCCATCTGGGGGCATCACATTAGTGAAGGGAAAATTATTCCCAACTAGCATTAAGGTAAAAATGCTTCATATATCTATCAACGTTTCGTCTTAATTTCAAGACTTCCTCAGGATAATTGATTTGAAGAAATAACATACAAGTACAATATTTAAAAATAGTTGGTGCATTTGTGACGTGAAAAGAATGTTTTTGTTCTTTTATCGAACAACTCATAGCCGTTAGATATTTCAAATATTGTACCTGTATGTTATTTCTTCAAATCAATCAACCTTTGGAAGTCTTGAAATAAAGACGAAACGTTGATGAATATATAAATAATTTTGGTTTTTCCTTTTTTATTACGTTGGAATATATATATATATATATATATATATATAGAATGGCATCAATATCAATAGATTTATATAGTCATCCACAAAGAAACTGTTTCGCTGTATCACAGGTCTTCAGTGACTACACAAGCTGAGATTGAAACCCAACTAGTTTCACAACAGGCATGTTTCTTATCCGTTATGCTATCAGAAAAAAACTTACTACAATGATTGAAATCTAAATACTTATATTACACATTTTTCGCAGTCGAGAGTTCTTTATCCTGTTATGAAAAAGTATGCATTATCACTAATGGTCACCGGAATGTGTGTATGCGTGCCTGTGTAGGATGCTGACGTGCGATATCAGTTATACAAATTCCACGAGGTATTTTCTTTTTTCTTTTTTTTGCATAAACGGAAGTTATGCCGAAATAGATTTTTTCTATCAGAAAAAATAGCGATAAGAAGTTATAAAAAATATATTATATAGGTATAGGAAGTGAGTAATAAGAAGTCAGACACGCTCTAAATGTTCAGTCGATCCGTCTAAAACGTATTAGGCGTTTATAATGAGACTAAATCATAAATGAATAAGAAGGTAGCGTATTTCGTTTGACACGCTTCAACGAGTTTTGCTTAAAAGCTACAAATACCCCCCCCCCCCAAAAAAAAAAGAGAAAAGAATTCGTTTTTAGACGAGTGTCTTGTTTACAAAAATACGCACTACTGTACTATACGCCCACTCGTTTTTTTGTTGGTGTTGTTGTATTAACAAAATTACATTCCCATTGTGAGGGCAAACTTTGCCAATGTCTGACTTTCAAGGGTCTCAAATCAAAGGACACAAAAGTCTACATTTGCTTTTCCTGCACTTCCCGGCCTTCACGGCTAACTTCTTTTTATTTCATAGAAGTCGTCCCAGACAAGCTATGAAGTCACTTGATGTAAGAAACTAATCATAATAATAAAAAGGGAGAGGAAGGAAGAATCGCTTAAAGACAAATCAAGCCTGAAAGAAACTCCACTACAAGTGTTCAATCCACTGGACTCCAAACAGGCTAGCTAAAAAGTAAGCCCTTCAAGAGCTCAATAGGAAAGGAAGGGGTTAACAGGCTGGTTGACAGAAAAGTCTACCTTTAAACTAGTTAAATGGCTGAGTAGAAACTGGTGTTTTTATTGTGACACCATATCGCTTAATTTTTTTAATCCTTAAAGAAACAACAGGAGCAACATATCGTTTTGTTATGGTGTTCAATAGTAATACCGACTTCTATACTTCATACCTAGCCAGGGAAATACAACTTAGAGACTAGCTTGACAACAAGACACTTAGAGACTAGTTTCCCTGACCAGACCCTTCTTCGTCGGAATGAGGTATTGTTTAGTTCAGTCGTAGGAGACCATCCTCCCATGCATTACCCATCCTTCAAGAGGAGGATTGGTTTATTGCCGGTGCCATACCGAAGAATTCCGCACGTTAAACTGATTTCATGTCTAATCATGCTGCGATAGGAAGGGGGTAAATACAGACCTTCGAGCTGGGGAAAAGTGTAGTATCTGTTTCGTGTTCGGTTAGACGAAAAGGAATCCTCATCAACTAGAGCAACTCTTATTTTTCTCCTGATCCAAAGTTCCGATTTTTGGGGAGAGCTGGGGTTTTCTCCACATCAAAAACCGACCTTGTACCTAACATTGCCCTCGAGAGTAGGCAAATAAATAGACACAAAAGGACCATTACGTGATAACGGGGGCAGCGGGTCAGAAGCTGGCAATGTCACTAAGGTTATTAAAAATGCGAATGGCTCAACTGTAGGGAGTTAGGGTTATACAGTTCAGACAAGATCCACTTGTAGAAGCACTGTTTCTCGTTTAAAAATTACTTAGCAGATGATGAGGGATCGTGGTGGTTAGTAAGGGGAGTTTTCATCATCATCATCATCATCATCATCATCATCATCATCATCATCATCATCATCATCATCATCATCATCATCATCATCATCATCATCATCATCATCATCGGATTAATGTCCTTTTTATTTGCTGGCATGTGGTGGACGACTTAAAAAATGACTTACAAACTTACCTATCTCTGGCCAGGTCATTATTTCAACTACATAACCTCAAATGCGACATATTTTCTTTGGGAGTCATTTCCTTAGTTGAGGTGAGATTTTTATAGGCCGGGTGCCCTTCCTGACGCCAACCCAGTGAGGTGATGAGGACCAGTGCTTTTATCTCTAGGAAATTGCCTATCAGGGCTAAAGAAAACTTCACCTGCCCTAAAGGAAAGAGACTCCTAAAATTGGTTGAGTGTCTGCGGTTGGTTGGTCGGTCGATCGAGTCGAATGTTACTATTGCAAAACATGGTGGTGACAAATTTATCAAACTCGAGAAAAAATGTTTGTCCCGAAATGTTCATGGAATTGTTATCTGTGCGTTAAACACTCGTTTCAAAAAGCGTCCAATACTGGTTGCGTGGATACAACAGAAACACGGCGTTTGTTTTGAATTAACGAGCCTTTTCTGTTTAGATTTGACTTACTTCGACGTAAATTAACACGGGAAAGACATTTGAAGACACATTGGCTGATGTAAAAAAAACTTCATGGACGAGAAATCAAAAGTAAACATATTGTACACTAATAAGCATACCCGGCTCTTCCCATGAATTAATAGGGATCTGTGTACGTCTGCTCCAAGCCCTGGACCCCATATTACATTAAAAAAATAATTTGAAATTTTCAAGCTATAAATAAAACAAACTAAAGTAAAGTAAACCATAACTTTACTGTTTATAGATGTCCGACGCGAATTGAGAAAATATAATCTTATTTAAATAATAAATAAAACCAAAACAATAAAATAAAATAAAATAAAAAAATAAAATAAATAAATAGATAAAAAGATAAAACCAAAGAAAATAAAAATAAAAAATAAAAAATAAAATAAATATAAAAATGAATAAAACAAAATGAAAATCTTAACTTTGCTGTTTATGGATGTCTAACACGAAATAGGAAAATATAATCTTATTTTAAAAAACAAAACAAATGCAAAATAAATACCACCGTTA
Organism: Sepiola atlantica; assembly: GCA_963556195.1. Classification (NCBI taxonomy): domain Eukaryota; kingdom Metazoa; phylum Mollusca; class Cephalopoda; order Sepiida; family Sepiolidae; genus Sepiola; species Sepiola atlantica. Next base: position 73,421,175 of record OY744537.1, on the reverse strand, counting down.
AATTCTCCGTAAGATTTTACGCAAGGAAACTTATATTTGATCTTCGTAGAGAATTAAAAACAAATTAAAAGTTATTACTCAGTAACTATATATATATATATATATATATATATATATATATATATATATATATATATATATATATATATAGTAAGCAATGAAAATATATATGGCAATCAAGCTACACAGAGGCTCCTGCGTTTCACCCCCGGGGGGGGGATCTTCAGGCTAAATGCATTTAGCCTGTGTACCTTGATTGAATACTGAAAATTGATACATAAAAAATTATACCTCCTTCTAATATTTTATGTGGATACATGAAATACTAATATATATATATATATATATATATATATATATATATATATATATATATATATATATATATATATATATATATATATATATATATATATATGTATGTATGCTGGAAATGGAAGAGAATTTTTAAAAGACGACGGAGAAACGCACAGAGAACGTTTTTCGTATTGTTAACGCAAAGTCGTTGACGATTATATTTAACCGTTCCTGGATGGCGTCACACAACAAAATCGCATTACATTTGCTTTTGACACCTGAGGATGATTCGACGAAGAATCATATATATATATATATATATATATATATATATATATATATATATATATATGCAAACATTGTTAAAAATAACAGATTAAATTATACCTTTTTTATTTTAAAATTTTTTCTGTTAGTCATTTTTGTATCAAAATAAAATAAATAGATAAATAAATGTTCCATAGGTTTCACGAAGTTTCGACACATTTATTAATTATTTTGGTTTAAATACAAAAAAGACCATCAGGAAAAAAAAAAGGTATAATTAAAAAGACGAATTCTGTTATTTTTAGCAATGTTTGCATAAATGTGACAACACTGCTAAAATACACACACAACACACACACACACACACACACATATATATATATATATATATATATATATATATATATAAATGAAAAAAAGTCGATAGTTTGTTTTTATTTATACGAAAACACGTTAAGCGTATTTAATTCAATTTTACATTTAAATATGTTCAAACGCACTATATATTCCTAACAGAACACTGGCAAAAACACATTGACCATGATGCATCATTTGAATAATAATTTTATAAACACTGCCAAATAAATTAATATTTTGCACAATTCATTTCTATTTTTGTACTCCACTTTCCTTAACTAAATTTAATACTTTAGTTTATATTAATATTAATATCATTACTAGTAGTAATATTAATTACAACGATTTAATGAAAAACGTTTAAGATTCAAAATCATTATTTTGTAATTTGAATGATAACTTCCGGTTTTTGGTTTTGTTGTTGGCGACGACGCCGACGACGCCGACGACGATGATGAAGTAAATTTTAAGGCGTTTGGGACAGTGATTTGTTTACGATTTGTTTGTTTCTTCCGCCCAAAAGACGAAAAAGAAACTTCGTGGATATCCGTAAACGCAATCTTGAAATTGAACTGTAACGCGATCGGATTTGGACGAATTATTAAAATGCAATAAAAACTCTTTAAAAACTGCAAACACAAAAACATAGGCGGGTAGGTAAAAAAGTAACTTTACTGCCTTTGTTAACACTTATTTTTAAATTATTTGTTTTGTTTTTACACCCCTATTTTTCTGTTGGTTATTCTAGATAATCGCTCTGATTTTTCATTTAATCCTTTCATTATGGGAAATTCATTTTTATACTTACACAAAATTAAATCTCAACATTTGAATATATCTAATAACACAATGCCAATCACTTTTTTGTTGTTTTTCTTCAAATTACCAAAATGTGAAATAAACATTGTTTCTTTGTTTTTTCTGTAGATAAGGCTACAACTACATTAATTGCTGTCAGAGAGCGGGTAGTTTTTGTTAGTATATATATATATAGTATAGTATAGTATAGTATATATATATATATATATATATATATATATATATATATATATATATATATATATATATATATATATATATATAAAGATGGCAAGATTTAGAACAAACGGTCTATTCAGAGCGAAATGATTAACAACAACATAATTCTAACTATTTGAAATATTCACAAATTAAAATTTAATTATTTTTAGTTAGGATCTAATGATCTCATTGCTTAACACATTTAATTGGCAGCAGTCTAAAATATTTCATCTAATAAAAGAATAATAAAAAATAATTTTCTAAAATGAGTGATCTTTAACTTCAGATCTTATATATATACTTATATATATATATATATTTATATATACATATATATATATCTACATATATACCCGCATGCATATATATATATATATATATATATATATATATATATACATATATATATATATTTATAAATATATATATATATATATATATATATATATATATATATATATATATATATATGTAGTAATTATATATATTATTATTATAATTATTATATATATATATTGTTTTTTCGAAAGCCAACTTATCCATCTGTATTTCTCCTCTTATGATAAGATTTCGATCTTTGAAAAGCCTTGGCTTAAGGAAAGAATAATAAACACTAGTTTATTACTGAATACATCTTGCATTGAACAATTGAAATTTGAAATAAATTTGGACAATCGTCACATATTTATCACTCTTTTTTCTTCTATCTCTCTCTCCCTCTCCCTCCCCCTCTCTCTCTCTCTCTCTCTCTCTCTCTCTCTATATATATATATATATATATATATAAATTACACAAGTTCAAATGTAGTGATAAAATGAACTTCAAAGCAGTATATTAAAAAAAGTGCTCAGTACAGGGTAGAGCTTTATAAATATGCATTATATAAACATAAAAAATTGCCTATATGATTATTGAACTTTGGCCCCGACGAGGAACATTAAGTACTGACACAAACATTTATTTATGTAGGCCATTTTAAATGATTATATATATATATATATAATTACAAAAATCGAAATGGAATGGACAAATAATGCCCCCTCCAAGGAGGAATGTTGTGCTGAAAATCTAATTTACAAAGCAACAGTAAAAATATACGCCCACCCAAGGAAGGCTCTACGGAAGTACACTTCAAACAAGAATATTATAACAATAAAATGCCATTCAAAATAGAAATAGCATGACATTAGCAACGTATATTTTTTGTAATAAAAGAAAAATACAAATTAACTGTCTCACTACTAATAGAGAAATAACAAAAAAAGAGTGAAAAGCTATCAAAATATGTGCCCCTCTTCGTTAAAGGGGTTGTTGAGAAATGCAATGCCGAAATTGACTGCGCGTATCATGAAATTGAAAAATGACTTTTGAAATAGTTAAGCGTCAGTGGAGCCCTGCAAACGATCAAAATACGGCGGTCTTCTTGACATATTTGTATGCCAATCGATCGTCATGGAGACGAGTGGAACGATTCGTCCCGCCACACAAGACTTTCTAAACTGCATAAGTCTATCTATGTCGCGCCACACTGGGGACTATCGTGAATGGACTTGCTTCTACGAGCGCCTCCCCATCGCTATTATTCGAGGGAACGCTTCGAGCCTGCTCTCGACCTGCCAAGCCAGAAGGACAACCGATCAAACTCCCTGATGTTTCGAATATATCTACAAAATCTGTTTTAACTTTTCGGTTGACGCAGATTATTTGGAATAGGAATAAAATAAATGTTTACGTCAACTTTTTAACTTGTATAAAATTCGACTTTTATATCAACTTATTTACGAGGTGGCGCCATTTTCTTTTGGGTAATTTGTTATTCTGAAATTATTAACTCATGTGTTTTAGCCTCTTCATCCTTTATTTCAAATTTGTTAAATGCTGTTATGAAATAAAATAAATTATGATAGTTAATACAGGTTACGAATGTAGCTACACGTGGCTCCGTTCCGCGCAACAACTTAGATAAGAGAATGGACATTGAAAGGTCTTAGCAACATATGACGCAACTAACTTGCCGGTTATTGTTTGGTGAATCGATCTATATGATAACACGTTAATGGATTTTCTGTTCGTACGTATTTTACCATCTGCCACCCCCATTTATTTTATTGAAGTCGTCCGATTGCCAAAGATGAAATGCAGTATAACAAAGTAATTGATAATGTACTGGTGATGTTAAGGTAAAAGTTCGTACTTTGCCCATTTTAAAATGAATTATTCCAAAATCGAATTATGCCAAACCGTTTTAATTTTAAAACCTACTATTTGCATTCATTTCACTTAAATGTCATTTTAATACACATATCAAAATTACAATTTTAAATAAATAATAAAAAAAATAAAATGAAGACATATACATACACATATATTTTAATACACATATAAGTTTTACAATTGTGAATAAATAATTAAAAAAAATGAAGACATTTTATTACACATATAAGTGTTACAATTTTAAATAAATAATTTAAAAAATAAAAATGAAAACATTTTAATACACATATAAGTGTTACAATTTTGAATAAATAATTAAAAAATAAAAATGAAGACATTTTATTACACATATAAGTGTTACAATTTTAAATAAATAATTAAAAAAATATAAAATGAAGACATTTAGAATACAGATATAAGTGTTACAATTTTAAATAAATAATTTAAAAAATAAAAATGAAAACATTTTAATACACATATAAGTGTCACAATTTTGAATAAATAATTTTAAAAAATGAAGACATTTTATTACACATATAAGTGTTACAATTTTAAATAAATAATTAAAAAATAAAAATGAAAACATTTTAATACACATATAAGTGTTACAATTTTAAATAAATAATTTAAAAAATAAAAATGAAAACATTTTAATACACATATAAGTGTTACAATTTTGAACAAATAATTAAAAAATAAAAATGAAGACATTTTATTACACATATAAGTGTTACAATTTTAAATAAATAATTAAAAAAATATAAAAATGAAGACATTTAGAATACACATATAAGTGTTACAATTTTGAACAAATAATTAAAAAATAAAAATGAAGACATTTTATTACACATATAAGTGTTACAATTTTAAATAAATAATTAAAAAATATAAAAATGAAGACATTTTATTACACATATAAGTGTTACAATTTTAAATAAATAATTAAAAAATATAAAAATGAAGACATTTAGAATACACATATAAGTGTTACAATTTTGAACAAATAATTAAAAAATAAAAATGAAGACATTTTATTACACATATAAGTGTTACAATTTTAAATAAATAATTAAAAAATATAAAAATGAAGACATTTAGAATACACATATAAGTGTTACAATTTTGAATAAATGATTAAAAAATAAAAATGAAGACATTTTATTACACATATAAGTGTTACAATTTTAAATAAATAATTAAAAATATATAAAAATGAAGACATTTAGAATACACATATAAGTGTTACAATTTTGAACAAATAATTAAAAAATAAAAATGAAGACATTTTATTACACATATAAGTGTTACAATTTTAAATAAATAATTAAAAAAATATAAAAATGAAGACATTTAGAATACACATATAAGTGTTACAATTTTGAACAAATAATTAAAAAATAAAAATGAAGACATTTTATTACACATATAAGTGTTACAATTTTAAATAAATAATTAAAAAAATATAAAAATGAAGACATTTAGAATACACATATAAGTGTTACAATTTTGAACAAATAATTAAAAACTAAAAATGAAAACATTTTATTACACATATAAGTGTTACAATTTTAAATAAATAATTAAAAAATATAAAAATGAAGACATTTAGAATACACATATAAGTGTTACAATTTTGAATAAATAATTAAAAAATAAAAATGAAGACATTTTATTACACATATAAGTGTTACAATTTTAAATAAATAATTAAAAAATATAAAAATGAAGACATTTAGAATACACATATAAGTGTTACAATTTTGAATAAATAATTAAAAAATAAAAATGAAGACATTTTATTACACATATAAGTGTTACAATTTTAAATAAATAATTAAAAAAATATAAAAATGAAGACATTTAGAATACACATATAAGTGATACAATTTTGAATAAATAATTAAAAAATAAAAATGAAGACATTTTATTACACATATAAGTGTTACAATTTTAAATAAATAATTAAAAAAATATATATATGCTAGTTTAAAACCTTTTGTAGTAAATAATAAATCTAATTTTAAAGTCGTTATCTACAGGGATACATATTTATGCATAATATTTTTAATGATTTTTTATCTACTTTATAGTTGGAGTCAATCTGGTTACAATTTAAAATTAGATTTATTATTTACTACAAAAGGTTTAAAACTAGCAATTTACTAATAAAAAATAATCTTACCGACAATGGCTTACTAAAAACTAGTAATGCCATATACGTGTTTAAATGTCCTATCGGAGAATGTGTCTCTGTCAACAACACGTATATTGGCATGACTAGAACCAGTATTTCACGTCGATTAACTTGCCATCTGACCCCCCCTCAAAGCTTCATTTACAAACACCTTACAGCACATAACATCTCCAAAGATAATTTTAGAAATATCTTAACCGATAGTACATCAATCCTTGCTGTGTCATTTTGCGGTATTCGCCTCCCCATAATGGAAGCATTGTTCATTCAATTAAAAAAAGCCCAACATCAACCATGCTCGTTATGAGGGGTGCGAAGGCGTGTTGAAATGCTGTTGAATGTTTTTAATGTTTTTAATCACATGGAAACGTCTTCTTAATGAATTCACCAATTTTATTTTGCATTGATCAATCATCCGCCTGAAGACGACCAATGATGGTCGAAAACGTTTGCGTCAAATATGGAGATTTCCTACACTCCATGGTTAATAGTACAAGCTCTATCGTTCGACAAATAGAAAGATTGGATCACAAAAGGAATAAACAGAAGTTGGCACTCCTGTTCAACCAGATATGTATAAAAGAAGGAATGTTGTCTAATTATACAATATATATATATATATATATATATATATATATATATATATATATATATATATATATAAAATATTTGTTATTGTTTATATCTATGGACATATACGTTTCGTCTTTTTTCAATCAAGACTCATCAGCATAGAAGTACGACTATTCATCACCGGTCACACGATTCGAAACCCTGGACTACAAGTATTTTCCAACTCCCGTCCAACGTCGCTAACCGCTAGGCCAGTTCTGAACAGCTTATAAACAATGATAATTTTAATACGTTAACGGCGGCGAAGCGAAGAGGCATTCAAACTTCTATAAGTGAAGGAACGATGCATATAAAGCAAGTGACGCTACGCTGTGTTACTACTACCATTTTACGGTGCTCTACTTTTTAACGAGGAGCTTCAAATATAAAATATTTGTTATTGTTTATATCTATGGACGTATACGTTTCGTCTTTTTTCAATCAAGACTCATCAGCATAGAAGTACGACTATTCATCACCGGTCACACGATTCGAAACCCTGCACTACAAGTATTTTCCAACTCCCGTCCAACGTCGCTACCGCTAGGTCAGTTCTGAACAGCTTATAAACAATGATAATTTTAACACGTTAACGGCGGCGAAGCGAAGAGGCATATATATATATATATATATATATATATATATATATATATATATATATATATATATATATATATATATATATATATACATACTTCTGAGGATCGGTCATACCGTGAATCTGCAGTAAACTGTTAAAGCTAAATACATTTTATGAGCGTTTATCATTGATATAACTCTATCTTACAAGATATCGAACCTTCATTTGTTCAAGATCTGCTGTCTAAATTCTTATTTTGAGATGTTGATTTTCTTGTATGTTATATATGAATACTAGAATTAAAATCAATATATAATTCTACTAAACCTTATCTCTAGAATCCTTATTTTAATTTTAATCAAAACCCATTACATGATTTTGATTCTAGAAAATGTCTAAAATTTAAGGCTTAAGCTTACGGGCTCTTAAGAAGAAATTGAAATTCAAGCAATCTTTCTTAATTGGAATCTAATGACTATGGATCTAATTTAATGCAAATCTGAAATATTTTAATTTTCAACTAGAAGCTTGTGTCTATATTATTCACCCTAAATATCTCTTTAATATGCTGAAACTGAAATTTGGAGAATATTAATCAATTGATGTCTCATACCGATTGTTAAAATTTCTACAAAAATCGGATGTATCTTAATTTTCACGAAGGGTTTCCACCCCTATTTTTGCCTTCTTTTGCATACAAGTAAATTAAAGTAAATATAATTCACATTACGATCGCTTACGCCTCGCAACTGTGTTCCAAAATTCCTAATGATCGGATAATTAGTTTAGGAATGACTCTAGTAATAAAAATATATCAACATATACACATACCTAACCTTATATAAATAGAGATATACGTGCGCACACATTAGCGTGTCGGATTTTAAAAGCTCTGACTAATTCGGCACTAAATGCACCGAGTCACCTCGCCTGATTGTCTTGAAGAAAAACAAATAAAAAATATGGCAAAATAATTGAAATGGCGCGCACCGAGAAACAAGAGTGCAGAGAAGAACAACAGAGAGAGAGAGAGAGAGAGAGAGAGAGAGAGAGAGAGAGAGAGAGAGAGAGGGGGGGGGGAAACTGATCGCGAATGTCTTTGAGTTTCCGGATTTCTCTCTCTCTCTCTCTCTCTCTCTCTCTCTCTCTCTCTCGCAATCTTCATTATTCTGCACCAATTTTCTGTCACTTCATCAGCAGAACTCAAAGAAAATCGTGACCAAAATTGATTGGAAGATTTCTTATTTACTGTCGCACGTGATCGTATATTAATCTTATTTCACTGGCCGGGTTGGGATTTTTTTATTCGATTGAAGGTGCTTGTTTTTCTTTTTAATTCGACTTTTTTTTCGATTTTATTTTGATTATTTTTTACTTCTATTTCTTCTTCCTCGTTAATGCCATTCGTTACCTTTTTTGATCATCTACTTTATGCATCTATTCCTTATCTATCGATCTATCTATAGATATATTTTTTGTGTTTGCTTGTACAGGGTGGTCAGAGAGTCTTGTTATCCCTTACTGAAAAAGTAATGAGAATAGAGGAACAAGTAATGCAGCAACACGGTTGGAACGCGGGAAAATGAGTAAAAGGTGATTCATTCCCCTGGTTCGAATCGTGTGACCGGCTTAATAGTTATCTTGAACACTGCTGATTCCATTAGGATGAAATGTATACGTATGTGGCTAATAATAATAATAATAATAATAATAATAATAATAATAATATATATATATATATATATATATATATATATATATACATATATATATATATATATATATATATATATATATATATATATATATATATATATATATATATATATTAGAAGTATGTTTTTAAAAGGCTGTGGGCAATGCAAATTCCGGGTAAAATGTAAGTTGGAAGAAACAAAAACAATAAATGGAATACGAAATATGGCTTACTATTTATTTTTTCTTAAAATCTTAGATAACAGCAAGAGTGTTGTTAGCTGTTTGTGTGATTTCCGAATGATTATAAAATCATTAATTTAATATTTCGGGAAAAGAAACTTCCCTTTGTCAAAAATAATTAAACCAGAAGAAATTTCTCCGATTGTGCATAGAATCTGACAAAACAAAATGGCTGCCAAAAGACAGAACCGCAGCGAAAACAGTCCCGCAGGGAATGGAAATTAAAGATTTTTTAAGGTTATGTTACGTATATGATGTGGTGTTCAAAAATATTTGTGTAATATATATATATATATATATATATATATATATATATATATATATATATATAAACAATTTGTTACGTTTCAAAAACCAAGATTTTGTTCATCTTTTTTTTCAAAACAAAATACCTTCGTACAGTTATGGATCCGTTTTGGTGGGCACATCGGTAAGCGCTCTGACTACTGAATTAAACATGATTTTTGTATTGGGGTTCGAACTGTATGCCCGGCAGGGATTGTCTCTTCTCATACTGATGATTGCAGGTTTGGAATGAAACATGTGTATATGGGTTAATTTGGAAATATTATTTATAAATTATTATATACATACATATTGAATCATTAAGTAGTTTAAACAAGGAATATATCAATAACAATTTTTTTCCTTTCTTTAACCCATGGATTTTCAAAAATTCAAGCTGTTATCATCAGAAGAGATCATCAGAATGAATCAGTAAACATTATCTAACTGTTAGCACGGATTTTTAAATATAAAAAATATATATATTTAAATACAAAAAGAATTTTGAGCTAAAAAAATGCAAACATGTCTAAAAAAGTAAATCCAGTATATTATGAGTGTGAAGCAAGCAAATATAGCATAAAGTATTCAATATGTTTGAATAATATAGAGGTACAAATCCGATGCTAAAGTTCATTGGTAAAAAAATGTGCGACTCACCAGAAAAGAATATAAACGTATAAATCTCCCTATAAAACTCACAATATACATAAATCCATTAGCCTGGTAATTTGACTTCCTTGGGCTGGTAAAACGAGTGATTGAAGGCAATAAATGACCACATTAAGAATGGGAGAAGTTCAAGAAAATGAAAAAAGAATATATATATATATATATATATATATATATATATATATATATATATATATATATATATATATATATATATATTTCGGCAGCAAGTCGTTTATAAGACATATGTCGTTGAAGATCATGGCGCCTAATGTTGTGTCTTGGGCTATTTCTCGAGCGCTTTCGGTCTCACGACCGTCTTCAGGAGTTTGTGTGTTGTTGTTTGTAAAGAGCCGTATTTATGGTTTTATTTTTGGTATATCTTATTATTTGCATATGTATATATATATATACACACACACATATATATATATATATATATATATATATATATATATATATATATATATATATATAATTTATTCTTTTATTTACTCGAGAAATGGCCCAAGCCACAACATTAGGCGTCATGATCCATCAATTGATACCAGAAACCCGACGAATCGCTCGCAGAGTCGAGAAACTGACCAGAAAGATCATAAAGAGGGTGAACTCCGTGGTCTTCAATGACGTATGTCTAATATATATATATATATATATATATATATATATATATATATATATATATATATATATATATATATATATATATATATACCATCAAACAATAAAAAATTCGGCAACGCTGGAAAAAACACCGCTAGTAAATACTGAAAGTTTAAATTGAAAAACTTCTAAGTGTAAAGAAAATGGTTTATCTCCCCCGGAGCAAGGCCTGGTGAATACCGCTAAAATCGGAGTCACTTTTGAAAAAAAGACAAAAAAAAAAAAAATACAGTCGCTTACCTTAGATTGATTGCACTTAGCAATCATAAATTAAGGTAGTTACCATAAAGGAAGCTTGCAGTAAACATTTAAGGTGGCCTTTATTCGGAGTGACTCCGCTGCAACGGAAATACTTTTACGACCAAAATGGAATTTCGATTGTGTAGAAACCGGTAAAATCAACTGAATATAACATTTTGCTTTTGAAGAGCAGAGTCGAAATGGGACGAGATTGTATTTGAAAAAGAGATTTAAATATTTAAATATCTAGTTCGTATCGACAACAAACTCCGAAAATCCGACAAGATAATTTATATATTAGATGATGATGATGATGATGACAACAACAACAGCAACAACAACAACAACAACAACAACAACAACAGCAGCAGCAGCAGCAGCAGCAATAATAATAATAATAATAATAATAATAATAATAATAATAATAATAATAATAATAATGCCACCACTTCTCATTATGAACCACAATGACAAGTGGTATGAGCATAAGCCAGAAGTGGTACAGGAGAACAACAATGTCAAACTTCTTTGGGACATGCGCATACAAACTGATAAGGTTCTTGAATATTCTAACCCGACTTAATCTTTCTAAACAAAAACAAGAGAATTTGCTTAATCATTGATATAGCCTGCCCCTTCGATACCAGAGTGCAGGCGAAAGAACACGAAAAAAATCAATAAATATCAAGATCTAACATGAGAATTAGTTAGACTATGGAAATGTAAAGAAGTAAAGGTGATTCCCGTTGTAATTGGAACGCTTGGAACCATAACGAAACGCCACCATAAATGGCCTAAACTGATTAACGAGACAATTTCTTTTCCAATTCTGCAAAAAGATCTCCTGTTATGAACAGCGAAAGGGAATTGACTTGATGTTCAAAAAAGAAAACTCCAACTAAAAACATCCAAAAGTTGAGACTACTATGAATAATAATAATAATAATAATAATAATAATAATAATAATAATAATAATAATAATAATAATAATAATATGTATATTTATAAAGTTGGGGCATTTATCGATCTAGTGAGATTAAAACGCCAAATTGATATTCACAAAAGAAGACCAATACCTTTCAAATATGCTGACCATGTGTATGCGATCATGGTCCTAAAGTTCACTAATTTGCATATCGCTTTGCGAAAATACATCTCATAAATTAATTATCCGTTTTATTGTTTTCTAATTCTATGAGTGTTTTCATTTTACTAAAACCCATAGTTCTATTTATGAAAGTTTTATAATGTGGATAACATCTTTGCATTTAGGATGAAAAGAGTCTTTCCAGTCCTTTTCGGTCAATTTACTTTTGAGGACTGCGAATCTTAGTTTCTTTAATTTTTCCGAGCAACTTTGGACATGGGTCCTACTAGTATATTACATATGTGTGTGTGTATCTATGTGAAAGAAAGAGAGGGAGATAGAGATAGGAGGGGAGGGCAAGATAGAGATAGCATTGGAGAGAGTATGATGATACATTGCATTAGGTACTTAATTTTACGTTAAATAAAAGATTTGATCAAGGCATCACGATTATGTAAGCGTCATTTCCTTATCATTTCCGGTTCATTGAACCTGGCTTGGCGGCCATCTTTGCTAACAAATCGTTTTGTTTCGTGACCACCGGTTTACACTGTTTGCTGTCCATACGGACGGCCACATGTGTTGTTACTTGAAGTGAGATAGATCGACTACGGACCAGGGATAAAAAGGAAATTCTTTTTAATGCTATTAAACGCAATTGCTGTAGTGGGCAATCTAGACTGTAAGAATAATAAAGCGAACTCGGCAAATCGGTGGGAATCGTGGTAAGGGGGGTGGTTAGCAACGTCTTAATGGAGTCAGGAAAGAGGAAATATTTTTGTTCGGCCTTGTTTGTAACGAGATGTCGGTAGATGTTGATTCCTTTCGTGTATAGCACATTTCCGCCGCCCCATTCCCGCCCTCTTTTATCTGTATTTTATTTTATGTATAAGTAGACTAAACGAAACAGTACGTAATGCCCGGACATCTTATGCGTTCTTGTTTACAAAGTAAAATTCAAAGAAGCCTTCTACTGATGTAAAATGAATGAATAAAAACATTATTTTTCTTACCTAATAACCCCATTAAAGAGTGATCTTAAAGATTGCAGATGAAAAATACACAAAAAACTCCATATCTAAAATTACATTGAATATTATGAACAACGATTGATATTCTTAAGATGCGTCCATTCAATTTACGCGTATAACGCTGACATGCTATTTGAAACTTAAGTGTGATAGACTAACGAATATACAATTTTAAACTTAAGCTTGACAGACCGACGAAAATACACTTTTAAACTTAAGCTTGACAGACCGACGAAAATTCTATTTCAAACGTAAGCGTGACAGACCGACGAAAATGCTATTTCTAACTTCAACGAGACAGAACGACGAAAATGATATTTCAAATTTAAGCGTGACAGACCGACGAATATTATATTTAAAACTTAAGCGAAACAGACCAACAAAAATGCTATTTCAAGATAAAGCGTGACAGAGCAACCAACGCCATACCAATCGACGGCCAGAGCCTTTTATAAAGTTGCGTGGATGCATTCTTTAGATCGATAATGTACTAAAAGTTGGATAGACTGGATAAAATGTATATGATATGTCTTTTCCTCCGATTTAATAAGTGTGTATGTGTGTGTGTGTGTGTGTGTGTGTGTGTGTGTGTGTGTGAGTAACAGAGAGATAGAGGGGGAAAGAGAGAGACAAGAGAGAGCGAGAGAGGGAGAAGAGAGAGACAAGAGAGAGAGAGAGAGGGGAGGGGGGCTAGGGGAAGGAGTGAGAGATGAAGGGTTGCGCATTGTCATCAAACATGAAACGTTCTTTGAAATAAAGTCACATCAGCAAGTGGGATTATGTTGACAAATAAAATAGACAAAAATAATCGTGTATCTTGTGTGATTTCTTTTGGGACTGAACAATTTTTAGTTTCGTCTCGTTTTCTAAAGAACTGGTCTGTCCGGTCTTCAGGCTAAGATCAAAGTGTAGCATATGTTCTTTATCTCTACATTAACATCCCAAGTAGGCGACTAAATAAGTCAGAACTCACATAAAATGCACAGTTTAGAGAATCGAATTTCATATCCAGTCAGAACTTAAGCAGTTGGAATTGCAATACTCAATGATTGCTAATTCGAATTCGTATCCAGCCACCTTATTCACCACATCCGTTTCGCTCTCACTTTCATCTGTTTCTAACTATAAATTAAGGCTTTAATTAGCTAAAGTTTTATCAACAAAAATTACGTCATAAAAGCTGTGGAAAAGTTCTTACAAGCTGAAGAAATGTGTTGTACCTATGCCAGATTATGGTGAATAATCAAATCATTCTGTGGTTTTAGACTTAGTTTTTTTTCCAATCACCACTTGTAAATGCAAGAAGTCGGGTTTCAAAAATATAATTGAAATACATGCATACCGACACAATGCCTGTCTCTAAAGTTAAATTAATTAACGTTGTTTTCAATCTAAACGATCTGTACCTACACGGCGTTGCCCGAGGTTCAGTGATGTAATATTAGTTTAATATCTTTTTGTTTGCACATATATAATTAAAAAATTAAGTTTTTATTGTTCATTTATTTCTATAAATATTAGGTTCATAATACTAAATTTGAAAAAAAATTAATAATGTATAAGTTAGGTATATGCGAGAAACAAACACATACACAGAACAACGCAGCTTTTTAATATTTAAATTTGTCTTTATTATAAAAATGTTCCTAGTCGGAATAGCTATTTTTTCTAAGAAACTCAAGTGAAATACATAATTTTATTGCAAAAACGTGTTAGAAGGAAGATTAAGACCAATGGGCTAGTCATAACTCTGTAATATACATTTTCAAGTTCGACCTACGCAGAATAGTGAGAGCTAATACAAATAATTGATTGATTGCCTGTAGAATGATGAATTGTTCAGTGATACATAGGGGGCCATTTCTATGGGTAGGACTATAGGACTCTGATTTATCGTTGATCTTCATTCTATTTTATAGGGAGTGTTCGACCTCTTGAGTTCCCATATAGTGGTTGCTAGGGTGGTAATGTGGTCTTTTTTGGGGTATCTGAAAGTATTGTTGTGACCGTAGAGTCTTACGAATTATTTTATGTTTATCTTTAAATTTTTTATATACAACATAACCCCCCCCCCAGATGTATTGCACATGCCACAACCACAACTAAATCACTCCTATCAATCCCAAGAACAGCCTAAACCCATATCCCCCTTAACCTCATCCACCACAGATATAACATAAATCAGTAGATACACTAACTCTTTTAAAATTTCGAACATGATAAATACATGAATCCCCCTAATTAAACACCAAGGAATATAACTATCAAACCTCACATGGTTTAAAGGAATTATAGGTGCCTGATACCCAACCCCTCCGTCTCACATAGACCCTACAATAGACTCATAAAATTTATTAGATAAAGCCAACACAACTAAATACATACACCCAACACGAATGCATATGACAATGATAGTTAAAACAGTAGATATCCCTTAGATGAACCCTTTAACTGACAAAATATACCCTCCGTCAGCATCCAACCACTACATAACAATTAATCCACTCAAATACAGTTTACGATTAAGACCCATATATTATATTAAGCCCTGAACCATTACTTCCTTCAAAAGGTACACGTCAACAATGCACCATTTTAAACGATTAATTCAGATGCCAACCTCTTTTGTTTAGTTTTTTTCGGGACGATCTTTAAAATACAAAACTAAATAATAAAACACCAAATGAAATAAAACCTTTTAAAACACAAAACTATAAATAAAATAAATAATAAATAAAATAAAACTCAATGAATCACATCCAATACATAGAATTGACCCCGGTATCTTCTTCAAGAGGAGACTTCAGTAATACACCGTTTTACACGATGACTTCAAACGCTGAACCCCGCTGTTTTCATTTTTTAAGACGTCAAAAATCTCCTACGGTCTATAGACGATCTTCAAAATACAACCCTTTTAAAATAAAAATACAAAATTATAAATAAATAATTACATAAAACACTAAGTAGAATAAAAAAAATCTTTTTTTAAAACACAAAACTATAAATAATAAATAAAATAAAATTCAATGAATCCCAACCAATATACTTTTTCCAACGAGACACTTTAGTAATGCACCGGTTTTTTAACGATGAACAAAAACGCCATTTCTCATTGTTTTTTTTTTAATTTTTTATCTTATTTCAGTACGCTGACGATTCGCTTGGATATAGATTTTTTTTAAATTTAAAAAGTCACTCCATCTGGATAAAACCGCGGTACGATTCTGAAATATGTAACATATAGTTTTCAAATAAATTATATATATATATATATATATATATATATATATATATATATATATATATATATATATATATATATATTGTTACTATTTAATATATCCATAAAATTTTATAAGGAAATTTATTTTTTTGTATCAATTTTCAGTATTTACTTCAACAGTGCTCGATACGTAAGTAGAGCTAGGTAGTGAGCTATGAAAATATATTTATGGCAATTAAGCTACACAGAGGCTCCCGTGTTTAATCCCCGGGGTATATTCAGGCTATATATATATATATATATATATATATATATATATATATATATATATATATATATATAGAGAGAGAGAGAGAGAGAGAGATACTGTTTTTCTGTATTCCAGCACTTCAGTGTGACTAGACAAGCACCTCTCTCTAACCAGGGATCGAACTTTCAACCATCTAATTGATGGTCGTCAACTCTATCCATTAGGCCAGCGGGAGAAGCGCTCGTAAATGACATCTTAAATGTCTATTTATATAAACCCTTGACCGCCGCTTCACCCTACTCAATTTGTTTATTTACAAAGAGCTTTAAATTACGCTAAGAGGAAGCAGGAGACATCACGCAGCAACTGTGCTCAACTCGAGAAAGGAGCTTATATAGTCATCCACAGAAAACTGTTTCGCTGTATCACTGCTCTTCTGTGCGGCTAGAATAGAACCTCTCTCTAACCAGCGATCGAACCTACAACCATCGAGTTGATAGTCGTCAACCCTATCCATTAGCGCTTTTTCATCTAGAAATTATATGCAAATCATAAAACATCAAATATTTTAAATTAATTTTTAATTTTTTCATGACTGTTTATATCTATTCTTTATAAGATGTTTAACTTACATGCAAAGTGATAGAGTATTGCTATTGTTGTAATTTGAACAATCTTTTGTGATTGATAAAATAAAATAAAAATTACTGTCAATATGTTATTTGAAAGTACAGGTTTTGTACAATATATTTTACTTATTTGTTGATTTTAAAAGAATATATAAGCATAAAAGAATATAAATAACAAACTGTACAGTTTTATACAATAAGAATATAACAAAATTGACATTGAACAAAAAACAAAAGGCAAATTTACAAAAATACAAAGGAAAGTGTTACATCATTTACTGCACCGATGCTCCTTTCTTTTCAATCACTTTTAACAGTTCGTTACGAACAGCTGATGTTGAATTTACTATTGTAGCAACTGATAAGTTGCTTGCAGCAATTGTTACTACTTGCCAGAGTTCATACTTGCTGCTAAACTGTCTACCATTGGAATAAATATCTCTATTAAGTGTACTTCACAGGTTTTGGTTTGGATTTACGTCACATCTATTCGGTGGCCAGCCCTTACAAATCCCTGTTCTTGTAACCATGTTTTGGTGCACTTTGAAGCATGACTTGGTGTGTTGTCTTGCATAAAGATTTGGCTAAAGGTTGGTTATATGACCACGCGAAAACATTTTGCTCTAAGAAATCATAGTAACTTTTAGAGTTAATTTTCACGCCGTCCTCAACTTTAAAAGGACACACAAGCTCACTGCCAACAATACCAGTTCATATGATGATCCCACTCCATATTGTTGCCATTTTACAAATTGTCTTGAATCATGTTGCTTACAAACCCAACCTTGCGCCCACCCATCAGGCCCATCAAGGATGAACCTGGACTCGTCTGTGAATAAGACTTTCCTGAAATCAGTTTTCATATATTTCTTAGCCTACTCGAGTTTTCTTACGTGTCTTTATTAATATGTGTTTCTTGTTCGATTCTTTACATCAGTAGACTTTCTTAATGCTTTGCATCGTGTTGGTTTTGAACGCATAGGACCTCCAGCAGCCCGAAATATGAATGACTTACTGGCATGTGGATTTCTAATGATTTCTTTTTGGATATGTAACATATCTCTGTTTGTTAGAGTCCTGAATTTAGCTTGCGACTTCTTTTTTCTCGGTTGAATTCCATTCTGACATATTTTCTTGATTGTTAGATCCTTTGAAATTTGAAGCGAAGACTTTCTTTTACTAATTTCATTTATTATGTAGTTCTTTTCATCATTTGTTAGTTTCTTTTGTGAACCATTAAGCTTAAATTCAAGCACTTGCAATTAATTTCGAGACACTGAAAAATTCAATAATTACAAAGATTTTATAAATTTCTGTCTTTACAAAAGTTTATTAAATGTCTGCCCCATTGATTCACGTCGAGATTCGGCACATAAAGGGGAACGTAGAGATTCGGGACCATTTCTATTGTCTTGCCCGGAGAATTTGACACATATAATATAAACCTCATGAAAATAGAATATATTTGAAGTTTTAAAGAGGGTTCGGCGAAATAGCTCCCTTAGGAGGATATTTAGAGATTCTGGACCTCTTCCACTGTCTTTTCCAGAACTATATTATACACATGATTTAAATTTAATCAAAATAGGATATATTTGAAGTTTAAAGGGGGTTCTGCCCTCATAGTCCTCTTAGAGAGGCACTTAGAGATTCAGAAGCATTTCCATTGTCTCCCCCGGAAAATGTTACATAAGAATACACTTTTACATTTCATATATATTCTTTAAAATTTCTTTCTGTAGGGAACACACTACACACATTGACATTTGCATGAATAATATATCTACTGTCTTACTGACTATCTTGTGTGTATTGCTAATTAATTTATCACTATTGTTATTGATCAATGTTTTATTTAGAGGCTCTATCACTGATCCTGCCTTAACATAGAGCACCATAATTATACAATCTATATTGAACGCCTAACCTTAATTTCCCAAAGCTCATTCAACTCCGTGACACAATATTAACTATTCCTATGTGTAATTTTATCAGACAGTTTATCCATTAATTAATCTTTTGTTCTTCTTTTCTACCACTTCTGATGAAGATGGAATAGTTTTTGACTGGGCTGCTTGCTTTAACCTTTTTTGACCAATTGTTCTACCACTGATAATAAACTTCAGAGTCCTTATAACCTCTTCCTCATTGTAAGATCATATATGTAGATGATTTTTCCTTTTAATAACTTTTATATTTTGCATGATTTGATAAATGTTTTGTTGTTTCGTACGCTGTGATTATCCATACATGTAATTTAGCATCTGTTTTCTTTAACTTAGAACCCCTATAAACATCCCTAAACAATGTTTCAACCTAGTCTACTATAATTTTAGGAATACATACATCAACTCCTATCTCTCTTTCTAACTTGCTGTGTAAATGAGGGTGTTGGTATGGTATTCCCTTGATGCTGTCTATATACCTTTAATTTGGTGTCTATACCCCGTGCTAACGATGATATCAGATAGTAATAATAAAAAAATATATGCACTCTGAAACGATCGTATACTATTTTGTTATTTGTTGATTTCTTGGAACATATATTGATTATGTACATCAATCTATGCTATATATATATATATGCACTTCCACTGTCTTCGAAATTGCTAACCATCCAAGGATACATGGCGAGGCACTCCGTTCACACACACCGTTTGGGGACTCACCACCTTCGTAGCAGTTCCTGGTAGTTTGGTAGTTTGGTAGTTTTGTTTTACGGCATATCAACCCTTTTTGGGTTATTTATTGCCGAATCTGGTCATTATAGTAAAAGATTTATGCTTCAAGTTCTAAAAATAAAATAAAAAAGGGGAGGGAGAAAGGCTGTTGTTTTTGTTTTTGGTTTTGTAGAACATAATTAAGTTTTACAAAAAAAAAAAAAAAAAAAAAACGTCAATGTAGGTGAATTTCGTCTCAGGGAGCCACAGGGCAGCCTGATCTGGTATCACCAGGTTCCTGTCCTCCAATCACTTGTGCACCTGTTTGGGTGGGCAGGCTCCCAACAGTGCAACGTTCCCCTTGGTAGCAATGGAAGGGCTTCATTGATGCCTTTCACCCGGACTTCATACTTGTACAGTGCATTCGCCGGAGCCGTCACACTATTGACATCATCGTTCGGCGTGATATTGTACCAATAAACCGCCTATTCAGTAGAGCATCTCTTCCTAGCGGAACTCCGTTTTATAGATTTATTGAACCTCTCGAAAATACCATTTCCTGACGGTGCATATGCACACCGGAAACGCAATCGGACACCCCAGCTTTCAGCAAACATTCTGAATCTATTGCTGCTAAAATCTGTACCGTTGTCGGTCATTATTTCTTCAGGTAGACTCCTTCTCTGAGACACTGTATTACAGCGGCAGACTTTTCTCGCCACAAAAGTCGCCATATGGCAAACCGGGTAGGCCCGCAATCGATGAGGGTTAGTTAATTAACACCCTAATAGTGGGTGACATCCATACTTTACCTTTACCATACGCTTGATGATTCAATCCTCCTATGTTGCCATCGTACCGATGCAGGATCAATAGACACACATTCACGACAGGATGCAATTGCAGATTCTACAGTCCCCAATTGCCGTACCAGTGGCGATTCTCCTGACTAAATAGATTGTTCGTTTCACTTCAGGATGACCGCTGTTCGAATTGATATTTGGCTAGGCTCTATACTGTTATTGACGGCGGCACATATCTGCGACACATGCTCTGTTACTTCTCCAACAACGTCTGTAGGATTCTAGTGATCTTATCGGCTTTATTTTGACTTGACCTGACGAGCACAACATCTACCACAAGCGCGTACTCGTTGACCAGTAATGAAAAGGTTTGCAACCGTCTATTGATAAGCATTTCACTAGCAGATTTAGTGCTCACTCTGTATTTGTTAGTCAACGTGTTAGTAAACCATCGGTGCACACAGAAAAAGTCGGTCTTCAGGTGTAAGGATTTGACCATTCTGTATATAGCAAGATTTACTCTTTTTAGAATAGCATACAACTCCGTGAGGTTTATGTGTCGTGTGTCTGATTTGGGCCGCATCTAACACGCATCTTCAATCGCAGACCCATGTGGTTCGAGCAGGACGCCTGTGGCCAAAGAACTTCTGTAAACCTACACTTCAACCCCCTTGCCATTGACGCACCATTTACCTTTGCATAGGTCGGTCTGACTAACTCTATTAACAGTTTAGGTTAGCATACGTCTTAATGGGTTTGATTGTCACATCCTTCTGTCTCCGCACTTGCCTTTCGCTTGATGACACTAGTCGCTACTCGCAGCCAGCCGCACACTGGGAGATGTCCAATAAGCTTTATGCAGAGAGAGTACAACGCCGTTTTGGTAATAGTGTCTGGGACGTCCGGCAGCCCATTGCCAGGTTTCTAAAACAGGGAATTATCTACTCCTCAGACAGTCAAGCCAAGCACTCGGGCCCCATCGTTCAGTCGCTCCGGAGTTTTGCTGGCCAGTCTAAAGCCAAAACACGAAATATTTTCAGTAACACTGGTTGCAGATGCGACATTTTCATCCGCATACACATCATCGATGTAAGTCGAGGTAGCTTTCTTGATGTGGTTGTCTTGGAATAAGACTGCGTTTACAATGGACCTCATCATTTAAGAAGCTACAATCAGATCAAATTCCAACCTCGTTAAACAGTACTTTCTACATTGGAAAACAACGGTCCAGTAAGGTCAAAATGACTCACCAATGCACACTTGAAGATAAGCAGATCGGATATCCAGCAATGCTATATTTGATCCTCGCATCTCCATCCCCTCAGTTTGCTGGCGCAAACATCAACGTCTGCAGTATATGCATCTACACGGAGGTTTAATTTCCTGTAGCCCATTTCAGGGCGCATTTTTGATTTATTCTGCTGGATGACATCTATCAACTGAAGAAACCCTCTCGGGAGTCACAGCTTTTGCTCATCATAGAGAGCAAGCCAGCTTTTCTTGATTCATCGCTGTACTTCTTCATCGAATAGTTTGCCTTCCGCCCATTTCCATGTCGCAGTCCATTCATTTCGTTGTTGGTCAAACTCCGCTCGAAAATCTGGTTCTTCAATGATAAGGGCTGGCGCAGCCGCGAAAACAGAAACTGGCTCGTCAAGAAATTGGACCCCTCCTGGCTTCAAGATGAATACTCAACCTAGAGCTTTTATCGGATCTATCTCAACCGAGGGGTTAACGACACCAAATCAGATTGTGAGCTTTGTGGCGTGTATGGAGATGGTGAAATACTTCAAAGTATCGCCCAACGTTGGTGTTCTCGCTTTTAAAAAGAAAATTGTTAGCAAGAGAATGAGGAACGATTTCGCTCAATTAGTTGAGTTTAATGAGTAGCAATTAAACCAGTTTCATCCAGGTGGAGCAGATAAATTGTGATAAAAAATCCTGTGATAGATCACTTTCATTCAATGGGGGAATGTATAGAAATTTGGTTCATGTGGTTAACGAGGCCGCGTGACTTCCGGAAGAGTTAAGATCTTCCTCTTTTCGGCTGACAACTAAAGCAGGATACCACGTGACCGTTCCGCGAAGAGCCCCAATGAGAGTAAAGGTGGTAGTGTAACGAAACAAGATATCTACTTATCTGTCTGTCTGTCTGTCTGTCTGTATATGCCCCTCTCTGCGCGTACGCAGGTAACCCCCACTTTAAAGTGTTAATTTCTCTCTCTGGCCTTCTCTGCGACTGTTCCTTCCTGTATAAAAAGAAATTGCAACGTTCGTGTAAAATTCTTGAGATGCTGATCGAACCAATACGGATGTATAATGGTTCACACGCGCACGGACAACTGAAACTTACGGTCCTAAAACGGAGTTTGCTTTAACGCATTACCACTGGCAAATAGAAAATGGTGTCGATATCAAGCAGCGTAGAGAATGTTTCATTTTTAATAAGCAAACGAAACTTCGATCAAAATAGACCACTATCCTCGAAAGACCATGTTGTGTGTATGATGAAACTGAGAAGTTTATATAAAGTAATTGAACAAAACCAAACGGTAAACGCGTGACTCCCCATTTTTCAAACTGAACTCACAAAAATAACTGATGAATGTCAACAAGACGCGATTATGTTTTGATCATTGGTTGATTTGAAACGGACGGTACTATGTTATTCTAAACTTATGTCGGGAATTAACTCCCTGCACTGAAGATTACGTAAGCATGAAACATCAATGTCTGTAGGTAATAAATAATTAATATTTATTTATAAATATTATATATATATATATATATATATATATATATATATATATATATATATATATATATATATATATATAGTAAGTTATGAAAAAATATTTATTTGATATTTTCATGAAAAATTAATACATAAAATATTATATCTCCTTATCACATTTTATGTGGATACATGAAATAAATCATATATATAGTAATTGAAAATTGAATAAACTAAGCGTTTACTTAATCGGTCCTGACCACTGGTTTGACGCCATGAACGATCGCCAGACGATATTAAACATAATCTCGGTCGTCTGACGTTTGCAAAGGGTATGAAACCATTGGCCATGACCGATTAAAAAACATGTAATTTATTCAATTACTATAACGCCCTGTCTGAGAAAGCATCAAAATTTGTGCCGGTTTTAAAAGCTGATACTAACAGCTCTCCCTCACACACTCTCTCTCTCTCTCTCTCTCTCTCTCTCTCTCTCTCTCTCTCTTTCTTTCTCATATATATATATATATATATATATATATATATATTATACTAAATGTGAGTTAATCAACGTTTGTTTCACTAATACTTTTGTACCTAAAGCCCCAAAAACATACAAAAATAAAATTTATTTCTGGGATTGAGTTATTATGAGAAAACTGTTGCCGCTATTTATATTGAACAAATCACACACATCTCTCTCTCTCTCTATCTCTTTCTCTCTCTTGCCTTCTCTTACTCTTAGCTGTCTATGCATTTCTCCCACTCCCCCACTTTATGTTGATTCAACCACTCTCTTATATTTCTTAATATCTCTGTGAGCATTTAGATACAGAACGCTCTTCTCTTTTTAGGTAATATGACATAGTGTGTTCGTGCACACCGTAAACACTTATGTAAATTAGATAGCATGATAATAGGTCCCTTTACTTCTATACTATCCATAAAAATAATAGAGCATAAAAAGGCTTATTATTTTTAGTTAAGCCCGAAGAATTTTTAAACAGATATGTTACAGTTTATGAAATTTTTAATGAAATCAATGTGAAACAAATAGTAGTTGTTTTCGTGACCTAACGGGGTACGCGTAGTCTAGTACACACACACACACACACACACACACACACCCACACACACACACACACACATATATATATATATATATATATATATATATAAATATATATATATATATATATTTATTATTCATAATGAATTTAAGAAATTAAAAAGATGAAAGGGCAGCTGACCGGTTTCGTACCTCGCTCAACAGAGCCAAATATCGAGGTAGTGTATAAGAAATATAAAAAGATGCTATGAGAATTATAGCGAGGGAAAAGGGGTAAAAAAAAATTAAAAAAAAAAAAAAAAATTTCTTAAATTCATTATGAATAATAAATATTGTCTCTTCAATGCCATTTTAAAGTTTTGTACGACAAAAAATATTTATATATATATATATATATATATATATATATGTGTGTGTGTGTGTGTATGTGTGTGGTGTGTGTGTGTGTGTGTGAGGTTATGTTAAAAAGAAATCAATAAAGTGCTCGATCGTAAAAAAGTGAGAGCTAAATACTAATTATTTATTAAAAAAAACTATACATACATATTTCAGAGGCGTACCACGGTTTTATCCAGATGGACTGACTTTTTTAACTTTTAAAAGTCTTCTATAGCGCATAAGGAATCTTCAACGTCTCAAAACGAAAACAACAGAGGGAAATGGCGTTAGAATTCACCGTTAAACTGTGCATTGCTGAAGCGTCTCCTTTCGAAAAAAAAACCCATTCCGACACCTAACAACACGTCCTAGCTGAAATCTCTTATAAATAAGATGGAAGACGTTGTACGACATATAAGATGGAAATACCATACTGCTACCTCTACGGAAGATCGCACTCCACAAATTACTATGGCTTTAGACGTAGTAAGTACCCCCAAAAGTCGACGAAATGGACGCTTTTGAAAGAGACTTGCTCGATATAATCTACAAAATCCGGTTCGCACGACACAATAACTCCTTTCAAAGAACACATCTTCTGATCTAGAAAAGCCGATAAAACCAGAAACCTTTATAAAGTTAAAAAAGATAAATATAAACAACTAGCTATAGACAACATCACCAACAAATATCAATATACATCAACCCACACACACAACGCTATCAATGACAAAGCAATGAACTTAGGGTCCAGACTTAAAATTAACTACAGAGCCAACTAATTGATCCCAAAAGAGGCCTTACTTACCTTAAAGGACCACAAACCCAATTTTAGAAGTAGAGACACATGTAGACTAATAAATCCTGCAAAAAGCGAAATGACGGTTAGTTAGTAAAGACATAATTAGAAATATAAATAAACATATTAAAAACCACACAGACCTTCGACTTTGGACCAATTCCGAAGCGACCATCTATTGGTTCAAAACCATTCTCATAAAGAACAATGCTGATTCGCACAATTCGACATCACCGACTTCTACCCCTCCAATAACAGGGGAATTTTCAACAAAGCCTTATTTTTTTGCCAAAACTTTTGCAGAAATCAACGATTTAGAAATATACACCATCCCCCATGCAAGAAACTCCCTCCTTTTTTTGATAATAAAACATAGGTTAAAAAATTCAACCCTGAGGACCCATTTGATGGGGGTGTACGACATTGCGGACATATGCGATCTGATTGGACTCTTCATCCTATACTCTCAACAAACCAAATTCTCTAACCAAGAGTTCGGCCCCTACCAAGATGACGGGTCATGCCTATCCCACAACAATAACGGACAAGAACTCCACAGATTTAGAAATCAATTGACCGCATTCCTCAAAGAGTTAGGATTTAATATCACAATTGACACTAATCTAACTAGTGTGGATTTCTCAGACGCAACTCTGGACCTAGCTACTAACTCCACTAGACCATACCACCAACCCACCGAACAGCTCAGATATGTCAACACCAAATCCTGCCATCCCCGCTTATATTTAAGAACCTTGTACCCAACATAAGCAAGAGAATTTCCACCTTTTCATCCAGCCCTGAGGTTTTTCTAGCAAGCCGTCCCATATTAGAACAAGGCCCTCCGCGAAAGCGGTTATAACGAAGAAATCTCTTATATAATCACCCAATCTACTAGACAACACAGATACAATAAGCAACGAAAATGATCTGGTTTACCCCCCCCATTTCCTCAGTGTCAAATACAGCATAGGCAAACAATTCCTCCAATTAATAGACAAACACTTCCCACCATCAAATAAGCTCCATAAACTTTTAAATAGAAATACAATCAAAACAAGCTATTCTTGCTTCAGATCCGTAGGATTCATTCTAGCTTCAAAACCAACAACATCAATCAATCCACACAACTCCCGCTGCTCATGCAAAAGAGGCTGCACAATTAGTTGTATAGTGTATGAAGCCAAAGTAATATGCAGTGTAGATACCAATAAGGAAGAAATTTACATCGGAATGACTCAAGGAACTGTGAAACAAAGGCTCTACGCTTACAATAACACCTTCAGGTATCCGAAAAAAGACCATAGCAATCACTATATGGGCTCTTAAGAGGCCCAACATCCTCTATGAAATAGAATGGAGGATCATCGATAAACCAAAGTACTATAGTCCTACCACAAGGAATTGCCCATTATGCACCACTAAAAAAAATCAGGATTCTACAGGCAATCAGTAACCTTTCTATAAACTGTATGTACATTAAAACTGAGGTTTTCAGAAAATGTCTCCACAAAAGAAAATTTCTACTAGTCCAATGGACTAGCAACGAAAATAAATAACCAACTAATAACCCCAGAAGACCGATGATCTCCACATCACAGAATATAGCTGACATACATACTCACCCACCTCAAGACATTTCCAAAATTTATCAACTTTTCATATACAACATAACAACTCCTCCTTCCCCAGATATATTGCACATGCCACAACCACACTCCTACCACTCCCTACACTCACATACCTTTGAACCCCATCTATCACAAATATAACATAAATTATTAGATACCCCATAATGATTTTAAAAATATCTAACATGATAAATACATGAAACTTACTAGTTAAACGACTAGAAGTATAACTATTAAATTAAAGAAATTATATATGACTAAGACTTACCTCCTTTCCGGGGAGAGACTTGTAAACATAATTAGATAAAGCTAACAGAGTAAACTAAATACAATAATCTGACACGAATGCATATTGCAATGATAGTTTACACATTTCGATATCCCTTAGATAAACCTTTTCACTGATAAAGATATATCCTCCTTCAACACCCAGCCATCACATAAGAATTAATCCACTCAAATATAGAACCCCCATGAATATACTTAAAAATATACAAAACTATAAATAAATAAACAAATAAAAAGTAAGTAAAAATAAAATAAAACACTTAATAAATCTCACCAGAATCTAACCCATTTACCGACAATAAACTACGCCACACAGCTATCCCCATAAAACTAAACACACCTTGAAGCGGTAAGCAGGCAATATCTATCATCAATAATTAAATTATTTTGAATAAAACCCAATTATGATAAAGACCCATATATTAATATATAACCCTGACTCTTAGACCCGGTGCTTCTTTCAACGGTGAATTCAAACGCCATTTCTCGCTGTTGTTTTTATTTAGAGACGCTGAAGATTCATTATGGGCTATATACGCCTTTTAAACGTTAAAAAAGTCAGTTCATCTGAATGGAACCGCGGTATGCCTCTGAAATCGGTAACCGTTAGTTATTTTAAATAAATAATTAGTATTTGGCACTCACTTTTTTCGATCGAGCATTTTATTGATTTACTAGTTTTTTTTAAAAAATAATTTATATTTTTGATAATATCATTTGATATTAATTTATACCCAAATCGGATCAGCAATTATTTAAAATAATCTGTATAGTAAACAAAAAAATCATCGAGGCAGTTTAACATAAAAACAAACAAATTCTTCTCATTTGAATCCCAGAACAAAAGGTAAACTAAAAAATCGAGGATCGTCACGATCCTCAATTGCAGAATCAAAAAACTTTTCATAATTAACTCTAAGACATGTAGCAATGGTTATAAAAAATTCTTAAAGGATAAAACACATCCAGGATGCAATTAAAACAAAAAACAATCCGTTGGAAAAAGTCAAATGTGCAAATATCGCTTCCATACCGATGTTTTAAACAGTCCTCGAAGATTTCCGAAAGTTAATTACAGTTTAATTGTATTGATGCAAGGGAGATAATTATGTGATTAAGTATAACTGTTTGAAACTAAATCGATGCGTTTTTTCTCCAAAGTTAATTACATTATTTATAAGTGTGTTAGCTAATTTACTTAAATTTATAAATGCTTCATAAAGCAGAGGCAGATTTCGATATAACAATGATAAAAGTTAACTCTCAAGAAATAAAAAATCAATAGAAATGCTACGAGACTGCTTCCCTGCTAACTACATGACGATCGTCTTCAAGTCCAATATCAACAAATACTTGTCGAGCCGTCCTCTCAAGTCATTAAATTCTGCCATTTTTAACCATGTTTTTCAATCCTCTCATACTATTGTTTATCATTCAACTGATAATTTCATTAACCCTCATCCTTAAGTGGATTGGTAAGTAGTGACTCAGTATATTAAACAACTTTACTTGCTCATCGCCAAACTAAGAGGTTGCATATGGGCCGGAAGGCAGAGTTAGCCAGATCTGTCCCCCGTGTGGTGTACTCTGGCTGGGTACAAAAATAGCCGGTTGGGGCGCCCCAGGCGATCAGTAATAAACCAACCTCGCCTCAAAGTGAGAGGGTACAGCTTGGAAGGATACACCTTCTAGGACCGAGCTGGGCTATACCTCATCCTGACAAAGACGAGCCTGGTCCTATCAATTGAGTCCCGATCCTGTCAGGTTGAGAAAGGATCCTTGGCGAGTATGAAATAGCGACGGGGTATTTACCTCCCCGGGAGGTTAGGCACAAGGCCAGTTTTATCCCACAAGGTAAAATGTGACCCAAGGTCGGGTCAGGAAAGTGGGACTTGAAAAGCCAGCGCCCGAAAAGGTGAGCACTCTGGCCATTAAAAATTGCCTGGGCAGCCCCGTCGGCATTTCCCGGTAGGGGCGCCTCAGGCAGTAAGCAATAAACTTACTCCTCCCCAAAGAGGGGCGGCAAAGCCTGGGAGGGTGGACATCCTAGAACTGCACAGGACCGACCCATACACCGGCGTAAATGAAGCCCCGAAGGCCAAGACCATACCAGTCTATGGAGTGCAGTATCTATCGGAACAGATACTACACTTGAAAAGTAGATACAATCACGGGAATCATATTTCGCGGGCCCTATTAAGCTACACGCGACGCGTCGTTTAGAAAAGCAACTGACCCTGTTTATTTATTTATTTATTTTATGCCCGCTGTTTGAGCTCGGAATTGTTTTATTCTATCAATTTAAAAAAAAAGAGCGGAACAAGCGCCGAGAGGTTGTCGAGTGCATGTCCCGAGTGACCGCCCCGTGAGGGCTCGCACCAATTTGACTCGCCGCTTACGCCGCATCCATTGCTTAATCGATATCTTGTTTTTTCTGTTCTTCTCCCTTTTCTGTTTTTGATGTGATCGCCTCAACGTTAAACTGTTTGATCAACAAGTGCAACGTGCAGTCGTTCACAGAAAGAAAAATGCACACCCTTCCTCCTCGGTCAGACCCCCCCCCCTCACTTCACCAGTAAGGCGAATGGAGCACACATGTGGATGTGCGAACATCATGGATACAAGACCCCTCCCCCTCTTGATAGATATAAAAGAAACAGCAGGAGAGAAATAGTTAGAGAGAAAAAGAGTGAGAAATGGCGGAAAAAGAAAAGAAACCAGTGGCGAAAGAAAGAGGGCGAGATAAATAGATAGATACATAGATAGATAGATAGATAGATAGATAGAGAGACAGAAGAAGAAGAAGAAGAAGAAGAAGAAGAAGAAGAAGAAGAAGAAGAAGAAGAAGAAAGAGAGAGAGAGAGCAAGAAACAATGGCGAAATACAGAGAGAGAGAGAGAGGGGGAGAAAGAGAATGATGAAAATACAAGGGTACAGAGAGATATCAGGAAAGGAGAAAGAAGGAGAGAGAGATAGAGAGAGAGAGAGAGATAGATAGAGAGAGAGAGAGAGAGAGAGAGAGAGAGAGAGAGAGAGAGAGAAGGAAGAATAGAGAGCAAGAAACAATGACGAAATATAGAGAGATAGCAGAGAAGGATCTATCCTTCTCTGCTATCTGAAACAGTGAGAAAGAGAGAGAAAAAGAAAGATAGATAGATAGATAGATAGATAGATAGATAGATAGATAGAAAGATAGACAGAGAGAGAGAGAGGGAGGGAGGGGAAGAAGCGAAACGGAGTAAAAAGTTGAAGGAGATATGGTAATTAGCGAAAGACACAGCTCTTCATTAAGAGTTCTAAATGAGTTTCATAGCGATGCACACGTCCAAGAATACGTACCCCCGCCAATCTAGTTATCCACAGACAGCTGCTTCGCCGTACATTATTTTATTATAACTGATCTCATCTAATATTTAGTTAATTGCACATTTGCTTTGGGTATGCTCTTTCTGATTTTTATTTTATGGTGATTGTTTAAAAAATTTTCATATTAGCACAGGTCTGGATCGGACTAAGTAATTTTAAAAATAAATAGTAGCTAGACGTTAGAGAGGGAGAGAGAGAGAGAAGGAGAGAGAGATAGGGGAATGGACAGGGATAGAGACAGAGAGAGCAATATGGAGCATATATAGTTAGTTAGTTTCACACTTTATTATTAGTGTATTTCGAATTTTGTATTTAAAATTAAAATTATTCTTTTTTATAAATAACTGTATGTTATAGTCTAATAGTTGGTCCCCCGATTTATAAAATCGGGGGACCTATGTTTTGAGGCATTTCTGTCCGTCCGTCCATCCGAATTTTTCTCCGCAACCATCCATTGAATTTCTCTGAAATTTTGCATGAAGTTGTAACTTTGGTCAGGTTAGAAAGTGACATTCTCCGATTTTTGAAAAAAATCTAGTTAGCCCCCCAGGGGGTCAAAAGGCCCCGAAATGGCAAAAAATGACATTTTTTGCCCCATAACTTTTCATCCATCCATTCAATTTCTCTGAAACTTGGCTAAAATGTGGAGGCAATTGTTCCTAATAGAAAATAAGTATCGCTGACCTTAGAAAAATCCTGGTTCGCGCCCCCAGGGAGTCAAAAGCCCCCAAAATGGCAAAAAAATGACCCTTTTCTCCAATAACGTTTGATCCATCCATTCAATTTTTCTAAAACTTGGCCAACCTGTAGAGGCAATTGTTCTGGATAGAAAATGAGCATCCTTGACCTCAGAAAAATTCTGGTTCGCGCCCCCAGGGGGTCAAAGGGAGGTCAAAAATGCCCCAAATTGCCCAAATTTATTGCATTTTACACTCGCCACATCGAGTCACATACAGAGGGGAACCACGCATGCGCGGCTTGTTTCACTTAAAAATACATCTTCAAAGTAATAGAATTATTTCTAAAATTTTAGTTGCAGAATGTGATTAACCCATTAGTGCCCATTTTTTTTCTTGAATTTATTGCCAAAAAATCTTTGTGAATGCAATATCATATTTGAGCAAAATTATTTTCAAAGATTTACTTGGCTTTATAGGATAGTTAAAACATTCATTTATATTATATATAAAAATGTGGGTTGGTTATAAGGACTACTTACCAAAGAAACTTTGATTGCATATCAGATAACACTGATTGTATCCACCCACTCTAGATTTTCAAAATATATTGAAAACTGAGACATCAGAGAGTAGGTGTATTATACATAGACACTCCAATCTTTATAACTAACTATAGATACCTCTGAAAAAAACCCAGATGCTGATGAAATATGGTTAATTATCTTTTTAGTCCTAAAAAAAGGGTATAAACGCTATTTCAATTCTAAAAATTAATTTTATTTCGCCAATGATTTAATGGTAGATATATTTGATAGAAGTTGTTTGTAAAAATATTTTGTCGATTGCATGTAAATAATACATGTTATTTTAAAGTAGGCCAACAAAAGTATCACCTATTTTTTTCTTCGTATGACGCCGTTCACATTTTTCGTATTTACTTACTAGAAATTATATAAAGGTTACAAATACTGAAATAAAAAAATTCTGGTATTATCTACAACATTTACCTAAAATTAAATTTTCAGATAGATTAGAATCAGTTTTTTTATCTGTTATTCATTAGAAAAATTATATTCGCCACGACACGTGTAAATATATACTTACTAGCAAAAACAACCCACTCCCCGGGTAGCAATTACTGAAACAATAGTTTTCTTTACAGAAATAAAGAAATAATTTCCATTTGACATTTTGGTAATTTGAAGGAAACCAACAAAAATATGATGTCGTAGTGTTATTTGATATATTCTAATGTTGGGAAATTTACTGTGCATGAACATAGTCAAATTTTATTTATTAGAAAAAAAAGGTTAATTGATATGGTATTTAAGATATTCAAAATCGAGGAAATTTATTTTGTTTCATCATACAAATGAAAATGAATTCCCCATTTAAAACTGGTTATATAATGAAATGAAAGACTGGAACATCGATTGGTCAAATAAAACAATTTCATATTACTGAGTAATTCGAAATGGTTACTTTGTGCTTTTCGCCTTTATTATTAACTAGCGGAACCCGTCGCCCGGCGTTGCACGGGAGAAAGTACTACCTATTGCATGACGTCGAATAAAAAAGAAACGGCCTATTGTTTCCCCCCACCCTTCTACCGTGTTTGCGAATGCTATAAATTAAAAAAAAAGAAAAAAATGGTACAGTAGAATGGGATCGAACGCTGAAACTGGCGATCATGAAAGCTGCCTTCGTAACCACTGCGCTACCGTTTCGAGTTAAAAATACATGTGAAAATAGGTGAATTAAGCTAAACTTGATTATTGAGCAATGATACGGTTTATTTCATTTGTAGATGATGAAAATGACTGGATTCGGAAAAGTTTTCTATAATATGCGTGTTAAAGGTGTATGATTTTGAAAATGTAAATGTATCGGGGTCTACCAGTATCTTGGTGCTAAGGGAATTAAATAGGAAGTCAATTCGATCAACAAATTGTAGCCGCCATGTTGAATGAATAAATGTTACAGGAACTGTGTTCGTTAATTTCATTCGCTTAATTCCGGAATGAATATAAATGTAGAAGTCATAGGTAGGATTTGAAATAACGTAATCTGATATTCGCGGAAAATCATCGGAGTGGACGGGAGCGATCATTAAGTCTTTGCGTATTGCTTTATATTATGTAGTAAATTAATACCAGGCAAATAATAAATAAGAATTGGGTGTTTTGTGAAAATTAAACTGTGCTTATTAGTTCCCGGTGTCGATGAGTAGAGTAACAGTACAGAATTGTCAGGGAGAAAAGTTTTTGCTACCACCTCTATGGGGTTGGTTTTTCGGAGAGACGTGGATGGTGGGCCAAATGTAATATTTAGTGTTATGTAGAAACAAATAGTAACAAATTTACTAAAACACGCTCGAGTGAATAAGTATAGTATAGTGGTGAGTTTAATAGCCTGTGATGCATGTGGTTATTTTCCTATACTCCGAGAAGGTACAGGGGGAGAAACGTCTCTACTTTATATATTAGAGAAGAAGACAGGATAAAAAGACTTAATGAATAGTAAAAAAAGAATATATTTTGTAATTTAGAAAGATTAGAGGAGGTCGTTTTTTCTTTTTTTTTATAACAAATGCTAATTATCATCATCAAGTTTTTCAGGGTATTCACACGTTGTCGTCTAAAAAGTAGAATTTCATTTGGGGGGGGGGCAGAGGATGTCAATTAACAATAATACCCAAACTTCTAACATTTTTATTTACGCCTTTAAAATAAGATATTTAATTAGCTAATTTGAAAGGAGTTATTTATTTAATTTTCACATGAAAGGTAAACACAACTAAATAAATCAATTGCTTATAATT
Source organism: Sepiola atlantica (assembly GCA_963556195.1). Taxonomy (NCBI): domain Eukaryota; kingdom Metazoa; phylum Mollusca; class Cephalopoda; order Sepiida; family Sepiolidae; genus Sepiola; species Sepiola atlantica. The sequence goes on along the minus strand of OY744537.1, from coordinate 73,386,379 downwards.
AAAATTTAAAAAAAAGTATGTATAGTTACAAAAAAATAAGATTAAAGAAATAAAACAATAATAATTTTTTAGATTAACAGCCGCCGCTAACTCTCCTTCCCCAAAAATGAAATTCAGCTCTTGTAGTCGATTATGTGTGAAGAGTCAAGACTGTAGAAAACGGAAAGACGAAAAATGAGCTATTATTTTAGAATTTAGAGTGGGCGATCAGTTTCATATATATTTAGCGTAAAATGATGACCCATCTCCGGGCCATTCTAACTTTTTAGGGAAATTAGTAAAAATACTTTAACCGCTAACGCTAAGTCCGACTGGCAAGGTCACAAAACTAAACGTAAAATAGACCCATCCCCCAAAACGCAACGGATTTAGCTCCCATAGCAAAAAAAGAGAATTTAGTTAAATGCACTTAAACGCTAAAATAGTCCAAAAGTAAGGGGATCATTTTAAATTAAATGGATATACGAAACTGATCCCCACTCTAAATTCTAAAAAAAGTGTTTTTTCATTTTTCTGCCGGGTTTTAGGGTATCTATACGTAATCGCCTAAAAAAAGAATCTATTTTTTGTTTTGTAGAAGGTACGGGTGATTTAACAGAGTGTCTTAATCTACACAAGTTTGTTGTTATTTATTAATTTTTCACGGAAAATTAAAACTACGAAAATTAACTGCTAAAATAATAAAAAAAATATTTTTAAGCGTTTAGTTGTAATGAATGCTGCTATTAAAAAAAACTACGCTTTAAAAATGAAGTGTATGAAAATGATTCGGAAAGTTAAAAAATCTTGTTTGCTTGTCGATTGTTGTGGAGTGAAATAAATTATTCCCCTGGCAAGGGGGGGGGGGGGGCGGACGTCATTTGATATGTATTGAACATGGTTATGATTTTTTGTCATTTTTTGTTATTATCACTTTAATGAATTACAGGTAATATCAACAAAACTATTCCATATATATAAGCAAATAAGACAATCAGATTATAATCAAATAACAGCAAACAATTATTTATTTAGAACTATTTAAAAATATAATTATGCAAATTAGGTAAACAAAAGATTGTATTTCCAACTTTGCTTGACTATAAATAGAGTATTTTAAAGTAATATAGTGTATGAATTATTTAAATTAGAGTTAGCTGTTTTGATTGTATTAAGTGAACAATATGAAAATACTTCGCATTTATTCATTTAAATATATATATATATATATATATATATATATATATATATATATTAAAGTGAAATATTTTGACAATCAAACAATCGTGCAATTTTAAATGAAAAATTCATTTATTTAATTTTTTTTCGCGAATTTTCGTTGTAAAAACAACCTTGTCAAGCGAGACTGTCTTATAGTGTTTTTTTTCTTCTTTTCTTCCTCCTCATATTGGTGGTATTAACCCCGAGGGGTCGAAAATACGTCAAGTTCTTACGACGTTATGTTTTTAGTCCTGGCGATGTTATACGCTGATTGGCGCTTTTTTAAGTAAGGAAAGGAAATCAACATCTTAGAAGCACGGATTGAAAATATGAGGAGGAAGAAAAGAAGAAAAAAAACACACTATAAGATAGTCTCGCTTGACAAGGTTGTTTTTACAACGAAAATTCGCGAAAAATATTAAATAAAACATTTCCTTAAGCGAGGCTTTTCAAAGATGAAAATCTTATCATCAGAGGAATTACATAGATGGATAAGTTGGCAGGGGAATAGCCAAAATTCAAAATTTTAAAAAGTTAAAGGAACGATATAAAGTAATGGAAAGTAAAAGTGTGTGCGTGAAAAGGTTATCAAAATATAGAGTCTGTCCAGTTGGGAAAATGTCCGTTGACAAAGTGTCCGGTGACAAAAGATTTAAAGATGGAAAGAGTTTATCGTAATGAACAATATTTTCTACATGACAAATAGGTTGATATTGTAACTTAAAAAAATTATAATCGGCGTGGCTTGACTTTGCATGTTTTTATTGTATTAAGTAGGTAAAGAAAATTGTTTTCAAACTGTTCAGTGTTCACAATCAAAATAATAAACGAATTTTAGTTTTTAAAATCCATGAAATAACGTGGTTTTATTTAAACACACAACTTAACCAATTCTTTTTAAATTAATTCTTCTTTTTGTTCTAAATAAATATTGAATAGCGTTCTGTTTCAATAAAAATCGAATTGTGTTTCTTTCTTTTTTTTTCTAAAGCTTTAAAAAAAAATATCTATCATTATCGACTGCCTGGATTTTCGGCATGTTCCCCCAAAGTGTATGACGTCATTTATGAAAGTCCCGACTTTACACAATTATTCTCTTTATGTGACGAATCTATTAATTCAATCTGTGAAGTCGTAACTTAACGTGACCCCTCAAAGAAAACGTAATGTTACGCAAACAAATTGAATTTAAACGTATTTTTTTAACGAACAGGAATGTTCTTACAAAAACAAAGGACAGCTTTTATATTAAAAAAAAACAAACAAAAAAAACGCCAAACTCCGTTTTTGACCAAAACAACTCACTTTTTTTTCTCTCGTTGAAAAATTGAATAATGAATTAAACAGAGTAGAAGAATTAGGGTGTAATTTTGCAAGTTAATGTTTCAAATTGCTATGCCACAGTTGTGATTGTGCAAAGTTCCGATAATCAGCGTGTTTGCACAGAAGAGATATTTAATCTTTTGTAGCAGATCCCCGCCAAAAAGCCACCTAAAAAGAAAAACAGACAAAAACGAACTGTAGTAAAAACAAAACAAAACAAACGTTTTTTTTTACTTAACTCAAGAGGATTGAGTCATTGATTATTTGCATTAAAAGATCCTTTCCCTTATATTTCTTTCTCCACATAAACGCACACAAATGGTTGTCCACCATTACAGAGTTGCGTTTATTCTGCTTTTTTTGTATGGGGAAAGATGAGGGTTTCATTAATTTCAACGTGGAGACCTGAGCACTAACCCTAAACCGAAGACATGAGCACTAATCCTAACCCTAACCCTAACCTTAACCCTAACCCTAACCCTAACCATAACCCTAACCCTAACCATAACCCTACCCCTAACCCTAACCCTAAGACCTGAGCACTAACCCTAACCCTAACCCTAACCCTAACCCTTACCCTAACCCTAACCCTAAACCTAAACCTAAAACCTGAGCACTAACCTTAACCATAACCCTAACCCTAACCATAACCATAAAACCTGAGCACTAACCCTAACCCTAACCATAAGAACTGAGCACTAACCCTAAACCTAACTCTAACTCGATGCATGTCTAGACAAAAGTAAATCAATGGCATGTGCACGCACTGTACATGATAGCCGGCTATTCTTTTTGCAAAGCCAATTTTCCATTAGTGGCAGGACTCTTCTACAAAAAGCCAATATATTTGTCTAATTAAATGGTAACATTTTTTGGTTACAAAAACTGATTTGTTTGACACGTTTCTTACAAGTGGAAGTAGATGGACATTATAGAAATGTTTGAACTATTTACACAAATTTTTTCTTTTGTACAATAGACTTCGGTCTGGTATAAAAGTGTGGTAAATGTGTACATTCACGATCAACGACGAAAACTCGATTCGTTAACGCTGCACGCTTGCGCAGAGTTTCAGTCGAATCACTATAACTTTCAGTATCATTTATCTAAATTAAAGCTTGATGAGTTAAAAATAACATTAGTATATTTTAACTTCATTTTTTGTATTGCCACTCGGACTTCCGGTTAGTGTTTGGTGTAATGAAGGCCAGGTTTTGTCTTTTGTTCTTTTTTTGCTAAAAATAAACAAACTGAAATATTTTTTCAGTTTCAACTTAAAAAGATGTCCCAGAATACATAATATGTAAATACAGATACAATTCTCTTAAATATTTCACCAGATAGACCCCAAATATACTTGTGAATTCATATTTTTACAATTATTTCTGAATTAATCCAGTTTATTCTTAAAATGATTTACCTTAGAGCTAGTTCTAATCTGATTAGACAATTTGTTCTACAAATGTATTGCTGTGTTAAAAAAGTCTAATTGCATGGTAGACTTAGTGTTTTAAATATTTTTTTAACTTAGTTCACCCCAAACAAGGCAAGTTGCCACTGTAGACGTAAGGGGCTACTGAGAATTAGAGTGAAAGTTTTGGGGGTCATCCTAAATTGGGAACTGTGCAGCAAGATGTTTGTTCACATTAGTTTTAAATTTCTGCATGCCCGTACAGTTGGGGAAACAGGGAGCAGGGAAAGAGTTCCAAAGGCCAGCAGCTCGAGGAAAAAAGCTATTGGAGTAGAAGGCTGTCCGGCATCTGGAGACCTCCACAGTGAATGAATGGGATTTAGCTGATTGTCGAGTTGGTCGAATGTATTTAAGTCGAAGGGGCACCAGAGCAGCAAGTTTATCGGATCACATTCCATTGAAGTACTTGTAAAACAAGCATACGGATGCAATATGGCGACGATGGGGCAGGGACCGGAGCTTGGTGAATAGCGAGGGACCTATTAGATTAGAGACTCTTTCTTAGACCCTGTCTAAGAAAAGACTAGTGGATGGGGCATCAGCCCACATGTGACAACAACACTTCATGCATGGGCGGATGATGGTTTTGTACGATACTGTCAGGTGTGAAAAGTTTTCTAGTTCGGTAGAGGGATTCCACTTTATTTGCAGAAGTCTTGCCAATGTCCTTCATGTATTTGTTCCAATCCATGTTTCCTGTAGATATTAAGCCGAGGAGTTTTAATTTTGAACTCTCAGGTAGTGTGCTATTAGCCATGACAATCGGTGGTTGAAAATGTTTCTTATAATTGTTGAAGGGAAGGAGCTTCGTCTTAGTAGCATTAAATGTTACCATCCATTTATGTCCCATTCCACTACAGACTGGAGGTCATTTTCTAAGGATTTGTGTGTGTTCGTTTTTCCAACATGTCTAGAGTAGAGCGTTGTGTCGTCAGGAAATATATCCTTAAAGGAATTACAAAAAAAAAAATCCCAACACATTATTTTTTAATTAAATGTTTATAATACTTTTTACTTTTGGACAGATCGTTATGAAGCTTGACAGTATGACTGGAAAGACACTGTTCTTTATTATGATGTTGTCATTTGAACCAGAAATAAGTGTCCAACGATGTCATTTGAACCAGAAATAAGTGTCCAACGATGTTGTCATTTGAACCAGAAATAAGTGTCCAACGATGTTGTCATTTGAACCAGAAATAAGTGTCCAATGACGTGCCAGGTTCGAATCCAGTCGCTTTCATAGCATCACTTTCACTCATGGATGTTGGCCACTTTTATGTGGTTATTCCTATAAGTATCCGATTCTTGAAAGAATCAGGGAAACCAAATCCACCCGGTTAAAAATATGTATCTTACTGGTTCATATGAATTTATTTTTTATCAATAAATGCATTCGTGTTATGTATAGAATCTATTTCTCAAATTTCAGAAAGAATTGGTGCATACATTGTAGAGTTTACTTCAATATTTGACATACATCTAAATTAATAAATGCGAAAATTTTTCCCTCTATTTTAACTGTATTAACACCAAACCATGCTATGCTTATTCAATTCTCTAATATAACCTTAGTCTTCGAAATACCATATATAGTAGGCTTCAAATGCCCACAAACAGTTTTATATCTTCTTAATTTGCATATTTATTTTATAAAAAAGCTTCTAATAAATTAATATTCTATAAGATACAGTTGTAATTTTGCATTGTTATATTTTTTTATATATACGCAACATTTTCTTCGATAATAAAATGTCTGCTGTCGCTGTGATGCTGAAGACAGATACGTCTGATGTCTCCGGCATGTTGAGCACAGATACTACACTTTGATCTTAGCCAAAAGGCTAAGGAACAATAAAAATAATATTTTTATGGCTAGACTTTTTAAATGGATGAAAAATAAAGGTTTTAATCTTATATTGTATTATCTTTTAATGGGGTGGGTAGTGTAGTATCGGCTCTGTTGCCCTAAGACCGTTTTTTTAAAAGGGGTTGGGGTACTCCTTCCAGATATTACAAACTCCTTTGGAGAAGGGGTAATGTAGAATCTGTTATGTTGTTATGAGACCATCTTCCCAGGCACTACCTCCTTCTTTTGTGTGTGTGGCGGAAATGCCGTATCTCTTCTGTTGTCTAAATACCATACTCACGCGAATTACCTTCTCCTTTTATGAAGCGATCTTCCCAGGTATTACCTCCTCTATTAGTGTACGGGGCAGTATATGTTCATTCTTCATGATACCACCATTCCATGATTATCTTCTCCATTGAGGGGGTAGTATAATATATGTTCTGTTGTCATGATATTATCCTCCCAGGTGTTAACTTCTCCATTTTTTTTTTTTGGGGGGGGGAGGGGCGTTCGTCATGATACCACCTTCTCAGTCGTTAGCTCATGCTTTGGGGTTCATTGTAATATATGTTCATTCATCCCAGGCTAGCAAAAATATGCGACCGGAGGGAGCATATATTTGCTAGTATAATATAACTATTAATATATTTAACTTTATATATAGAGAAAAGAAATGAAAATAATGATGGGATTCTCTGTTAGAATACTGATGCTTATATTTTCCTCTGTTCGAAACAGAAAAAGCTCTTTTGTGGGAAGTATATTAAATAAATGGTTCGACATGTTTAAAAAAAGTACCATTATTTAAATTATTTAATTATTACTTTGATTATTTTAGCTGTAAGTAACGGATACATCAATTTTTATATTGAGTCCATTGCTTTATGTTTGTGTTTTGGAAGCGTTGTCCAGGGAGTTTCGTACAAATTGTCCGGAAGAGATTCTTTATGCTGATAATTTACTACTTGTCTATGAAACAATGGAAGGTCGACTTGTTAAGTTAAAGACTTGCTATGGAAAGTAAAGGTCTGAGAGTGAATGTTACCAATACCAAAGTGAGGATTAGTGGTTGTAGTGTTAAAAAAAACCCAGAAATATGAAAGTTCCGCTGCGCAGTTTATGGAAAGAGAGTCGAGTGCAACTCAATTTTTGTGGTACCTCTAAGCATTGGATACACAAGAAGTGCAGTAGAATTACATGTTGGTTGAGAAATGATAACCGATTTGTGTGCAAGAAATGTAAGACAATGGAGATGGATGAGAATTGAGATGTGGAGAAAGTATATTTGGATGGAGAGGCTACTGAGGTTTTTCAGAAGTTTTATTACCTTGGCGAAACCATTGGAACACAGAGTGAAGCAGGCGCTAACGTGATTGCAAGAGTTAAGAGTGGATGGAGAAAGTTCAGGAAACTTCTACCATTACTAACCAGCAGAGAGTAACCTCTGTTGATCAAGGTAACAATCTATCAGGCATGTGCACAGAGTGCGATGATATATGAAAGTGAAATCTAGCTAGTGAGGGTTGAAGACATGCGTCGCATGGAGAGAAATGATATGAGGATGAGACGATAGATATATAATGTGAGTGTTAAAGACAGGCTTAAATCTGGTGATCTCAAAGGAAGATTAAATATGGACAGTACAGGAAGATGTGAGTAAAACATGAGACTTCGATGGTATGGCCACGTTGAAAGTTGGCGATTAGCATCCGTCACACAAGCCTGATTGTTTAAATGGAAAAGTATTTACCAATCGTACTGTAATTCGGGCTTCGAACATCACATCACATTCGTATCTTGTTTTAACGATCAATCGCATATTTCGTTTCATAATTTATTTAGATGAGGATTCATAATTTGTATTATTTTGAGTATCAGAACTACTAGTCTCACCATGGTTGTCATATTCACAACGTTTCGGCCGATGTTACATCTGGACTTCTTCAAGTGTATCTTTTCAAATTTGAGAATCTTAATATCGAACCCGGGAACATGTACAGAATTTTAAACGGGACCATCTATTTCATCTACTAGACAGATTATCTCCATTCCGTCAGCCATGCCCGAATAGAAGTATTAAGTTATCTTATTCTTAGTTAATATCGCTTGTAGTAAAGATTGGGTTAAAAAAGATGTACCTGAAGATGGTCGGAGGTTACATCGGCCGAAACTTTGTGAATATAACAACCAAGATGAGAATAATAGTCCGAATAATCAAAATAATGCAAACAATCTCATTATATTTCACAATTTTTGAGATATGGATTTGTATTATTTAGATTATTCGAACTACTGTTCTCATCTTGGATGTTCTTCTCACAACGTTTCGACCGATGTAACTCCCGATCTTCTTCAGTTGGGTCTTGTTAAACTCGGGAATCTGTACGGAATTTTGAATGGAACCCTTTATTAAATACACGGAGTAGACTGCTCTTGTTTTGCCAGCTACGACGAGGTAGAACTCTTAAGTAGTTTTATTTATGTGCTTAATATCACCTATAGTGAGGATTGAATCTCCAACCCCCAGAGAACTGTCACTTAGAACTGATTATCACTTAGCACTTTTATCCGTTGTGCCATGGACCCACAAGACGGGTCGACAAGATGCACCCGAAGAAGGTTTAAGGTTACATCGACTTAAACGTTGTAAGAATAATAACCGAAATGAGAATAATAATAGGGATGGAACGTAATGGGTGAAAATTTCAGATTCATGCGAGTAGTATTTTTTTTGTGTTCATTTATACATAAATAACACTAAACAATCAAACATTTTGAACATTTTGCAAAATTCAGAAGGTGCAGGCCAAAAATAGCCGTTAGGGCTCCACGGGACTCAAAATCTATCATTTTTCGGTGAAAAAGTGGTTTCATGCGACATTGCAGGTCCTAAAACATACTCAAAAGCTATGAATCGATATAGATTGTTAAATCTTATATAGTACTTTAATTTAGGACCATTTTCAGACTGTGAAAGGGTTTTCATGAATGTAAAATAGCTCAAAACGAGTGGCCTGCACCTTCTGAATTTTGCAAAATTTTCAAAATGTTTGATTGTTTAGTGTTATTTATGTATAAATGAACACAAAAAATACTACTCGCATGAATCTGAAATTTTCACCCATTACGTCCCACCCCTAATAGTAATCATAATAATAAAAACAACAGAAACGATTTCCGATTGTTTTATTTTTTCGTTTGTCCGTGCACCAGTATTGCACGAGGCTTCCAGTCCTGTGCGCTTTTCTCAGCGTACGCATTATATAACAATGTTAACGAACAAAGACCACTGTGTAGTTTTCTTTAATTTAAAATGGCGACCATAAACCTTTTATTTCGCTTAATGTGAGATCTAAGCCAAGCTTAACGAACAACATAATCCCGTTTCCATTTTAATTCTTGCGTCAACGGCAGGTTCATACGAATGCACAGAGTGCTGCACGCACAGACAATACTTTAAAAGTATTAGAGATTTATTAAAAAGAAACAGATTTTCGTTTTCTATTTTGTTTTTATCTTTGCTCCTAGCTTATGTTGTTCAGATCCGAAACACGAACAGGCACTTTCGTTTTGTGTGTGTGCTTTATTTGTGATTACAAAAGAAGAAAATTGATAACAAAAAATTACAAACAAAAAAGCTAAGTTTCATTACATGAAAGAATATGATAGCACTGATTAAACATACACATTTTAATTGAATGACATCTTGGGTGACAGTTTCTTTATTTTACAAGCCTGCAGGATTAACACCTGCCATTTAAAAAAAAGAAAGAAAAAAACACACACACACACACGCAATCAATCGTTTCATATTTTTCTTTCTTCTCTCTTTCTCAGATTCCAATATCACATGATATCTTTTTTGGCTCAGATTTCAATATCACATTTTAACACAGTAATATTGAAAAAGAAGATATTATTAAACATATTTTTCTTTCTTCTCTCTTTCTCAGATTCCAATATCACATGATATCTTTTTTGGCTCAGATTTCAATATCACATTTTAACACAGTAATATTGAAAAAGAAGATATTATTTAACATATTTTTCTTTCTTCTCTCTTTCTCAGATTCCAATATCACATGATATCTTTTTTGGCTCAGATTTCAATATCACATTTTAACACAGTAATATTGAAAAAGAAGATATTATTAAACATATTTTTCTTTCTTCTCTCTTTCTCAGATTCCAATATCACATGATATCTTTTTTGGCTCAGATTTCAATATCACATTTTAACACAGTAATATTGAAAAAGAAGATATTATTAAACATATTTTTCTTTCTTCTCTCTTTCTCAGATTCCAATATCACATGATATCTTTTTTGGCTCAGATTTCAATATGACATTTTAACACAGTAATATTGAAAAAGAAGATATTATTAAACATATTTTTCTTTCTTCTCTCTTTCTCAGATTCCAATATCACATGATATCTTTTTTGGCTCAGATTTCAATATCACATTTTAACACAGTAATATTGAAAAAGAAGATATTATTAAACATATTTTTCTTTCTTCTCTCTTTCTCAGATTCCAATATCACATGATATCTTTTTTGGCTCAGATTTCAATATCACATTTTAACACAGTAATATTGAAAAAGAAGATATTATTAAACATATTTTTCTTTCTTCTCTCTTTCTCAGATTCCAATATCACATGATATCTTTTTTGGCTCAGATTTCAATATCACATTTTAACACAGTAATATTGAAAAAGAAGATATTATTAAACATATTTTTCTTTCTTCTCTCTTTCTCAGATTCAAATATCACATGATATCTTTTTTGGCTCAGATTTCAATATGACATTTTAACAGTAATATTGAAAAAGAAGATATTATTAAACATATTTTTCTTTCTTCTCTCTTTCTCAGATTCCAATATCACATGATATCTTTTTTGGCTCAGATTTCAATATCACATTTTAACACAGTAATATTGAAAAAGAAGATATTATTAAACATATTTTTCTTTCTTCTCTCTTTCTCAGATTCCAATATCACATGATATCTTTTTTGGCTCAGATTTCAATATCACATTTTAACACAGTAATATTGAAAAAGAAGATATTATTAAACATATTTTTCTTTCTTCTCTCTTTCTCAGATTCCAATATCACATGATATCTTTTTTGGCTCAGATTTCAATATCACATTTTAACACAGTAATATTGAAAAAGAAGATATTATTAAACATATTTTTCTTTCTTCTCTCTTTCTCAGATTCCAATATCACATGATATCTTTTTTGGCTCAGATTTCAATATCACATTTTAACACAGTAATATTGAAAAAGAAGATATTATTAAACATATTTTTCTTTCTTCTCTCTTTCTCAGATTCCAATATCACATGATATCTTTTTTGGCTCAGATTTCAATATCACATTTTAACACAGTAATATTGAAAAAGAAGATATTATTAAACATATTTTTCTTTCTTCTCTCTTTCTCAGATTCCAATATCACATGATATCTTTTTTGGCTCAGATTTCAATATCACATTTTAACACAGTAATATTGAAAAAGAAGATATTATTAAACATATTTTTCTTTCTTCTCTCTTTCTCAGATTCAAATATCACATGATATCTTTTTTGGCTCAGATTTCAATATGACATTTTAACAGTAATATTGAAAAAGAAGATATTATTAAACATATTTTTCTTTCTTCTCTCTTTCTCAGATTCCAATATCACATGATATCTTTTTTGGCTCAGATTTCAATATCACATTTTAACACAGTAATATTGAAAAAGAAGATATTATTAAACATATTTTTCTTTCTTCTCTCTTTCTCAGATTCCAATATCACATGATATCTTTTTTGGCTCAGATTTCAATATCACATTTTAACACAGTAATATTGAAAAAGAAGATATTATTAAACATATTTTTCTTTCTTCTCTCTTTCTCAGATTCCAATATCACATGATATCTTTTTTGGCTCAGATTTCAATATCACATTTTAACACAGTAATATTGAAAAAGAAGATATTATTAAACATATTTTTCTTTCTTCTCTCTTTCTCAGATTCCAATATCACATGATATCTTTTTTGGCTCAGATTTCAATATCACATTTTAACACAGTAATATTGAAAAAGAAGATATTATTAAACATATTTTTCTTTCTTCTCTCTTTCTCAGATTCCAATATCACATGATATCTTTTTTGGCTCAGATTTCAATATCACATTTTAACACAGTAATATTGAAAAAGAAGATATTATTAAACATATTTTTCTTTCTTCTCTCTTTCTCAGATTCAAATATCACATGATATCTTTTTTGGCTCAGATTTCAATATGACATTTTAACAGTAATATTGAAAAAGAAGATATTATTAAACATATTTTTCTTTCTTCTCTCTTTCTCAGATTCCAATATCACATGATATCTTTTTTGGCTCAGATTTCAATATCACATTTTAACACAGTAATATTGAAAAAGAAGATATTATTAAACATATTTTTCTTTCTTCTCTCTTTCTCAGATTCCAATATCACATGATATCTTTTTTGGCTCAGATTTCAATATCACATTTTAACACAGTAATATTGAAAAAGAAGATATTATTAAACATATTTTTCTTTCTTCTCTCTTTCTCAGATTCCAATATCACATGATATCTTTTTTGGCTCAGATTTCAATATCACATTTTAACACAGTAATATTGAAAAAGAAGATATTATTAAACATATTTTTCTTTCTTCTCTCTTTCTCAGATTCCAATATCACATGATATCTTTTTTGGCTCAGATTTCAATATCACATTTTAACACAGTAATATTGAAAAAGAAGATATTATTAAACATATTTTTCTTTCTTCTCTCTTTCTCAGATTCAAATATCACATGATATCTTTTTTGGCTCAGATTTCAATATCACATTTTAACACAGTAATATTGAAAAAGAAGATATTATTAAACATATTTTTCTTTCTTCTCTCTTTCTCAGATTCCAATATCACATGATATCTTTTTTGGCTCAGATTTCAATATCACATTTTAACACAGTAATATTGAAAAAGAAGATATTATTAAACATATTTTTCTTTCTTCTCTCTTTCTCAGATTCAAATATCACATGATATCTTTTTTGGCTCAGATTTCAATATCACATTTTAACACAGTAATATTGAAAAAGAAGATATTATTAAACATATTTTTCTTTCTTCTCTCTTTCTCAGATTCCAATATCACATGATATCTTTTTTGGCTCAGATTTCAATATCACATTTTAACACAGTAATATTGAAAAAGAAGATATTATTAAACATATTTTTCTTTCTTCTCTCTTTCTCAGATTCCAATATCACATGATATCTTTTTTGGCTCAGATTTCAATATCACATTTTAACACAGTAATATTGAAAAAGAAGATATTATTAAACATATTTTTCTTTCTTCTCTCTTTCTCAGATTCCAATATCACATGATATCTTTTTTGGCTCAGATTTCAATATCACATTTTAACACAGTAATATTGAAAAAGAAGATATTATTAAACATATTTTTCTTTCTTCTCTCTTTCTCAGATTCAAATATCACATGATATCTTTTTTGGCTCAGATTTCAATATGACATTTTAACAGTAATATTGAAAAAGAAGATATTATTAAACATATTTTTCTTTCTTCTCTCTTTCTCAGATTCCAATATCACATGATATCTTTTTTGGCTCAGATTTCAATATCACATTTTAACACAGTAATATTGAAAAAGAAGATATTATTAAACATATTTTTCTTTCTTCTCTCTTTCTCAGATTCCAATATCACATGATATCTTTTTTGGCTCAGATTTCAATATCACATTTTAACACAGTAATATTGAAAAAGAAGATATTATTAAACATATTTTTCTTTCTTCTCTCTTTCTCAGATTCCAATATCACATGATATCTTTTTTGGCTCAGATTTCAATATCACATTTTAACACAGTAATATTGAAAAAGAAGATATTATTAAACATATTTTTCTTTCTTCTCTCTTTCTCAGATTCCAATATCACATGATATCTTTTTTGGCTCAGATTTCAATATCACATTTTAACACAGTAATATTGAAAAAGAAGATATTATTAAACACATTTTTCTTTCTTCTCTCTTTCTCAGATTCCAATATCACATGAAATTTTTTTTGGCTCAGATTTCAATATCACATTTTAACACAGTAATATTGAAAAAGAAGATATTATTAAACATATTTTTCTTTCTTCTCTCTTTCTCAGATTCCAATATCACATGATATCTTTTTTGGCTCAGATTTCAATATCACATTTTAACACAGTAATATTGAAAAAGAAGATATTATTAAACATATTTTTCTTTCTTCTCTCTTTCTCAGATTCCAATATCACATGATATCTTTTTTGGCTCAGATTTCAATATCACATTTTAACACAGTAATATTGAAAAAGAAGATATTATTAAACATATTTTTCTTTCTTCTCTCTTTCTCAGATTCCAATATCACATGATATCTTTTTTGGCTCAGATTTCAATATCACATTTTAACACAGTAATATTGAAAAAGAAGATATTATTAAACATATTTTTCTTTCTTCTCTCTTTCTCAGATTCCAATATCACATGATATCTTTTTTGGCTCAGATTTCAATATCACATTTTAACACAGTAATATTGAAAAAGAAGATATTATTAAACACATTTTTCTTTCTTCTCTCTTTCTCAGATTCCAATATCACATGAAATTTTTTTTGGCTCAGATTTCAATATCACATTTTAACACAGTAATATTGAAAAAGAAGATATTATTAAACATATTTTTCTTTCTTCTCTCTTTCTCAGATTCCAATATCACATGATATCTTTTTTGGCTCAGATTTCAATATCACATTTTAACACAGTAATATTGAAAAAGAAGATATTATTAAACATATTTTTCTTTCTTCTCTCTTTCTCAGATTCCAATATCACATGATATCTTTTTTGGCTCAGATTTCAATATCACATTTTAACACAGTAATATTGAAAAAGAAGATATTATTAAACATATTTTTCTTTCTTCTCTCTTTCTCAGATTCCAATATCACATGATATCTTTTTTGGCTCAGATTTCAATATCACATTTTAACACAGTAATATTGAAAAAGAAGATATTATTAAACATATTTTTCTTTCTTCTCTCTTTCTCAGATTCCAATATCACATGATATCTTTTTTTGGCTCAGATTTCAATATCACATTTTTACACAGTAATATTGAAAAAGAAGATATTATTAAACATATTTTTCTTTCTTCTCTCTTTCTCAGATTCCAATATCACATGATATCTTTTTTGGCTCAGATTTCAATATCACATTTTAACACAGTAATATTGAAAAAGAAGATATTATTAAACATATTTTTCTTTCTTCTCTCTTTCTCAGATTCCAATATCACATGATATCTTTTTTGGCTCAGATTTCAATATCACATTTTAACACAGTAATATTGAAAAAGAAGATATTATTAAACATATTTTTCTTTCTTCTCTCTTTCTCAGATTCCAATATCACATGATATCTTTTTTGGCTCAGATTTCAATATCACATTTTAACACAGTAATATTGAAAAAGAAGATATTATTAAACATATTTTTCTTTCTTCTCTCTTTCTCAGATTCCAATATCACATGATATCTTTTTTGGCTCAGATTTCAATATCACATTTTAACACAGTAATATTGAAAAAGAAGATATTATTAAACATATTTTTCTTTCTTCTCTCTTTCTCAGATTCCAATATCACATGATATCTTTTTTGGCTCAGATTTCAATATCACATTTTAACACAGTAATATTGAAAAAGAAGATATTATTAAACATATTTTTCTTTCTTCTCTCTTTCTCAGATTCCAATATCACATGATATCTTTTTTGGCTCAGATTTCAATATCACATTTTAACACAGTAATATTGAAAAAGAAGATATTATTAAACATATTTTTCTTTCTTCTCTCTTTCTCAGATTCCAATATCACATGATATCTTTTTTGGCTCAGATTTCAATATCACATTTTAACACAGTAATATTGAAAAAGAAGATATTATTAAACACATTTTTCTTTCTTCTCTCTTTCTCAGATTCCAATATCACATGAAATTTTTTTTGGCTCAGATTTCAATATCACATTTTAACACAGTAATATTGAAAAAGAAGATATTATTAAACATATTTTTCTTTCTTCTCTCTTTCTCAGATTCCAATATCACATGATATCTTTTTTGGCTCAGATTTCAATATCACATTTTAACACAGTAATATTGAAAAAGAAGATATTATTAAACATATTTTTCTTTCTTCTCTCTTTCTCAGATTCCAATATCACATGATATCTTTTTTGGCTCAGATTTCAATATCACATTTTAACACAGTAATATTGAAAAAGAAGATATTATTAAACATATTTTTCTTTCTTCTCTCTTTCTCAGATTCCAATATCACATGATATCTTTTTTGGCTCAGATTTCAATATCACATTTTAACACAGTAATATTGAAAAAGAAGATATTATTAAACATATTTTTCTTTCTTCTCTCTTTCTCAGATTCCAATATCACATGATATCTTTTTTGGCTCAGATTTCAATATCACATTTTAACACAGTAATATTGAAAAAGAAGATATTATTAAACATATTTTTCTTTCTTCTCTCTTTCTCAGATTCCAATATCACATGATATCTTTTTTGGCTCAGATTTCAATATCACATTTTAACACAGTAATATTGAAAAAGAAGATATTATTAAACACATTTTTCTTTCTTCTCTCTTTCTCAGATTCCAATATCACATGATATCTTTTTTGGCTCAGATTTCAATATCACATTTTAACACAGTAATATTGAAAAAGAAGATATTATTAAACATATTTTTCTTTCTTCTCTCTTTCTCAGATTCCAATATCACATGATATCTTTTTTGGCTCAGATTTCAATATCACATTTTAACACAGTAATATTGAAAAAGAAGATATTATTAAACTAGCAATATTCGCTCGGTACTGACTGTGCAGGGATACTTTGCTGGTTGAAAATAATCTCAAATATCGCTATGCTTCCAATTTTTGCCTTGAAAGAAAAGTTAAAAATAACATTTTCAATATGAAATAAAGTAATAAAAAATGTTAGCGCGATGGTGTTTTCTTTAAAAAATACTTGTTGACGTTGCTTTTTTTACAGACAGCTGTAAAATGGCAAATAGATTTAAATAATCAACACAAATTCGTTTTTCTTTAATTATTTTAAATCTAAAAAGTACCAATAAAAATTATTTAAATGTTTAAACCTTTGTTTAAATACATTCTTCACTGAGATATCATTTATTTAATTTTATTTTTGTTGGATGAAAGAAAATCTATTAAGAAATGAATTACGCTTTTTTTACTTTCTAATATAGTTCATTTATTTTATGGACCTAACCGATAATTTCCCCTAGTGACCCCAAATAGAATAGGAGGAAAATTTCAAGGTGTTTTTAAATTCTGTGAAAAATTTAACCTTTATTTAAATTTATTTGAATGTTCTAATTGTTTACATAACGATTTCTATAACACACAAACAAACATTGACTTTTATATAGAGATAAAAAAGAAATAATCCTTTCTTTCTTTCAATATTTTCTGTTGAAATATTACTGTTATAATGTGATAATAATCATTCATTTTTTCTCTCTTTCTCTCTCTTCTCCTCTCTTATATCTCTCCTACCCTCTATCCCCCTTAGTCTCTCTTCTCCTTTTTCTATCCCTTTAAATTATTTACGTCATTTGCAACCTCCCATTACTTCTATTATCATTCACCCCTTATTGATGTTATCGCCTTTTGTGACGTTATCAAGTGTTAACGGTAACAAGCAAGATAAGATAAGATCCACAGAGTTTCAGTATTACGCTAAACCGTCAGTCTTATAGGCAATCTCCCCCTCTCTCTTTCTGGTTTGATAGATGACGCCATGGTGTTGTGACGTTATACTCTGTGCACAGTTATCACATCTTTCTATTTAAATAGATGACGCCATCCTTTATTTCGAGTTAGTAAATAAAGTATTAGTCAGCATGGTACAACTTTGTTGACCGACTTGATTCTGTTGTTAGCATTTTTTGATGGAGGGACCACGTAGAGGTTATCAACATCCCTAAATGAAAGTAATATTATGGCACCGACTGGATTCGAACTTGACACACCTAGGTTGTCAGTCCGTGTCGTTATCCATTTAACCACCGTTACGTCTATATGAAGTGTTAATATAATGTTAATATTTCGGGCAGTCTTCTGCTTTTTATCAGAAATGTTTTTCGTGATAACCCCCCCCCCCCCGAAATAACTTTTATGAACAACTGCACATCAAATACGTTTACGAGAGTTTTCAGTCAATGCAATGAGAAACACATGTGAACGTATCTGAGGTGTTGTTGTATAGTTAATAAAGCTTATGTATAGATGTTTTTGTTCTGCATCTATTTTGAAGATATTAGGTTGCTGGATAATTCACTAGCGTTATTTTTTTCTTCAAATTTTGATATTCCGGAAGTAATAAAAGGCATTGGCAAAATGTTTTATTTTATTTGAACGAGAACTGTTAGCTTTGCAATTGGGAGGTGACGGTGGTTAAGTGGATATCGACACGGACTGAAAACCTGGGTGTACCAAGTTCGAATCCAGTCGGTTCCACATTATCACTGTCACTTAAGGATGATGGCAACCTTCTCGTGGTCCTTCCCGTAAGTACCCGATGTCTTTCCAGAAAGATTTCTAACTAGAAAAACATCGGGGAAACTAATGCCAACACCAGAATCATCTGATTCACACGAAAGAAGAAGAAGAAGCTTTGCAATTTAGTGTGCTTTGATATTGTGAGTTTATTGATTTCAGTGTATTTTCAACTCACTAAAGTAGAATGTAAATTTGACAAATCAGAGCATTTTCAACACCATTTGGGTTTTGCATATAATCGGGGTGCTAATGCTGTTGAAACGACTGGTAAGATTTGTGCTGTGTATGGAGAAGGAGCAATGTTTCGTAGTATCACAGACGTTATATTTATTTACTCCTCTGCAGGAGTTAGGCACAACGCCAGTTTTATCTTACTCCCACAAGTAAGATGTGACCACAGCTTGGGTCGAGTAAGTGGGGTTAAAAGCCAGCGCTCGAGAGGTGAGCACTCTGGCCATTTAAAAATTGCCTGGGCAGCCCCGTCGGCATTCTCCGGTAGGGGCGCCTCAAGCAGTAAGCAATAAACTTACTCCTCCCCAAAGAGGGGAGGCGAAGCCTGGGAGGGTGGACCTCCTAGAACTGCACAGGACAGGGTGCAGTATCCACCGGAACAGATACTACACTTACTTCCTAGCGTGTGGCGGTTTAAAAATGGGAATTCTGATCTCAACAACGGCCCATACACCGATAGAGTAGTTGAATTCGATGAAGAGCGGATAAATAAACTTCTTCAAAAAAATAATCATCTTCACTCAATGAAAAAAAGTTTAGAAACGACCATGGCAGCTTGAAGAAAGCCTCTATTTTTAGAAGCTCCTAGGATTGACTTTCACTCTATATCTAAAATAGAAGACTTATATCCAATCCGTTGCTAAGGTTGCTAAAAAAATGGTAGAATTATTCTACAACTTCAGAGAGTACGTGATTCCTGATGTCATCGATTTTCTATATAAGAGTTATCTGGGGAGGTGTCGCTCATATCACTCTTTCTTGCTTTGACACAGTACAAAATCGATTCAAAATATCATATGGGATTATCTCTTCCGTTCTCTAAACCCTCTTCCTACCAGTCTTTCTATAGTCGTTCTCTACTCTATCGTTATTTTCAAGGAAACGTGCTCGACTAAGTTTAAATCCTTGCTTTCTCATTGTAAAACATTAACGATCCGGCCAATCATACGAACCCTTAAAGAATCTCCATCAGACTCTCTCAGATCAGAGCCGGTCAAGTAAGTCTTATCTTTTAATCTCTTCGTTTCAAGAGACTATCATCATTGTTTTCGTATGAAATTCCCGAACAATCTAACGACGGTATGCGACACGTCATGTAGAACTCTCTTTTTTCAGTCATGTTCGCCATTATTTTTACAATCATCCAGGTCAGTTTCATTTCTTGTTTGTTTCTCCCATGAATTTATTTTGAAGTTTCTCTAATTCTTTTCATGATTCTCATCCAAGTGGTGCATCCACTTCTTTGTATTAAACATATTGTTAAATATTCAGGCCGGGTTTACCGAAAAGGTTATTTGGCAAGAGTAGGCGCACTTGACCCGAACGTTCCACTTATTGAGTGCATTTCTTGTGGTGAATCTCTTTATGATTGTTAGTGTTTTAATCATAACTGAGTTGTTATCAGTATAAAAGAAACGTGACCCTAGGTTTCTTTGTCTTGTGACCAGATAAATTGCTTCTTATCTCGCGTATATAACTTCATTTCGTAATGGTTGCGGGATCAGCAGTGATTTCTTGCACAGTGTAAACTGGTTGAAACGTTGGTGCCAGTTTCAGTTCGTCGATCGTCTAGTATTTGATGGTAAAGTGTTGCATTTCATACTGACAAAGAATGTAAAAATTCTATTTTAATTCTTCTAATTAGCCGTAATTTGTAACGAACTGAACAAGTCACCCATATCTCACTTAGTTCTCTGTGTATTTAACTATACGTTGATTCAACCATTCTCATATATTTTTAATGTTCCTGAGAGTATTTAGATAAATAATGACTCTTTTTTTCAGCGTTGTTTAGTAATTGTTAATTTGACCATCTAATTTACACAGTGTGTTCGCATACATTTTGAGCACGTAGTAAATTAGACAGTAAAATAATAAGTCTCTTTACTTCTATATTATCCATAGGGATAATATAACAGTAAAGAGACTTCGTATTTTTAGTGATGCAAAAAAGATATGTCACAGTTAATGAATTTTTGAATGATATCAAAGTTAAAGAGTGATAGTGACTGTGCCCCGATGGGTCACGGGTACGTCTGCTACTTTTCTAAAAGTTACGTTCATATTATAGAAACATTTTACAAAATTCACTAAGCTGTATTATTTGCATGACTATTCTCATCTTGGTTGTTATTTTGACACTGTTTCGGGATACGTAACCACCGATCTTTTTTATGTACTAACGAGTCACCGCTTATGAAGACCCAGAGGCAGTGTAAAGGACGCTGGGATCGCTGGAAGCGGTCTAGGATGAGGACTCAGGGATCGGCTGTCTGCGACTGTTGTCACTGTGAACAGACAGTAGACCACATCATCGAGTAATGCCTTAAACATCGACCACCCAACGGCGAAGCCGGCATAGCTGTGCTAGACAACAAAACATTAGCATGGCTTTTCTTAACCGAGCTGGTGATCTAACAATGAGACGCTGTGAAGCAAACGGAAGAAGAAGAAGAAGACCCAAAGGTCACACGAGGATAAGAGTTAATAGGGTTGTCAGGTGGACGGTGAGACCATATCGTAAGGATTGGTAATTACGGTGGAAACTTGGCAGGATTTTATTATTTAAGAGGACGTTTAACAAGAATTTCTTAACATTTTACTTGAAAACGACCATGTTGTAGTCAGCTGGGAAGCAGACACGTGGTATTGTGTTCGACAGACGGGTGGTTATTGGAAATAAATTTTACTCATGAAAGTTCCGTTTAGTTTTAGGTACACAGAGGAAGAACAGGAAATTATTTACAGTGGTTGTAAATAGACGAGTTTTTGTGAATGTTTTACAGGAGAAACCAGAGATTAGAGCTCAGCTCTTCATCAGATGCATCTTTTTGATCTTGGGGAACTTTATGCCAGACTCAGGAACTTATACGGAATTTCGAACTGAAACCCTTTATTTAATCCACAGAGGTAGATTTTGAAAATAACAACAAAGATGAGAATAGTAGTCCGAATAATCCAAATAATACAAATTATCAATCCTCGTTATTTTTATTATTCGGACTAATATTATAATCTTGCATGATATTTTTGCAACGTTTTGATCGATGTAACCTCCGACCTTTTTCAAGTACATGCTTTGTGGCACGTGTCCATGTGGCGCTACGTTGTTAAGTAATAATCAGTTCTAAGTGATAGTCTTCTGGAGGTTAGAGGTTCAATCCTACCTACAAGCCGTACTAACGAAGAATTTAAAAAATACTTCTAACTGCCTATGGCTGATGAGACGAGAACAATATACCCCCGTAGATTAAATAAAAAGTTCAGTTCGAAATTCCGAGATGCACCTGAAAAAGGTCGGAGGTTACATCGGCCGAAACGTTGTGAGAATAACATCCAAATAATCCAAATGATCAAATTATTAATTGTCATATAAAAATGTTGATTCATTAAGCCTTTTTTCATTTTTTTTTATTCCTATCTCGAAGACTGTATCAGCAAATTAAAACCCATTTTTATGACCAGTTAAGAACAAACATTTATTGAACCTCACCCCTCAACACTATTGCATGAGTACTTTAACCCAAGATCTAATTTGGTAGTACGACGAAGATTCTTTGTTTAGATACGGTTATTGCTTCTGTCATAAAATATCTCCTTTACCGTATTTGTAACAATAGCAATTACGTCAAGGAAGTCAGGTGGCACGCAACTCACACTCTCATTAATGTTGCTATATCTGAAATGATAGATAAGTCCTTTTCAACCAGAGATGAACTGCCACCAACGGATGGATTTCAGAAAAAGAAGAAGAAAAAGAATAAGAAGGGTTAAATGAAAATTAAACGGGTGGGCTGTACCCGAATACTGACACCCTTACCTTTATCGTCGCCGTTCTGCCTTCTCTTATATTTTACGAGCTTTGCTCCTAAAAGCCGAAAAAAAAGAAGAAAAACAAACGACAAAAAAAAAACACAAACACCAACAATCAACCAGTGTGCCCGGTCCCAAAACATCCAGAACAAGATTTGTTCCGCATCAAGGGAAGTTGATATAAAAGTAGTTATGCGAGACTGTAGGGAGATTAACTGGTTCGGGTAGAGGAAGCAGTAGAATCAAGTAAGGGGACGGCTGTCATCGTTTCGCTTCTCTTGTTCTTCGTGGAAAACCCTTCCTGTCGACTACAAAATCTGATATCACCCCATAATGCGAGCGTGACATTCGGGTCACCCGACTTCCTCCGCTCCATTGTTCTACGGACCTTACAAGTACGACAAAAAGGCCGTATTTTATGACGGAAACCATAAAAGCTCTGCAACAAAGAAACTTCGTCATACGACGAAAGGTTAGAACTTAGGGTTAGGGTACTTCTCCAGCAGTCTTGGGTGATGCGGTTCAATACCCAGTTGTAAACACACCATTTTGCAGAGCGACCGTGTGGCATAAAGGACCGGAAGAGCGGGGTTCAATCCTCGATATAGTCATGCCAGATACTAAAAAAATGGCACTTGATCACTCCGTGATAAACAATTGACATCATAAAGTGATGATAAAGGGTAAGTGGAGCAATCCAAGGAAAGGGTAGCGCCCTCCTCACATCTCGATGTAGTGGCCAATCAAAAGGGAGTTTTCGGGTCGCTCTTGACTACGGTCAATCTATTTATTATTTTTATATATAAATGTTTTAATTTGCTTCCACAGTAATGCGAAACCATTTTATCATTTGTGCCTAGAGCCACGTCAAATTTCCATGAACAGAGCCACGTCAAATTTCCATGAACAGAGCTTCTTTATCGGGGATTCCCGCCCGTTGAACACATCATCGAGTGCGGTTCTGCTTCCCTGCAGTTTACAACATAGTCGTCTTTAAATCCAACGTCAACAAATACTTCTCGTTAACCGTCGCCATAAGTAATCACACTTTGTTCATTCCATTCATCATTTTCAGTACTCTTATACCGTCCTTCATCTTCCAACTCACAACCATTCAAACTCATTAACACTTATCCTCGAGTGTCGTTTTGGCCTTGACAAGTGGTGACTTATTAGTAAAAATAAAAATGAATCATAAAAAAGTTTCCAATAATTTAAAACAAGTTTCAATCTTTTAGGGCAAACTTAAAGGCAGCGTTCTACGCAGGCTTTACAGCTTATTCCGGTGTTGTGTGAGTGCTTGTCCAATGGATACCGTCGCTGACAATGCAATCGGCTTTGCCGAGTTCAAATTCGTTCTTGGTCATGTACGCAATGATACTTTTAGAAAAGATATAAACAGGGTGGATAGCAACTTATGTTCAATAAATCGTTTACAATATGTATTATGCTCTGGCATTACACAATCCAGACGCGGTTGATAATTTGTAGTATTGGGATTATTCGGACTACTGTTATGCATTAAGTGGGTGTTGCTTTTAATTAATCTCTCGGTTTTTCTGTATCTCAGTCATACTTCCTCATGTCAAATCATATTACTTTTGTTCTCTTGGCGACCATTGTTTTTTGTCGTAATTTGTTTAATAGATAAAACACCATGCCGCCGTTGGAAAAATTATTTCGGATATATTTTCTACTTTTAGAAAATGAAAGAATTAAAGAAACCAGAATGTGTTTGTTTTAAGACAGTCATTATTTTTTTCATTGCAGCGTAGTGATACAGAGTTTTATTGAAGCATTAATGTATACCGACATGTAGGAGAAGAATACACTTCTGACAATTGATGAAACTACGGTAAAGTCTTAAGATAAGCACCCTTTAATATATATATATATAGTATTATAATGAAATAAATTCCAGGATGAAATTCGGGTATGAGAGCTCAATGTAATAAACAGAGAAAGAATAAAATAAAATATAGTAACACGAAATTACATAATCATCGATGCAATAATTTATTTCAACCTTGTGGTATTGTCAAGCATCCAAGATAGATGATTACATATTTGAAATTGAGAAAAGAGAAATTTACACTCGACAATTCCAATATAAGTAGAGAGAGAGAGAGAGAGAGGGAGAGAGAGAGAGAGAGAGAGAGAGAGAGAGAGAGAGAAAGAGATAGAGAGTGACAACATATCTAATACATATTTAGAGAGAGGAGGAAAGTTGAAGCATATTTAATCTATAATTTCATAGGGAGGTAATTACCTGATTAATGACGGAAGGAAATATAGGGGCAGGGAGGGTATTCAATGTCTCTAAAGAAATCAGGTCAGCGTATCAAGAATCACCAACCCCCAAAACCGCCTCTCTCTCTCTCTCTCTCTCTCTCTCTCTCTCTCTATATATATATATATATATATATATATATATATATATATATATATATATATATATTTATTATTGTTGTAAAGCTTATATTTATATTTTCTTATACCATTTATATAATCAAATGAAATGTATTCAAAATGTTTTGTTTTTTTCTATTTATTATTCCACTTTTTCACGTTCTTGCTACATTGTATGACCATTTTTTAAAACGTCATAATAGTTCCTATATCTGAGGTTGCTTAAAACCGATGTTCTAGTATCCTTGGTTCCGGAGCCTTGCCAAACTATCCGATTTTATCATCCTCCACTCTATAATAAAGAGCAATATATATATATATATATATATATATATATATATATATATATATATATATATATATATATATATATATATATATATATATATAATTATTAATAACAATATATGTATTAGCATATACTATCAGTGCCCTTTTACTTTGCAGTCTCCTTAAAAGATTCAGCTCGATGATTGTCAATTAGTGACAACAGAGCAAATATAAGTCAGGTTCATATTATATTCCAATAACCATGTTTTTATTTTATTATTTTATTTATATTTTTTCACATTTCCAAAAACATAACATTTCTGTGAGATATATTTTTTACGGTCCGTTTCATTTGTCTTGTAACAAACAACATTTTTATGTCAGTATCGTCTCTGCAACATTTAAAAATCATCAGAAAAATTCACAAAGAGTAAAAAGTTATCGGATTATAGTGTCTTAAAAAGTATAGTGTAGGTTTTTTCAAGACACTTTAATCTATGAACTTTTTACTCTTTGTGAATTTTCCTGATTAATTTGTAATGTTACAGAGACGATATTGACATAAAAATGTTGTTTGTCACAAGACAAATGAAACGGACCGTAAAAATATATCTCACAGAAATGTTATGTTTTTTAAGAAATTGGATTTATTGAGTTCGGCATTCAAACTCATATATATATATATATATATATATATATATATATATATATATATATATATATATATATATATATATATATAACATATAAAGTTAGTATATATATACTTTTTCAATCTTACATTATATATACACATATATAGTTTCTTCAATATATATATGTATATATATAGTCATCCACAGAAAGAGTTTTTCGCTGTATAAGTTCTTCAGTGCGGCTCGACTTGCGTCCGACCCAAGCAGGGTTCGTACAAACAACCATCTAGTTGATAGTTCGGCTACGGGACAAACACTGTTAGCATGTAACATCTCAATTCTCTATATACACGGTGACAACTACTAGAGAGTGCTCCATTTGTTTACAAAGAGCTTTGCATTGTCGCTAAATAGTATTTGCCGATATCATTTACCACAGTGCCCGAGAGGTGGGGTTATATAGTCATTCACAGATAGACTGTTTCGATGTATCACAGCTCTTCAGTGTGGCTTGTCATTCACATTTCTTGAAATTCTAATCACTAGCTTTTGAGCCTATATGTGTCTTTAATATTAGCAGCGGTAGTAGTAGTAACATGTTTACCCATCTCTGAGACAACCAGTATCTCACGAATGCTTCATGCCAAATTTGGTGCATCCTTTTCGAGTAGGCTTGGAGTCTATAATTGGCCGGGCAAACAGACAAAAAATACTCAGTTATAATACAGATGTAGTGTTATCAAAAAAGTTATTTTTTACATCTTATCAAGATTGTTTAAAAAAAAACGTCTGCGTTATATCAGCAAATAGAATCTACAACGATCTGTATATTTATAAAGTTGTCTCATTTGTTAAACTGACACTGAGATTAAAAGGCCAACTTCTTTTACACGATAGAAGAAAACAAATATCTTTCTAATATACTCTGTCATGTTTATGTAAATGACGTCCTACGGTTAACTAATTTACGTATTGCTTTGCAAAAGGACATCTCATTAATTAACCATTCCTGTTTTATGTTTTCTTATTTGATGATTGTTTTCATTTTACTATTACACACAGTTCTATTTACGGATTTCGTGGATAAATGCTTAGCATTTGCTGTGAAGATAATCTTTTTGATCTATTGCTTTTAGGGGTTGCAATTGTTTGCTCCACAAATATTCCCGGGCAACGTTGAGACACGGATCCCGCTAGTTAACGATAAAGAGTAGCCAGTGAAAGGCCATCTTGTAGCTCAACAGTTGGAAAAGATACGCGCACCATTTGTGGATAATCGTTGGCACCGAATTCTCGAAACATCCGAGAGAAAATTTCATGAATCCAAAAGCCAAAAAAAAAAAGATCATTTAACCATAAAAAATTCAACGTGTAGGAAATTTCTTTCGAATACGACTCGTAAGCGACCTTTGTTCTCAATATACAATAAATTGCTATGGCACAATAATGACGTACATTTTGTAGTTTTCAAAATAATTTCACACTCGTAAAATAGTCTGAAATAGTATAGGTTCGACTTAACACAGACATATACAAAATCTTCATTATTAACAAACATCGACCGATTTCGTGATTATTGTGAAATGAATGTATCGCATAGACACTTCTGGGAACTTTCAGATACGATCTATATTCAAGAAATAAAAAGTAAAAAAAAAAAAAAAATGACTCAAAAACATAATGAAACTTTTAAATAGGATTTTGAAATATATTTCGCATATTATTTTTTACCGAGATGACCATGGATTTGTTTACCTGTCCCCCTCCTCCGCAGTGGTATGGATAAACACAAGATCAGTTTATATAGGCAATCCAGCACCCCCAAAAGGAGCCAAGACTTAGCCTTTTGGCTAAGATCAAAGTGTAGTATTTGTTCCGATGGATACTACACCCCATAAACTGGTATTGTCTTGGCTTTCGGACTTGATTTACGCCGGTCTATGGGTCGGTCCTGTGCAATTCTAGGAGGTCCACCCTCCAAGGCTTTGCCTCCCCTCTTTTGGGAGGAGTAAGTTTATTGCTTACTGCCTGAGGCGCCCCTACCGGGGAATGCCGACGGGGCTGCCCAGGCAATTTTTAATGGCCAGAGTGCTCATCTTCTCGGGCGCTGGCTTTTCAAGTCCCACTTTCCCAACCCGACCTTGGGTCACATCTTACCTTGTGGGAGTAAGATAAAACTGGCCTTGTGCCTAACCTCCTGGAGAGGAGGTAAATAAATACTAAAGCAGCCCAGTCAGTCCCGTCAGCATTCTTTCACAAATTAGAGCACTTCAGACAACACTAAATGACCCGGGAGATGGCGGTGGTGAAGTGGTTACCAATGTTGACTGACGACCTGGGCGTGACAAGTTCGAATCGCGTCGATTCCAGAGCACTACTTTCACTGGGGAAACCTTGAAGAACTGGGGAAACCAATCTCAACAAAAGAATCGACAAAAGTCTTACTATTCTGATTCATAGGAAACAAAAAAAGTAAATACCCACCCCCCGCCCACGAAAAGAAGGAGACTTAAGACAATAAAAACTTAGCCGCAGTCGAAAGCAGGAGGTAATTCCTAGGAGGATGCCCTACTGAGACAGAGAATATAATAAATGAACTACACAGAAAAAAACTGTAACTCTCTCTCTCTTTTTCTTTCTCTTTACTTATTTTATATGTATTCCTTTTCATTTTCGTTAAATATACCTTAACCAAGTGCTGTTTTGATAACACCCAAGATTGGATGTTATATCCATTCTTAGTCCGTAATCATATCGACGACATACCACACGCAAGGGGCCAGACATTCCAGGGCGATGAATCAGGTTTTGCTTACTCAGCCTTTTTAGGTGAACGTCGTCCAACAGCCAAGAAACCTACAAAAAAAAGAAAATCAATTATGGAGGTCAGCACAGATTGCAAACAGCGACGACATAAGATACAGTAAACACGTTCTCTTGGTGATTACGGTGGATAAAAGTAATCTTGCGAATCAGGGAAGAGGTCGCCTTTCCCTTGTTTTTTTTTTAATGAAATTTAGCCTACACCAAGATGACTTAATATTGTACAGATTTTTCAAATAAATTGAACAAATGTCGGTACTGATATCGATCCCGAACCAGCTTTCGTGACGTTCGACTCGGAATCGTTCGGCTGTCCTACGCAAACGGCCGAATGTTGACGAGCCGAAGCAGCGAGCAGCCGATAACTTTGTTACAAATTGAAAATAAGTGCTTTCGAAGACTGATTTTTTATCAGGAAGTTTTTTTTAAAGGAAATAAACCCAAAATGAATTACGAACAGCTTTGCACTGCAGTATCATCGCGAGCAAGTAAGAATAAATAATAAAATTAAAAAAATATGTCATGATAAAAGTAATTTTAGTACGTTTTTTTAAAATACAGTATTCTTTATATAACAGTAACCGCGCTATGTTTTTTCCTGTTGTTTCTTTAAAAAAAATTCATGTAAATATGTTTAATTTTCTTTGTTTGTTTCTTTAAAAAATTCCTTACCCTAACCCTAACCCTAACCCTAACCCTAACCGTAACCCTAAAAAAAAAACAAAAAACAAAAAAAACAGCACCGTATCAAAAATGTCGTCTGGTACAAATCGGCTCGTCAACTTTCGGGCGTTTGCGTAGAACAGCCGAACGCTTCCGAGTCGAACGTCACGAAAGCAGGTTCGGGATCGATAAAAGCACCCAAATGTCAACTAATTTTTTGATTCCACTAGCTAAATATGCGTCCCACGGAGAGTCCTAGGTTACTAATATTTTGTTATTGATCTGTGTAATAATACGCTGGTGCAATTTCGTGTTCGTATGTACGTTATCACTCTCCACACCTTTTTTTAAAAGATGGAATCGCCTGATCGCCGAAGATGCTATGCTAAAAAGTCATTAAAAAAAAATTTCATCTATTGTCGCTGTTTCATTGAACAAATAAAATATACTTTCTTGGCGTTCAGGCTGGGGTCAAAGTTTAGTATCTGTTCTGTCCAAAAATGGTACACTAATATCGTGGGGTCTCCGTTCGCGCCAGACGTTCATAGAATGGAAATATGTTACAAACTCCTACAAGGTTTTTGGAGATAGACCCCCATAATCAGGTATATTCTGAAACTACATTAACCAGAGTACTTAGATAATTAGGTTTCAGTTTGAACAAAGGTGATACAATAATGTCGCGGAGTATACGTTCGTGCCGGACGTTCATTGAATGGAAGCATTTTTAGTATGCGACAATACAGAACAAATGAAAGAAAACAACTGTGGAATTTTCACAGGTCCCTATAGTAGGATTATACTTCAGCTGAAATTTTCATTGGCACGTACTGGCATTCAGATAAGGATCAACATTTTTTTTGTCAATCATCCAGATCCTCCAAGATGCCAACTTCCTATTTAGATTTTGCCCTTGGCCTTTTATTTATATTTTGAGAGGGCACCACCCATTTCTAAACTGCACCTCTATTTATTTTGCATCCACTTAAGTCCCACTCCTATTCAGAGAGTGACCTGCTTGTTTTCTGTTCTAAACAAACCGGAAGACAGTGGAGGTCTACTGTTAGAAATGGTATTACAAACCTGCTCCTTATTTTATTTTTTTCTTTATTTTTTTCTTTATTTTTTGATGTTTTTTGTTGTCCCACTTACCATATTCTTCTAATAAAATTTTAAATATCTTTTGTAAATATAATTTGATTTTAAGCCAATGAGAATGTTTTTGGAATGTTGTGTAATACATAGAGTAAATGTGGTATTGTGGTGATTGATGAAATCAAAGTAATGGACATATGATGAATAAGAGAAAGGAAACATTCTTAGATGTATGGGTCAAATGCGTTTAGTTAAAAGTAAGAGAGACAGAGGATGACCAAATACCGCTCTCTCCACACTCACAGTTTGATAGCCTTGTGCCTAATTTGTAAAACTATACTTGTATTATTTAAATTATTCGGTCTACTGTTCACATCTTGGATATAATTCTCACAACGCTTCTGCCTTCTCAAATGTTCTAATTTTCTTTATGGGTACATTATTTTTTTGTAAATGCTAACATTTAGAATGTGCATATATATATATATAAACATATATATATATATATATTTATATATATATATATATATATATATATATATATATATATATATATATATGTATATGTATACATATATATATACATATATATATATATATACATATATGTATGTATATATATACATATATATATATATGTATATATATATACATATATATATATATATATATATATATATATATATATATATATATATATATATATATATATATATAAAGTTTTTCTAATCATTCTTATATGAACCGATCATTATGAATTTTGGAATATATATTCTCGGCAACACGGTGAGTAACATATTATTATTATTATTATTATTATTATTATTATTATTATTATTATTATTATTATTATTATTATTACTACTACTACTACTACTACTACTACTACTATTATTATTATTATTATTAGTATTAGTATTATTATTATTATTATTATTATTATTATTTATTTATTTATTTATTTATTTATTTTTTTTTTAATTAAACAAAATATATATTTTTAACTTCACCAGTTAGGAAGGTGCGCCTGTCCTCCCAAAAAACACTTTTAAAATAAGTTTAATACAAAAAATTTAATAGAGATAAGAATTACCGTACACCAAATTTTGAGTAATGCATTTTAGAAAGGATCGGTGTGCACGCATAGGCGTCACTAATATGTATGTGGTTTGTAAACTCCTAAACTATTGAACTTATTATATGTATGTTGAAATATATGGGGTTGTATAAAAGAAGACTGAAAATTTAAATTTATTTTATTTATTTATATATATCTTACTTGCTTCCAGTTGTTAGTAACGTGAGCACATTATTTTTATTCTTATTTTTTTTGTTGAAAACTTTACCATTTAGGGGGTGCTACTAAAACCGTACTTTATTCCCAAAGTAAATAAAAACATTAAAATTTAAAACTAATGCTAATGACACGTATTCTACTAGTATCTATCTATCTATCTATCTATATATATATATATATATATATATATATATATATATATATATATATATATATATATATCCCTCTCTGTCTCTCTCTCTATATATATTTATCTATCTATCTATCTTTTTTATCTATCTATCTATCTATCTATCTATCTATCTTTTTTATCTATCTTTTTTATCTATCTATCTATCTATCTATCTATCTATCTATCTATCTATCTATCTATCTCTCTCTGTCTCTCTCTCTCTATATATATTGTTTGTGTGTGTGTGTTATTAACATACAATACAAT
Source organism: Sepiola atlantica (assembly GCA_963556195.1). Lineage (NCBI taxonomy): Eukaryota > Metazoa > Mollusca > Cephalopoda > Sepiida > Sepiolidae > Sepiola > Sepiola atlantica. The sequence continues at coordinate 73,354,135 of OY744537.1, read as the reverse complement.
TAAGATTCCATCGAATGGTACTCAAGTTTCACGACTCAACTAATCAAAAGAACCAACACAACAACGGGTCAAACGTTCATCAGCCATCGATGGGGAATACAAGGAATATTAAGGATACACATGTATATCTATAGTCAGTTTATGTAAGGCTCATAACAATGTGGAAATATACCGAGTTGTAAGAAAGTATACTAAAAATGCGTTTTTAAAAAATTATTTTATTTATTTATTCATTTAAAAAAATTTACTTGTCTGGGGTTTCACTTCGTTCACTAGAGTTGTATGTGTGAAGCCGGAATATCATGATATTTCGGAGAAACCTTCCCTTCTCAAGTGTTTTCGATTTTATTTTTATCTTAAGTTACTTTCTATACCCGGTGAAGAATAACGACTGTGAGGATGTTGATATCATGACAGCAGTGAATATTACGCTACAGAAAAGCAAAATCTAAATTTTCAAAATAAAAATCTTTCCATATCTATTATAAAATATTCCATAAGTAAGAGTCAATACTAAAATAATTTTATTTATCTATTTATTTAGTGTGCAAATCACGAACTAAATACAAAGTAAATATTTATTCATATGCCTACATTTGACTATATATGTTTGTTATACTTTATTATTATTATTATTATTATTATTATTATTATTATTATTATTATTATTATTATTATTATTATTATTATTATGATACTGCTATTTAATATTTTGGGTATCTTAAAACAGTTGACAAATATACATCGTTTTTGATTCTACAATCACATACATTAATATTTTCTTTTCATTCTCCCTTTCTTCTTCATATTCTTCTTCTTCTTCTTCTTCTTCTTCTTCTTATTATTATTATTATTAGTAGTAGTAGTAGTAGTAATATAACTATTACTACTGCTGTTATTATTACTCTAGTACTTATTAATAATAATAATAGTAACGATAATAGTTATCTGTTTATTGTGTTTACATATTATTGTATTTTCCATGCAACAATAGCTAAGTTTAATATGATTCCTACTGATAATTTTGGATAGCTTAGTATTTTTAGGGGAATATTTATCTATCATTCCGAAAAATACTTTGCCAATCCGTGTAATTATTTAACTATTAAACGGTGGATGAAACCAAATAGTATATAGTTTTCCTTTGATGTATTTGTGTTTTCAAATCTTTTTCATATTCTGTCTTGTTTTTATTAAATCTTCAACTCAAAATGCCAATCTGCGCATAACATCGACCAGACTCACAACTTATCCTAACGTATTTTCAACTTGACGTGCTCTTCTGATTCTACCGTAATTCGACCCCTCGGGGTTAATACCATCAAAATGAGGATGAAGAAGAAAAGAAAACTATGAGACAGTCTCGCCTGAGAAAGTTGTTTTACAACGAAAGCTTGCAAAAAATTTAATGAATGATTTTTTCATTTAAATTGCACCATGTGTTAATTTTCAAAAATATTCATTTAAATACATTTTCATGCATGCCTGAAAGATGTTGTCAATTTCGTTAGCAATGTGTATTTATTTATAAATATTCCGTCCCGTCACACACAAGTTTGTTCGATGAAGGGAGAACTACATTCGTTTTCTATAATCACACGTTTCCTTTCGTTTTTTCCTTTCTTCTTTCTATACCGATTTATACATTATTTTGTTCTTTCCTTTTTTACTATCTTATTTTTTACGTGATCGGCCATTTTTCTTTTTCATTTTTAACCGCTAATGTATTTGCTGTTTTCAACATGTTTTTAACATCCAGTGTCATTTTTAAAGGTCTAGTCGGTTCTAACCTGCCAATAATCAAAGGAAAAATATTTAAGGAAGAAAATGAAAAAGAGCAAAGTCAAGATTAGTGTTTTTTTTTATCTAGGTCATCAGTAGCAACTCGCGATAGTTCAGTCCTATCCTAGAGAAATAAAAACTAAACATTAGTTTTTACTCACATTGCAAAAAAAAAATAGAAAGACAACCACCGCTGTTTGAAATTAATGAGGAAACAATCCTTCACTTTAAATATTAATTCAACAGTAAGTGCTTTTTTCATATGAAATAATAATAATAATAATAATAATAATAATAATAATAATAATAATAATAATTTACTAGCAGGACGCTGTGGAAATTCCACGGTGCTTTCAACATTAATCTCCATAATTAACTTTTTATAATAAATAATATTCCTTTTGAAATAATTAATATCTGTCAGGGTCAATACTATTTAAAAAAAATGACTCTTTCTTCTTACGCAAAAATAATTGTCGTTTTAAATTAAACATTTTTCAAATAAATAAAACAAATATGTCGCTTCTATATTTACTAATTTATTTAAAATTGTAGCAATTTAATTCTTTTTAAAACGCTAAACATGTTGTGTCTTATTACCGTTAAAAATAATTTTCACCTGAACATTCTTAAAATCAATAAAACGAATGTCATCGTTAAAAATGCATTTATTTAAAATTGTAGTTTAAGTCGCCGGGAAAACAGTTTGACTTTGAAAGACTTCATTTTAAAAGTCGGATTTGTTTAAACGTAGAGAAATCAGATTAATCACCAATCAATATTGCTGATTAAACAATCTCATTTTGTGAAAGGTGATAACGTAGTACGAACTTGAAATGCCTTAATGTATTATTATATAGATACTATATAGATATATGAAAACCTAAGTTACTGAAGTAATTCTATTTCATATGAATATTAATTCAAACACTGGCGAAGCAGAATTTGTTCTTCCATTTTTGACGGAGAGTGTACATCTGTATTACTGGAATTTGTAGACATCATTCTATATATTCTATTAACGTAAAATGTGTTTGAAAACCGTACAAGATGACTAGAAGATATATTTTTGCACACTTCATTATTTAAATTATAAATTAAATCTAAAACATTAATGTTTATCTGTGTCATATATCAAAACATAGATTTTGTTTTGAAATTTATATGATTTCTTTTCATTTTATTTCTTTTAATTTTATCTCAAATCTGCTTGATGTGTTTTCAAATATTATAAGGCCATCATCTCTGTAAATACCCATCGTCACATCAAAGTTTGTCCTTTGATCTTTTATCTCTATGTATTAATGTTATACTATAGTTTTTATATTCATATCATTTGTAGAAATATTTACATATTGTTTTGAAAATTCTAATGTGTCATTAAGTGCGTCTTTTGAGGAGTTACTTTTAAAATTTATGCATATATATATATATATATATATATATATATATATATATATATATATATATATATATATATATACACATACATACATAATATTCATAAATATTAAATTATATTTATCTACAGTCAAGGTCGCTTCGAACTTTTGCTCTCATCAGTACAGGGAAGGTATAAGTTCAGACGGTCATGAAGTGCGAACCCGGTTCACAGTCACCTTTGACTCCACACGCTTTCACTCTATCTTCTAGGCCATAGGAAATAATCACATAATACGGAGAATTTAAGTTATATTTATGCAAAACACAGCGTAAACATCAAGCAAACTAGAGGACTCAACGAATTTAGTCGGAGCTTTGTTTTCTAGTTTAAGTGAGTGTCTATTTTTTATTATCTCTTAACAGTGCTCAACTTTAATTTTCTTAAAGGGGATTTATAATAATATTCATGAATAAATATTACATTATATTTACCAACAGACTACCTCGTTTTTAGCTTTAGCTTTCATCAGTGCAAGGAAGTGATAATTTCAGACAATCAGGAGGCGCAAACCCGGTTCACAGAGTCACCTTTAACTCCGCACGCTTTCACTCTATGCTTTCAACCATAGGAAATTATCACGTGATACGGAGAATTTAAGTTATATTTTATACCAAACACACTGTAAACATCAAGACAAACTAGAGGACTCAACGAACTTACTTGGAGCCTGTAGGTAAAAATAATTTAATATTTATTAATGAATAATATTATAAAAGCCCCTTTAAGAAAATTACAGTTGAGCACGGTTAAGAGATGTTCAAATTAGACATTCACTTAAGCTACAAAGTAAGGCTCCGAGTAAGTTTGTTGAGTCCTCTTGTTTGTCTTTGTGTTTACGCTGTGTTTGGCATAAAATACAACTTAAATTCTCTGCATCACGTAATATATATATATATATATATATATATATATATATATATATATATATATATATACATATATTTATATATATATATATATATGTATATATATATATATATATATATATATATATATATATATATATATATATATATATATATATATATATATATATATATATACAGGGTGTCCCAAAATAATGTATACACCCTTTGAATTGTTATAACTCGTTCAATTTACTGATTTTTATTTGCAAGATTGATAAACAAGATTGAGTAAGAATATTCATTTAAAAATACTGACAGTAAAATTAACAAAAACATAGAAAATTAACTTTTAACAAAGATAAAGGCTATGTAGGGTAATTTCAGAATGTTCACAAAATGAACCCTCATCCTAACCCCAACCCGTTCTGCTCAATACACTTTCCATTTAGTGAAGACGTGAAGAATTGTACCTACAAACGTCCTGCGACATTTACTCCAGTATTTGAGCACATTCTACTACAATTACTACTCCCATTTGTTTGCAATTACTTCAGGTTTCTTGCTTTAAACATTGTAGCCTTTACGTTTATTAAAAGTTAATTTTCTATGTTTTTGTTAATTTTACTTTCAGTATTTTTAAATGTGTATCTTACTGTTCTACTCTTTTATCAATTTTGTTTGCAAATCAAACTCGGTAAATTGAACGAGTTATAACGATTCAAACGATGTATACATTATTTTGGGACACCCTGTATATATATATATATATATATATATATATATATATATGCTGAATCAAAAAATAAGTTTTCAATTTTTCGGGCCAGTTTTAGGGCAGTTGAGTCAAACTTTGGGTTAGCGTTAAACACATATAAACTGCCCTAACAATCTAGCCCCTAAAAAGAAGGAGGTAAATTAGCCGAAGATGTTAATCTACAAATTTACAAAACTTTATTAAAATTATGGAATTCCTTGAGTAAAAACATTTTTTTAATTAACTAAATACTAGTAAAATCACCCGGGCAGCAATTCATTAAGAGGGAGCCTCTTAATGAATTGCTGCCCGGGTGATTTTACTAGTATTTATATATAATTGCAAAACTTTTTTTCTTTCAACCGAACTATATTAACATCAAAACATGTGCTTATTTACATCCATGGGAGGTGACGGTGGTTAAGTGGATAACGACACAGACTTAAGACCAGGGGTTTCCCAGTTCGAATTCAGTCGGTTCCACAGTACCACTTTCACTTAGAGATCTTGGCAACCTTCTCGTTGTCCTTCCCGTAAGTACCCTATGTCTTTCCAGACAGATTTTTAACTAGAAAAAACATCGGGGAAACTAATGCCAACACCAGAATCATCTGATTTACAGGAAAGAAGATGTAATTCTATGATACAACATTTTATTTACCTCCCCAGGAGGTTAGGCACAAGGCCAGTTTTATCTTACTCCCACAAGGTAAAATGTGACCCAAGGTCGGGTCGGGAAAGTGGGACTTGAAAAGCCAGCGCCCGAGAACGTGAACACTCTGGCCACTAAAAATTGTCTGGGCAGCCCCGTCGGCATTCTCCGGTAGGGGCGCCTCAGACAGTAAGCAATAAACTTACTCCTCTCCAAAAAGGGGAGACAAAGCCTGGGAGGGTGGACCTCCTAGAACTGCACAGGACCGACCCATAGACCGGCGTAAATCAAACCCCGAAGGCCAAGACGATACAAGTTTATGGGGTGTAGTATCCATCGGAACAAAGGTCGATCAATGATACAACATACTGTTTTGGAATACCGTATATATATAGTACACAGCAAACACTCAGCATTATATTTAGGTCTTCTTAATTTGCATATTTATTTTATAAACAATTTGTAATAAATCAATATTCTGTAATATACAGTTGTAATTTTGTATTGTCATATTTTCTTATACATAAGCAATATTTTCGTCGATAATAAAACGCCTGATATCGCTGGGATGCTGAGAATAGATATTATACTTTGATCATAGCCAAAATGCCAAGGATAGAACCATAAACATAAT